>OY743088.1:11095000-12345000 GCA_963555665.1 Dircenna loreta | reverse complement strand
TTTAAAATATATATTTTATATGATAGAATATTATTCATAGACTCTAAAATATAATTGGAATATTGTACATAGGGAACCAACGAATATCAATTTGCCATTACACGATGTACATTTGTCGTTTATTACTGGACATAAATTTATATTTACAGCTAATACCTGCCTGGTTGTTGCATTTCAACGTGTTTTATGACTTCTAACTAATATTTAGCCACCATTGCCGAGTAAAAACAAGAATAGAAATATTAGAATAAGGTCAGCGAACAAATTTAATATAATTTTAAAATCATTTGTTTTATACAACACTTTAAAAGACTTTAGAAACTTTGGTATTCAAATGTGAATCATATCTAATATCATATTATAAAAAATCATATCATATTATAATTATATATCATATTATAATATATCATATTCATTTCTAATGAAACTTTTAATGTTAATAATTAATATTTTACACTTCCTTATAATTTAAAGAAGAGTAAGAATTCTTTAAAAATATCTCTCTTGTCATTATCAATTCCTAACAACAACGTATTATCACAACAAACCATTTCCTTTTCTTAAGATTTCGAGGCTAGGACTGTAAGGTTCAAGGTCGTTCAAGTTATTAAAGTTAGTAACATCAAAATTGTGATCAAAATAATCAAGTAATTAAAATTGTGATTTACCTTCAAGAGTGATTAGGATTTTACTGAGTTTATGATCCTTACCACTTACGACTACATTTCCACTTCACGTCAGGTGGAATGTAGTCAAGTGTCAACTTAGTTTAAGTGTAAAAAAGGCCTTGCTAAAATATTTACAACAAATGATATATTGGTTAAGAAAACGAGTAGATCTTCTATTTTTTATAGTAAAGGAGCTTTAATCACAAATTTATTAATTAGGGGTATATTAAATTACTACAGCATTAATAAACATATGATTAAATTACTAATCATATATATTTTTTAATTGCAAATTATTCATAGTAAAAGCTAAAAAAAAATTTGATGATTTATTCTACAGATCTAAATTGACTGAATAAACTGTTTACTCAACACGCTTATATGTAGTAATGTTTACGGGCTATAAGCTACTAACTATACTATTACACCCTATAACAGAAGTCCACCGCTTCAATAATCTTGCTTAAATTGTTTTTATATAAAGTAATCAACCGTAGGTATTTGAAATATTATTTATTTATTTTTATTTATAAATGAAAAACAAATATTTTTGCAATGAAAGTGTAAATGAGAACTACGTTAGAATTACGCCGACAAAATGGCTGTATTGTTTTTGACGGTTTTGTAACTTAACTTTATGAGAGGCTACACAACTGTTATTAATAGCAAGCGCTAATAAAGACAAAGTTACTTCAACAGTATCAGTAGTTCTGGTAAATTATGGGCATTAAGAGATTTCCAACAGTATATAACTTTATTAAATTTGATGGTTACAGACTTTTAAAACTACCATTAATTGCATTAAAACTCAACCTATTTAGTCATATTATGTCATTGAAAAGATCACTTACATTTTTAAAACTTATTAATAATTTCAACAATAAATAAAATGAAAGATAAGGTTTACTACTATTTTCTATAGGTTTGTATCTTATATTTGTATCTCTAGTATAATTATTAAAAATATATTCTATTTATAACATTATATAAATGTATAAACAGACATTATTCTATAAATTTTATGACATATTTTATTTATTTATTCATAACAAAACTTGAGAACTTACTTTTTCTTTTTAAAGTTCTCTGGGACTTTTAATTTTATTTTATGTAACTTTTAGCATATTTGCAGTTAATGTTAAAAGTGGTTTGTTTGAAAATAATCGAATTTTAAAGAAATGTTATATCAAAATAATACAATATTATTTCTTACTAACCTAAGTTTACACTCTTTTCACCGTAAGTTAATTGTTTATATTTGTATATAATTAATGGAGCCCCTGTTATTTAAATATGTCTCTTATAACTACATAACTACTCGTATATTAATATAAGGATGATATAACATTATAATATATTATTTTGTCTCGGACATAGTAGCATTTACAAAAAGTTTAAATATTATATATTACAACTTTTTGCAAAAAAATTTTTGTAATTATTATATTGAGTTCGTTAGTTTTTCTATAAAATGTAGTTTAGATTTTTAAGTTTCATTTAAACCTTGATGACCTAACCTGCTGTTACTTACTAGTCAATTTAAAAGGCTAGTTAATCAACACAACCAAAATGGTTGTGCTTCTCTGCAAAATTTACGGTACTATCTTTCTAATTAAACTACACCCTATGTAAACAGTTCAAGTAAATAAGGTAATTTTAAAGTAAAGTTTCATAATAAAATTATTTTCTTATTACTTAGTGAGAGTAAGTAAGAAACAAACTATGAAGTCAGCTTATTCAATTAGTAGAAAGAAATGGATATGATTTTCTCGAGCATTACAAATTTATGTTCTAGTAATATTTTTTAAAAGCTTGAAAAAAAAATTATAGACGTGGAAATACATTACTAGCATTTATTATCTAAGTTTTTATGTTTATTCATATATCCTCTTCGTCTATAAAGTATTTTTTTTTTGCCTTTTATATAAAGGCAAAGGTTGTCTTAAATCTAATACAAAACCTATTTTTTTAGATTATCTGTTCTAAAAATGACACATCCTATTATATATCATGTTTGTTCACTTATATTATTATATTTTTTCTTATTTATAGTTTGAAATGGTTGCTAAATATCATTTAGTAATAAAACACGTTGATATTTAACAACCAGGCTGGTATTAGCAGCTGTAAATATAATTATATGTCTAGTAATAAGCGACCTACATCGTATGATAGCAAATTGATGTTCAGGGGTTCCGTATATACCGCGACCCTACGGTACGCTAATGTAAATGTATTACTTAATATTATTGTATATGGTTTATAAACTCAATATTAAAACTTTAGCTTTAACTTTATGGGATTTAATCCCATCGAAATCAAATTTTGGTTTATAAATACCATACAAAATTTGATACCTGAAATCGGCATTTTGTATTTAGGATTGAATTGAAAGGATTGTCATACAACGTTCGTACTATTAAAGGACGGCTGCGTTGGTAACTTATCTGTAAATTATATACCAATTTTTTAAATTATTATTTATATTAAAATAGGTTATGAGACAGAGAAACGGAATATAGAGGATTCGATTTAGTAACAGGAGAATTTTTATTGTATTTCCAATCGTAATAACAGTGCACTTTATTTATACAAGCTATATTGTACTAACGAACTAGATAAAAAAAAAAGATACATTTTTTCATCCCTAAATGCTTTGTGCAAACTATGATATACCATGATATGGAAAAAGAAAAGTATTTTAAAATAATTGTGTAACTTTTATAGTTTGTGATATATATACTAAACCTGATAAATAATGCAAATGTTATTAACAAATGAAATAATGCAAATGTTATAAACAACGAACTTTTTGTTCTCAATATAAGAAATAAATTTAGTTAATGCTATTAAATTATATTAAACTTTTTGCATTTGAATATACTACATGTATTCGAGATGGTCCGAAATACATATGTATGACGAGTAGACGGCAAATTGTTTCAAATGACTACTCCTATTAGTCCGTCGCTAAAACTGAATGTATCCTTTTCATTGTTGGTTTTGTACAGTTCCTTTGTTATTGATATTAATAATTTCATATTAAACCGGAAGGGAATTATAATCTACAAAACAATTGTCCCTTTGTTGTATTGTTTGAAATATGATAAGAATTATGTCTGTTTGTTCGTCCAGTTTATATATATAATATATTTGGATTACATGCATGCTGTAAAAATATATTAACAAATAAGAATGAATTTTAAGATCACTTTGTTTTTTATATATTGTTCTAATACTGCTTGTGGAGATTTCTGTTCCATGGGAAACTAACATCCCCAAAGATCACATAATTAAAGTAAATTAATATTACGAACCGACCAACGAACTGACCAAGAATAGGTGTATAGTTAATTTGTATGCGGTAGAAGTGGAAGCGAGAGGTATAACCGCGAAATCTCTCTATAACCTACTTATAGATCTTGGCCTCTCTAGAACTATCATCAGTTCATTTCTAGAACGTACTTTAATAGCGGCATTGGTAGGTTCATTCCAAATTTGGTTAGGTATGGAGAGGAGCGCAACCAGTTGAGGTGAGTGTGAATGCGCATTTTAAAGGTCCCTTAAACCTACACCTGGGTCGAAACTCCCAGGAGCTGTTTACATTCCTCTCCCTGCAACGCGATGGGTCCGGCACCCGCATGGTGAATCCAATTCGTCTCAATATCATTTACGTTTGACAAGCTAAATGTTTATGCATCTTACAATGTTTTCTCTAGGAATATTTCTTAAAATTTTAATATCTAATATTTTTATATTGCACTAGGATAAGTTATAATTTCATATTTAATAATTTCGAAAATTTTCATATTTAGTTGACGGTATTTGTAAAATACATTATCTTCACTAAATTAACCTTCATTATAAACGTTAAATATTAATATTTTCTAAAAATAATAAGGATGCGTGATCTGACAGTTCAATATTTTAATTACGAGTCTAATCAAATGGTATTATGCTTGATTTCAAATTTTTATTAATGTCAGGATATATTAAAAGGAAAAAAATATTTTCAATCCTAATTTATATTTTAGTTTTACTTTTGATGATATTTAACTTTACTGTAGCAAATGAGAGAGCAATATTATATTTCAAGCACACCTAATAACTATTATATGTCGTGAGTAGTTCGTTTTGCGAACGCTCGAATAATGTAGCAAATTGGCGACACTGTGAATATGAGTTCGTAAAAATCACCTAAAGATCGTATCGATTTAGTAAAATTACAAATTAATGTACCCCAGTCATATTAACATTAAAAACATGACAAAGACAAATATATGTAGAATACTAAATTCACTGAGGCGGGTAGCGATATCGTAGCTCAATTGGTAGAGTGACGGAAAAGTTTTCTAGAGGTCGCTAGTTCGAATTATTGCCCTTATCGGTTTATTATTTAATCTATGTTTATTTAAAAAAATAAGCTTTACATGTTTATCAATATTTTTAAACACTTCTTTTTTACTGAAAACCCTGATCCATCATAAGGTTACTGAATGACGAATCGTTTTGCACTACTGGGAAAGAATTCAAAATAGCATCTGAAACATCTGTCATCGACAAAAAAAATCTATTGCTGACCGTACTTCAATAACCTTCGTTGCAAAAACGTGGTGCGAACGAAAAGTATAGGGCTCAGCTTGATTGCAACTTAACCTTGAATGTGAGTATGAGAGAACTTGAGTGTGAGTAGAGTAGAGCTTCATTCTCACACACTTATACTTAAGTTATATTAAAAGCTCTAAGAAGTATTGAAAACCAAATACGAAATTATAATATGGAAAGTTTCTTTGGTATGTGTCTTTCTTTTAGTATATATTGCACTACTGCCTGTGGTAGTGCGGCGAAAACCAATTTAAAGCAATTGGAAAAAGCACCTAAAGTCATACTGAAAGTTCTTCCTTGTCGTCAAATATTTTTCGCTACCACCGTAGCAGCAAAACATTTAAGAAGTAAAACATATAAACGGTTGAAAGAAAAAGGTTCCTCACTTCACTTCCACAAGCACGATTTACTTTCAGTAATAGATTTTTTATTACCTAGGTTATTTTTGTACATTTCGTTATGTAAATACCGAATTTGGATGCACACAGACGCAAATTTATGGTTAGCTACAACGTGTTATACTTTTATAAGTTTCTATAAAAAAAATAATCCCTATCTATAAAAAAGATTTAAAAAATAATTATTTTTACGAAATCAATTTTTTTTCTAACCTATTTGACAATAAGAGTAATTATAATTAAAACAAATGCTCTTACGCTAAAATGGATTATGCCGACTAATATGTTTTGTAAAGGGCTGCCGTAAGCGTATTAAATCTTCTACAGAAGTGACCAAACGAGCTTTTTGTAACGTACATCTTGAACGAAATTAATCTTGTAAGGGCTGAAAGGGCAATGTAGCTTATGCTTAGAAAAGGCAATTCACTGTAATTAGGTCATGAAGTTGAACCTATTTTTCTTTTAAAACAAATCAAAGTCTTTTTTCTTTCTAATGGGCATACAAAAAACACACTTTAATTTTTATAACGCAATAATATATTTTTTTCTTTATGTCTCCTCTTCTGTACTCTTATGGGGTAGTGAACGAGTACTACGGATCAACCTTAAATTTGAGTATTAAGCGATATCAAAAAATGCTTGGATAGGAGGACAGTAAATAGGAGTAAGGGATTATGAAGCATTCCTTATTAAGTAAAACATAGATATTTAATTTTAGCCAAGATAATAAAAATAAAAATGCAATCTCTACCAGAAGCTCTGATTAGGTTTTCGAAAAATTGTGCCAACGTGGCATTACACGAAACTTTATTATAAGCAATAATTTACAAGATTCATTCTAGATTGACTGCGGAGACATCACCGACAATTGCATTATTAAATAATAATTCCTGTGAAATAATATTCATTATTAAATAATAATTTTGCAACATTCAATTTAAAGTATGAGAGAGACCAATACCGTCAAATAGGTTTTGAATTTGGCGTTATTTCATCTGATATAGTGCCTTTTATTAAAAAAGGAATATAGTTAAATCTGGCATTGACGTATAACGATGGATTACTTTAGCAACTACAATAATTCTGAGTGAGTTAGAGGGAGTTATTTACAGTCTTGATTTCTTAAATATATTACAGTTGGTTATAAGAAAATATATATATATATATATTTGCAATGAAAATTATGTGCTTCATGTAAAAACTGCAAGTAATAGTAAATTTAAATAAAGAATAAATTGGAGTATACGAACTCGATTTACTCCTAAATTTATTGACAATATCATAATATTGCAAACAAAGTCAAGAAGTGAATAAAAATATTGATTTAAATGAACACGCGTCATGAGAATTTCAATTTTATAAAATATAGCCGCATATGAGTGGATGACATTTGTTTATTTATATTAGACGTATTACATATTTTCTGAAATAACTGTATATACAATAGCGCTTATTAAGCTAAAGCTAAAGATGTTCGTATCACTAAAGAGCTTGCTTGCTTGCCTGCTAGTGTCCTTTTTTATATTTTCAGATACAAATATATGTTTGTAGTGTTTTAAGTTGTAATTCCATTAAAGTAGTTAATATATTTGTTTTTGCAATTCGATTGGATTAAGTTGAAAAATATTTTATTCTTGCTTATGCAAATTTCAGAACGTGAAGAGAAAATTGCAATACACTATTTGACTTAATATAAAAAAAAACATGTTAAAAAATAAGATTGATGTGAAGTGTGTTATTATTGAAATTAATGGCCTTACACTATATTAGTTAGAGCCAGTTGGGTTACAAGTATTTCCGGATTAATGAAACTTGTAAAACAATTTTTAAATTTATATTAATTTATTATTCAATAAATGATCCTAAGCCCACTTTTGGGCAGGCCACTAACAACTAAAATATCAGGCCACATATTATACTGTATCGTTAAAGAAAGGTTACACAAAATATTAATCTAACCGTATTATAAGTGATAGTGTTATAAAGTATTGGGATTTATTACTTATATATAAAAAAAATCCTCAATAAACTTGCCAATTTGTTCGTGTGTCCCGCTGTGTTTTGTATTAGGTACGAAGCTCGATAATATGAAATATCGGCAATATATTTTACTTACAAGAGTATTTGTTAAAGATTATATTTTCTATTTATGCTTTAAGGGCTAATGTTGTTTCGTAATAAATATTAAACTGAATTTATATTGTACTTTATGTGCTTTATGTACGATTTGAGCTTACACCATAGATCCAAGACAGTGAAATAACATAAGCTAATTAATAAAGATTCTATCGTTTATTAAATTATTATTTACTTACTTTTTACATTTACGATTAAAATGCTCTTTTAAAAAATCTAATAACGTAAGTAACCAATGAATTGAATAATAATTCGCAATCGACATTGTAAGATTATAAAGTTTTTTTTTGTTTTATAAGGATGTATATTAAAAAAATTAAAGTAAATTGTATAACAGGCTACTGTTTTATGCTTTGATTACACTTTCATATATAATAATTAATCAAATTTAAGAATCATATTATTTAAGTATAATACAAATGTAAAGATGCTCTCCAATATATAAAAAAAAGGTTTCGAATTAAGTAATATTTTTGAAGTTTATTTATTTCACGTATCCAAGGAAAGTGTTTATATTATTCTTAGGAATATTGCTGAAGTTAGATTTGGTGTGAAGTTAGCATAATTTGTGAATAAAAATGGATGAGCCTTTTCCATTTTCATTCCGAAAATACTCTGCTATTTTAAAACTGAACAATTGTTTTTGGTTTTATTGCTAATAATAATAAAACCAAAAATGTGTGGATTTGTTAGCAATGAATATTAGCGACTAGTTGTTGAAAGAGTTAGAATCTAAAAATAAAAAAAATAAAACCTCTTTGCTTATCAGATGGCCTAGACAAACCGCATTGACGCTAGTCGAATAGAATGATAAATGTATGGATTTGATATAAGACAACGCTGTAGTATCGTTTACGTCCATATATTTAAATGGAATCCATAACGAACGTTTACCATTTGGCAAAAGGCTCAGGTGTAGCTTTTATGGTTATCTTATGATATTGCTTAAAAAAAAAACAATCAAATTTTGTAAATAGTTGTACGGTGAAAAATATTGAATATGTTATGGTATATAGAAGTTTTAATATATGATTATATACACGTCTGGGATTACTCATTTAGTTATAATAAACTCTTCACTAGTAGTTAGTTGGCTCGGTCGTAAATCCGAGCCTCAGTCGTAAATGGTCGTAAATAATAATTAAGACACTGTAAATACACTTCACTACATAAGCACTTTGAAACAACTGCCCTCGCCTTATTTGAACATTTAAATTTGTTATTAAATATTTATTCATTAATATTACAATATCCTAAAAGCAAATACAACATCGCCAAGCTATACATCTTAGCTTATTTAGGACTTGAGTTCTGATATAATTTTGCCACTTCCAGCTTTGTTTGAATTGTTAATTGAGCAGAATTTGGCAATGACTTGAAACTGCATCTACTTATTTTCGAAAAATATTATGTTATGATATGTTCTTTCTTCTAATATCTTTTGTATGTTTTGGACTATTACAATAAAATATATTTTCTTTGAAAAACATATCAAAAAATTAATATTAAATTAATCTAAAAGAATAGCTATAAATCAAATTTTATTTAGTCTGTTATTGCGAGGAGTTTTAAAAAGAGACATACATGCCTTTTCCCTGCTTTTAGTTTGATAAAACTATTTGATTCCCTATAACCTCTTCGTGGCTTCATATTCAGACTTCAAAAAATTGTTATAGATCTATAAATATTGAACTCTAACGACGGTTTTCTCTTTGGTCGATTGACGAATTCGAAATCTTCTGCTACTAATTATTATTTCCATATTTATTTAAAACTTAAATAGTCATATATAAGCCGGGGAAATATCCATACTATTTTTCATCGAAATCCAATACTCCTTTCAATACAATATAATCCATACTATATTCCTCAAATAAACATCAGATCAAACAAACAGAAATACGCTTAAAATAATATTTTCTTTTAAATCAGTTTTACGTAACGATAAGTTTAATACTACCTACTTCATTATATGTATTAATAATAATCAATAAGCAATGTTACGTTCACGCAATCTTAAACAAACATCTAATGAAAGATTGTTTATTACCACTTCATTGGTTATATTGTTCGTTTTAATATTTAAAACAGTAATTATTAACCATGAATTATCAAATAACACAAAAAAACCGTCTACTAAATTCACCCGTTTTGGAGAAATTTTGTTTATAAAAAACTATATTTGGAAAATAATGGAGTCGAATCAAGCCTAGTTAATAAAACAAGCATTATACACGCAAATTATATGAATTTGTACTTTTATTTTGTGAGTTATTTTACGCTTATACCTGAAAACGTGAAACAAACAAGCACGTTCATTATTTTATTGTTTAGATCACGAACATTTATATGAAATTCTGTAAATAACTTTCATGGTTTCAAAAATATGGATACATTAACTTAATTTGAATATAAACTGCAAACATTTAAAATCTCTATATGAGAGAAATGAGGTCTTTTAAGTATGTGTAGCTATTATTTCATAAGCACAATTATAAATAAGAGAAAAATTATCATCACAAAAGGACAATATTTAATATTCTTACGTTTTATTGTAAAGGTTTATTTTTTTTTTACTGAAGAACTACAAATAGATTGTGTTTAATATTTATGTGAAGAAAATAACAGCATACATATTAGATACATTATTAAGATATATTTTTAAGTAGCTGTTGCCTGTAACGACTTCAAAACATAGAGCTCGTAAGAAATTCTGTCGCTGGAGCTTTTATCAACAAATTTAATCCTGAAATTATTCTCCATAAAAAGCCCTATTACTATTTTAAGGGAATAATGTAATGTAACCTAGATCCACTGTAAAAGCTATTTTTAAATATTGGTTAGAATTATTAAATTCGGATAAATTTATTTAACGCTTACGTCCAACGAATAAAGTTATAAAGTATCAATATACAAAGTTTACCTCAATATGCAATTAGCATAGACTAAGATCAAAATTTTAACGAATTTCATTTCGTCATAGTTAAAGTTTATATTGAAAAGGAGTGCTAAAAGTTGAAATTGTATTATAAAATCGTAATGAATTGTTTGGTTTCACAAGGTCAAGTATATTATAGTCTGGTGACTAATGGTCGTAAAGTAATTAATTACTCGTAAAATCTCACCATAGAATAAAAAATATAATATATTCATATTGAATTTCATAATATTGCGCTTACAATAATTAAAATTTCACTTATACTTTAGCCTTAGCAACACGAGGTTGGTTATCCTTTGGTTGGTTATATATATAATTTAAGCTTATAAAAAACGGTTGTACTTTTGTTAGAAAGCGCCATCTATTAGATACTTCCCCAAAATCCAGTTAACAAATACTCTATACCGCCATCTGTTAGAATCGTATTGAACTAACAAATAATAAATAAATAATTCGCAAATATTAAAATAAATAAGTTGTGGTATAAACTATCCTATCTCTTAAGTTGGATCAAACTGCACACACTGTACAAATTTGATTGAAATCGGTTTAGTTGTTTAGGAGTCCGTAGCGGACAAACATAGTGACATATAATTTATATAATATATTAAGATATTTATAATAACTTATACAATGATTTATTTTCTTCATATAATTACATTTCATTGTAACTTACTATTTTTTCATTTATTAATTCGATATTTATTTTATATATAATTATATATTTACATATACAGACAAATTGGTTCCGTATAATTTTAATGAGAGATACCCAAATTAAATTTTAGAGCGTTTTCAGTATTATAATTATGAAAATGATTTAAATCCGCGATGCTATATAAACATTTAATGATAAATTAGTTCCAGAATTAGATTGATAGGTTATATGGCATTAAGATAATTATGGCTGTCCAAAGCAAATACAATTGTGTATTATCAAATAACCTAATTATTATTAACTAGAATCGAATCATCAGACACATTCAATTATATTATCGAACGACTAATTAGTGAGAACTGATTAACTTATTAATAATGCGGTTTTTCATAACTTAATTTAAAACTGTAATAATAAATGTGAAATTTCACACATTGTAGTGAAAGAAAGGAAAAAAAAGAAAAAAGTATTTTGGATATAAAAAAAAGTATTTAAACATCAGCGGTTTTTCAACTTTTTTTTATACAAATTCATTACATTTAAGCCTAATGTATAGGTATAGTAAAAAGTAAAGCCTGAAATCATATTATTCATATTTTAATTTTATTCCTAGATTATAAATTTTTTGCTCACATAAGACTAAACTTTTTAGGTATACATACTTAAACATTGGACTACAATAAAAAATAATTTAGTTATTCAAAAATAAAAAGTTGTAAGTAAAACTTTTCCACTTAACACAAAATTTCATTTTTTATATTGCAAAATTTTTCTTTGTAAAAGTGAAAATCTAGCAAATACGGTTACATTGTTAGAAGGTCGTTTAATAAGCAATTCTTGAGGGTTTCTCAAAGTTTTAGTATGGAAAATAAAATTGTGTTTAATGTTACCGCGATCCCGCGAGCGAAATGGCCCATTTGATCTCCGAATAATGGTCCCAAAGCAACAAACGCCACGTCAATGTGGTTCAAAGATGTTGAGATACAGATAGAATTTGGACTTGGCTTTATTTAAAAATATATTTGTTATACCATGTGGATTATATTTTCATTATGAAACCTGTATGAATATTCTTATACAGATACACTAGATATTATTGCTTAGTAACAATATAAATATTAACGAACTGACAGGTTCAGCTATATTTTACAATTTATAATAATAATATATTTCTGTATGTTTTACCATATCCATTTGTTTTCAAAATTTCTTCATCGATGTCACGTAGGAAGGATGCCGTTTCGCAAGAGTTTATTACATGAAATACGTATTTTAAGAATGTATATTTGAACATTTCCATACTCTAACACTTATGATGTAAAACCTAAAATGTCCTTAACAGAATAAAAAAAAATGTTTTATGGAATATACCAAATTTTTCTGTAATAGTTACATATTTTTATATTATAAATACAAATTTCATAAATTATATTAATAAAACTTTGGTCAAAGTAAAATTTATTTTTATTTCTAAAAGGCACACATCTTATTTATGAATCGCCAGACTCTAGATGCACAGATCCAAGGTGACCTACCTTGGATATGTGCATCTAGAGTCGTGGAGAAGAACTCACAAAAAACTACCTTACTCTATCAACTTAATAATTAAAATACAATTGTCCATGGTATCGAATATTTCAATGATGTGAGTGAATCACACATGACGTGTGCTAAATATTTATAGCTAATTTTTAAAATCTCAATTAAATTGAGTTTTATAAGTAAATCTCATTAGTATTTATCGATTTGAATAAACGTTTCATCATGACTGGTTTATAAAGACCGTTAAAGTCCCAACGGTCTATAAAAAGGCTTTTAACATCAAGTTTAACGCAAAAAGAATTTATTTCCTCGAACACCACTCTTATAAATTACGTTCTGTCATAACTCTGAAGAGGTTCCTAATGAAATTATATTTTTATCGTTCCCAAGTAACCTTTTTAATTTAGTTTTCGTATTGTTGTAGCGGTTTATAAGCGTCTCAATTTTTGTTTTACTCCAGGTTTTTTTATAAATATTTTACAAATAATTTTATCAGGTTTTCAGATGTTGTCTTCAGAGTGATTGATTTAATAACACAGAGATGATTAAAAATCAGACTTTTACATATTCTCACCCTATTATCACTTCAATCAGACATTATCAGACTTGATCTATACAAATTAATTCTACTTACTATTTGAACAAGGCCTTTAAATTGTAGAGATGGCGATAAGAAAAAAACTAAATTAGTTTTCAATATTTTATGACGACCGTCCTGACTATAATATTTGGCATATTCAAAAACCCTAATAATACATATATATATATATATATATATATATATATATATATACTCTTACATTAGTAGATAATTCAATATAATACAATTAAGACATGAACGAAGGTCTAATTTTAAATCTTTTATCATGCGGTGCACTTTTTTTTTCTGATCAAAATTGTATCACATAAAGTGTATAATAAGTAAGTAATAATTTATTTATATAGACAAAGAGGGTTCTAGTGTCCGATCAATTAAATAAATTACGCTAGCGAAACTATACAAGAAAATTAAATTGTGATTGTAGGTAATAATTTAGGGTTCTTAAAACTATTAAAGTGGCAAAACAATACAAAAATGGCAACAATGAAGCTAGGATTCACGTAAAAATCATTTGAAATTTCAACACTTACATTAGTCATTGATAAATTTAGTGCTATATAAATATAAAATAAATATATAAATATAATGATAAAGAAACGGGTATTTATACGATCCATCCAATGATCATTGTCGGGTATAAAAAATAACAACATTAGACAGAGTTGATAATGCGTTGTCAGTCTCGAAAGGTTAATTTAACGCTCTTACAAAAAAATCCTATGTCATAGCTCATTGCGAATTCCTCATAACAAATCCGAGTTAGGAGTTTATATATGTGACAAGAGATAACGTAAAAAATAATGTGATTACATGACGATCTAACCATACAGTTCGGTAGAGTACTAATTAATGTAGAGGCATTATATAAAGACCATTTCTATGGAGATACGTTCGAGCTTTTCATTAATCTATTGGTAAAAGTAAATTATCGAAACAGTTGTTTATTAATTTGTATGTTACAATTTTTGGAACTGGAATTTTTAAAAATCCAAAGTTTCTCAACTAGTACGCCATATTGCAATAAGTGGCATTTTCATATATATATAAGCTAGTGGAATGAAAATCAAGTCGTAAGTTGCAAAGCATGCCAGGAAACAGCTATATATGAAATATAAAAGTAACAAATACAAAATGATTTAGAATGCTTCAAGACATCAATCTGTGATAGAAATTGTGAAAAAAACCCATATGTCCTTCCGATATACATATTGTATTAAAAAGTAGTATAGTATCAAAATAATATGCGAACATAGCTACAAAATTTTAGTAAGGGCTTCATTATTAGCTGCCTGTGAATGTATGAGGGCTCCACGTGTGTTGATTGGCTCCTTTGACAGTTAAGAAGATAAACTATCACCGTCATTTGTCATTCGTGTCCCCTCGAGCGTTGACTAGAACTCAAAGGAACGTTTATCCATACGAACTTTGTTTCTGGACAATCGATTCTAATACTTAAAGCATTGTGTATAAGAGATAAATCACCCTAACGATATTATGTTTTTATGTGCATACTATTTGAATTGGAAGCGCCCTATTAAATATAGCTAATGAGAATTTTCGTCGATTGATTGATGTTTTATTAGACTTCTATTGTACATTCCGTTTATTCCTAATATGTCAAATACTTTGGCCACTCTATCATTGTATAGATAATAAATTATTGATGGATACTTTATAGACAGACAATAATTTATCTACAAGAAATAACATATTTTATTTGTGATTAAATATTATTTAAAAATATTTCTATTCTTGTTATTCTACCATTGTGAAACTATTGTTACCAAAAGTCAAATTTCTCAGAAAATATCTGTGATCCGCCTTTACATTTATATACGTAATAAATGGAATATATTTAATATTCTGTGTAGTTTATTTACGCATGTAATCTAGCTCTTATAATATCAACGGAATTTACCAAACTCTAAATTCTTTCTTGTAAAGTACCATTTTTTATGTCCGAAGATTTAGGTAACATATAGCTGATAACGTATTCCATCAATCACTTAGAATTGTAAAAGAACTACGAAACGAGAGAGCTGATAGCATTGACACGTTCGCAATTTTTATCAGTTGGAAAAACTTATGCCGAGGCTTTACATTGTAAGTAGTTGAAAATATATAATGTAGTTCTTGCTTATGTTAAATAGATTGAAATTTACTTTGCTTGTAATAAAGAAAAAAAATCTTGAAAAAAAAAATACTGGTAATAGATTTGCTTCCAAAAAAGAGCCTCTCATTATTATCAACGGATAAATGCTATTTTCAATTCATTAGGTAATTACAGTATTACCTTTACTTATGGCTAAATGTCTCTCTTTGTATATTTACACGTATTTAATAGTAACTGAACATATAAATAGAACATTACCTTCTAATTAAAATATTATTAAAAATAATTAAGTACACCTAATTTAGAATTTTATCATATTCATTTATTATTAAGAATTTAACAATGAAGCCCTAACCTAACTAGTATACCTAAATTAACAAAACTAAAGTGATTAGTGCCACTAATGTTTTTGATCAACAAAGACATTTGATATTGTGTCTCTCAATATAGTTAATGAATATACTGTTTGTGATACTGGCTTGTATTATAATTTAATCTAGTCTAGGCCGATATTATACATATTTTAATATATGTTTAAGTTACATAACAATAATGACAGAATCTAATGAACGGAATTTTAATAAACAAATACCATCTTCCAGTTAAACTTATTTTAGAGAAAACGAAATCTAAATCGAATATACACTCAAACTACAATAAAAAAAACTAAATGCTAAACTAATAATAATTATAGTGTCGACTTAATAGTATAAGTAAGAAGTATTCAATCCAACTGAGAAGACTTTGTGAAAGATATTAGTATTTTATGAGTTTAAATTTCAAATGGTCTTATGATACTTTTAAAAGAACTTGGCTAAACATAAATTAAAATGAGGTCAACGTATCATAAAAATCACTAGACTTAATTTCGGAAACATCGTCTAAAACTTGATTTAAGTACAATAGGATACATTACCCCAGTTAGAGGAACAATTAGAAATCAGAACTAATATTTCTAATATTGTTGGCATGTAATAGAAAAAGAATTACCTCAAAGCTTCATGTTGAAATATTTCAAAAAGACAAAGTTTAATTTATTTTATCAAAATGGAAAAAAGCGCTTAATATAGGTAAAAAGACTTAAAACGAATAAAACAATGAGCCCGTCAATCACTTTAAGATATTACATACTTTGATTTGTCATGTCAAAGAAATTGCGTCAAATGTTTAACGTTCATCTTTTTTTCAGGGAATTAATTGTTCACTACTAACATGTATGATAGAATATTGGCAGATAGAACTGTAAGTTCAATAAGCCCAATTTATTACCTATGAAGAACCTATTACGTATTATTCCATATTATTACGTATTTCAAAAAACCCAAATGCCGAAACGGGAACATAATATATAGCTTGAAAGTAGTATTCATAGTGCCTATTACCCTTTCTACAACAGAAATGGTCCCAACACATGTGTAGTTTACCTTTTTTGAATTTGAATTGTCAAATAATTGATTTAAAAAAAAAAATTCAATTCAGTAAATCCAGAGTACACTGACTTAAAAATATCTATCTATCTTATTAGATACAGCCTCCCCAAAAGTTGATCATGCCCAAATTGCGAAAACTTCTATACAGAGTAAAATGCCAAAACATCCTAAAAACTAAATTGACAAAAGCATTTCACTTCAACTGGACCTAAAACTACCTTACCAATATACATTCTATACTTTTTTATGGTGCTTTATCGGAGTTTTTTTTAAGTTAACTTGTCGATAACTTAGATTAGAGAAAGATTTAACACAGATATTATTAGGTTTAGTTAGAAGTCTTTGTATGAGAGGTACCCACCAAACTTCCATCAAGCCGTGCCGATTCAGACCGCAAGGTTTATTGATATTTGGCTACGCGTCGAGAATAAGTACTGCTAACATGACATCATTGATCAGAGCCAGATTTCCAAAACCATTATACACCGTAGCATACGATATGAGTTGTTTTTATATTAATTGCCTTTATTGCTCGCATTTATTATAAATATAGATATCAACGATATCACTATAAGAAGCAAAATAATTACAAAAATATATGAAAGAACAAATATTAGTGAAATTATTTGTTTAATAAAAAAAGAACTATTATAACATTAACATATTTTTGGATACGTATTTCTTACTTTCGAACATTGGTTAGTACATTAAAAACCATGAATAAATATTTCATCCAAACATGTAACAATGTTACAAGACTTTTTTTACACACGACTAAAAGCAATGTTTGAATCTATGATCACTAAACTCACTTTACATAAAGAATAGTATTTTTAATTTCCTTAATTTAAATCGGTTTTCATCTAAGTTTTACATTTTGAAAAGACTATTGCGACATAAGGCGGATGTAATTTCCATTCTTCCAACTGCCGTTCTTGCTTCAATTTTATTTTCCTGTTAACGTTTCAGAGAAAAAAAACAATTTCTCGCTTTATTATCTTTGTCCGCTCCCTTGATAGGTCTGAATATATAAAAGACTTCATAGTAAACAGTACTTATTACATGGACAGTACTGCCGGTGGTCCGTGAAATTATGCTTTAGGCGTCGTGCTAAGCCCACCGTTCAGGAAGCTCCAATTTAAAAGCGAAAGCCAGGACCGGATTTTTGTATCCAGAATAATTAATAAGTCTTAGTCTGTAACAACAAAAACGGTATATAGCAGAATTAAAACTATTAAAAAAAAAACTAACGTTACTACTTAAAAGAAAAATGTCTAATTTTTTTATTTACAATTGTCATTATATATTCTAAATAATTTAATCATTCATTCAATAGTGGTTAACTATTTGAACTATTCTATCAAAGACCTAGTATAGGTTAAAATTTTATTTATATGAAATTTTTATGTTCCTATCGGTTGTACCATCAGAAAGGCATTATAATAACCATGGGGGATCTGTACGTAATACCTGGTGTTTAGTTTATGTTAGGGGTGTTTAATACGACATTTGGAAAGAAAATAATTACATAAGGAATTTTATGGTCACCAAATCTTAACTAGCAGCATAAATCAGTTAATGATTTTATCAGAAAATGTTTAAAGAATTTACTGCTTATTTTTTTATAGGAATTTGTTAAAATTTATACATTTTAGGCTCATATGTTTTTCATTTTAACAATATAGATTTTTTTACTATTCTGTTGTTTAAGTAATATAATAATATCTTTTTATGCTTAAGATAGTATTAAATACTAAAAAACTAAAAAAATAATAATAATAAGGAAACATATAAAAAGGAGCGGAACTCTTCTTGGTCCGTAGCATACTTTATAAAGTTATAATTTTTATAAAATAACTAAAATGAATATTATCCGCAACTTTATTTGGAAATATAGTCCCATTCCTAAAAAAATACAGTATCAATTCAAACATAACATCATTTACATATTATATTAAATTTGGTATTTATTTAATATAATTAAGTTCGTATATCTTATCTAATGCACCCTACTCTCAGCTTTTGTAAACACCCTTTACAATGCACCCTCACGCATATTATACACTGGAATGGGGACCCTCAGGAATGAGCAATCAATGGGTAAATTAAACAACCTTAGTCCAATTCCACGAATATAAAGAAGAATAAAAAACACTTTTTCCTATTTTTTTTTAATCTTTTTTTTCAAATAAATATTGATAATACTAAGCTATAATGCGTCTGTAATAATATTTTAAGCAAGCATTGAATATTGATGTATATATAAAAAAATGGAAATAAATTATTATTTTATTAATTAAAATTATTTTTTTTTTTTGGAAAAAAAAGGACTAGATTGAATAAATTTCAAATAAATTTATTTCAAAATATATAAATTATAATAGCTTGTGTCTGTTTAAATATTTTACTATTAAGTCATATCCAGTTAATTTACATCAGTTAACAGACCCCTTGTTTGTTTAGTGTGAAGATTCAGTGAGTGATCGGCTTATTTCAGCGTAGATAATTAAGTGACGTACAAAGGCAATGTGTTTGCAACCGCACCTTTATAGATACAAAATATTCTAAACCCATGTATAAAATAATATAGTATTTAAAGTATCGTATATTAGTAAAACTTGTAACTAATAAATTGATTACGAAACCAAATTGAAGAGCTTTAACCAAGTGATTGAAGATTATATATATAAATATTAGAAACTAGAAAATTATATCTTTATATTCTCAGAAACATTTAACAGGTTAAATTTTCACGTATTCAAATTTCAATTAATTACAGTTGTTGAATCTTTTCAATGTTATTCTAATATTAACACATTGCTAAAGATTTTGACTAGAAAATGCGTCCTTATTTTTTTTTTATACAATGAAGACCTTATTTTAGGCTATTTCTTAAATAATGTTTAGAGCATAAAAAATGATTGAACAGATCAAATAGGACATATGTGTAGCTTGTCCGTCTGATTTTTCAAAATTTGTTTATATTTTCATTTCTTTTCTGAATAACAGGAAGCTTTAAAGTATATTTTTAATAATATATTTATTTACATCTGACAACTTCGTATGTACACTATAAAATAAATATTCCGCTCTTGCAGAATATCTTTGTATTTACCAATAAATCTATAAGCGCTTTTAGGAATAACAATATTTTTAAAATAAAATTGAATTGAAAGTCAAATTCACAATTTTTAACACAAAGACAACAAGGGACAAAGTAAACGTCGCATTGAAAACACAAAGGAAGCTATAACACAAGATATTTCCGATGTCAAGATATTCGACTGTAAATTCGTTGGAGTTTACAATGTACTTTTATTGCACACACTCGTAAAATGAATCCTCAAAGCGAGTAACGTACTCGAGAAAAGTTAGGTCACATATAGCATGGACTTGCAAAAGTCCGTTAGTTTATAAAGAAAAAGTAATACATTAGTATTGAAATTAAATATAGTATTTCTTTAAAAATTTAAACATTCACCTAAATCGAGGGTATCAAAATATAATATTTAATTTAATTTAATTCAAATTAAAAAAAAATATTTTCATGAAAGATAAAAACATTTTTTTTAAGCAGTATTTTCTTTCTTATGCGTGAAGTTACATTGTTTGAAATTGTTTGAAAATTATAGTAATATATTTATTGTTGAAGTATTATTAATTGTTTCTTTATACTTTTGCAAATATTTTAAATTTGAGCTGGAAACTTATTATTTTATCTATTTCCTTTAAAATTCTTATCAAAAAACTTCGCGCTACTTACAAAATGTTTTAATTGATCGCTTAAATAAGTTCATAGTCTTCGTAGTCTTACATAACAACAATATGAAACGACAACATAAGTCTCGCAAAGGCTTCTTAGTGCAGAATCGCAAAACCAATTTACAATAAATATAACTATATTACTTCCAAAGCCTTAATAATAATTCTGATATGATGCTAGAACACCAACTATTTTATATTTAACATGGAAATAAAATAATATAAAAGAATAAATAAATGTAATTAAAATTTGAACTAACAGAATAGCAGATGAATTCTTCGTCTTTTAATAACGAGAGAGACCACCGAAATGAACACAGAACATGTGTTCATTTTTAACTCTCTATAAAACTGACCTCAAAGCCATCCTCACTCACAATTACAATATTACCACTAAAAACCATACACCAGGATACCTCTTACGTCTGCATATCCGTTGTCTAGGCATTCCCTATAAACACCAAGAGTTAAAGGTTTAAAACGGACCCTTGAGGCAGGGATACTGAGACACTCAACGGGACGGGACGATACCTCGAAGGACGGTTCCAAACCTTGCTCGTATTGGTTTATTTTTTATTTTTAATTGATTTAAAATTCATATAAGCTGAACATTTCTATACATGTTCATAGGTATATTAAAATATAATATATAATATATAATTTGGTAGTGTAAATAAAATATATATATCAGTACAAAAATATATTTTCGTATGATTTATTAAATTGCAGGAGCTCAAGACCAATCTCGAGAGCAAGATCAAATTAATAGCATATCTGTAGACATTTATAATAGAAATGTATTTATATCCTAACACCGAAGTATTTATCATTTTTGTTATCAGTGAATTATTGTGCTTCTCTGGCTAAATGTTCACGATTCCGTTTTATGCCAGTCGCTCACGCACGCGTCCCACAAACAAGAAAATGTTTTGAATTTCCAGTGAATTTTATCGATTAGGTACATCACATTTACGGAGATTTTAGGTTAAGCTTTTATTGCGCTTCTTGTGTTCTAAAATTGCTGTGCTCTAAAATGCTTAAGTAGGGAATGATAAATTAAAAATATTTTACAACTTACTTATCTTCTTATAAATTTATATTCTAAATTAATTTAAAGCTTAAGTAGCTTGACTAACATGTACCTAACACTAAATTTTTATCTTTGCCTTTTTATTCTTTTGTCTTTCATTATATGTAATTTTAGAACTTTTAAATTGAGTTATTATAAAGGTGTTCTTTTTATTTGTATTTTTTTGTAATATGATGAATGAAAGCAATAAAAATTACGGACTTCGGCATCAAAATCCCTAAATCGAATACCTCATAACTTATAATCCGCAAAAGGAATGAATTTTATATAAATTGAAATATCCGTTTTCATAAATTCATCAGAAAATGCTTTCAAAGTATAATGACAGTATAGTGGTTAGATGACTATGCAAAAAATATATCAAAGAAATTCTTGACGTGAGTCAACCAACGTGTAGCTTAATTAAGTCGCTAGATTTTTTGAAATACCGACATGACCACTCTCTAATTCAGGCTCTTATAATTGTCTGTGATTAATATAAGTAAATATATTTTATACGAAATTTAAAAAACATTCATATTTTTTTTAAATATTATAGACTATAGATAGATGTTAGTATTATTTTAAATTATAACAATACTAACATCCGCTACTTATAAATATTTACTACATTTTAAAAATCATAATCCGCACTTTAAGTGTTTATATATGTTGGTAAGCAAACTTTAACAATGCACTTTAAGTTTTGTCTAAGTCTAAAGAAAGTATATCGTAGCTTGCTTGAACCCAGCTCCTTTGCCGACTTTTTTACTCGGATTTGGTTGAAACTGTGTGTTCTTAATCTAGTTTTTGTTAGGTCTATGTATGTGGTATGCCTTTTAATTTTGTGTGTGCTTTAGATACAAGCTAAAGGAAGCAAAGTATTTAATTCTTATTTGAATAAAATAGAATTAAGACTTACTTATAATCTTAAAGATAAGATTACTTTATGGCGGGTCCCACTAGTTTATGTGGGTAGTTCAACGGTTGAACTAGTTAGACTTTTTATTTCTAGTTGTTTAATTCCAGAGAAATGAGCGAAATGAAGTTAGTCAAAAAAAATGGTTAAAACGTTTAAGTATATATTGATTATTTTTTTAATAACTAGCTTTTTAACTGTATATTACAATAAAATCAATTGGGAACTCCACAGCCATAATATACCTATTAAAAGGCCATGGAAAAACTTTTCATAATAATACACATCCTGTATACACGATATAATAAAACCAGAAAAAATCTTCAAACGCTTGCAAGATATAACTCCTTCAAGATTCATATTGGGACTCGTATTGTTTAATGATTAATTAATAAATTTAATTTGTTCAAATCTGATTTCTTGAAAGGCTATGGTTCAATATAAATATTTATTCATATTTTTTCTACTTTGAATTATTACCAGTGATCACTTGTGTACGTCAAATAGAGGTGTCAGGAAACCTTTTTTGATACCTTATCAAAATAAGCCCTTATGTAAGGACATTTATATTGTAATTTGAAATGTTTGTTTAAAAAACTTTATCTTATATTGATAATAGATAACTGTGTTCCACTGTCACGATGTTCAATTAAATTTGTAATATGATAAAATTTTAAAATTTGAACAATATTTTATGTTTGAATATACTAAATTTGAGGAATTTGTTTTTTTTTTTCTAACAGTTTAGGTAATCTCAAACCGTTCGGATTTATTCGGTTTTATATTTATTTTTATTTCATAGTTCATTTATTGCGAGTATATAACATGAATCTTTATAAGTTAGAACTATTATTAAACAGTACCTTTCAAAAATATATAATAAAGTATTTGATGTGTCTTACAAAAATTTGAAAAACAAGATGTTGCTAACTTAACTGGCCTTCTATTTGACGGATAATAACTTCAGAATTCTAATTACAATATATTTTATTCAGAATAGTCCGACTTATCCACCATATTAGAAACAATTTTCAGTTGGTCCGTGCAACAAACGGGCTTGCTACGCTCCTCTACTGAAACTAGACTTTTTATTAAACCTTGCGGTTTAATACTGTTTGCTTTTTACTATGTATTATATTTTTGTTTTATTCTTCTGTGACTATTAGCCGTACAGTGCACTGAACACTAGTGAGCAAGAGGGATGAGAATATATAACCACGCGATACTCAAAGTCCTTCTAAAGAAAAAACATTTTTTACAAAAAAAAGCTAACTTTGAAAACAATAAAAATGTGTATGAAGTTTTTTTTGCAATATGTTTAACCATTCTCGAGTACGAGTTTTAGAACTTTCAAATCGAGTTTTAGGGTTGATAAATATACTTACTTAATATATTTTAATTTTTACCTACAATTAGAACTTATTTAGGAAAGTAAAAGGTTTTTTACTTTCCTTTTCTAAGAAGATATATTATACGCAAAAAAAAAATATAAAAGAAAATTGCATATATTTTAAACTATAAAACATATATCATAACGTAATAAACATATCTTTTAAAATACAAAAAACATGGACAGTTTGGAATAATATATTAATAACGTTTCAGTGATTTTAAAAAGCGTTCTTACAAAAATAACACAATTAATCCGAGGGAATTCCATTATTATAAGTTTAGAGAAGGGCGGTCGTATGGGACTTTACAAAGGAATTTCTCCTTCCAAGCGAATGATTTGTATTTAGAGAATTTGGTTTAAGATGTAAGAAATAGCGATATATTTGAATAATTATTAACCATGATAATAAATCAACACTTGCAATATCAGTTAATGCACTGTGTCAGGATACAGATGTAACGGATGCAGAGCACTTATTTTTTTTCATCCTAAAGGAGAAAACGACCATGAGATGTCCATTCATCTGATGGCAAGTTGTCACCGCCGTCCAAGATCGCTTACAGTACCAGAAAAATCACAAGAGTGTTGCCTGCCGTTAAGAAAGAGAGGAGAGCTATTCGTTAAACGCTTATCGCTCGTAAATTAATTTCTTTCAAATAAGGTTTTGTAATAATGCATCCCTGTTTTCAAGGTGAGTAACTTTTTGGTATCGATTAAAATGCGTTATTTTTATATTAAGCGACCATTTTTATAAGAGGGTTGATCGTTATATAAGACAAAAAATAAATATTTTAACGAGTTGTTTATTGTTTTTTAATACTTAATATATAATATTCGCCTTAGTACTATGAGAATACATGTCACGGAATAATATCTTGAAAAATGTTTATGTTTCATGTACGTAAAATACAATTGAGTTGCATTTTTAAAAAATTGCAATAGATACCTACTTAGGTACTATATTTTACTATCTATAATTTTATTGGTTAATGGAATGTTACCATAATATAATGAAAACAAAATAATATTCAAATATTCCATCAGCATAGAGTAATTTAATGATGAACTAATTTCACTATGTTGGGAATTGATAGCCAAATTTTATCGTACTGAAAATGTTAGAATCGAAACTGTCTAGAGAAAGTTTGGAAAAAAAAAAAAAAAAATTATAATCAAGATTCCAGAATAACAAAAACGTTCAATAATATCAAGTAAATGGTCACACATGAGTTGACATTACAATGTTATCAGTGTACTCGTAATCTGATCACGATCAATCTCTGACAATTTGAAATAGGGAGACGCAGATGTTGAAGAGATTACCGACAATTGTATTCGAGCTGGTTTCCACAGTAGATAATGCCATGGGCCTAAATTGTACCATACATATAATATTACTATGTAAGTAACATACCCACTATAATCATTTTTATGGTTATCATAATAGTTCTAAAATAACACATTATTTGCGAAGTCGTTTTAATAAACATTATATTAATCCTTATCCAAATTAATAAGTTGTTTATCACAGACACTTATTTTTTTAGAAAATCACGCTTGATTGTATTTGATTTCAACAAATACGTAAGGAGTTTTCATAGTTTTTAAAATGATGTGCAAGTGCATGTGCGGAGTGTATGTAGCGGTGAGGCGGGAGAGCACTGGCCGATGGTTCTATATAAAATTCATTAATTCCACTTTGATATTTTTAAAATGTTCACTCATTAATGAAATAATTGAGTTAGAAATTGACAGTAAGATCAACTAATATAGATAAAAGAAAGTCGTGTTAGTTTAATTATTTATAACTCAAGAATGGCTGAACCGATTTGGCTCAAAATTTATGAGGAGTTAGCTAAAAACCAGGACACGGACAAAAGATACTATTTAAATCGTGCGACCACGTTTATTTATATATTTTATTGCGAATTATTTAGTTATTATACGACAGTCACAATTATCTATCAGTTCCATACTATTCTAATATATAGCGATAAATACCAGTTTCCAGAAATCTGATTGAATTGAAATTTTGCACACGTGTGAAGGATCAATGACAATGCAATAATTTGATAACAGTTTCCCATTATCCTTATTAGGACTGCTGGGATTAATAAGTAACAGGAAAAATGCTTATTATGTTATATTTTACAATCATTCTATTGGCAACTATATATAATCTATAAGTTAAGGTAACAGTAGTAAAATGTACTAATGATAAGTTTTATTGATTGGGACCTATATTCGTAGAAAGACGTTTCTAAAAGGCCAAAAATAAAACATCCACGTTTTAAATACTGTTTGCCATCAAATAGAAAAAACTCGAAAATATTAACAACTTCAGGTTAATATTTTCACAGTAACAACTTCAGGTGCGTAAGATGAAACTGTTTCGATTCATTGACGATATAAAGGACAAAGTCTAACCATCAAACAGAAGACAAAATCAAACAGTTTACGTTACGAATACTTTTAATTTATAAATCTTATTTTATAATATATATAAAAAACTACCAGTATGTCTGTTTTCATTGTTAAAATATGGAACTATGTTTGATATCAATAGGTAAAGTCGGATTATAAATGGCCATCTTTTTTCATATACAGACCCATATCCACTATCAATATGAAAACCATTTGAGACTGTTCTGTTTCAAAGGATTAAGCAATCGTTTGAAAAAAATACCCGAACGTGGTTTTTTTTTCGTATGATATGTGGATATTATATAATCTACTAGACCTATAACATAAACAACAACTAACTAGAGAGATCATTGGAAATGTTTTACGAAAGATATCTAGAAACATTTGCACGACTAATAATTGTAATTAGTACCTACTTATGTAGCAAAAAGAATTAGGTATGTTCATAATAATAATTCATTAAGATTTAATTTCACTTTAATAAAATACAGGTAAATATTTTCAAAGTTTATTCAAAGAAAAATTGTCGTGCATTAAGAGTGAACAATAGAAGTACTGTTTTCTATTGCATAGTAAAATCAGCCTTCAACATGGCTTCAGGTTCTATTGACCATGTAAATGCTAAATTCAAAAGAGGCTTAGAGATTCAATACTGAAAATAAGAGGTTATAGACCTCATAAAAGCAGCACCGCTACCTATAAACATATACAGACCTCTGACATTTATCATTGAATTAGTGAACCAAAGAAGATAAAAACTATATTTTTGAAGATTAAACATATTTTTGTACAATAGACTTAGTCTGAGTCGGTGTATATTTTCCAAATAAGATCACATTCAAAGGTAATTCTATAAGCTCTCATAAAATGTAATGTAAGTAAAGTACCTAAATATGTTTTCTTTTTAACCAAGCTTAAGGAGAAAATAATATATAATTATCATATATATAGATGAATTAAGATTTTATAAGAGAAAGAGGTCCTTTTAAAGGTCAGTTAACATTTTTTGCTGGTGATAGAGCCAAACTCCAGTCGTTTGACTGCCTTGGCCGTGGAAGTACATAAGTCAAGTACAAGTAAAAGGCTGGCTTGACCGTGGTAGTACACTTTTTCCACCTTTGTTCTTCTTATATTTTTCAAAGTTGGCAACCCACATTCATCTATATTTGCAATTGTTCATGATCAAATGGCCTGGTTTTAGAAATAAGTTTACTTATATTTTTATTACATATATTATTATTTGCTATTATTATCACATATTTACTATTTTCATTACCAACAAACAATAAATCATAAAAAATCGCTAAAATGAATTATTTTTAATAATTTCAAACAACTAATTTTAAAATACATTTTAAATAAAAAAAAACTATTGTGTATTTCAATGAAACTCGTTTTATTAAATACGTTAATATAAATAAAAGATACGATTATAATATGTACGCATATTTTATCTTCTTGATCTAAATATAATGGCAGATGCGCGTGAAATTCAATATAAATAATGACAGCAGATTATAATTTAATTTAAGTGGTTAGTGCGTCAATAATTTAGTTCTTAGATAATTTAGTTTATTATTGACGATTTAGTTTGTATACCGAAACTTTCAAGTTAGGATCTTGTAAGCTGGATTCCGTTATGTCTATAATTTACTTTTGTAATGCAAAATAAAAATATTGCAATATTGAAAAGATAGATCAAAAGAATATTTTTGATGCCATTTTATTTTCCTGCAATTTATCTATTTTTACTAAATTTTAAAAGTAAAATTATCAACCTTTCTAAGATTGAGATCTAAAGATTGAGAACCATTATATGTCTTCATAAAATAAAGCCATTAAAACTTTAATAGTCAAATTTTTCACGAAAAGGAAAAATATTGAAATATACGTACATTAAAAATGTAACTACCCACATTATTTACCATATTATTAAAATTTACTCAACACAATTCAATAGCCACATAAAGAATGGGATATTTTTTGTAATAATCTCTTTGGGGAAGCGGGAATTGAACACCATGACCCTCGTTTCGAGTTTATATCGTGTTATTCAATTTTAAGCTTTAAGTGCTAGTAATAAAGACTATTTTATGCTACAAGCATTACCAGACATTACCAAATATAATAAAAGGATATCTAATATAACACATATTTTGATTTTTTACTTCCATTCCAACAATGAGGTTTCGTATTTCGTTGAGGGTAAATAAATAATTATTATAGGCTACGCTTCTTATTGAACTGTGCTCCTAAGAATTGTTATTTGTATTAATATTTCATTGTATTTTATATTTGTATAGTATTATGAGTATATGTTTACACTTACACACAGATAATATATCAAAATTTTTATATTACCTAAAATATCAAGGATACCTTCAAATTACTTCAAGGAATATGTTACCTGCTATGTAAATATATTATAATAGTTAAATATTATACTTCAATTTTAAATTTATGCTTTAACTATAATAAAGGAAGTATTTTACCTGAGTACTTATAAAATAAAACAATGGCTTTGCTTTGTCTTATTCCTTGGGTTTTATTACTCTGTAAAATAAAGCTGAGTGTATACTTGTGTTTTATTGTACTTGAAGTTCTTTGGTAAGTGCATATTTTTGAAGATTTGTATTGTTGTTGGTGAGTCTCTTCCTTAAAAATGTCCTTTAAATCATGGAAGTTTACTCTCAAAATTATTTTCATTATATTGTTACGAAAGTCTTGTAAACCATCACTTAAATATTATGGTGTGGTTTTCTAAAGGGAAATATATTAACTAACATACCACTTTTTAAAACTACATATTTATTAATATTATTTGGTTTTAAACATACAGCAACATTAACCGCACTCATATTTTAAATTAGAATTCATAGTGGCGTTGAGAAAGCCAAAACAACTTCCAATTTCAATTACTTACGAACTATTTCCTTTTACATCAAATCAATAAAGAAAAGTCAACTTGAGTATAAAGTAAAGTAAAATATTAGTTTTTTTTTTTTGCAAATATAGACGTCGTCAGTAGAAATACATACAATTAGTATTATATAAGTACTATTAAATAAATACAATTACTATTTTATTCTTCTATATATTTGTATAACCACTTATCATTATTTAAATATAATTTATACTAATTCTCAGAACCGTTATCAATAAGAAGAAAATTGTTATTGAAGCTCCAAAGTACTAAATAAATACTATAATCAAGATGTATGGAACCGATAAACTAATATTTCCGTCTGCTCTGATTGTTTAACGATATTAAACGTAGGTGACTCATACTGACAGGGGTGAAGAACTATTGGGGTCTCAAAAACAATAACCATTATTGACGCATTATCTGTTTGATTATCGATATCAAAATAAAAGTTATCGTTATAAGCGTGCATAAGCTACCTTTTTTTTTTCCGTTTGAAAAATATTTTACGGATACTCCCGGCCAAGAAGATGATGGTTTTGTGGACTACCCGGCAGCATAGAAGATGCTGCCATTTTTAAGGATACCCACTAAAAATCAACGGTTACCCTCACCACCTTTGTAGAACGCCCCCGTGGCGTTATACAAGCGACCTAAATATAAAGAAGTCTATACAAAATTTAATATTACCTTATAATGTACCTATTAATTAATAAATACAATATAATGATTTCAAATTATATTATAATTTTAACCTATTTATAATAAAATATCAATATTCTTAGCAATACAATACATTCAAAAAATTATAACAAACACACAAAAGATTGGCTATACCCGATATAAACCTGACTCACGACCCATCTTACCTTTTCTGATAAAAAAAAAAACCATCCGCTGATAAAAGCATTATCGGAGACGCCAAAAAGACACCAGAAACCAGTTTAAACTATCTTTGAATTCTAGTGAAGCCACCCCATTGTGTCCACTCCCTCTCAATTGAAGCTTTCGCCCCATCGCTCAGTTGTAAACTCGATCGCGGAACGGGACGAACGTCTCTTACCAAACTGAACTTTCGTACGAACGTTCTATCACAGCGAACTTTTGCGCGAACTTGCATTTAACTAATTGTGATTATACTGTGCGTGCCCAAAGGAGTTTGCGAACTTCCAATATTTGGGTAAGTTCATTATTTTGGAAGATGTTAGAAACTTTAGCGATTTTGTACTCTCGGTGCTTTTGTTACAAGTTGATACAAGTATCAAAATTTGGTATTGTACAGGTTTTACTTGAGCGAGTTATTGTTTTTAACATTGTTTCTGTTTAATTACTGTATTTAATTTTCATCATTAAAATTTTGAGGAATAGATTTCTTATAAATATATAAACCTTGATATATACATGTATATAACAAATATATTATATTGTGGAGACCTAAATGACCTTTACATATATATAAGGTACTTTAACATATAATTTCAAATTCTCATAAATCTTAAAAAAATATGCTATTTAATGAATAAATATTATATATAATTGTTTCAAGAATATTCTAAAAATAATTACATTATAGGTTAAATTATTAAGAATTTCATATCGTTTTTATTACCATACTCTGCAAGTTATTTGGGCAGAAATGTACACAAATATTTGAGTATACAAAAGAAACAAATAACGTTTGGTAATAACGTTGGTGTATGAAAAAAATCATATGTTATACAATTTTCCACAGACCTCCCACGTTTAATAACACATGTGGAGCCTTTTATTTTCTTTTTGCATTGTAATGGTATCCAAAATATATTCGCTACTAGGAATTTTATTATATTTTAGTTTAAGATATTCAAATCTCTAAAATAAGCAAACATTAGTAATATTATTGAAATAGTACTACTATTCAAAACATTTCAAACTTTATTTTTCTAAAGTGTCCAGAAATATGAATATGTACTTATAAATACGGCTTCTTGAAAATTTGTTTAAGAAGTATGCCATGATGATGACTTATTTGCGCCTATTTCAGTCCGTTGACAAAAGACGGCATTTACCTGCAAATATTTACCTTTATAAATTGATTGCCTTGTTGCCAATGTCAAGAGATCAGATGTGAGGTTTATACTTACAATATATAATATTTTAATATTATTGAAGTACGCTATGACATGTTGAAGTATTCTCACATATACGCTGGAAAAAATGGAGAGGCATAAACTTTAATATTTTCTGTAATACGTTTAACATAATGTATTGCCATATGAAAATAACAGCTACATAAAAAATAATGTTTGATTATTTAGTATGTATGTAAACTTTCGCTCAGAGGCCTGTCAGTTAAGAAAGGCGAAAGAGTCTGTATGTAAAGAAGAGCGGAAGGAAGACCTGACGAATTCATTGTATAGTATTGTATTACTATTTTATTGTATTATTCAGCCACTATTGGTAAAATGTCATGTTAAAAACTCAACGTATGGAAAAGTTTATCCAATTAATTAATACATGATATTTCAAAAATAACTCAATTTTTTAACAAGTTGAGGTATTGCTCGTTAATTAAATTCAGAAAGTTTTAATTCTTTTCTTTTGAATAAACATTGGAATTTTATTAAAGATATTTTTATTACAAAAGTTTTGTTCAGTTATTGTAATAAATAGAATAAGAATTATCAAAACTTGCTATCTGTTTTTTCCTTACAATACATCATAAAAAAAGTATATTACTGAGCTGTTCTTGAAGTGCTTATGCCAAATTTATATATACGTCTTACGTCACGTCACGTCACGTGGGTTCTGTGGGTTCAGGACTGTTTTTCAGAGGTTTGAATCTCCGCCCGTATCATTTTAATTTTCATTCTATATTTATTACTAATATGAATAATCTTACATTTATTTGTATAATTACTTACCGAAACTTTACTTTACATTAACTTATGATGCTTCCTCTCAGATAACTGTTTTTTTTATTAATACAGAAACGTCAACCTTTGATATTTCCATAATATTAAAACATTAAGTTATATATGAGACCCTATAGTATAGAATATATAATGCCCATAAACTCAGTCAAATAATGAAATGTAAACAAAGTTGCAAAAGCTCGACCGTTAATCGGATTATTTTATGTTATTTGTTGTATTTAGAATTAGCCCGCTCCATACATATTTTATCCTGAATTGACATTAAACAATATGGTTTTTCTAAACACAAATTAATTATTAATATAAATCTATGAGCTTTTTTTTGCGGCAAGTTATTAACAATTTTCTGTCTAATTAAAATTAATGGTATTGATTTTAATGTTTTTCTCCTTGTATTTCTCTTTTTCTTTTTGTATGTATTATATATATATATATATATATAGCTTAATTTTCAGATGTACAAAATATTCTTTATTCTAAAGATTTGCTCAAACATGCAAAAACAGTCTACAAGAAATGCCCAGAAATCTAATCATCTATATCCAAGTATATAATTTTTATTGTACACAAACAAGGCTAAAGGCTATTGTGTCGATAATCAATAGTAAATATTATATAAGTAATAGTAGATTTTATCTATCCATTGAAATTCATAGATTCAATAAAAATTCAAAAGCATCTTCAGGTCCCAGATTTTGAGCACGACAAATATCTCCCCGTGTTAAAGTATGGCATGGCTTGAATCATATTTTTTATCAAAATATTAGCCATAAATTATAAAAAAATGTTATTTTATTTACTTTACCTACAAACACTTAATATATTTTTTTATATGTGAAAGTAAAAGTGTTTTATATTCTATTGTTCTTGAATTTACCAAACTGTTTATTTAAGATTTATTACATAATACGTGACAAAGCTGTGTAGTATCATATTATTCTATTTTTTACAAACAAACATACAATTAGGATTTTATTTTTGCAACCAATTACACATATTCTTGTGTTTATGGCAACATTAGTGAACATTGAAGGCAGGAAAGGATCTTTTAGCATTCATAGCACACAACATATATAAACTGAATTCCAGTAAATTTATTGAAGACGATAAAACATTTCCGTACTGAAGCAGTTTTACTATAAAATGTTAGACAATTTTCCGGCTCATTCTACTTTTTTCCGGATAAAACCGGATAAACAAACGCAAATGTTGAAATAAAACAAGGAAGCGTGTTCACAGTTATCTACATGTTAAAATAGACCGCTAGCAACTCAGTTATTTTGTATATTTTTTTCTTCAGAGCGGAGAAAATAACATACTTTTATTCTAAACTTATCTTGTTTTTAAAACAATAATACATTCAGTTCAATATATCTCCTATAGTAAGTAATTTTTTTCCTAAATATAAAAAAAATGTAGGAAAACGTACTCGTAACTTATATTATTCTAACAAAATCCAAAAACTTCTAAACATTTTGTCCCATAATAAGTACAGAGGAGATTGAAGCTGGGATATTTTTTTTAAAAGAATTTCTTGAGCGCTCGCAATGAAATCTCTGTCCAATTAGTGTCAACCATTTATTAGTGCAGGCTTTGGGAACGCCGCAGTATGTGGGTATTATCTAAAAGACGTGGTTATCTTTAGTCCAGCGTATTTTATTTAGTATGTTGTCTTCGTGGATTTCAAACCTAAGCCCAGCAATGTCTAAACATTTAATTTATTAGTTTCAAATAACTTCCAGGTTGTATTGTACGCTTGTTATATTAATATATAATGATTTTTGTTATTGGGCAAAACTATTATTTATAGATCAGTATTTTTCGTATAAAATATTGTGAATATACATATTGCAAAAAAAAAATCAGTGTGCAAATGAATCTACAAAATAATTAAAATTCAATAATTTATATTTTAATAACAAAGTGTAGGTATACTTTATTATTAAAATATAACTATACAATACTATTATCATTTTTTGGTGAAAATAAAAAAAAAATTCTTGTAAGAATCAGTACTAACTTTTCAATAATAAAATAACCAATAAACATGAATTGTGTTACAAAGTTTTAAGCAACTAAGTGGTATAATGTCCTTTACACTTTGTAGAATTATTTATTAAGACAAATTGACTTCAGGTAACTTTAGATCTAACGTCGTACAAATATAGTGTTAGTTAGTATTAGTAATGACAGAAAACACTCTAAGTGTATTTTGAAACAATATAGTTAGTTCCAAAATAACTAATTAATAACTTTTTAAGAAAAGCTTAAGAATGACCGGTCATTAGCTTTACGTTTTAACGTTGACAAAAATATAAGGATGACCACTTTCATTAGTAATCCAAATAACCTTACGTTTGAAAGGAGGTGACATTTTTCAACATTTTCTCTTGGTTTTTTGTAATAGTTACAATGATTACGTTTTGAATATGGCTTTGTTAATTAAATCTGTTCGTAGGAGGCTTAGCTTTTAGTTAATTATTTATTTTATCACAGGTGCTTATATGAAAGTGTTTTCTATAAATATGATATTTTTTGAAATTTAATTTACAAACCAAAGCTAAACACTAAAGTAATTCGAAACCTACAACTCAATCGTTGAGTAAATTATTATTAAACTTCGGCTTCGATATCATATTCGTTTCATCATTTGAAATTTAACTGAAAGGGTGAAGCCGATTCTCGATTCTATGTCCACATAATTCTATAAAAGTTTGCCATTATTGTTCCGACGAGTTGATCTCGCCAAGTTTAGTTAACTTGTTAAAACTTTGCCGTGTTTGAATCTAACTCATCGTCATTGCTCCGTGAGTAGACACACTGAAGCCCACTTGTTTTTCGTATTAAGTGGGTATTTTAATACGGTTTCTGAAGTTTTGTTGTTATAAATAACGCAATTAACATATTTTTTGAAACATTTGACTAAATGCCATAATTGATTTATTAATGACTTGCGATAACAAAGGACTGCAGTCAAGTTGAAGCTAAAAATAAAGCATATTTTTTTCGTCAATTATTTAAAAATTATATTTGTATATTTTTACAACTTTTGGAGATTAGATTTATTGACATGAAAATAATAATTATTTTATTATATTATTATCTCTTATTACTCACTCTAATTATAAAAAAGTTATCTAGTCTATTCACAATTTAAAAAAAAACAAATGGCTTATAATGAAATATATTAAATCTTAAATACGGTGAGAATACTTACAGGTGTACAAGAGGATCAGTTACTCTCAAGACCATTTAGGGAATGCTGTTATATGACAGATTTAACAAATCTCATTTAGAATTAATTAAAGGTATATTTGAGTTAATGTATTTTTGGGTTAAGTTTGAAAAAATGTTTTGGAAATAAATAAGTGGAGGAAAAAGGCACTTTACGAGTATTATTTTAGGAGTCATTATCAATTTTCAGATTTTTATTATATATTGTTATAAATGAAAGTTTTGTAAGAATAATCCATAGTTACCATTAAGAACTGTGTTCCATAAAGAAACGGAATGACTTCTCTCTGTAATAAAAGCAATTATTACAAGTACGCATTGCAAGATTTTTATTCTCAAGAAGTTCCGATGTCTTCCGCCGCGACTCTTACATGGCAACTTCTGATATGAAACTAAGCACTTAAGTCTGGCAAAGAACCCTCCTTAATTTCCATTTGAGAATTGCGAAATAAAATGGTTCTAGAAATATCAAGACATTAAAGACTTCAGAGTTTTTTACGATATATTATTATTGTGTTCAGTATTCCTTTTTATTTTATTGTATTGTTTAAGACTTTTTTTAAGATGTCTCATTGAAATAACATAGCTAATTATAATATAAATATATTTTGCATTTTTAATTACTACTTAAATCCTAAGATATCAAATCATATTTATATCTTACTATACATATATATAGGGTTATATCTTACAATACATATATATCATTGATCTCGAACGTTCTCATGGTTTATTTTCTTTACCTTATAAAAACTTCCTTGTCAAATATAACATTTATATAGACTGAGAAAACTCTACTGACGGCAATTCACCTTTTGGCAAGTCGAGGCGAAATCCTTGAAATTAAAGTGCTTTAGAGGTTTCTGGAATATATATATTTACGAGTACGAAGAAATTACTTTCTTTTAATGTTTCAACATTCTTTACAGGTGTCGTTTATTTTATATTAATCTTTATAGTTAAGGTCTTTGTACATTTATTAAAATAGGTACTTAATTTTTAAACAATCATTTTTTTATCTATTTTTCAATCATACATTCCGGTCGAAAAGCGGTCAAAGCGAAGAAAAACCATTTTATGTAATCTAATATGTTTTATTTTCCTTTTGTAATTTAGGATGGGGAAGTTAATATTTTTCATAATTAATATTTATATTTATTTACCCGGCTGTAATTACATTAATTAATTGGAAGTTTGCCAGACTGGTTTCCAACCCATTAGGAGTTCTTATTCATGAGCTCAAAGCATGGCGGACTCGCGGCGTGAACTGCATGCAGCGTGCTCTCCGGAATATATATAAGAGTTAACATGGTTCATGAAATTCAAAATACAAAAAAAAAATGGAACGTAAAATGATTGATTCCCATTTATTATTTTTTTATTGAAACAAAGATATTAAAAGCCTTTTAATTTGTCATAATAATATATACATTTAGTTTAAAAGTAGTAAGTGAAATCACGCCTGTGCTTGACTTACCCACCTCGCTGTCGGGTAGACGCAACCGCGGTCCTCGTTAATGGATTACATAGCTCCGAAATCTAACGGAGGCAAAATTGTCAACAATCAATCTGAAATCACCTTTGAAACAGAATCTCCTAATTACATGCTCTTTGCGTAATTATATTTCAAAAGATTTATAAGAAACCGAAAGCAGCTCAATTTTCTCAATAATTTTTCTTACCTACGTAAGTATTAAATGTTTGAAATTTAAATATAATGAACCATATTTTTTTTATGATTTTGTATATCTAGCAAGTTCTTTTGTTCGATAAAAGTTCTTGATTGTTTGCCGAATGAACATGGCGGCTAGATAGCTTTGTAAATAAAGCGTTATACTTCAGTTTATTTTAGTTAAAAGTAAATGTTCAGTGATTTTTTGCTTATTCAAGTGGTTGCTGCAGCGATAAAATTATAATTTTAAGCTCCTTTTCAATAACTTTAATTTTATACTAAAACGAGTACCTAAGCGTATTAAAATTACTATTTCATGAATTCGCTTCATAATAATAATATATTTACGTCATTTGAACAAGCATTGGAGTGATTCATGAAGAAAATTTATGGTTATAATTAGTGGAAGATTTGTGTAACCCAAATATACCCCTTTATAGTTCAATTATGATATTTTTTCAGTATCTAAGTAGAAATAATCTGGTATAGGACCACCGACGCCAGGCGGGTTGGAACAAGCATGCTGCACATAATATTAAGTATTCTTATAGGTTTACATTAAACAAAGTTTACTTTAAGTATAAAATCAATACGGACAGAGATTCGAACCAACGATATTGAAATACCGTATCGATACCCGTTAGAAGCCGAAAAAATTCTAACAGATGCTGCCACCGATAAAGACGTTTATCTTGATTATAGAAGACGATTATATTTAAAATGCTTAATTAATCAAATTAAGTACGATAGCTGATGCAACAGGATAATTTCCCAGAAGTCGCTGATCATCAATTGATTTTTTCATTCTTTATTTATTTAAAATTTTAATAAGTTTAATATGGGTATAGACATTTTCGAACAGGGTAAATAAAATTAAAACTCATGTCATTTTAATACACATACAAGACTCAAACTAATATAACATATCTAACCCCAAGAGTATCAACTACCTAAAGCTCAATTTCTAATGAATTACCAAATCAAATCTTCGCCCAAATTATCTACAATTAATTGACTTAAGTGAAAACTCGCAAGACTCAAACTCAACTCCTGGAAACTTTACTTAAAGTAAGACTAAGTCGACATTAATTTTGCAAGAACAACCGAATGATGGAATATCTAACGGTTTAAGTATGTTTTCGCAGTTAAGATGGACCAGAAGTTTATAAAGTTCTAATACTTTCATAACACTTTAAACGATAAGTAATTCAATACTTTATGACTAAATATTCTTTAACGAGTAAGAACAAGTATCTCAAATACCAATTTAGACGTAAACGAGTTTTAATTTGTTATACCAAATTAAGGCTCTTTCTCTTTTATGATACTGCTGATAAAAATATTAAAATTTTGAAATTTTTGCTTAACATCGTATTTAAATAACATTTTTAAAAGTTTGAAATTGGGAACTACGGATAAGATTTTAATATATATTAATAGGACTGAATTAATATGGCACGTAATAAATTTAAGTTACTATATAATTGATTTATTGTTCAAAATAAATACAAAAGACCCAACATTTAATAAAAAATTAGAAAGCTTAAATTAAAAAGTCTTTTGTATGCAATACCTGGAATAAGCTTATGAGGATGACGAATTTTCGAAATAAGAATGCGTATTTTTTTTTTAATTTGTCATAGTTGGGAATTTCTTTTAAAAGCTACACCATTATCTATTCATACTTAATCCTCCCCACGCCCAAAAGCAGGTAACATAGTTTACAAAACTCTTTTTACATTGAAACATTAGAACGTGAAGGCAGTAAATACGTGCCTCGTGACGTTCTCGAGGCAAATATAATGACAATTTTTTTGTATGACAGGTAGAATCAGGTAATTTTGTGACAACCATTCTGAGTTAGCTGTCCCTTTGTTGGGTAAAAATAGATTTCTGTTGATCCTTGGGTATTTTCGATGTGCAATTTACTTCGCTTCTTTTGTGCTTCATAATAATGTACTTATTGGGTAACGGACTGAATTTGATTAAATAATTGTATCCGTTAGCATGTTTAACATTACGTACCTTTTTTCACAAAACGTATTCAGTAAAATATTAACTAATAATAATTTTTCGAACCATTTCAGTTATAATATTTTTTTTTTACATAAGGAAAAAGTCTTAATATATATCTCAAGACTTTACTTCGAGTATAAAAAGACCTGTCTATTGACTCCAGTTACTTGGTGACTGCAGAGAATAGATATTGGCAGTTTCATTCCCCTTGTAATTCGTGGATCAAACGCCGTTCTTGTGTAAAGTCGTTTATTTCTCGGAATATTATATTGTGTCTTTGACTTTTATTCCATAAAACAAATGTCCTCAAATTTAATTTATTATAAGCTTATATAATTTATGAAAATAAGTACCATATAAAAATATAAAATTAATACACATAAATTTAATATGTCTAGCCTTTATATATTAATAAAATTACATAACGTTGAAGTTACAAGTACATTTTGATTGCAAATTGAAGCAATATTTGGAAAGTGGATGTCATAACATGCGGTCCATGTAAAAATAAGATTCGTAATATAAATCCCTTTTTCTTCTATTAGTAAGAAAATGAGCGGGATATTTTGATCCCTTGCCAACTCATAGGAAACTAAATTCGGTGGAAATCCCTCGACACTGAATTTTGATGAAAAAATTACAAACGATCTCATAAAAGCATAATATAACCAGATATTAATTTTATTATATTTCATCGCCAAATATACATTATATATATATATATATCTTGATTTGAAAATATCATTAAAATTAATTGTAATGTTTGTATTTATTTGAACTGATGTCAGGAACATTTTGGATATAACAATTAAATAGAATGAACAGACCAATGAGAAATGCATTTATTAAAGTAATATAAGGCGCATCACTAAAGTATTAAAACTATTTACTGCTGGTTAGTTATGATATATAATAGGTATATATAAGGTTATATATCTGTTTTCATTATTATAAGTAGTTTATATAAATAATAAATTTACAACTTCTATTCAACTTACAAAATGTAGCAAAAAAATATACTTCTGAATACCGAAGACACATCTTTTAAACGTAAAAACGTTAAACTTTTCCTCCATAAACATTCCTTTACGTTTTTTTTTAAATAAGAAAAATTTTGCATTTCTCAATAAAATTTCATTCAAATTTTATATTTAAAAGAGTTCCTATTTTCCGACATATTTTATATTACTTTATTATCAATAAATATGAAAATGATACCAATATTTTAAGTAAGGTCTCGATGTCGCTTTAATTCCTTGAACTTTAATAAAAGGGGGTAGAGTCTATTTTTCCACTGACACGATCATCCTATTTCTGAACAAGTGTCTCGTAAATTCCCATTGCTTGTCAGAGCCACTTTAGGGCGTTCGGAATAACTTGAATATTTTAGTCTTGCTAATTGAAATGCATGCTCAGTACTGTATTCAGTTATATTTAACATGTATGTATTATCGGATAATCTCGATACATCAATTAAGTACGAGATATATTTGAGATAAATCTTCATATTTATTATATATACATAGACTATCTTTATATGTTAGAAATAGGTTTATGAAACGAATTGTTTTATATATTTAGGGAATAAATAGTTGCCAACGCCCTTTGAAATAACAATTGGAATGGAAACAAAAAATAATTAAGATTTTAGTGAACTCAAAAATTAAATAATTTTAGTATTTTAATATAAAATACGTTGAGTTTATTTTGCAAATATGTTTTACTATATTTTAGACTGTAATAAGCCAAAGTAAAATTCTTTGAATAATATAAGAAAATATAACATGAATATACAAGAGCTGATTTAATTTCATGTTAATTAAATATCATTCTAATATATTCGGTATTCTAAAAGCAAATAACGATAAAACCCACTCACTAAGAAACTTATACTTATATTAAGTAATTATTTTATATAATGTTAAGAATATAAATATCATAATATCTAAATAAGCTTGTAGTAGGCTTATAATATATTAATTGATGCAGTCCCATTGTTTATTCAACAATTACAAATTCATACACAAACTCGCTCACTTTGCGTATCTACATTCAGTTTATTATTTACACGTCTCAGGAAGTATGCTTTAAAAACACAAAGAAACAATTCGGGCGTTCCAAACAACTCGATATAACTCCGCTTTACCTGCAAACTTTACCTACAATCGTAAAATTGTCTCTTCAAACATTTTCAAAGAAAGATCAAACTTTGCCTAAAGAGCAACAAAAAGGCATTCCTATATTAAAATTTTACATTCTAAAGAATTACGAGATCTAAACAATATAAGATAAGTAGACAACTTTTAGTAAAAACTTCCTTAAGAGATTATTTGATAAAGGCGGACCGTTTTTGTCTAATTAAGGCCCAAACCTAGCGACAATAGTGAAAAACTCAATACAATAATCATTTAGGACAACAAAAGGCCTTTATGTTCAGTCCTGTCTGATCCGAGATAAGATCGTTACTATAAAAAGAAACGAGTGACGGTCTAATTAAAAGAAACCTTAATTAAGTAATAATCCGTCCGTTTGAAGTAAACAATTTTTAAAGTCATAATAATTTTAAAGTCATAAATTTCCATTTAATATACCCACTTTATAATTATGTCATTATTTATTTATGTATGTATATTAATAAAAATATTTTTAGGAGGAATATTTGACAAACTACGTTATATAGTGCATTTAAATATGTAATGCCGTAGACAGCAAACTGCAAATTGTCGCAACTGACTGTTTTTTTTTTCAAGGTAATACGGCTTTTACTAAAAGCTTTCTTAAATAAAATTCTGTAAGCTTTACTATATAAATAAAAGCAGTTTTAAATTTTGCCATTTTATTTTAAGTTAATTAGAGCCCTTACGACTAAAGTCACAGGGAGTTTGAATGAGTCACGCTTTTCAATTCGTAAGTTGAATTTTGTGACTCATTCAAAGTGTGGCGTTATAGCACACCCTACAAATTAGTGGAAGTGCACACCAATTTTGAACTGCATTTTTTAAAACTATAGATTGGATTTACACCTTTAGCATGTTATTATTAGAGCTATAATTCCGTAAATGGAATGTCATAAAACAAAATTTGCTTTTTGGGGTAATGAACGTATAATGGGTACTTGTGATAACAAAGACTGTTATAATGTTATTCGGTATTATTATAGTCCTAAAGTATTATTTGAATAATGGTTTTAAATGCCTAGGTTATATAAGTTTCATTACATACAGATTTTTTTTTCATTAATATATTAGGTTGTGAGAACTTATAAAATTATATTTATAGCTTTAAATACAATAGTTAAATACACTTCAAGTAGGTATATCTGGTGTTAGTTAATGTAGACGCTTTGGTCTATTGGTTATTTGTTTCTGAAGTTTGGGATAATCTGAAATTAGCATGTGCTTTCATTTCTATTTCCTTTTGTGTCTTTTTTAATAAAATGTATAATTAAACATGATATAATTAAACATATTAATAAAAGAAGTCGGGCTACTATTTTTTTATGTTAAATATACTTTATTTAAAATATAAGTCAAAGGAAATGTAATAAAAACTCTTCATTAAAGGCAAAAAAAATAGCAATAAAAATAATGTTCAAAGTTTGTTATTGAGTCCTTTTTTAAATGACTATGTGTTATTTACAAAGCATATCATTTTATATCATACAGTTGTAATTAAACCGCACAGAGCGTTTGAAGAATATTATTTGAAATTCTTAATAAAAATATTATATTAAAACAGTTTTGCTTTGTTTGCGCTTCAAAAGATATCCCTCTTTAATGTATATTTTTTGTTTGTTTCAGATTTATACAAAGCTCGTGAATATGGAGACCGTAACTCAATATTTACTTCTGGCTCTTGCACTGACCTCAGTGCAAATATCTTTTACGGAGAGCCGTCTAAATGAAAAACGAAGGGATAAAACTGAAAGACGATATCATGCCGTTCAAGCTAAAGACAACATGTGCGAAATTACGAATCGAGAGTCAAAAGTTCATTGCTACTGTGAAAACACCGAAGTTAAAACTGCCACTAGAGCTGACTGCTGGGTATTTAATGGCGGTATTGACGAAACCGACCCAATTTGGTCAAGCTTCAACTCGCAACCGCATCTAGAAAGATTAACATTCAATGTCAGGTCCGATGGAGCGCTTAAATTTATCCCTCTTCAAGTAATCCATCGTTTGAAGAGATTGCAAAAGATTTTTATACACTATGCGACTTTGAATACAATTGAAAAAAACACCTTCTCAAATATGTCCACTGTAAGAGAAATAACTTTGATGAATGATAAAATAATGAACCTAGATTTTTCCGCATTTTCGAGCCTGCCTGCGCTCGTAAACTTGACGATAAAGGGAAATAAAGTAACCGAGATACAGCGCGATGTTTTCGTCGATTTGCCAAGTCTAAAATACCTCGATCTGTCGTTTAACAGCATTAGTCTGACTCACGATGGATGTTTTGAACATTTAAATGTACTAAACGATCTCGTGCTAGAAGCGAATTTTATTTCAGTGTTAACTAGAGATACTTTTAAGGGACTGGCTAATTTGACGAGATTAGATTTGAGGTCAAATAAGTTATCCATGATCGGTGATTTGACATTTTCAGAATTATGGAATTTAAATGAGCTCCTGTTAGACAATAATGATCTGAAATATTTGTCGGAAAGGTCCTTTGACGGATTAGCCATGCTTCAAAAACTATCTATGACAGGAAACAAATTGCAGTCGATAAATGAAGGGCTTTTGGAAGGTGTAAGAGGATTGGAACTATTGGATTTGAGAAATAATGAAATTGAATTATTCACGTACGAAACAATAAAGCCTATTCTTGAAAATTTGAAAATGAAGACTTCAGTTTTATATTTGAGCGGTAAGTTATATGCTCCGTGTATTTAGTTCAGTAAAAAAATATTAAGTTAAGTGAATTAAAACTCATTTATTTTGATCAAAAGAGCTGTACAATATCATCAATTAAAAATCTGTTATGTATAAACCGAGATATGATATATAAAATGTTTATTTAGGTATAGTTGAATAATAATTGCTTTCCACCATAAAACTAAATAAAAGCGATAGTAAAGAAACAATGCAAATAATAAATAAATAATAAAACTTAAGTTTTGTAATGTCTAAATCACACAAAGGATGTTTGGAGAAATAAACATGTTTCTTCGGATGCAATAAAATACCGTATTTACTAAAAGCACACTTCATGGGAAGATAAATAACTATATTTTCTGCAAACAATGGCACATTCCCTGGGGGGTTTTAATCCCCTATCAAAAAGCTAAAGCACCCTTCGAACGTTAAGGACAATTAATGAGTGTAACTGTTCCCTTTAGCAAGTCAACAATGGCGTAATAACACGATTTAGATACAATGAAATATGAATTATTAATATATAATCAACAGATATAACGGGAGTGTTCTCATGATAATTTTATTATCATACTTTTGTTAGCCGGTACGCGTCCCTTTGTGTAAATCCTTTTTAAACATTAATATATAAATTATTACAAAAAGAAAATACACATAACAATCGGTGTTCTAAGGGTTAATTTACACATTAAATTAGTAATATATTTTTTAGTTCTTTTTTCTTTATACTTTATTTTAAAAAAAATATATTTTTTTTTTGTTACAGGAAATGACTTCAAATGCGATTGCCGTCTATCGTGGATTCAAGTCTTACGTAACGAAACCAAAAGCGAACCGCTAAGGATGGCTCTTGATGAAATTACTTGCATACTTATTCCTTTGTATACTAACAAGGCTTTATCTAATACTAATACAGAAATTAGTGACAGTAAAAATAACAAAGAGAATGTATATGAAATTGAATCAAATACTGGCGTATTTCAAAAGGACGGTAATGATGAAGAAATTTTTGGTGATATTGATTCAGCCTATAAAATTGAAACAACAACTAAAGCAGAGGCTAACCAAGTTATTTTAGTACATTTACCATCAGAAGCTCTACCTTGTCCAGGAGAATTAGTAGCGACTGGAGAAGATTCATTAATGCTGTCATCAAAGGATGAGAGCTATTTAAGGCAGCCGAATTTAAGTTTTAAAATCTTATCAAATATATCGATAGTTTTCACATCACTTCTAATATGTGTAGTTGTTAAATGAACATACTGCTCTACTACTACTCTACAAGAGTGGTTTTCTAAAACTTAAATTTAAATTTAGTGTCATCGCTTCTGTGTTGTTGCTTATTTAAATAAATAAAGAAGACTGGTTAAGAATATTTAATTTATATAATGGACTTTTCTTTCTTCGAAGAGTGTGAGGGATCATAAATAAAATAAGGATGTAATAATGTGAAAAAATATATTATTTGGATGTTATTTTATTTTAATTTATTTATATTTTTACCATTCTGAATCATTACCAGTAATTACTTATGTACGAAAGAGTGTGGTGTCTGATATATTTATCGAAATAAGACTTCCAATTTTATTTTTGTTTTACTGACAATGAATAATATTAATAAATATTTTTTGGGTTATCTTATATATTAAGGTATTTTAAACTAATATTAATTTCCAAAAAATGGCACATGCAGCTGTTTCACATTACACCAATACTTAAAACACAATGTTTGTAGAAATTTGAGCCACAAAATATTTTATTCACTTACACAGAACGCCATGCCAAAATATTGATATTTTCAATACGCAGCCACATTTGGCATGTTTTCAACTGGTATAGGAGTGATCAAAACATAGCTTCAAAATATATCACGCTCCAATTCTCGTTTATTACTATTATGTGTTTGTATGAAATCAGTTTCAATAAATAAAGTAATAGAATTAATAGGTGATAAAATTTTATTAATATTACACCTAACAGTTAAGATTATTATTTAATTTTCTTCTTCTTTATCATACCATTACTTATTTTCTGTAGTAGGTACTATTACTAAGGAATCCAAACTTTGTAATATTAATTACATTCAAACAATTCTATCATCGTTAATAAATACTTTCGTATGTCAACGAGATATTTTTAGTCATTTTGAATAGTGTTATGTGATAATTGTGAATATATAAATAAAACTATAATAAGATTTAATTAATTGTGTGTCGAAATTGTAGATAAGACAAAAATGTAAATAGCAATTTAAAATAAAGATTATCACACATGTTTTTTTTTTATTTATTCTCCGTCGTCAGAATCGAAATATATTGAAAGGCCTAAAAGGATATTGAATGTTTTATTATGAAGCATTTTATAAAACATAAGTAAATAACTTTCTATTCACGGTGCGATGAAAGGAGTCTTCTACATATATATTGAATCATTGCGAAATAAATTACCTATATATTATTACATTTTAACCAAATAATTGAGATTCGGATACAATAACTTATTTTACAATTAGGTACTTATTTATTGTATCAGTAATGTTATTAAACAGTCAGTGCTAATATCGCAAACAAATATGAAACAAATATTGTTCTTTTCCATAAAACAAAGAATTGTTCATCTCGATAAGTGTTTTCGAATCAAGGAAAATCGACATCAACATAGAATAATATATTTTTGTTAAAATCTATCAAATCATAATATAAAAAGTATTTAAATTCAATTAATTTGGACAGGTAAATAATAAATCCATTATTCATGAAAGTATTATAATTAATTTATAAATATATACTTTAAATATATTTTATAATAATTTGATTACAATTTTGGTACGATGACAATGTCTGTAATAAACTTTTGAATTGGGTTTAATGTCAAACAATTAGAGGCAATCTGTTTTGATGTGAAAATTAATAACAGGCTGCAGTGAATACTAATTGATTACAAATAACAAATATAGGTATATAAATATTTACTTTTAATCTTAGTCACCACTATTACAAACGTTTGAAAAAGTTCTGTAAGTTTTATTATTCAAGTAACATAATTGAAAAATATAACACATATTTTTTTAGTTCATTTGGACAATTAAAACTTTCAGGGAGCTTGCTGATAATAGATTCAAAGCAAGTTAATTCTGTAAATTAATAATATAATTCCATACTATAACTCTCAACCTAATTTTGAATAACTGAATTGTTATTTAAGTTTAATTTTTTTTGCTGCTGTTAGCCCTATTGGCTGTTATAACGTCACCAGGAAGTAAATTTAAGTTAAGTTTAAAAATATTAATTTTTAATATATATAATCGATCGATCTATATAATATTTCGTTTCAAAGCTCTTTGTACGATTTAATATCACCATTTAACCAAAAGAAACCATTGTACATATATGCAAAAAAGAAGACCTTATTAAAATCGAGAACCCTCTAAAGATATATAACCTCAAAAAGAAATGAAAGTATCTTTTTACTCCCTAAATGGCCATCGTCTCATCTTACCTGTATTACGGTCTTAAGAAAATCCTAAAGAATGCCTAAAGGCGCGCTAAGCTCTATTCAAGGTTTATATATTTTAAAACATCAACGTAATAAGAATATAAAAATTGTACTATAAATTAACTTAAGGGTATTTTGTTTAAGTCAGCTTGGTGACATTTTTTTTATAAATAACGATATTTTCTATTTAAAAATATTAATTTAAAATAAACGTTAAGAATATATATAGAATACATTACATGAGAACCAAAGAGTCTGAATGAGTATCATAACAGCAAGAACTGAAACTTATTTCTGGTATTATCGTTATATCCTAATGCGGAATTGCGGTTATAGCGTTATATAATAATGCTGATATTTAATTATAGCTTTCTTCAATCCCGTTATCACTGTAACGAGTTTTGATATAAGTCATTTCGTCACTTATGATTTATGCCATATTTCCCTTCATTCATTTTTGATTGGGTTACTTACGCGGCTTTGAAAGGTTTCTTTCAAAATGAAGCCTTTATAGGCTTATGTTTCTATTTTTTCTTACGAATTTTAGAGACATAGTAATAAAGTAGACTATATAAATAGTCAATGGTTTTATATTGCTTTGGATGGAACTTTTTATAAATGACTTAGTTATAATATTCTTATGATTTTTTTGTTAATGGAACCTGTAAACTGGTACCTATAATATTATTACAAGAATGTATTTTATCAGAATTGTTGTTATTAAATTTCACATTTTTATAAGACTTTCAATAAAAGAATTTTTAACAAAGATAACAAACATTTCTAATATAAAAATATTTAAAGATTAAAATAATACATACAAAAATATTTCTTGAAATCACCCGACTGAAGTGATTACTGATTAAGGTAAAAGTACCGAAATATATTTTGATTCATACATTGGTATTAAATATAAAATTACAAACGGAGGGAATTTATTATTAATGTAAGTTATTTCTGTTATAGTATTGTCTGTTAATATTCCAAATTGGAAACTGGGTAATTATCACTTTCATGTTAACGATTTCATGTTTTTGTTTCATACTAATTTTTGTTTTTTCAAAATGTTAATTTTAACATTAATCACTGTGTGTATAAAACATATGTATATTTTAAATATTAGTCTTTTTTGTTCTTAAATATTAAATTAGCTTTAAGTCAATAGTAAGAGAGTAGTCAGAGAGTATGCACTGGCAAGGTTTAAATTTATTATTTCTCTTCAAGAGCTTTCAGTTGTTAATTACCATGGATAATAATCCAGTTTATTAACATTTAACTAATTTCTGCTTTCATTAAAATCAACATTAGGTATTAATTGTTACAAATATATGACGGGGATGCAAGAAAGTTGAATGGTTCACTTACGTCCTCCTTCGTATATCTTCACAAGGACAATGTTGAACTAGTAGGTCTTTTAGTGTTAAAAAATTAGCTGTGTTACGCAATATATAGACGAAGCTTAATCACACTGTAACCAAGAACTGATGTGTACTGATGAAGGTTCTTTTGAGCAAGCACAGCTTTTGTACTCTCACTTAGAAGGCTGGTTGCGTCATCAGATAATGACATAACGTTCCCCTGACACTATGATATGGCAGCTAACATTAAAAACCTAAACATATCTGCATAGTATTAATATATAACATTGTAGCACGGTCGTTCTCGTGTGACACATCTGGAATAAAATAATAATCAAAGTTACATTCCTGACCGAATCAGCTATCTTACCAGCTTGGCCAGCTGCATCTCTGAGCGGTTGGCATTGCTTAGCTATGACCTATTATAGAGGTTATCATCCCAAATAGCACAGGCAATTAAAGTTCTTGTACAAACACATCCTTTTTTAACAAACTCAAAGCTCATTTGATAAAAAGAAAGTTAGTAAAATTTACTCGTCTCTTACCTAATTTATTAACAGGTAAAAGCTTTTACAAGCTTACCATCTCTAGATACAAGCATAAGTTTTATTTTCCGATAGGATTTTAAAGAATTAGTCTGCTACAACCATGAAAATGTTTTTATGAAGTTGGTTTAAGATTTTTTATAGCGTTTACAACTACTATAGGCTTAAAACTCATAAAAATTCTATTCAAACTGAACGGCTATTTTACATTGACTGAAATAAGCAACAACGGATTTTTTGGTGTATTTATTTTATAGGAATATTGGAACGTACCCAATCGTAATATTGCCGGTATGAAACTGAATTAGTTCAACAATGGACAATTGGTCGCAGATCTTAGGAAGATTTGGTTAATCAAAATATGAATGATATCTTGTCTAATACTCTGTTGCTCGGGCTTTCCAACATCAAATCCAACATCCAAGCCAACAGCAAATCTAGGGAAGAAATTTACTAAAGTAAGAAGAATACCTAATAAATTTTCGTAATTGGGTAAGAATTTGAACAACCTTACTATAACTAACTTCTTAACCTTGGTATTCTACCTTCTCTCTCATGAAATAATACATTTTTATATTTATATTTACACCCGGCTGTATTCACATAGAAATTAAATCGGAATGTGCCCGACTAGTTTCGAACCTATTCGGGGTTCTTAATCATAAGCTCTGAGCGTGGCAGACTCGCGGCGCGAACTCGAATAATTTTTACGTAAATACATCGGGGTAAATATAAATATAATAGTCATGGTCCACGAAAGTTTAAATATAAAAATACTTTTTTTAATTAAAAGAAATTACTAACAGAGACTCGAAGCATTACGATAGCCTATGAATTGACAAGTTTTTCCCAATATCGTTATGGTAGCTAGCTAAAACACGGAAGGTGTTTACGAAATTGGTTTCTAATAGTTGTTGTTAAGGATAAAAGGAAATTTTGTTTGTTTAGTTTGTTCATTGTGTTTTAGTGAACAAAAATAGTGTTTGAAAAAAAAAAAATTTCATGTAAGTAAAAATTGGAGCGTCTAATGATCCCATTCTCGTTGGCATTAGCCAGCAATAGAATTATTAAAATCCTGAAAAATATGCAACATAGGAAAAAATCAGTAAACATGAAATGTTTTTGAAACATTCAGTGTAAGTAAGTAAATATATTCACTGAATATATTTACTTACTTACTCTAAAATTATTTATATGATTTTTTACATTACATTAATTAATGGCGATGCACCTATGTTATTCCTATTTGGTTAATTATTTAAGCTATGCATTGCTTACTGAATGCTACATTACCAGAAATGTTCCTATAAATTCTAATTGCACTCAGTAAACTAGCGACCTACGTAATAAATAACCAAATTAAGCCCAAACTAGAGGTTGCAAGTCATTGGCATGTTTCAATTAATTCACTGCGGTACCTGATTCTAATCCGAGCAATCAGCTTTTGTTCCACTGCAGACCAATATTGGCAGTTCTGGAATATTTCAAGCCATGATTTAGATTTATAAGCATGTTGTGTATTGTAAGATATGTGCTCTCTATATAAAAATAAGGGGTATATTTTTACTTGTAGGTTGGTTGCAGTATAATTTAATAAATAATAAATTGTACCAACACGTAATAAATAGCCTTGTACCAAAGTATACCAACGATAAAAAGAAAAAAAATATATTTTAAAACGACTAAGTGCTATTATGTTTTTTATTTTAAAATCAGGTGTTTTAAAAAAAATACTTTTAAAACACAAGCACTTTCTTTGTTCAAATTACAAAAAAAGTAAACTCAAGTTTAAGTAAAAGCTTCTGGTAGATTATAATTGTTGTTTTTCCATAACGAACGTTACAATTTTTCATTTTCATCCTAGTTTTAGATCTGCGGATAAGCTCCATAGTAGGTATGGGAACGACGCAATGAATACGAACGTACAGTCGCATGCATACGACATACATGTGCAGAGAAAACCTGACATTTGAAACAACAGCTGTATTAAAATTGTACTATACTCAGTAACAATTTTTTTTCTCTTTTTTAAATTCTCAATCAATTCTGATGCAAATATAATAATAAAATACACAATATATATGTAAATAACAGTCATTGTCATTTACACATATCGATAGTGGTAAATAAGTAAACAGTAATATTTATAACTTATAAGCACCTCCTTATAAAAAATATCCGAACAAACACTGTCATAATATTAAAATAGGAAACTGATAAAGTAATTATACAAGTGTTGGGAAGTAACAAACCGCACCCGACGCTCGCGTTTTACGAAGACTTCCTCTGGACAAACATGTCTCAAAATAATTAAAGAATTAAAAACTTATCACTGCAAAATATGGCGTAAGTGAGTAAGGTGAGTTAAAATCATGTATGGAGATTTTCATGAAGTCGTGGTCTCAGAACTTATAATCAAGTTTAAAAAATATAATATTTTTTGACGACGGTTATCAATCGGGTCAATTCAAATATTATCTGTATGATATATATAACTTGGGACCAATAAGTTGATCCAACTTAAATTAAAAGATAACAGTGAATAATAAACCTTAATAATCAAATTCAATAATCGTTTGTTTTGTGAGGGTAAGACCGCAAACTTGCACATATCTGCTGGATGCTAGGCTTACGCTACTAGACCTAAATTAGCTTAGCAATAATTAATGCATCTTCAAAGCCGCCCTGCCGCAGTGTTGCATATATACTTAGCTGAATAGCACGCAAAACGTTAAATTACATTTGTTAACTGATGTTGTTGCTTAATACAAATAGAAAGCATAAATAAAAAATATTTATATTTATATTTACCCGGCTGTACGCAGAAATTAAATCGGAATGTGCCCGACTAGTTTCCAACCCATTCGGGGTCCTTAATCATGAGCTCTGAGCGTGGCGGACTCGCGGCGCGAACTGCGTGCCGCAGCTCTCTGGGCCCGACGCGAAGGTGGCGGCGTCAAATCAAATCAAATATTTGTCTTATTTACTCAATAACATGGGCGTAGTAGGTATATTATCCTTTTATTTATTTTTTTACTTTGATCATTCCATCATGCTAACATTGTAACGTAAATAAAAAGAAACAGAAATAATCAAAATAAATAATTGTAACTCCTAATAAGACATGATTAAAATTTATTATATTATTATTGAATATATATTACACAGAAAACAACCCATCAAAATACTTGGTTGCATTTTTCCACATTATTAAAATCTATTGCAGAAGTTGTAACGTAGTAACGTAGTGGTGCTGGCGTAGTAACGTAACGTAGTGGTGCAGAAGTTGTAACGAAAATTCCAAAAAAAAAACAGAAATTATTTAAAGAATATTCATAATTACTAAGTTTTGTTTTGTTGAATTTCATGAGTGATTAGTTTTGTGTAAGACTTAATATAAATTGTAGGCAAAAATTAAACCCATTTTTTGTCCTCTGTATCTGGACTTGACTTTAAATCTTTGGTGGATACTCGTAAGATACGGTGGATAGATAACCACCCCCTCCTCTCCTAGTTACGGGCGCCAACTAGATTCGGAGGTGGCCACAAAAAATTGTGGAGAGTTCCACATAACAGCCATCTTGTTGTTGCCAATTTTAAGTTAAAGGACCTTACCAAACCAAACCGTGGCTCCTTAATAGAACCAAATAGTAAACGGCACCCCATAATGTGAGCCACTCTCCTATATTTGCATGATTGCTATGACGTGGATGGCGCACAGCTTTTACCCAAGCTGCTAAAAGAAGCCGGGCAAAGCTCCTATATAAACTCAGCCTATAGAACGAATGTCAAGAAAATCAAGTAGACTTCAAAGTGGCCGCCGCCGCAGACTTTCTACCCCTAAAGGCAGGCCGTCGTTAAAACCACACCCTGGCAGCCAAGACACCAAGGCACTCAAGCCAAAACAATAATCTAATAGATAAGTCAAGGTATCAAGATCATTGATTATTCTCCTATTTAAATACTTTTGTCACTCTTAAATAACAAAAAACCAATAAGCATTTTTAATTTTTTTTAATATTTGAGAGGAATAAAAAAATCTTAACGAGTGAAACTTTATTAATAACTAATCACACGAAATGGCCATTTAGCCTAAAAAAAATAAGTCATAATTTTTCAGACAGTTAAATTGTTTAATGTTTAAGGTTACAATACAATAAATAATGTTTAAGGTTACAAAGCAATAAACTTAATGAAAATAATTAAGTAATTAATCCCTTGTCTACATTTAAAAAACAAAAATGTAAATAATTATAACAACGCAGAAAACGTTTTAAAAGCTATTTCAATTATATTAGGTTTATAAATTAACAATTAGTATTAAGTAGTATTACTTGCTACTGTAGCTTTGGTACTTTACGAAGATGTCTTGATCTTATGAATTTTATAATGTTAATTTGCTCCTTTCAATCGAATATATTGTATATGGCAAAAATAAAGTTGATAAGTCACAATCCTATTTTATACTTATAAAAAATTAATAATAGCTTAATATCAAGAACTTAGCAATTTTCTCCAGATCGTCCATGTAAGTGTGAAAGTGATTCCGAGGAACATCTTATCGTATCGTATCGATCATAGATAGTTTGCATTTAGTTTTGCAAATTGCAACCAAGTGCAGTAAAGTTCTTGAAATTTAGAAGTTGCTTTTGGCAACACAACAAGAGTTTTCGAGTGGTATAACCGTTTTAAAAATTAACGGGAAGACGTCAAAAATGACGAACCTCCTCCTCCTCCTAACACATCAGTTATCGTCGAAAAAGTAATAAAAATGATCTTGAGCGATCATCAAATTACTATTAGAGAGGTTGTTAATTATGTTGGTATATCGTACGGCTCATATCAAGCAATTTTTACTTATATTTTACAAATGTACGTCTGACAGAAAAATTTGTCCTGAGACTGCTGAATTTTGACCAAAAATAATATCGCCTTAATCTCAATCCAGATTTATTAAAAGAAGTAAATAACGACCCACATTGTTCGAGCAAACAGGTGTTGAATCATACCGAAACTAAGGTTCAATCGTCCACCTGGAGGTATTAAACGTCACACAGAGTGAACAAGATGGATCAAACGTCAAGGTTTTTTACTAAGTTTTTCGTTTTCAACGGTATAGTTAGTTAAGAGTTCTTGCTTAACGGTTAAGGTCAAACGGTCAATAGATAATATTATGTTGAAGTTTCCGTCGTTTGCGTGAAGCTAATCAAAACCAATTTTGTGGAAAAATCAGCCATGGCTTTTGCACCTGCTCATACCTCAATGCTTGTCCATGACTTTTTGTGACAAACACAACACCGTATTGGCCGATACCACGGTACATAGCTCCCTGTGACATTTTTCTGTTCCCAAAACTATAGCAACCCATGAAAGGAAGGCGTTTTCATAATATCGATGAAATAAAAGCAAAATCGTTCAAGCAGCTGAATGCCTTATCGAAAAGTAAATTTCAAAAATGGTTACGTAGATTGGAAAAAACACTGGTATAAGTGCCTTATCACAAAATTATAATTATATGATAAACAATTAAAAAGATATATGATATTGACGAATAAATAAATATAATTGGCAGAAAATAAAAAGTCTCGTTACTTTTTGATACCACGTTATATAAAAGATTGTAACTGCAAAAAACATTTCATAACTTAAAACTGTAAATTTACTTATTATTTCCGTTTCATTTATCAATACGTAAGGCTCAAGAGAAACAAAAGATATGGCAGCAAAAACTCAATATGAGGTTTTTTATAAAGGAAATTAAATATATATTTTTAATTTAATTAACACAGATGTTCTCGACACTTCCAGTTCTCCGGTTAAAAATATAAAGAAAGCTCACAAAGCATTTTCTCGAAAATAATTATATAAAATTGCAACGTATGATGTTTCACGTAAATGAATTTCCTTTTCTGAACATGGCAACTTAATAAAACAACTTTTTACATTTTCAATATGCTAACCATGAATATATTCAATATTTTCATGATTTTTGAATTTTTGTGCTCCATGACAATTTAGTCATATATTTGTTATTTCTAAAATCGATAATTTAAATGTGTCACGAACGGTAGTCACAGGAAAACAGAAAATTAAATGTCTATTTACGGTTAAATTAAGAAATAAAATTTACCGGACTTACTCCATCATTGACCTCACCATTTATAAATACTGAGGTCAAGATAAAAAACCACAATAATCATTTTATACTCATTATGTCATGAATAATGAATAAAAGCTTTGTACATTTTAACGCAACCTTATCTTATTTCATCTTCCCCATTGCGGAAATACTATTCAGTACATCACATAAAAGAGATTATGCGAGTTAGGTTACCAATTTCAACTCAATTTGCTTAGGATTTTCAGCGTTATTTTTTCCTTATTAAGGACTAAACTTCCAAGGCTTGTTTAGTAATTGCTTATTAGCTTTACAATAGCCATTACGGTGCCTTTCTACTAAGAAAGTTATTTGATAAATTTTATGGGAGTACTCACATGCATTTTATAGCATACTCTTCAACTTTGTAACAGAATATGCTCATATATTTTTTTCTTTTTATTGTTTTTTTGCTACGGATTGACTGGTAGAAAATTCTTTGTAGCATTAAGTCCGCCCATTGTACATTTTTTTTTGGACAATAAAGAATAAATAAATATGTTACCTACAATTCATATAGATTACATCCAAGAACTAGAACGTTTTTTTGGTTCACATTTTACATTCTAGCATTAGTTTTAAATTTAACTAAACGGCTTTTCATATAACTGAAATTTTTATTGCATCTTTTTATGTAGTTATAAGATAAAAACAAATAAATAACGAACCAATATTATAAAATTAGGTATCTTTTTTAAGTAATTGATATGTCATTGTCTCTTATCACGGTATTTATTATTAGTACTGGAAATGAATGTCAAGTAATCTTAAATTTAAAAAGGTTATTTGTACTCTCAATCATAAGTCAGTTATTAGTGAAATATTTTAAGAGGCTTCGTTTTATAAAATATATATAGTTATTCGGACTAAAACAAAAATAGAAGCAAATATAATATAATTATATTCATAATTACTTTTATGAAAGACAAAATACCTATTTCAAGAGTCCCTCGGGCCACGTAAAAGTAAGTCTTGCAGAAATGAACCTTACAACTACAATGGCTCAGGTCAACTGTGCAACTCGAATTCAACGCAAACTTAACATTTATCGCGCAATTTATTTCGGCTGTTACTTGTTGCGTGCAAAACCACCATGTAAGAGAAAATAAACGATTGTACATTGCAATAAAAAACCTTACACTCCACGTAGGTCCTGAGCTTTACAGTTTATGTCTGTATTTCAAATAGAGGTGTCATAATTTTACTGAAAATTTGATTTGTAAAATAACTCCATTTTCAGATTATACACGAAATAACTATTATGATTATTTGTATGACTTTGTAATAGATTTCCTATAACGTATTTTGTTATGTAATGTTTTTTAAACATGCTTGAATGTCCAGTTAACATTACGCAATTTTCGTAGATCTTAATCAAAAACATAATAAGTTCTGTTGTACTGGCTGGTTTGCTGTTAATTTGCTTTCTAGCTGACAAAGCCTTTAAAAATGCATAATACTTTTGCAACTCTGTTCACCATTTTCTTAGTCAATTGGGTCAGAAGGGGTCAGCTCAGGTCAGCTTATCTTTTTATTTTGGAACCTCTATCGACACAATGACTGTTAATAAAATGCCAGCAATTATTCGGTGTTAAGGAATTTTAGTTCTTACTTATTTAAAATTATATATTATGCATTTATTCAAATGAATATGAATTATATATAGTAGTCACCTATTCATTTAATAGGTGACTACTATTTTATATAGCAAAGAAAGATTTTATTAAAAATATTCAAAAGTACAAAAATAAATATCATATCCATTTGTAGTCAAATATAATATAGATATATTTAATTTAATATTAGAATGTTAATACAGTGATATTCTCAATACTCGCAAAATAATAATAGTAGCCAACAATGGAATGGTAACAATTGTAACGACGCTCAAATAGTGTAATGTATTTTAATGTTATTGAATTAATTATTATGTAGAATAATATAAAATATAATATATATACCCGTAAATTGATAGTTAATTGAATAAGAATGATATAATTTGTTATAATTATAGTTGAAAATTAAAATCATTCAATAGAACATAGTTTAAAGAATTAAATGTTACTTGAAATTTCCCAGACGTATAATTGGTATCGTGTTTAATTGCAGAGAAATTTACGTTTCGAATACAGGTGACGGTTCCGTATGTGTTAGTTATTTATAAGGATTAAATAAGATGGCGTTTGGTTTAAGTAAATTATTAGCTTTATTTTCTTTTTTAACAGATTTTAGTAGCGTCACACTACACCACTAAAATCTATTATTAAATATAAAAAGCAACTTTAAATGCCTAGTGGTGCTTTGATTTTGATGCGGTCATTCTGTTTCTAATCTATAAAAAAATAATTATTTTTATTATTATGTTCGATAATTTAAATAAACCATTTAGATAATTTTTTTCTAGAATTGCGTTTTCAATTCATATTAATGTAACACCATGTAACGCCTTAATTTCCCTACACAAATTTTATTCAAATGAGGCGTTTTTATTTTTTTTTCAATTCTAAAGAGTAATGTCGATATGCGTTTACATTTCATTGTATATTAATTACATTTCATATCATGAGTTGTGTTTTGTATAAAAATATTCCAGTACATTCCATTCCATGACTTTATTCCATTTATTATAATCAATTCCATTTATTAGATATTCCATATTTATAGATATTCCATTTCTTATAATCAATTTGCAATTGTTTCACTGTTTCAAAATAATATTAAACTAGTAGGTAAAATAATATTAAAGTAGTATGTAATTGAATTAACTGTTCGTGAAATTATCCTATATGAATTATGGTAATTAAGTAATTTTAGATAATTAAAATAAATTATAAGATTTATGTTTCATTATTCAGCTGATTGTTACATTTGAATAAGACCATAGCATAACCTTATACAGCTAATAGTAGATAATTACTTAATTAATTATTTAGTAACTTCTAATTGGTGTAACTCTAAAAGCGTAAACAAAATTCAAATCGAAAACTATTTTGACAAGTAAGTAGTATACATTTCAATAAACAAAATAAAAAGTAAACATCTACGATGGTGGCGTGATAGTGTGAAATCCAAATTTAAAGTTGGGTTAAAAACTGGACTATGTTTGAGTAAAGAATACTTTTCCCACGGTTAAAGCTTTTGGTTAGTAACTTTTTCTTATAATATTGTATTTCTTATCTATTACAATTATTATACCTGCTAGCCTATGTTTATACAAAAGTTCGGTAGCTTATATTATATAAAGCAAAATATTACATATGAATAATTTAAACGATTTAAGCATTTTTAAAGTTTTAAGCAAGGTTTTCCTTTTTTTTTTAATCAAAAGATGCAACGCTGGTTCCATATATCAAAAAATAAAAATAATTATATATTTTCTTATGATTACACACCCTACATATATAATTTTAATGATAGCTCTTTTAAGACTTCTCTCGATGAGTCAATTCATTCCCTATAAATAATTATTTTTCATAAGATATATCATGGACTTTAACGGATGCTATTTTTAAACTGAAAACAAACAATGAACAATGTAAGATTTATTACTAATTAGTCAGTTGAGGTCGAGTTCGACTCCAGTCCTACTTTTAATGATGAATTTCAATTTCATATTTCTTTAAAAAAAATATATGTATATGAACCACATACAGTTTTCAATATATGAGTATTTATTTATGAGTGGGTCAAACCCTCCCAGCTTCGCCATGACATACGATGGTCTTTAAGTAGGCTGTAATGATAATTTTCACCTTTTCTAAAAGTATAGTAATATATAAAACTTCCTTTCAATTGTACCACACGTTGTGCTATTTATATGTATTGTATTGTAATTAAAGGCTTTGATAGAACTTCGCAAGACGTACAATTCAATATTAATTGATTCCATACGTATAAGTTACATTTACTACTCTATTATCATTTTAATATTTTCTTACGTTTTTTATTCAAATAATAATTATGAATATATTAAGAAGTATATATATATTTTATTCTCATTACATTTTTCTTTCACATTATATTTGGTTATAAGAAATAACCTTTATATACTGCTCTTTGGCAATAAGGCCGCCTGTTGTACTATCTTTTCTTTTATTTTGTAACGTTTTTATTATTTTTTGTTTGTTTTGGTACAATAAAGAATATCGTATCGTATATTTTTATATAAAGAAATACATTTATAAAAACAGTAAATATCAATGATAATATTTACGGATTTATAGTCTTAAGGCATAGTCTTACAGCATTGCCTTCACGTAATTAATGACACATGTCAAGTGACAAACTTTTGGCACACGTGAGGGCCTCCATTTTGCCAAATGTCAACCCTTGTTTTAAATTATAGGTTAAGTTTGTGACTTGAATTTAGTTTTTTTATACGTAAATATGTTAGAATATGTAGTAAATTTAATATTATAGACGTGTTATTTTGGTTTTTTCTGTTTAAAATATATAAAAAAATAGATAATATTTCAAATGAAATAAATTGTTCAAAGGAAAAGATTAAACTTCATTTCAACTAAATACATTTTAAGATACAACTATGTACCTACATATAGAAAATACGTTCCATCTAAATTTAAACATATTTTCAACGTTTCCAGTATTTAGGTCATCAGGAACTAACATACTGGAAACAGCTTACAAACTTTCTCAACTTGTAATATAGTACGTAGTTACAAACGAATTTTATCGAGACATTGATTCTTTTGCACAAATTAAATAAAAACAGCGATCTTGCATAAAATAATTCTTGATGGTTAGTATTTTTGTAACGTTTAATTTATCTTAAAAAATATATTATAAGTAAATAAAGAACCCTTTAATATAACGCAGTTAAAAGATAGTATATATTTATACAAAAATATTTATTAAAAAGCAGCAATAAACATCACGTGTTGCAGTAAGTGTTATATTATTTGTAATTTAATTAAAAATCTATCTACTAAAACCCCAGACTATATTTAGATGGATTTTCATAATACCGTACCAATATCCCATTATTAATGGCCAGTAAAGTGTGTAATGTAATAATTTCTTTATCGAACATCAATCTATTGATTAATTACTACCCAATGATACGAATGACTTTGATGTTACCGTGTCTGACGTGACAAAGAGTAAATTGTCTTAGAAGTTTTGTGAACTAATTTGTACAAGTGTCACCACGCCATTTTGTATCCTTCTGTCAATTAATCTATATCCTCTGGTGGTTATGTTTAATATTATTAGCTGTTATAATAAGGGAATATTTTTTTAATGATTTGAGTATGAAAGGAAGGTGAAGCTGGCGGATGATAGAAGTGAATGGAATACTTAAATATGTGCCGGATTTTTCGAGAGTATGATAAGGCATTTGATAAAAAATGTAAATGATGTAGATTACTGCTCATCAATCAAATAAAAATAAAATCTGGAGACCCGTTACATTCATACATCTACATACAATAGTCTAAAAAAGGACCTATTATTTTTAACAACATACCAGAATAAAAAGAACTGACATATATCCTTTTTTTAATATATTTTTTTATTTATCGTTAAATTGAAACTTTAACATTTTTTGTTTAGTGACTGCAACATCAAAATATTAAATATCATAAATATAGATTTATATACATAAATAAATAGATTAACATAATTTGCCATTAAAATGTATTTAATTTTCGCTCTGGTCATATCAATTTAAATGATATTAAATGTCCATTACAAATGACATATTGATTAAAACGGTGTTGAATGGCTCATGCGTGCTATGGCTTATTGGATTTTATTTGCTATTTTATACATCGACTATGGTAATGCAGATTTTATGACAAAAAATGCTGATAATTATGTGAGTCACCAAACAATTTGTTAAATAAACATTGATAACTAAAGCTTTACTTGTTAATGTAATATTGCAATAACTTAAATTAAGTTAATATAGATTTTCTCGCCGCTTTTTTTTGTTGACCCACACTTTGCATTGTATGACTATTTCAAATATTAAAAACATACTATGATTTTATATAATATATATACTATTTTTTTTTTGTACTGTACACTACATTTTTGTACTTCTGTGTTGAATAGGTGGATATCTAACGAGGTAACATTTTATTTAGAATAGACGTCTTCATAATATAATACTTCTATTCTACCTTTGTTTACTGATTTAGAATAACATAATGTCGACTTTCAAAATATCACCATTATTAATAAATAACTTTTTCATACACCACATCAAGTTATTATTTACATAATAATTTATTATTTAAACGATTCCAAACAGGGTCCATACATAGTACAATGGGACCATTACGAGATTTGCCGCGGTCCAAAAAGCGTAAATCTGACTGCATACACGACAACACTCATCAAAACTGACAACGATATGTACAAAGGTTCATTGAATATTACATTTTTAGATCAAGCACGTGTAGATGAGGTTAGTACGATGTTAAGAAATTTTCTATTAACTAAGAATTTTTCGTTTCCTAATAAGTTTTTGTCAATTTATTGCTAAGGTAGACGAAATTACGTCATTTTAATATTAACAATTTCTTGATCCCAGACGACTCTTATACATATTTGTCCGGCTTTACTCAGGACAATTTTATCAGAATTTTTAAGTGTACGTCGTTCGTGCTCTTGACCAAGAGTCCAGACTTGACTTGTAACTAATCGGGCAAGAATTCCAATAAAATTGGTGTGTGTACAATATTACTTACTTAGACTATATATATTGTATATATATATATTCAAAAGTATATATAATATATGAATGTGAACATCGTTTAGATTTCTAAATATACGACAGTAGTTCTCGAAATGCTTAATGAGAACGTAGCATACATACTTAAATCCCTCCATATTCCTAATATCAAAAGGAAAACCAAAACAAGCGCAAAATTAATTTCGTGACGTAATTTTCGTTTGAAATAATGTTAAACAAAGTTTCAATTTATAAAACTATGTCACGTAAAAACAAAATACCTTGATATTATAAAGTTTATTGAAATATTTTTGACGAATACAAAGATGATCAACGACGCTATTATAATTTGATATTCATATTTCAAAATTCTAACAGATAATTTGTATTCAGTCAATACCTACATTATTTATTATTGGTTTTTATAATATTACAACCAATATAAATATTTATTTGTAAAGAAATCATATATTTATAAATAACTATCACAAATCGCTTGCCGACATTATATTAATTAAGTATTTTTTAATACTGGATAAAATAACTTTTGTATACAAAATAAATGCAATCACATTTATTACATTTTAAATTAATGGGCTGTGTTGAACTATCTATACTCGTTTCAAATAAATATAATTAATTGTGACGAAATAATAATAATTATTTTACAGATCAAAATGTCAGTATTCTTGATGAAAGACAAAGTGAAAACTATTTTATGGAATTACATTGTGACTAAACCCTGCCAGCATTATGTATTAGCGGCTCTGATTGGCTCGATTGGTGCTAAAAATTGTTTTGTAAAAAAGGTAAAGTGTATTATTCCTAATTTTAATAAAAAAATGAATAAAAACACATTTATTTTGCACACAGCACATAGCTACAGACAGAAAATAACTTATTAGTCTATTATCTAAATAGGTACTTATACAAAATATAAAACAAAGAAAAAAAAATAGATATGCCATCCGTTAGGGACCAATAAATGGTTCAACAATGTTGGTTATTTTATTAACAATTCCTTTTATTGAAGGCCGTGTATTACATAACTCCATAAAAGGCCGATATATTATGTTATTTCATCAGATTTCATTTAATATTTCAACATAAACTGACAAATTTTAATCAGGAATAAAATATAAAATAAAATAATTTTTAATATCAGTTGACCATCAGATTTGATCAAACAACAAATGTATATATTTTAATATATATAACTTCATGATATCATAGTTGGTATTTTTTTATATTTTCTAAAAAATATTTAATATTTTCAGGGTGTATATTTCATGGACCTTAATCTGACGGAGCTGATGATTAGCTACCTCGGACACTCTTTCTTTTATGGAGAATATATATTTAAAGTTGTCGTCATGTCCAAGAAAGGCAACATTGCCTGCCTTATGTTCGATCCTAAATTCGTAAAAAAAACAAAAAACTAATTTGATGAACGGAAGCAGTTCCTTAAAAAATATGGAAATTAAACAATTTGTAATAACCATGGCACTTTATTCAGTTCTTTTTATATCTTTTCCTGCATGCCACATATAAATAAATGAAATTGAAGTCTGTCTATGACTTCAAACTACGTTTTCTCAAATTATTATAGTTTACATGATACTTTTCTGTTTGTTCTGGGCTATCTTTAGAACGGTTTAACCGATTTAAAAAATCATGCTCTGGAAGATGGACTTATTTTTAGGGCTACATATACCTTTTATCAAACCTTTATTAAAATAAACATTTAGGATTCCTGCAAATCGATAATGCTTCAGCATTGGGTATCTAAGCAAATGAATAACTCCCAATAGAGTTATGAAATAGTCCCAATGGTGATATGAAGCCGCTTGCAGAAACTGTAAACAATAAAATTCAACAAAAACTTTGCTTTTCAATGTTTTGTATGCACTTTACATTTGTAATCTTTAAACTGTACAATTTATCAAAACACACTTTTAAATTACTAAGGAACATTGCTAAATGGTTCTATGTTTTACTTTATTATGTTACATTAAATAAAAAAAATATTATTTAAAGTAATGGGAAACAATAGTTCAAAATATAACAAAGAGTAACGTTCCGAATTCAGAAAGTCATACCCTCGTACAAACATACTTACAAATATAACCAGTATTGGGTCATATATCTTTTTATTGTTATAAATTTTTGTTACTTCTAGTGTTGTACTCATTTTTAGTTGTAATTCCTTATTATTTTCTGTTATGTTTAATATATTTAAAACTTTATCTAAAAGTTAGTAAACTAACTGTAAGCCCTTGTGTTTATTAATTATTAAATTGGGAATGTATAAACCAAACTGCCTTTTAATTCATTATTGCTAAATAAACGATTCATTCACATCCAAATATGAAGTTTAATATTTGTGATGACCGGAAATCGAACTCAGGAAAACGTTCATGCAACGTTAAACATGTAAGCCGCTTCATCATAATTTCCATCCATTTTCAATCATAATATAATGCCAAGAAACGAAATCTTATAAGAGTATAGCCACAAAATCTATTAAAGCTGACGCTAACGTCCGATAAATTAGATTTAAAAGTAAAAACCATTTGGGGTCGTACCGACCACCATATATTTCTCTTAGTCCACATTGAAATCTAAACTGTACCCTGAAATATTCCAGTACTTAATATTGGTCCACACTGGAACAAAAGCTGATTGCTCGGATTAGAATCAGGTACGGCAGTGAATTAATTGAAACGTGCCAATGATTTACAACCTCTAGTTTGGGCGTAATTTAGTTATGTATCGCCGCTCGCTAGTTTACTGAGTGCAATTAGCATTTATAAGACCATTTCTGGTAATGTACAGTTACATTCATGGGATACATTGCATTATTGCAATTAAATAGAAGTGTCAAATATTGATAACTTTTCTAAACCTTATATATACACATATAATAAAAACAAAATATAATTAGGGCTGTTCATATTTTTTTTAAAAGGCCATCAGACAACAAATTAAATATTTTTTTATATTTGATTCCTCTCAGCGAAGTTCTGCTTTCAAGTTGGGTTCAATAGTTAAAAAAGAGTTTATGGATTATGAAAGTTATTTTCTATGACAATAATTATTTATCTTACATATAATTATTTCGGCTTAGAATTTTAGTAAGACTTTTCTTTTATTATAATATCATCTCAGGTATGTCATATCTTGCCATAATTCATTGTCAGAATTTTAATAATCTTATTATAAAAAAAAATGTTCTTTTCATTTAACGTTTATTTTATTAATTTTTATCTTAACTTAAGAATACATAAAGCATAGTTTTTTTTTATTGTTCCAAATGTAGACCAGTTCCAAGTTACTTCTGCATTTGGATCTCCGTGCTAAATATAGCTTTATACTGATATTCTTTGAAAGGTGGTAAAAAATTTACTTGTCATAAAAATGACGGACATAATTTAAAGTGCGTATCTGAAGTTGCCTTTTGGTTTCTGAGTGCAATCTGTAGATCGATGGTATGAATGAACGGTAAACGCTCTTTTGCAATAGTTAGGAGCCAACGTATTTTCGGGGCTAGACCATGTATAAAAAGTTTAATATAAAATGACTACTAATGTAAATGACCGATTTCGATTAAGAAGTGATAAATCGCAATCGGGCTTACAATACAAATACAAATTAAAAAAGTAAAAGACAATATATATTGATGTTTTGTTTTAATTAATTTAAAACGAATAACGTCAATAATAATCGAATATATTTGTTGAAAGGATGTAAATCGTGTGACAATACTTTTCTTAGTGTGTACCCCTAACAGCTAAAGTTAAATTGATAGGAAATCAATAAACTTTTCCATTACAATGTTTATACTTGTTGGCATAAGAGCTACAATCCTATAAAATATTCAGATCAAATTGGTAATTTGTCTTGTAATCCCTTTTATCTGATGTACTTGGTCTGAGTGTTAGCGTCAAGACGTTGATTTTAACGTAAAAGGTTTCATTGTCAGTACATAAAGTATTCATAGAACTGATGAGTTATCTTTATAAGATAAGATAAAGATGATGATTAGGTATTTGAACGTTTATTACAATTTCCTTAAAAGATAAAGTCATGCTTATTTCAGAAGTCAATTACAGCATTATAAGTATTCAAATACATAAATGTAAAGGATGCTAGTTAATTAATTTTAATTTATTTTATTCTTTGAAATATTTTTTTGCAAGTATTGACATTATCATTTGATATATTTATATGTATTTTTTATTTTTTATAAACTATTTTCTTTCTTTCTAAATAGTCTTATAGAAAATTATAATATGTGTGTTACCTATATATATTTGTATAAATCTACAGACTACGTTATAAATTTATCTTTTCAGATCTCAGAAAGAATTACGTTTATTAATTAAGAAATTCCTTTAAAATTGTCTGGTGAGTACAAAATGAATTATATTCTTAAGGACTAATACAATCAAACTTAAAAATAATGAATCGTTAGTGAATGCAATTATTACACCATTAATGAATCTGCAATTGTTACTTTTACTATTCATTTATAGGAAGTTACTGTGACATTTTTTAATACTTCCCGAACCATACTTGTTATATTTAGGTATCAATATTAAAGATAGATAAAGATTGGCTTTCGAATAAATTAATGTTGATAGTTAGTTCTTGAATTAATTTGGTTTGTGCTTAAAAAAATAAAGATTTTGATTTTATCAAAAAATTCAAGAATTGTATTTGTCTAAAATTTACTTGAAACAAACAAAAACCGGTATTATGTAATATATTATAGTATAGCCATATAATAACGATCGTATTTTACAATTGTATAGATATATATATATATAATACCATATACAAGAAAATACTTTAAAAGCAATCAAATACTTAAAAATGCAAACTTCAGCATCGAGCGCTTCTTAGTTCATTACTTTGACGCCTCAATATCTTTAAGAAACTATATTATTTTCGTCGCTGTATTCAAATAAAACCTTTATTTTATGTTACTAAGTAATGTTAAATTAATATTTTTGAAGTTATTTTATTACAATATTAATATCTGACAATACATGAGAGAAGACAAATCAGGAAATATATGTCTAAATATATAAGCTACTGTATTTTAATGAGATACCGTTTGTACAATATTTATATGATAAAAAAGTAGTGCATTCAAAATAGCAAAAAGAAAATTTAACAGACTAAAAGATAAGAAAGCAAAACATATTTACTTAGATACTCAAAGAAATACATAAGCCCCTTCTCAGAAAACTTATTTATTGACAAAAAGGGTGTTACAAATTATAACTAAATTATAATTTACAATCGCACTCTTGAAATAAGTATTGATCCAAATGACAATAAAGATAATAAGCTAGTCAACAAGAAACAATTTATATAACTAACCAGATTTACTATTTATAAATACAAGTTTAAATTGTGTAAAGACGTCGTAATTGAAATGACTTTTTGAAAACATTTAAGATTTTTTTTATATCGAAGTCCCTCTTTAATTTATAAAACTTAGCCACGGGATTAATCACTTCTTTCTTCTTTAGCTATCAAGTTTATTGCTAGACATTTTAATTTACACAATTAAACTGCGGTATTTGTTTTATTGTGTTATGAAATATTTTATTTTTCAATCTTCATTTTGTTTTATCTGCTAATTTTAATTTTATATTTTTTATTACATATATATTTCAATTGCAAAGCTTCTACCATGGTTCAAATTTTATTATAATATATCCGTCATATGATCTGATTTTCAGTTAGAATATATTCCGCACAAAGTACTTCGTATACGTGTCGTATATATGTAGATATTCTTTACAATGGAAAACCCTGGAAAACGCAATATGGCGTTCGGCTTGCATGAGAGAATTATGCATGCATCAATTCCACTGATAATTTTGATAAAACAATACTAATATTAACAGCTTGTTGAAATATATTGTTTTTCGGTTTTACGTTATGCTTGGATATGCATGGAATTTTAATTGTACGGGATATTTTCGTTTGTTATTTTAAAATATGTTATTTATTTATTACATGGTTGGCAATTTATTACAAGGCAAATTATTTAAAACGTCATAAAAGTCTGATTTAAATTTGTTTACAACAGTGTCAGTTATATTTGAAGATGTGTGTGTAAGATACAGTGATATAATTTGGAAATCTTAGACTCCTTTTTATATCCACCAACCAATATTTATCTCTTTGGCACTATTATACCAAAAGTATATTCAAAGTATCAAGACTGGTTAGAGTATAATTGCAGTAATTATTATATATGCTATTCATCCAAGTATACACGCAATACCCGCATGGAAACTTTGTGGATGCATTGCATCTAAGATAATTTAAACAGTACAGTTTGCGATTGCGGCAAATAGACACACCTCTTTTGATCCAGTCTTCAAATATTTACAATAAATATGTACATTTTTTGGCAAACGTCCACACCACGTTAAAGTCCCCAGGTTCCGGCCGATTCACCGAAATTAACCAACATCGGGAGCGGTCACTTTTTGGATGGATGAATGTTTGAAGACAGCACGTGATGTTTATTGGCTTTTCCATCAGCGAATTACGCTGAATGCACACAGCGATGCCGTGGCGTTCGACTAGATGGCAACCATTGAGTTTAGGAGGATTCCTTTTGCAGCCCAGCCCCACATAACCCTTCCCGCCATCCTCTGAACCAGACGATATCCTTAAAGGATATCATAAAGATAAAAAATAATAAAGGTTCATTTTTAACAGCATATTTTGTTTAAAAATATAAAAATAAAAACGATACATTTTTGACAAGTGAGAATGGATCGTTAACTTTGATTTGGAAAATATTTTATTCAAGTAATATAACTTACAAAATTTGTTAAAAACAAAATTTGTCAAAATACTAGATCTTTAACAGGAAACTTTATAAACGTAGCGAATTCTAAGCGAGATAGGTACAAGTCTACACCTCAGGGATAATTTATATTATTTAATATGTACATATTTATGCCAGAAACGTTGTTAAAAATACCGTTTAAACATGTTCCCAAAAATATAAACAATAATCTATTTTACATTTATGAATAAATTGTTGATATTATGTAGCAGGCGTGAAGCGGTGACAATTTTTACTTAGTTTTAAGACATGTTTTGTCCAAAAGCAATCTTCGTAAAATGCGAGCGTTGGGTGCGGTTTGTTACTTCCCAACGCTCGTGTACCTACTTCATCGGGCTTCATATTTTGATGTTAAGGCACCGTTCTATCACAGAGACGTGTCATTTTCGAATTAAAAAAAAATATAAGCAACTAATTGTTTTTAGGTAACTATTTTTAAATTTTTACTATATGAAAACTCACCCTCGGAAAAAAGAAAAGTCAAAAACGACGTGCGTCCGTGCTCTTTTTGACATCTTAATAGTTTTTAAATTTACATATTGAGATATTAAATATGCATAGTATGGGAGCTTATTAGTTTTTATTTATTTAATCAATTAATTGTGTTTGCTTATATCATGATTAATAATTATAATTGATAGTAATAATTAAGACTAAATATGTTTTCTGTATTAGAATACTTTGTTGTGATTAAGTTTTGACAGTTACATGGATATGACCTACTATTGATTATTGCTTTTAACCAAAACACTGTTGTATCGGATTTTGAATGTTATTTTTTTTTGACTCGGGCAACAAAAAAATAAGGTAGTATTTTTTTACTGTCAAATAAGTAATTTTTTTAACCTTCAATACTAAATATCATCTTAATTTTAATTGAATAGCTTGTACTAAATTATGTTCATAGTTAAAAATAAATAAAATACCTTAATGACGAATATTAATACGTTAATGTTTATAATAATTGTCAATATAAATAATTGTCAAAACTATTTTTCTTTAATAATTGTCTATGACAAATTAGCGGTGAAGGGACCGTCCCTTAAGCACTGTCATCGTTGTGGCGTAAATAATAAAGACGCGGCAAGGCCTGCATGTGCACACATGTATACGATCTTACGCTTTCGTATTCATTATGACGTTCTCTTCCTATGCAGCTTATCTGCAGATCTTACGTGCCTCGGGTAAAAATGAGGAATTCTGATGTTCGTAATGGAAAAACAACAATGATAATTTTGCTCACACATTATTTCTTTTTTTTTTTTTGCAGGATAGTGAGAAATATTGTTTTAAAACGACAGAGATATTTTTTATATAGAATATAGTTTTGGATATGTTTATATTCTAATTTGACTTTCAACATCGTATCTTCTTTATATTATATATATAAATTAATCCCTATTTCCCGTGGTCACGGCATAACGCGTCCGAACAGCCGATTTCTTTTTTTGTTGTTTGTTATTGGCAGTTAAAAGTTATTATAAAAAAAAATAAGGAAATTGTCAAGTCAACATTTTTTAATTTAAGAAATCTTAACCACTGATTTTTTTTTAATATAACGCTAAGCTTACACTGCCAAATTTTAACATAACCGTATGTCAATATATTCATACTTCTTTATTATGAGGCAAAATAATCATCATAACAAACTAGGATTTTTTGAAACAAAGACCTTATGTTTACTTTATATGGATCAACCAAACCTATAACTATTACCTAGGTCCGATAAATATCATATCAAAACAGGAATTATTTAGATAGCTTAAAATTCATAGATACACTTATAAAATATTCAGTGAATATTAGAAATTAAATATTATTTTTATATAAGTGAGTCGACCAAACGAGCAGACGGTCTGCTTGATTAAGTTGCAAATACGTTACATACCTTGATCTTACTTAGTAAAGATTTCATATTAGTGATATTTCACTTAGTATATGTACGTGTAGAGGGATATAATATTTATTCAAAGTGGTATAATATTACTAGTTCGAATAATTATCAACTGTGATTCTAAAACCTATTTTTAAAAGTGTAAGTAATATAATAAATCTACGGGACTAGTCAGATTTTTTTTAAACCCCGTTAGAATGTATTCATTTAACTAGTAGGATTACTAAAAATGTTTTTTTTTCAAATATATAGAATAAACCCATCAACAGTAAATAGTCTGAACTATTTGTCAAGCCCGGTTCGGAAGCTGATTGCTGAGATTAGTATCTAGTAAGGCAGTGACTTCATTGCACTATCTAATGCTTTGCCATCACTAGTCGAATGTCATTTAGTTATTTATTGAATGGCTAGTATTCTGGGGGCAATTATCATTGTCGGTAACAGTTCTCCCCAATGAGTTGCCTGCATCTAGTAGGCTGTTATAACATTGCAATTTTTAGAACTTTCAAAACTTTTAGAGTTTTTTCTAGAACAGAGTGTACGTCTAACCTACATAACATAAATAACTTTCAATTACACAGATACAACTGCTCGGATGGTTAAAAAAGTTTATTTCATTTATAGATCACCCTTTATTGAACCAAGTCTTAGTTATTTAAGATCTTGCAATTAGTCTTTGTAAGAATTTTAAGTATCTTATTGCTGGCGGACTCCAAGAGACATTGGCGAAGTTCCAGCCGGGGTATTTAATTTTATTTTCCGATTTTCACTTCTTTGATATTAAAGGAACTTGAACGCACTTACTGTTAAGCAATCCGCTTAAAGTTTTGTCAAGATTAATTAAACTTAGACTTATCTTTCTAGACTTTTAAATACTTATCAAATTTTCACTTAAGAGTAGCCTATTCATTGCTTATACATTTTTCGGAATTCTATAAGCTAGTATCAGAATTATTGTTCCATTCTATTTTTCGAAAAAGCGGTAGTAATCCATTATTTAAACACTATGATATAACAGGTACGATTTTCGTGGATTTCAAATTTGTTCACTGGAGTGCTCCACTATCGCCTGCTCTAGTCCAGTCCTTTCATTAATATTTATCTGATAACACCGATGGCGTTATACCATTTAAAAAACATTACTCCTTGATTTCTGTGTTGTAAATTGAGAAGAGTTTTGGTTAATCTTCTCAACTTACAAATTGGTTAAACTTTAAATTTCATGAGCGGTAAGTTTTCACAGCTGTAGGAAATTCAAAATGTAGCTAACATTGTGAGTAATTAGATGAAATGTGGCACAACACTCCAACTTTGTCACGACACAGGCCACATGGTGTGAAGTATGAAAGAGAAATTTTAACAAGGATTTGTAAAATCTGGACGTAACATCTTATATTTAGTAAAAATATTAAATTGTAAAGGGTTTTATGTTGAATTATTTTAAAACTCAATGTTTCTTTTAGTATTTGTGAAATTGTAGTCGTAGGTGGTAAAGCGCATCAACTTAGTAAAAGCCTATTCACTCTTGCCTTGAAGACACCCACATTGTACTCGGACGGAAAAACGCAGGCAAGCTGTTCCACTTCTTCGCTGTCCAATTTAAAAAAGATGAAGCATAGCGCTTCGTTCGGACATGCGGCGCGTCTACTACAAAATAAATCAGAAGACACTCAGTTACTTCAAAAACTACATCAGTAAAATTTTTGTATTAGTTTCTCATGTCTCATGAGATTACAGTATATTTTTTTTTATCTTTTGACTATTGTGAATTTTTTTGCTTCTAACTTATATATATATACTATAATTTGTCTTGAGATCTTTTTTCAGTCATCTAGAAATTGTTTCTTGTTAATAAAAAATGTGCTAAAACTGCTTGCGGCGACTGGTCGTGTTGCTGGCAATGGTTTATTTTTTGTTTTTTTATTTCTTAAATTATTAGGCCTTCCATCGAATTGATTGCTATGGTTCTAGAAATTTGTAAATTGCTTATTTTATATTGACGTTTGTGAAACAGTGATCACAATAAAGAAATACCCGAATTTTGTTGTGTGGTTCTTCTCAGACCGGCGCTTTTGTAACATTCGTAATTTTAATTTTGAGCTAAGCGTTGTCCTCACAGAAGTGCTTATTTTGATTTGTATGAAAATATGCAAATAAATAAAGTACTATTGGCGTTAAATAAATTTCCATATCTTAGGATTCCATATCACAAATTTGATGCAATGTAAGCATGAAAATCATAGTAACATTTTAAACTATTTGCTTTGTTGTAAAGTTTTGGAAATAGCAAAGTTTTTACAAAGTTTCTGTTTTAAAAATGTTTTTTTTTTAGTAAACTTTAACAATGTGGTCTTTTCATGTGAATTTCTGTCTATTATAAGGTTTAAAAATTCATTTGAATAAATCAATAAAAACGTTAAGATTCACTTTTGATGGATGATTTTCACCTTTTATTCCAAATTCGTTCATTTCATTAATTTAATTTATAGGGAATGGGTATTTAGCTCTGGTACTTGGAACCAAAGGACGCCTAATCTATTGTACTTGAATTAAGTCTTGTCTGGTTCTTATTCATGATTCCAATTGATTGATTCAACTTCTATATATAGTAAAAAAACATTTTTTTTGCAATTCTTATGCCTTTATAACGTATTTATCATATTTCCATTTCCAAAAGTAATTAAAAAGTAAAATTGAAGGCTTTACTCATGTCGTAAATTAAACATGCTGAGAATATTATTTCACGAATACTGTCAATAATACAATTCATTAAATTAAAAGCATTTAGCGTTGTTGATTTAATTTTACAAAAGCCACTTTAGAAGGAAATTAGTAGATTGTACTAATTAATAAAATATAATGCTTATAGACAATTTATTTCGTTTATTAATTTAACAACAGCTATAAAAAAAATAAAAATATATGAAGGGAATTTAAAATATTGTTCCATATAATTTAATATTTTCGCGAGCAATTTTAAACTTTGTTTGGGATTCCAGAACAATAATCATATTACACCATAAATATGCGTAATATAATATATAAATGTTAAGAAAATAAATGCCATATCTAGACGATCTACCTCAGTACAAATTCACTTCGTGGTAAGAAAGCACTTTGCCTAAAACAAATTACCGAGCTGCTCCAAAAAGGGTTCACCTATTTTTATTGCTACTTTCTTGCTAAATATCATAATAGCATCTTTAATAAGTAATGTTTGTTTCTTTGACATTGAAAATAGATTATAATATGTCGAAAGCTGATTAAAGATTAAATATCTTAAATAATCAAAGAAACAAAAACGTAGAGAATTTTAAATATAATAATAATTTTTTACTGTTATTTCTCTAAAGCTGTAAATTACTTCTTGTATTTTATTCTACATTATTTTTATCAATATGTCGGATCAAAATAATGACATTTGTCGTTCTCTGTCGACTCTGTTGACGTCTGAAAAAGGATGACATCTTGACAGATAAAAGTTGTCATTCTAGTGAAACGTCAGACAGGTGGCACCGAGGCGGCCATCCTTCACTCTTGAAGCGGACACCGTTAGACCATTACGCTCGCGACGAAGTGATAGTCACTGACACAATCCTTTCTTTTATCGATCTGATTTATATTTACTTGATTATTAATACTTTTGGAAAGTGAATCAAGAGTAATGAATTAATTTTCAACCATTTCGGGTCTTTTATATAAAACTATATATTTTTTCTAATTTTAATCTTAGTCAATATATAATAATTAAATTGTAATCTCTATTCTTTATGAATACACACAATTTTATTTGATTTATTTTTATTTTAGTGGTGCAATTATTAGAAACATTGCTTTTCTGTTCGATTTTAAGCAAGTTTTTAAATAGCTAGTATACTTTTTCAGGCAAAATTGCTTAAAGTAATGACATCAATTCTTAAGGATAGAAAAAAGTCATCTTGCGTCACGGACTACTAAGGAAAAGCGGCTGTTCCTTACATCTGTTTCCTTTTAATAGCTAACGATATTGTATCTGAATAACGGCAATTCCTGTGGTCGTAATAATATGAAATGATTGTTTGATCTAATACGAAAAAATATAGGAAACTCTTTTTTCACACATAAATTGTATAGATTTTTCCAGATAAAACAAAACCACAATAAGTGAGCTGTCTGTAAATAAATAGTTCTCTGTTGAAACAGCTTAAATTTTCTTACTGTAGTTGTAGTATAACATTTTATATTTTTATATAAGAATATCAGGTTAAATTCATACTTCGAAAATTTTACATATTAGAACACTTTGAACCTTAATCCAAATTTGAATCCAGTTCTGAATTCAGTGATTTATAGCTTAATACATATAAGGACCAACATTTCAAAATTAGCATTGAACAAATTGTTATATTATAAATTATTTAAGGGATCAAATTTCTATTTTTATTTTTGATGGATAAATGCATGTCACACACAATATATAATATTTTCAAATATAAAAAATATTAGCGAATAAAAAAATTAACAGACATGAAAATAAAGGATCATTAAAACAAAGGTAATACAAATGAGTTAGCGATTTCCAATACAAATAAAAATCCTGTCTTAAAACGGTTTGTAAGAAATAAAAACGGTCACCAACGATTTTTGAAGGACGATGAGTAGTACTGTACAAACAATTCACATATATCACTGGAATATTGAATTTATAATATTATATGAATTGTTTTTTTAAGGACGTAAAAGAAGTCAGAAACAACTAATAAATACCAATATTAAAATACAAATATTAATTGTACGGAAAAAGGTTTGGCGGGGCTAAATGTAACCGAGTAGAATATAATAAAAATAATTCAAATACCCTGGAGGTTTTATCAAATAAGTTAAATCTGAGTTCACTGGAAGTCCCATGGGAGATAGCGGATGAAGTACTCCGCTATTTTCATTTGCCTTTTTTTTTTTCCTTTTTGTTATAAAATCCATCTTTTTCTTGAAGTATTGGAGGGATCAATATATTAATCGTCCTAGATTTGATAATCTGACTATTTGTATGATCAGATGTCAAAAACCAATCGCATTATAAATGATTTATGATTTATACTAAAATTCAAATATGGTCAACTAACAATTACTTTAAGTTATAAATGTAATAACTTAAACCAGAACAGAGGCGATTAATCAATACCCGGTATGTCAATAGTCGGAAATCCATCAGGCACCCGACTGGCGTGACAATCTCTTATCTACCTATGTATTCAGATGCTGGTGTGACTAGGATGTATCCTAGTCACAATTATGTATCATAGACGGAATTGTGTAGTCGGAATATTATAAAAGTTTTTTGGACTAAGTATTATTATATTAGGAATTTTTCATTTATTAATTTACAAAAACATTAGAAAATGGGTATAACATTAAGCTTTCAAATTGTTAGTCCATGTTTTTCTAATTTATCTGTTTATTGTTTTTAAGTATTACAATACTGACATTTATCTAAACATTTCAAAACATATGTATGTTATTTAAGCTGCTTGGCCAGACAAGAAGCCCTTATTACAAGACTGATTAATTACTTCACAAAGGGCCAGGGCTCTCCAAAGCCCTTCGTGTCCCTTATAAATGTACTACTTAACATCCAATCAGAGGATCCGTCAATTTCGTGTCTTCTTTGGACCTTTTAAGATTTCGAGGCACCCATTAGCTTGTGACATAAAATAAGAAGCGTTTTGTCAAACAAGATAATTAATGTTCAAGATTTGGTTTGAAATGGTCGCTCTTAAATAAAAGTGGGATGCTTTACCTACACTGTTCATTTAGTTACAGTAGCCAGGAACTATTCTTAAATTTGTATACAAGTTCCTATAGATTAAGAGATTAGACTTCCGCATTGAATATCAAATTATCGCATTATTCACAAACATATAAATAACAGACACAATGTACACTCATATTCAGAATACTTTTAGGTATTTTCGTTAATAACAAAACCAGTCTTTATTTTTTATACTGTAGGAATAGTTCTAACTGTGAGAATGAATAAAGAGAAAACGCATCAGATTAATTTTTCAAACAAAAATAAATAAACTACTAAATAAGTTCAACTCAAGTAATAACCTTTATATATCTAAATTACCACTTTCGAACACAAAACATTGTAATTGCATTAATAAGAGAATAATAATATGTATTTATATAATAATATATAATATAAATCGCTTTTCTTCTATCAAAGTCCGTACCCTTGATAACACTGAATAAAGAACTTTTCGAGTGGATTGTAATTGAAAACGGTCGATAATACCAAGTCGTACCCCATTGAATATTCTTCATGATAACAAACCCGTTCTTATTAAAAGTATTATATGCAATATTAATAGACGTTTTAAAATTATTTGTTTAAATTGAGAATTGTTTATGAATTAGAAAGTAAATTATTAAAGGTGTTATAAATATTGCGACGCATAAGACGCGATGCAATACATAATTATTTGGCTTTGTTTTTCTATTATTAAAAGATGCAATCCCTGAGGATTTGAAACTTTCTTTGAAAATTTGTTTAATCAGATTCCAGTGTCATTTATTGAAAATCGTGTTATTTTTAAAAACTACATTGATCTTAACAGATTTTTTTTAGTTAGAAAAATACCAAATCACTAACTGGTATCATATTGATCATATAATGTCTGTACCCAATATCTAACAGTAAAGGTCCAAGTTTCAAATGTCCTAAGTCACCAGCCTGTATTTTTTTTCTTATTCAATTTACTTTTCTAGTAATCACATAACCATTCATAGCCAAAGAGCACCTGCGTCGGATGGTATGTGACGATGGCTTTTAAATAAATAGCAATCATCGTTTGTTAGCCAGGAATACATCTTTGCTCTTTCTTGTAGTTTAAGACAAATAAGCCTATAGTTTAAAAAACCAAACAAAAAAAAATGAATTTAAATATATGTATCCCATGAATGATATGAAATCAGTGAAATGAAATGAATAAAATGAAATTAAAGAGGGGAATGAAATGAAATTTCATCCTTCCTTACATAACATTCATCATAAATCATCACTCATTTTTCTATCACAATTTCACCAATAACTTAATCACTTATCTAAATAAAAGAAGACAGTCAGCTTAAGTGGTAAATGCCTTGAAAAGTCCTAATCCCTTACGGAACATTTGCTCATTTGTTTCAATGTGGATCAAACAATATTTTACAAAATATCCGGCATATATCCTCGTTATACACTTTAAATCCACGCTATACACTGTAAATGAATGCTATACACTGTAAATGAATGCTATACCCTGTAAATGAATGCTATACACTGTAAATAAATGCTATGCACTGTAAATAAATGCTATACCCTGTAAATGAATGCTATGCACTGTAAATAAATGCTATACCCTGTAAATGAATGCTATACACTGTAAATGAATGCTATGCACTGTAAATAAATGCTATACCCTGTAAATGAATGCTATGCACTGTAAATAAATGCTATACCCTGTAAATGAATGCTATAATACACTGTAAATAAATGCTATGCATTGTAAATAAATGCTATACACTGTAAATGAATGCTATGCACTGTAAATAAATGCTATACCCTGTAAATGAATGCTATACACTGTAAATCAACGCTATGCACTGTAAATAAATGCTAACTTCTGCAAGATAGAAAAACAAATGTATAAAGTGAAATATTTTTTTTTATACTTTAGTGTCGTTAGATTAACCATAACTTGGTTTTGTAATAAATTTAGAAAGAAATCATAATTTATTAAATCAAGAATCTCTTATAGTTATGATAATAATTCTTATTGCCTTTAATTAGATATTTTTTATTTTCCGAGTACAATGTGGGTGTCAACAAGGCAAGATTGAATAGGCTTTAACTAAGTTGAAGAGCCTTACCACCTATGACTAGTCAGTTACTAGACAATTGGAATGTAGTCAAATATCAACTTCATTTGTCAATTTTAATGTATATATATATATATATTTAATAAATAACAAAAAATATCTCTCAATCGAATGTTTTACCATATGTTTCACTGAAAGTAACATATTGGTGAAGTTCTTTAGCTTATTCGATTATTACCACCGCTTATTGACGAGCACATGTTCTTCCTTATTGCTTTAACAAGTTATTGCCTTTAGGAATACCAATTACTTGAGATGAATGATTGAATTCTGTTACATAGTAACTTAACATATGGAGTATGAATATATATAAAAAAATGATACAAAATATAATGACGTCTGTAAGTAAAAATAGTTACAATATTATAAAAATAAAATTTACCTACTGAAAATATATTATAATAAACTAGATTACTTTGAAATGTATCAGTAAGATATTATTTTTATTATTTTTAGAATAATTCTTTTTATAGACCCAAAATTGGATTGGAATAAAAGATTTTTTTTTTGATTTTGAAATGCGTTTTATTAACAGTGAAAATTTCAACCCTATGATTGACTATTAATGAACAAACATAAAACTATTCAAATAATTTAGCATACTCTTTATTTATCTATAACCTTAAGTATAACTTAACAGTTTTTTTTTAATTCTTTTTTCTCGTACTAACCCTAAGGTTGTCTGGAAGGAATCGCCTTTAGGCGATAATACCGCCTGTTGTACTTTTAATATGTATTTATGTTTGTAACTTTTAATTTTGTAGTGTACAATAAAGAATAAATAATATAATCATAAATTTATAAAGCATTCTAGCGTTATCCAAAATAAAAATATTTCCTTGAGTCTGAACACGGCTATATTCTGACAATATATGACGAACGTCTTCTATGACTGCGCACGCAATACTCATACAATAAGGTGATACAAGTTTGCCCATCGTAAACCCAAAGCAGTTGAGAGGTACATGGACAGATCAAAGCCTCAAAGCCAACACAAAACCCTGTCTACTCATCTTAAAATCAATTAAAAGTTAGTAAGATAAACTTCTATTTTAATTTTTGAAAGACGAGACGGGCTTTGTTAATTTTTGAATATTGTAGAATTGTCTGTTGTTATAATTGTGAATGTTATTAAAGTTACATAATTCAGTTTGTATTTAAATGAACAAAAGATAAATGTAATTTTATAAGCATTTTTAATTTAGTACTCTGTGGGTAACAATAAATAATTATAGATGAATTAATTCATGTATATTTTTTATACATAACTATGAAGACTATATTTTTATTAAGTCAGCTTACCAATTATAATCACTTACATTTAGTTCTCAGATATAAGCTCACAAATAATAAAAAAAAGTGTTTATTTTCATAAACAATAAATAATTTATAAAATGGGTTGTCTTTACAATTAATTAATTTAAAATTAAACTTAAAAATGTCGCTTTTGTACATTCAAATTATAAATCGAAGTTTTGTATTTCAAATAGGCAACTTGCACTTTAAAATATCAGACTGTTGTTTTGTGTTCCCAAAGGAAAGGTCCATTAAGAAAAAAAAGTAAGAAAGTCTATGGATACTTTAAACTTATATAAATCTATAATTGTTTACAATATCAAAAACTGTAAATTTAGGAAAACTATGACTGAAGGGATACAATTTTATATGATAACAAATTAAAATTCAGTCAAATCTAAAACTGAAAATAATCCTAGAATAACTAACCACGTCATTACTAGTTCTATGATATTATTCTCACATTTTCAAGTGCTTAAACAGTTCTAACTCTAAACATTTAAATAATAGTAGTTAAATAACACTTAATTTTCGAACAAGGAATGCTTATAGATCATTTATGTGGGTTATCGTGTTTCCATTTCTTCATATAGTATACTAGCTGGTGCTAGCAACTTCTTCAGCTCCCACAAATCTCATGACTACAATAATATGGTGCTAGGTTTAAACCAGATACATTGCTTACTTTATGGCAAGGAGACATTGATAAACACAACGGTTGCGCCTGTCCAGTATTTTTTTCGTGGAAGCGGGACAACATGCACATAGACAAAAATTTCCTTCTGATATTACGATATTCCGAAAGCTTAGTACATAATCTTAGTACATAAGCTAATAACATAAGCATAGTTCATTATCTTAATACATTAGCTTAGTTTATAAGCTAAGTACCTTAGGACTTAGCTTAGTACATACGCATAAAACGCAAGCTTACCACATAAGCTGTGAAGATAAGCATAGAGCAGAGGCTTAGTTCATTAGCTAAGTACATAAATTTAGAACATAAGCTAAATACATAATCTTAGAACCTAGGCTTAGTATATAAGCGTAGTACATAAGCTTAGTACATAAGCGTAGGTGAACAATTTTGTAGTATTTAATTTTTGCGTAACTTTCACCGTTTACTCAGCCTACGGAAGGAAAGTTCTAAGTTTTGCCGTTTTCGCAACCTTTTTTATTGCTGCTCCTCCCCTATTTATTTTGGCGTGATGTTATATAGCCTATAGCATTTCTCGGTAAAGGGACTATCTTATACTGAAAGTATATTTCAAATCGGTACAGAAGTTTCTGAGATTAGCTCGTTCAAACAAACAAACAAACAAACTCTTCTGCTTTATATTTTAGTATAGATTAAAAGCTTCTTGAATTATTACATAGAGTATTAAAATGTTCAGTGCCTTTCAAACTTGGCAAGTTGATTTTTTAAATTTATTTTTATTAAGTAAAGTCGGTGGCATCTTATAAATAGAGCAGTTAATACTTTTCTCATATAAATAATAACACATGGGCTGTAAAAAAAAATATTATAAAAAAAAACGTTGCTTAAATATTCTACGTCTAAATTTAAAATGTCAATCACATACAAAGAAAAATGTGAGTTTCGTTCCCTAAGCGAATCGAGAAGCAATTGTTTAATGTACTGTAGTCGACGTCATGTCGTAATCGAACCAGTGGGCTGTGACTAAATAGATACATTTGAAACTCTAAGAAGACCTGCTTAGCAAAGTTTATAGATAAAATCGAAATCTCTCAGGAGCTAATTATTCCTAATTTAACACTTTTTATAATAAGTATGAATATTTTTTAATGTAACCCAGAAATTACACAACTTTTTAAGTGTTAATTGAATGAATAATTTGTTTTATGCAAAAACAAACAGACCTATAATATTCGATTATATTTCTATTTTGATATGATATTTGGTAAAATGTTTTTAACCAGTGACAAACTCATAACCAGAACTAACAGTTTTTGATGTTTCTCGTAAGTTTCTAAGCCATTAATGCGAGGAGATTTATCATGTTTGTAACAAATTGTGTCTACACGAGGAGTAAAAATTGTGTGTAAGGTCTTATGCTATGAAAATATTCGTTCGTTCCCTTGAATAATACAAAATAATCTCTATATCTCAATAAATGATATATACATTTTGAAAGAAACGTGTTATATAAATTGGTTTTTTTTAAAGAATTGATTAAACAACTCACAAAATATATTTCTACAAGGTTTTTACAAACTAAAAGTATTATATTCATAGCGGATTTAAAATCCAAGATGAACGACTTCCAAGTAAAAAGAAGACAAAAGCTAAATAAACAAATAATGTCAGCAAGTTGAATCAACTTATAACAATATTTTTGAAATTTAATTTATCATATATATTTATTATTGTTATTAATAATATTTTGATGATTTATTTGTAAACAACGAAAACTATCAGGAAATCTTTATACAACGTATAGTAAAAAGAAACCTAAGCCTCATTATGAAGCATTTCAAGCACTTCCATAAGAACTGGACTTTTTAAGCATATTTGAATAGCAAAACAAAATAGTTTTAAGCAAGAGATTATGAGATATTTGAATATATTTTCAATGGGTTTTTGATGATAATAAATCATTTGAGTTAGAGTATTATCATTTGCGATGAGTGAACATAATACTGGATTTAGTGACGTCACTGGTGACGTAACTAATTTCAAAAACACTGTTGTTTCTTACGTTTTTGTTTTGATTTATATATTGTAGGGGCGACTGAAAATTTTTAAACTAAGTATTTATTTCGAAATATAATGCCTATATGGTTTTCATTTTACTTACGGAACGTTGAAATCAAATTGAATAGAATAATATAAAATCAAATGCCCTGGAGATTTATTCAAATAATTTGGATTTTTGTTTACAGGAACATTCTCATGGGAAATAATTTGTATTATTTTGTTAAAATATATTATATAATTTCTAGTATTTTTTAAATTGAATGGAGAACAAACTCCAAGGAATTACTGGTATGTATAAATTTCATCAAACGAAATTGAAAGCATTTAGCTACATTTAATATATTTTTCATTCTGCAATTTTTATAAATAATGATAAGTTTATTCAAATTTCATGCAAAATTACAAGTGTAATATGGAAATATTATGCGTTACCTGCGACATTTGTTAAATACAATGTTAATTAAATTATAATTAATAAAAAAAAACATAATTATCGTCACGCAATGATTTTAATAAGTTCTTTTTTTTAACAAATATCTCTGCTAAGTCAGTAAATTTTAAAACTTAATTAAAAAATTAAAAATGTGTCAAAATAATATCTAAATACTAGTTGCTCTTCCATGATTTAATACTAGATGGATAGTTTTTTAAACTGTATCGCAATAAAATCGCATCGCATCTGTATCGCAATAAAATCGCATCGCATCTGTCTAAAATCGCTTCTGGTACTAATAGATACTAATACAACGATATAATATGATATAATATATGACGATTAAAATGTTTTCTCAGCCTTGAAATACTTTACAAAACCGTGAAATATTCTGGATCTCTCAAATAAAAATATTTTCAAAGCTGGCATTTAACGTCATGTTTTTATGACAAAATGAAATCCTCTGTCATAAGATCGATTAATTATTCTACTATGGTCTAGATCCTTCAAAGCCTTTTTATTTCTAATTAATGTACTATTTACTTTCTCTCTTCTTAGTTTTTTAAGCTTTTTTAGTACCAATAATAACAATGCTTTTGTATATTATAAACTTTTAAGCGCCTTATTGATTTATTTTTAGGTTAAGTTATGTATATCGTATGCTTAGTCCTGTATTATTTTAATTTACAAATGTTACAAGAGTAAAATATAACTATATAATTATTAAAAGAATAAAATTAAAATGTCTTTTATTTTAAACTGTTTACTGTTTTTTTCCAGACGTGATCATAAACATATATAACATATGTTTGGATCACGTCTGGAAAAAAACTGAAGCATCGATCAAAATAATATTTAGATTATCGACGGCACTTATTCATATTATTTTTATTGTCTATATATAACGTTGAGTACATAACATTTTTTAGATAGTTCCGTGAAAAAAAATATTTGTGTGAAGTCATCCCGTCATCCACACTGGGCCAAAATGCCGTTCAAACATTTCACTTACACGCTCTTTTGTACAAAGCACGGAATGTAGAAATCGTTCATCCAATTTGTACCATAAGTGACAATGCGCTTGCAAAAGATAGCTGGTTCGTGTCCACGGCAACAGGATTAAAAAAACATTCGTGCTCTACAATAACGATTCAAATAAATAGTTGTTTTTTTTTTTGCTTATAACAAATCAATGTATTCATTAAAATATGTTTATTTTATTAAAAATATTGTAATTTTTATGCAAAATATAATTTTCCGACCCTTATATCTAATAGTAAGGCCAATTTATATACGAAATATCATTATTCTTTATATTGGCATGTTCTTTTCAATATCATATAAAGACATTTTATAATTAATTGATGCTGATTAAAAGGCAGCCACCGAAGTACTCTCATAAACGAGAAGCAGGTCCACGCCAATGCACGCTTCTTTGTCCTTTATACACTTCCGCTGCGGTAATTTAAAAAAAAACTACAATAATATAGAATACCGTCGAAATCGTCGTGTGTAAATCATTATATCATACAAATATATATATACATATGTATATACATACATCGCGGACAACAATAATGTTTAAAATGAACTTTGTCAACAAGACATCAGTTTATTGTTGTTGTTTGTTTTGACATTAGTTTATTTGTAATAGTGGCACGAGGAACAAGGTGGTTTTGGAGAGTATGGGTAGTTCGATGGTGAGTTCGGTGGAGGCGCGGATCTAATTACTTATCCAAAACAAAACTGCCGGATTGCCGAGAGTAATTAGTGAGTGTATGTTATAAATGTGAGATTTTCATACTGTACTGTAAATATAAACTTGAAGTGTAACAGTGTCAGTGTTATTATTTTACCACACCGGCAATATGAACCCTCTAATACCATGCTGATAGACTCAAAAAAATATGATGAAAATTATTCGTTTATTTAGATTTCAACCAACAAAATCGTAATAACCAATAAAAACAATAGGAAGAAAAGTCGTTTCATATTTTTTATGTTAAAAGACGTTTCTAGGTCGAGACGAGATGCCTTTCATCACATATTTAATAGTATTTTTAATACTACAATAAAATAGGAAAAAGCGTATAATATATTTTTTTTATCAAAAAAAATGGTTGTCTGTAAAGCCGACTTACGGACAATAATTTTACATAATAACCTAAAAAGTGAACATTGTTTAAAAATTGCATACTTTTATAAATTATTTAATTTAATTTAATTATCATTAGATACTATAACAATCAACAAACTGAATATATGTTAGCTTGCATTGCTAAAGTTCACTTTAGCTTTTAAGTTGAAACCGATTTAGAAATGCGGTTAACCTTTAAAGGAAGTGTAGCGGCAAGCTGGCGTCACAAATACATTACATCGTTGAAACTTTAATTAGTTTAATTAAATAATATATTTGTTTTTGAGGTTTGATTTCATTATATTTATTATAAAGATAGATAGAAGTACTTTTTTTAAAATTGTCGGTAAATACGTATATATTCATTGTGAGCTTATTTAATTGATATGAATGGGCTAAGCGTAGCAAAACATGTTTTGTCTCTAAACATGTTAATTTAAACATAAAATCCGGTTATGTCACCTTATCAATGTTATTCGTTCTGTAAAATTAGAGACATTGGTTAGGATTTTCAAAAAAATACTAGTAATTGGTGTTGCCTCCATCCAGATAAAGACGATATATCTAAATCGATCAAAGAAGGTAGCAATACGGTAGCTCAATTGGCAGAGCGATGTTACAGTTTACAGGTATCGCGGGTTCGAATCCTGCTCGTGATAAATCTATACTCTGTACTACATATATTGCATATTAAAGATAATTGTGTTTAAAAATACTGTAAGTATTTTAATATTTTCTTAACCAATTCATGTTTTGTATATAATTATATAAAATTTTTAAACCATTCTTACATTTTGAATAATTGAAAATTCTTATTTTATTTGAGGATTATTATATTTTCATTGAATTAACGTCAAATTATGTAACAAGAATCGCACGTAAAAAATAATCACAAAATCTGAATTTTGAATTAGAAAATTGAAATTGGAAGTTAAAGCACTTAGTTAAATTAAATATATTATGACAATTATTAACAACACTTGGTTAGTGTATCTCAATTCAATGTAAATAGGAATTCACTATAGGAATAGGAATTGTAAGTGCTTACATTGCATAGGAATGCAATGCAGGCACTTACATTTAAAACTTACATTTACTAATTGTTTTGCAACTTACTGTAACCCTTGTAAGTAATTTCGGTTATGTATAGTTTTAGGGAATAGTAGCGGTATTTAAAGTTAGATTATATAGTTAAATCTTAGTTTCATAACGAATTTGTTTGAATCTTAGTTTCATAACGAATTTGTTTTATTGAAACGATATATTTATAATCATCTCAGCACATTCTTTATTTTGATCAAAAAATGTGAGTATGTAAAAATTACACGAATTCCTTCTTTTATTTAAAACTTTATCAGGGTTGTTTTTACTGTAACATTAAATTCAATTGATTTCTGATTCTGAATTATTCAAATTCATTTACAAAATTGGAGAAAACTTTATGAAGAAAAACTTATACGAAGCATTTACTATGAAAGTATAAAGGCTAAGTAAGCCATGAATAAGGAAGTATGCAATCTTCTGACAGTCCATCTGATAAGAGAATACTAAAGAATACAAGATATACACATGTCTGCAGCTAATCAAAATAAGACTTTTCATATTTGCCTAAACATATTTTAAAAATAATTTCTTAAAATATATATTACTCGAAAGTTAGGAATAATACTCAAATAGAGATGCCTTGGTAACTTAAATATTCTGTAAATCTTAAAAATAAGCCCTGCTTTTAAGTCTTTCATTTATTTTTATACTTTATATGATCATCAGATGATGCAAGTGGTTTTCCATATCATCTTTCACGTACTCAATTCATGTCTTCTTCAGATGTCCTCTTGTTTTATAACCATATTCACATAAATGTTGAATACAAAAATATTCTTGGCTAATTTTCAAAGTAGAAGCGTTTCTTACAATTTCCTGAAGAAGCCAAATAGATATCGCCTCTGTCCCGATAAAGAAAATTGTATAAAGAATGCTTAGTTAGTAGAAGCGGGTAGCTCAATTATTCAGAGATCACAGATTCAAATACTACCCTACTAATTATTGAAATTTGTTTCATTTTGTATTTATTTACAATGTAAATAAAAGCTTACCATGCTAAAAGACACTTTCAAAAAATATATTTAAGTTACCTAATAACATTTCTCTTAAATTTTATTTATTTTTCTGGAATATTTGAATCATAAGAACAAACTAAGCATAAGATACACGGTAATAATATTATATTAATATGACTTTGATTCATAAAAATAATTTGATTTATTTTAAAGTTGATCATTCAAATTTATATTATAAGACTGAGAGTGCGGAAATTTATCTTTGTTCGTTTTCTCGGAATATATATTTTAGAAGTATTTAATACTAAGCTTAATCTTCATATAATTGTTATTGTTTTTGTTGAAAGATTATAATATTACTAATTATAATTGCCATCTGGAAAAGTATCTTATTTGTAAAGGAATGGTACTATTCTATTCCGTGTGTACCAAATTTGATTTGGGCTTTTATTCCCTCCAATGGCGAGTCGATTGCTCAATGTAACTAGATATCGTCTTCATCCAATTAGTAACCAGTTACTAAATATATACATTTAGAATAGAATATTCACTTAGTAAAGTTGTAGACATCGGAAAATTCAGTTGCTGATATTTTTCTCAGAGTTATATCGTTTGATTTAACTTGAACATTTTGTGAAATAATAATAAAATAATAATAATTTAAAGGTATGGAAAAATTATAAAAACGTATTCAAAGCTATAATATAAGCTAAGGGTATTATCAGCTTCTATAATTCTATCAGAACGAACACTCGAATGTGCATCCTTTATGCGAAAGTTCTGTTGGAATCTGTAATATCCTAATCGATCAAATTAGCTTATAAATAATTTAAGCATGTACATATAAAACAACAAACATATAAACGAAATTAACTCTATATGTGATAAGTTATTCACAAATATCAAAGTAATGAACATAAATTAAAAACATAGTAATTGTTAAGAACAGGGTTAGAGCATCAATCACACTAACCCCGAGTACAAAGACCAAATTAAAATACAATACCTATTAAATAAAAAAAATAAACAGCTTAGAAAAAATTACAAAATATCAAGAACTTATAAGCACTTTATATATTTGGAGGCTTACCGGACATGGACGAGAATATGTCATTTTAGAAATACGAAGACAACATTATATACTACTCAACCAAATGTGTAGACATTTGATTGAGTAGTATGCACGAATCGAACACAAAGAAAAAAATTAAATTTTATCAGAACGTACTTTTAAACTTATAAGAAGACAAGAAATACAAAAAATAAATCCTTAAAGTCGAGTGACAAAAATTGAGCTTTATGCTCTTTCCACAAATGACAAGTCAATGCATAAAGGAAGTCTACAACAAGCACAGACAAATTATATTAAAAAAAAAAAACAAAATAGTACAAAGAAACAAATAGAGAACTGCAAATACCCATAACATGGAGAGACGGAATACAACTTAATGAAACAGTACAAACAACCAGACTGAAATACTTACAGTAGCAACCCAGTAGGACAAAAATGTTTACAACGTTAATAACCACAAGATATCAATAACGCTATCCGCAATACTAGCGGTGAGAATATTGTCGAAATAATTACGCAGATAGAAATAAACGAAGTCATAGTAGCAAGAATCTCAAACTTAAAAAGTCCCGGACCAGACAAAATTACCAATGAAACCTTAAGGTTAGACATAAAATGTACGCCGAACCATTGACAAACTTGTTTAACCTCGTCTTGAAAACAAGAGTCACCTATTGAATGGACTGAGTCTAATATAATTCTCATTTACGAAAATGGACTTGATACGGCACAGAGATTGGAGTGAAATATTTAAACCACCTAGAATTTGCGGATGACCTAGTTCTAATATCAGAATCTACAAAAGATAAATCTATAAATGATATAATCTATTAAATTGAAAAAATATGTATTTATTTTTTTATGGGACAATTAATTCTAAAATGACTATAGTAAAAATCTAACTTTGAGTTTAACTCGCCTTTCAGAATTTTTATTTCCCTTAACATCTTTTAAACCATAACAAGCGAACTCAAACAGACATTATAGACATATTAATATTTGAGGTTAAATAAAACTCAGTAAAATCTAAACCAGGATATACTAAAACGTTGTTAACTTTTGACAACCTAATATTTTTTGACATCGACTGACAATTTCAAACGAATTAATGTCGGAGCTGTCTAACGTTTGTAACCATTGCTTGCTTACTTAAGTAATATAAAAAATTGTTTTGCCAAGAAATAGGCAATGACGTTTGAATATTTAATTATAAGTAGTTTCAGTGTAGTGGCTTCACTCTCACAGGCATACAAATTTTCATCCGATTGCGATGAAACTGCTGAATTGTGAAATCTCTGGTAAAGTAAAAACTTTTGTTATGTTAGCTATTTAGGTTAACAGTTTTAATTACTAAAGAGTTTTTATAAGTGTAATGCAACATATAATTTACTTATAATAAACAATAAATGCATAAACACGTTCTCCTGAATAAAATTACAACGCATGACCATTAATTCCAAAAGAAGTAAACAGACCTTAAGGCCCGTTAAGACTGGTTATAGTTTACACCTAACTTTGAAGGTCAATTTTTACAAACAGACATTTTAAATACTTATCAATTTTCTAAGCTAAATGATGTAAACAAAAAAGTATTTCTATTTATTTATATATAGATATATAGTTAGTTTTATTGTTTTATTGTAATTTTATAAATAAAAGATAAGTTATATTTTTTTTTTGTTATAAGATTTCAAATTTTTATCCGAGAGGTAGAAAAAAGAAATTGAAAAAAAATCCAAATCTATAATAAATAATTTTAATAAAATATTATTTGTTATTTAATAAAACACTTAATTTTGTTATAGTTAAATAGTAATGACTTGAGCTTAAAGCGAGACTCCTAGTTAGTTTGGCCCAGTTACTGCGTATTAATATATTAACACGAACTAACATAGATGAAGCCACTTAAAATATGACGACAAATTTGACTGAAATTATTTTCGCCAAAATATAAGGAGATTAAAGCGCGGTATTAACAATGGAAACTATTAGGAAGGCTTTACTCAGCGTATAATTTAAACATAAATCTCATTATGAAGCATTACAAACGCTTTCATGTTTTATACGTTTCAGTATTTTTAAATATATATTAATATAAAAGCCACCTATCTAATTAATTGGTTGTATTGTATGTATGTTTTTCATAACTGGTACTCAAATTCTGCAAATATGCTAATATAAGAATTTTAAAAAGCTCTTATCTTGATTTTTGCGCGATGTACTGAGGCAGAAATATATATATACTAGCTTTTACCCGCGACTTCGTTCGCATCCTGTTTTACTTATGGTGTATATATGCAATGAGTCTAGTAGTCTATAAGATATATTAAAATATCTTAATATCTAATATAAGATATATTAAAGTATCCGATATCATTGCTGGTGGCTGGCCCGAACTGGCCTCGTTGTGGTGAGCTTAGAATTACTCTTGAGTATTATACAATATTGGTTATCAGTAGCTAAATTAAAAAATAAAACCTAAGTTATTTCATGAACAAAAAGGTATTTTAGATTAGTATTATAATATATATTGATCCTAAAAAAAGCTACATAATAAAAGCTACATTTGGTAAACGGGTTTTCAACAAAAAAATACAAAATTTCCATCCATACAGATCAGCAGAAATATTTTTATCTTAAGCCACCCTCACTGAAAATAGTAAAAAGAAATACAATTTATTTAAAAAGATATATTAATAATAATTAAATAAATATTGACAAACAATCTTACACAAACAAGCAAAGATAGTGTTATGGAAATCAGTTAGCTGATAAACGTGCAAAATAAATAAAAAATATAAATAAATAAATATACAAATGACTAACTATATACTTAGATATATATCGATTCAAAATTTACTTTGAAATCGATTTTTGTGAATATAGCTTTAGGCAATGAAGTTTCATGAGTATGCTTCATTTATCTTGAAACCCTCAACCAGCCAAACCCTTTACAACAATTACAACAGTATTTTTTATATATGAAGACCTTTTCAAATATCGATTTTCGTGAACATGGCTTCAAAAATAAAGAAGTTACGTATTCGGTTTTACTTTTATTTAACCTTCTTAAGTTATAGCCATTAAAAAATATATCAGTATAGTATTTTTATTTTACCTAAATAAGCATTTTCATGACAATAGCTTCAAAAACAAGGAATTTTCATACATTCATTTTTATCCTCTTTTATTTCTTATGGGTGGAATTTCAAAAAATCTTTCTTAGTAAACCCCTTCAAACTAAAACCCATATTCAGTCCGTTGTCTCTAAGTTAGTCAGGACATCGGTCTTTATAAATGTAGAGATTTTATAATTGTTGTACAGATTTTGCTTCATTATTATTTTATTACAATCTATAAATTTTAGTTTTAAAATAGTATTTCGTAGGCCTTTTAAAAATTCAATAAATCAAGTTAAAATATAAACATTTTAAATATCAAATACAATTTTTCATTAAAAGAGATAAAATAAAATCTGCTTGTGTTAGTGTGTTAAATGAATCGCGGAATGGATCAGTAAATTTGAACTTATGCTCGGAATATGTTACACCCTTTGGCACTCAATGCGGACGGAGTCGTGGATAGGATACTAAAGTGTAAAGCATTTAGCATTTAGTGTAAATCGAATTTAGATTCACTCAGAGCCAAATGATATTTTCAAAATCCAGGACTTCTAAAAATAATAATAAAAATTATATTCATAATAAATATCCTAATAAAATATTCAGAATAAAAGCTAAAATTGTGTATGCCTTCAATTGTACCATAACATTGGAATCAAATTGAACACAGTAAAAACAAACTCACATGCCCTGGAGATTTAATAAAATAAGTTGAATTCTTATTCACAGGAACATTCTCATGGGAAGTAAATTTGAGTTAAAGCTTCTACCTTTTGATACCTTCACTTGGTACTACACTTACACTTGGTAATAAAATATTATTTTAATAGACTAAAGTAAATATGTAATATAAGTTTCCTATGTTGTCCGTTTTTAAAGACAAATGCAAAATGACAAAAAAAAATACCTAAACTCATAAACATTTTTGTTTTTGTTTTGAACCCCAAGGTGTTATGTAATAATTTTTTTAGATCTATATGAAGGCATAATATAATAACTTTTATTTTGAATGTGTAAATTTATTATTATTATTATCTTAAATGTGTGTGCATCATAGAACTAGTACGTAGTAGTAGTATAGTAGTAGTAGTAGTAGTATAGTAGTAGTATAGTACTAGTAGTAGTATAGTAGTAGTATAGTAGTAGTAGTAGTATAGTAGTAGTAGTAGTATAGTAGTAGTAGTAGTAGTATGTAGTAGTGACGTATTTAGTTATTCTAGTTTTATCTCGGCTTTCTCATCTAATTTGTTCATGAATATCAATTACTCAAAGAACAAAATTATTAATAAGTAAAAGAATATCAATGGAGTTTCTTGTTTTGAGCTATGCAATTAGAGTCTGGCGTTAAATAAGTGCAATGAATGCCTATTTGAAATAAAAAAGTTAACTATGTCTTTTGTCATTTACAAATTTATTGACATACAAAAAAAAAAATTAGTATTTAAAAAAAATACATGATACATTTTAAAATTTCAGTGAATAAATAACCATGTTCTCTTTAGCAAATACTAAATTAAGTGTCACAAAAAATAATTTATTAAATTTTATTAAAAACAAAATGAAAACGGCTTCTTTACAGTATAATATTTGTTAATTCTTAAATTTTATTACCTACTTACAATATTACAAGGATAACTTTAAAATTTCTTTGATTAGAGCTGGTATCAGGCTTCCCACAGTATTTTCGAGTATTATTGGAGTTGAACCTCAACGAACGTCTGAAATAGCGGAACCAATGTTGGCGTTTGGTTGGACAGGTTCCAGAATTATATCTCTGCCACGACAAACTATGATAATGTTTGAAATTGTCTTAACGGATCTTTTTTCCTTCTATATTTATTAATTAAAACTTTTCTATTAAGACCTAATAAATACTTTTTTTTTGGTCCAGTACTGAAAGGTAAGTACAACTAAAGCCTTGGGAAAAGTTCAAACGACAAAGAAAACAGTTTTTATTAAATAATTATTTACTGAATGAATGTTTAATTTAAAAGTATATTATTAACAGAGACAGCGTTAGATCTTCAATTTTAAACAGCAACAAGAGACTATTTATAAAACAAACCACGATGGTTATGGGTTTTAAACCAGAAAAAAACGCAGGAAACAGGCATGGTTACAACTAAAAAAATAGGCGGATTTTGTATGTTATAAACCCGTGATCCGCAGGAAACAAGCGTGGTTACAATTTAAAAAAAAAAGTCAGATTTTATATCTTGGTATTGTGTATAGTATAATAGAAAATAAGTATTTAAAATGTATAAAAATATATTTATACTATCAAATAACGGTTTTGTCAGTCATTATAATAAAATATTTGAGTAATTTATACATAAATTATGAAACAAACCGTTGATTCACAAATTCTGTTTTGTCACAGACTAGCAATTTTCTTAAGATACATTCTGAAAGCGACGCGAAACTTGAGTTTGTCCTGATTTAAATGTGCCTTAAATCTGTTTTGGCTTCTCTCAAATACCAAGTTGGATTTTGTATGGAATTAGTTTATATTTTTGTATTACTATGAACTCATAATTGAATTAAATGCTTATCAAATATATATATATCAAATAAATATACATATATTTATTTGATACCATTATATTTTCAAAATTGTCACTCTATTTACGTCATTGATTTGTTTTTTTTTTCAATAGAAACAATTTTTTCCAATTTACTATAAAGGTTTAGATTAGTTAACTTTGATATAATAAATATTGGGATATTAAATGTCCTGTAGCTACGTCTGGAATTAGAATATGACGGCCTTCATTTTATGTTACCATGACAGAATTACTACATTTTGAACATAAAACACATATAATACAACGAAAATAAAACACATATAATACAACGAAAATAAAACACATATAATACAACGTTATTGAACGTCATACAACGTAACCAATCTTTGAAGAAGTCGTCACTTTGTTAGTTTGGAAGAAAATCCTTGAGAACCATCCTGCTTTTTCACTCACTAAAAACCATCATGCATTCCGATGGTAGTGATATGTTGTAAATCCTTTTAAAAATGTTATTGTAAATTCAAATTCAAAAATATCTTTATTCAAGTAGACATTTACATGCACTTTTCAATCGTCGATTACATTACATTACATTACATTAAAAAAATGTCAGTATGTCAGTATGTCAGTCCGTGAGTAAGCTATGTATGTATATGTAAGATAATTAAAAAAAAAACTAAAAGTATTTATGATTGTTATTTATTTGTATGAATATTCGATCAATATATTAATGTATACATTATTAATATATTTTCAATATTTCATATTGATTTTATACTTTTATAAATAAAATCTCCATTATTTTTATTATGAACATGGAAGCAATCTAGTTTAACTCTTTTATTAACAACTTTACCTTTTTGATTTCCGTAATAAAGATTATTTTTGTAATTGTAGTTGATGTTTAATTTATATTACATTACAAAACATATTTTACTTTTATCAACACTTATTAAACATTTTATATTTACTAACGATTCAATATTATTTTAAGTTTGATTTGGTTCACAAAATGACCGTAATATGATTTAATGGTAAACTTGCTCAATTATGAAGTACGAAAAGCTAATACTAAACAGCTGGCTCGAAATTAATTCATATTTAATTTTGTAGTTATGGTATTATTTTGCCATTATTATATTTGATAAATTATTATAAAAAAGTATCAATTATCACACTATTAAAATATATATTTATTTCATATATCTAATACGTCTTAAGACGCAAGTTATAAATACCAAAATATAAACAAGGCGGCGAGCATTTTAGGCGAACGTCATCACTAGCGTTAACTGCCTCAAGACCGGTCACGTACGACCTTTATAACACAAGTTGAGCAATTTTCCTCTACACGAACTCGAGAATTTGAAGCGCATTATGAAATTTTAGATCCAAATGACTCTATCCAGCACCTGGAGGACTTTTATTACTATAACTTTACTTAATTAAATATTTAATGCTTGCCAGCCTTAGGCAACACTTCAAGTAATGTTGTATCTTGGTATTACAGCGTACTGTAATGTATAGCTCAATAATGGAAATATACGCCAATATACTGAAAATAAAGAATTTGATAGAAAATATAAAGTATATTATTATATTTAAAATAAGCACGAGGCACAATAATTATTTAATTTGTGTAATTCTTATTCTAAATGCAATTAAATATATAAAAAAAATATAGTATATATAGTATATAGCATAACTTACATAATCCATTTATGTAAAATCTTTGACTTATTCAGTGAGGATCCAATTGGCGAGCGAAGATATATTTCGGTGCAGTGTATAATTTAAATTTAATTTGCTTGTACTGTCTGTTTGATTGGGAACATTTGATAATGTATTGGGACACGTTTTATTAAAATAAGCATTAATTTAGAATTAAATGATTTATCAAATTAATTGAATGAATTTAGGGCTAAAATATAGTTGAATAAATTTTACTACTCACGTTGGACAACATAGCTTGGACTTCCAAGGAAGAGATATTATTTTTTTTGCGTACTTATCATTTTCAACGTATTACATTTCATTTTAAATATATATATATATATGATTTTTTTTATTTGGACTTGTTAAATATTATAAGAGTATCATTAACTGTGATATGTTTGTAAATAGCCGTTGGTTTTATTTAGTATAAAGGCGACTATGATTATTTAATTTTAAAAAATATGCTTTATAAATAGATACAAGTTTTATTATACTAACTAGTGCAGAAAATAGAACCCATATTAAAGTTATAACTTCTATGAGATCATCACTTGTCGGTGTAAGGATTTAATTCTTTCTCGATATATCATTTGTATTGACTCACCATTAGTGTGTGGTCCATTCTGGAATCTATATAATGCTTTTAAGAAAGACATAATCCAAATATTAGGAAATATGCCAACAAAATATTTTATTTCAAACCTCAACAAGCTACTTAAATTTTTGTTGACACATTTCAAGGAAAATTTAATATTTTATTATAATACTAGCTGTTGCAAGCGACTTCGTCAGCTCCCGCCCAGAAACTGTAAAGTTATACATTCCCCTATGTTGTATATGTTATATTGTACTTTGATAAGTAGTCAACAGATGGCGCTAGTTTTAAAGTTACTCTATGGCAAAGGGACGTTGACTATCACAACGCTTGCGCCTATCCAGTAGTTTACAAACATTTCAAAATATTTACTTTTGGGTTTGTGTTACTTATATGAGGGTAAAGGTAAAGTTACTAAAGGGTTTTTATTATTAACAAAAATAAAAACCCTTTAGCCTTTAGGGACCCCTAATGTACGGAATTGAACTTTCCTGGAGTTTGTATAAATATATAATTATATAAATGTTGTAATAGCAAATGAAAATTGTGAAGCTTCAAGTGAGACTGACAATGAGAACACTTCGCCTATTAACCAACACAGTACAAGCGGGACCACCCTGAATGTGAACCACTCAAAAAGAAAACGTTCTAAAGAAAATCAACGATTATTGAATAAAAGAAAACGAATGGAGGGACAGAATTATCTAGGGATTCGTAAACCAAAAAGCTAAAAAAATACATTTAATGATACCGAAAGAAGCGAAAGAAAATTATTACCTAGGTGTGATTGCACCAAAAAAAACACTAAAGTTACAAATTCAACGAAGAAATGTTATGAGATAACCGATGCAGATCGACAGGAACTATTCACAAATCTATGGTCTAAAATGAATTGGGATCAAAGGAAAGTTTTCGTTTCTAATACTGTCTTCACTCGTGAATCCAAACGTTAAACTACTGAAGGCGATAGCAGGCGTGGTAAATCATTAACATACCATTTACAAATAAATAATAAATTATTTCTTGTTTGTAAAACAATGTATACTAATACTACTGGATTGGGTCAATGGACAATTGCAGATTGGTCAGCAAAAAGCCATCGTTGAGCAAAATTCAACTATTGTGGCCTCCAGACCTCACAGAGAAAATAAGAACATCGATAAGCTCGAGTTTCTTAAGGCATTCGTTAATTCTCTCAATAAATTACCCAGCCATTACTGTCGAAAAATAATGATGTATGAACAATTTAACTAACAAGTCATAAAAATTTAATTAATTCTTTCATTTAGTTATTGTATTCCGAGATTTAATTAAAATTACTTCTTTAAAAAAATGTTTTATTAATGAGTAAGTACAGTCAACCACACATCAGGTTACAAAAATTTGTAAAATTTCCTCAACTGATATCTAACTAAACGAGATTGACATTATGGTGAGAATCGATTGAAGAAAGTTGACAGATTTGTATACATTGATGTATGGCTGTATGTACTAATCATAATACATTACCTTGTATCTACTTAAATTCTTTCAATTTAATAGTGCATTTCCTTTTATTTGAATTATTTCATTCTATTATTTAAATTTTCAAGTAAAATACCATTAAATAACATATTTGTAGAATAATTAACCCTAAAATATAAAAAAAGTTGTAACAAATAGCGCACAATATGTTTAAAAAGGTTTTTATTGCCTCCTGTAAAAATAACTTTTTTGCATTTAGAAGGTCCTGCACTGACGCCGACGATATATATATATTAGTTTTGTACAGATTTAAGAGTAATACCATAAGTTAATTTCAAAATAAATGTTACATATACTTAAATAATTGTAAGTCAGAGAATATCATTCCACTAAAATTATATAAAATAGTTTCCTGTGATACACAAATTTGTTAAAGTTTCTGCTTATAATCAATATACGTTACATACTCTTTAAAAGCCAGGCGTCAACATATCACTATACCTTTACGAAAAATAAAGAATATGTAAACATATCATTATATGTTTATGCAAAATAAAGAATATGTAAAAATTGAAATAATACCAAAATAAATATAATATTTAAATACATTAAATGAATAGATATCTATCATTGAAAATTAAAATCTTTTTACGCCGCCTGGCCCTACAACTCTCTTAAAATAAACAGTTAAAATGGTTTGAAGTGCAATTACTGTCAATCTGCGTGAAGGCTTGAAAAATCCGATCACTTTTAGAGCTCCTCTAAAAACGGTTAATAAAAAATAAAAAAGCTTTATCGAGGGGATTTTCAACCAATTTATTTTACAATCAATTAGGCCGTGCCGGAGGCTGCATCGTACTAAAAATACTCAATACCTAGCGCACGTTTTAATAATATATTTTGATTGAAATTTAATTTAGATTATTAGTACATAATATTGTCTCCACTTTTATTAACATTTGTTTTTTCTTATTCAATTATATTTCTTAATACACCGAGTTATAAGATTGTAAAATGTTATTAAAGAAATATTTCAGTTGTCAGAGTGTATGTGCATCTAAAAATATATATTTTTGGTAAGTGCTGTTAATTGTTTTTTCAATGGGTTTCGTTGAATTTTAATAGAATTAACAGCTTTAGTATTTGTAAAAATACGCGGTCACCCCGATTTCGTATGGTTTTTGACAATCGATAACGAAAGGGTTGGTATATCTGTTGAAATACAAACACACGGGTGACTTGAAACTTTTGAGGGATCTTGATGATAATTGGAAGAAAATATACAAAAACCACAACCCAGTAATAAAATAAAAATCCATAGATTGCTGCAAAGATCATCTACATGAGTTAGAAAACTAGAAAAGTTTAGATATTTTTTTCTATGACTTTATTGCTTTTCATAACTGTCAGATGTCTGACAGTTGACGAGACAGTTGTCTGACAGTTGACAGAAAAGGCACTGAAAAATATCGTTTAAAGAATATGAATCGGACGGAATTATATATATTTAGATTTTTATTCATTATACCAATTTCAAGTCAGTATGCATTTTTATGACAGGGCAACGTCTGCCGGGTCAGCTAGTTGTATATAAAAGTATTTGTCATAGCCAACAAATTATTTTATAGTATTTAATATAGTAATAAAACTAATATACAAAATGTATTAAAGTAAAAAAAAAAGAAAAACTTTAATTCCTTTAAAAAGGTTAATTAAAGTTATGCCTCCTTGGTTTTAATGCTTTTAAGTGGAACTCATAAATTTAGTTAGGCTAATCTAATAAATATTCACTAAAGCATATTTAAACGTAAAAACTATTCAGAATTAATTATAATTTATAAATATAAATTTATTAATACATATTAATTCGAATTATTGTAAGCAATATTATTTATGATAGTAGATCTTTGCTAATGAGAAAAAGTAAACATCTTAAATTATAAAGATAAAATATAATTTAGATATATGTGTTGTAAAGTTAGATGTATATTTTTATTTACAATGGCATAAAAATGCCGTTCTTTGTTTCTGGATCATATTTGTCAATCTAGATTTCTCATCTGTTATGAAACACTTCGAATTTATCAATCAAGTCATGACGCCATTCCACGATTGTTGGAGAGCATCTGTGAGGTTGTGAGAGAGAACCAGCACGAAAGCTACACGTTGTGTTTAAACTCATGAATCTCATTCGTCGTTTTCAGATATTTCGCTTGCTATCTTTGAATCAGATATTTCACTTGCATTACGTTCTCTTCCGTAACTACAAGACCATCAATTCTTTCTTCGTCCTTTAATATAAGCTGCTGTATATAAACTCGTTATTCCAGTTGTACACAATTGCTTTTGAATGCGCCTTGACCATAAAAGCTAATAGAATTACGATTATGACTCATCACATCTCAAGTTTGACTTACAGCCATCTTAAACTTGAATTATTGTACAAAAATATTTGAGACACAAATGCACTATTCTGAAAAAAAAATCATTTAAATTAATTTTCATTCAACCACTGTGGGGTATTAATGATAGTATTGTAGTGTAAAAAATTATACTTCAGCCGCAGTTTTCAGTTCATCTCCAAAATTTGATTATATTATATTATATTTTTATATACGATACAGATTTATAAAAAGATTTTAATTTCATAGTTGATTTTTGGTGACTCTTGGGTTTTGGCGTAATTTATATTTCGTTCTGATATTTTGTGATCCTTCATTCTGATATTTTATAGTCAGTGAAAGTGTTGATATAGTGTCATAACATACTAAATCAAACAATGGTATCTTTACAATATACTATAATATTTAAACAAATAAAGACCTACAGCCGATACCAAGCTTTTAAATTATTTTTAAAATGACCACAAGAACCAAAATCGAGAAAAAATAATCAAGGTTTTTAAAATAATTATTATTATTCCAAACTTAAACTCAAAAAAATAAAATAGAAGATTTTCAATTGTAACAATATTTAGTACCAGAGAAAATGTAAACAATTGACTAAGTTTACTGAAATTAGAAGATGATCCGAATATATTTAATGTATAATAACATTTTCGAATAAAGCATAAAAATAATACTGACTCAATTAACTTTTATTTATTAAGCTTTAAGACCCATTTAACATTGATACATCCAAATATTAGAATATATTTCACTACACATATAATAACAGTAAAACCAGAATAAGTACCAATCTATTTCGGACCAATGGCAACTTACACCGACATGCGGCCATTCGTGGTGACACTTCTCAAGCTGATAAATATAGCTCTTGCTACATGGACTATTAATAAACAACTTGTATCTTCTGAATAAATTAATCAGTTGTTTTATAAAGTAATTGCATTAATATAATTCTGTCAAGGCAAAAACAGTATTTATAATTTCATCGTTTGTACCATCATCTTTTATTGCGATGCAAAAGTCAAAGATAATATTTATAAATATGTATAGGTGTGCATTTCAATATTGTCTATAGACAGTATAAACAAAATTAAATTCAATCCTTTCCCTTTTGTTCTAATACTCTGCTTTATCCCTTTCTGTTCCTCAAGACTGGCAGAACAACTTATCGTTATACAAAGTAATTTATAGTGCTTAAGGACTTAAGGAGGCACAATATGTTTCAAACATGAAACAAAGTTTATACATTAACGATTTCCAAACTTGGGAAGATCAAGAACGAATATTTTTGCTAGGAGTTTCATTTGAAGTCATAAAGTGAAATATTTGTCACGTATTACTATATATTCGTCAATAATTTATCTGAAAGTGTATTATATTATATACAAATACCGGATTATTTGTATATAATATAATAACTTAGCATCAAGATTGTTTATTATAGTGTGTATTCTAAATACATGTCCTTGTATTACCTACTAAATAAAAAAATATTGTTATTAATTAAATAAATAACAAATATGTCAACATAATATTATAAAGTATTGAAAACGGAACTAAAAGATTAAAATGAAAAAAAACTTTAATATTATTCGATAACATAATATAAGCAATAATATTATATTGAAACCTTTTATCTTGAACATAGTAAACATATATAACAGTTTGTAATCAAAATGCAATAACTGGCTGCGGTTTGCTTCTGATCGACTTTCAATAAACACTTTACGATTTAAATTAATATCGATTTATATACTAAATGAGTGTGAGTGTGAGAGTAAGAGAGTATATGAGTAAGAGAGTATGAGTAGAGCACATTAAAGTTTTTTTATTATGAAACAAGAACATACATACACTTAATTTTTTTATTCTTTATTTACAATAATATTCCCAATATTATGCATAGTTTTTTATTCTTTATTTACAATAATATTCCCAATATTATGCATAGAATCTACTAGCCGACTCATGCCCACTTCGTTGAGCGTTAATTTCATGCTCTGTAATAGTTTAGTATTGAGTTTTATGTCAGAGACACCATGTTCACTGATTAAAATTGTATTTGAGTGTTAGCAATTTTAATACAAATTTATATTAACTGTTGGTCACTTGTTGTTCTCGGAATACTTTTCTAGTTGTTTTATATTTAATGGCAGTAAAATATATTTGTTTTGTAGAGTTTTAACTTAAGATAAGCCAACATATAATTTTCCATGGGGAAAACACTCCTTTCTCAGATCATTATCCTACCAGAGAAAATGTCTGCTCCTAACCCTATTTCATTGTAAGAGCAAATTACACCTCCATTGGAACCATCCCCCTTTTGAAAGGGGCATAGGCAGGTCTGTTGGAATTATCGATATTTGTGGTATATGAGTGAGTTGTCCCTGGACTCCCTGGCTCCCTGGCGAGTACCTCCGAGGCGTGCTATATAAGGCAAGACAATCGATGTGATCGTTACACGCTATTTGCCCTAGGGCGAGCTCCTGAACCTTTAACGTTCTGATCGGCTCTGCAAATGTTCGGTGCTAGATTCACTAGAACGTGCTGCAAAAGCGGTTTCTCTTAGGCTAACAAGACACTACGAATATCCAGTGCTAGATTCTCTAGCACGCATTTGGGTTGAGTATTGTCTTTGATCTTAAAGACGTTTCATGCGTTCATCAGAATACTCTCACGTTCGCCGTACTTTGCCAGCTGTTGTCTGAGATGTTTGCCACAAAATTGAGATTTTCGTCTAGGCATGCTGTCTTTTAAAAAAAAAACTAGCGGATCTAGCGTTAGACTGTATGTAGGTATTAGTGTACCAGCAAGTCAATCAACACTAACGACATGTTTAAATAATAATGTGTTAGACAGAAATAAAAGAAAGAATGTTTATTTTATAATATTGAAACAAATAAATAAAAATAGATAAATTATAATTATATCTTAGAATAATTCAGATAATTCAGATATCAAAGGGAAAGTAGTTCTAGTATAGTAGAAATTCTAAAAAAAAATTGTTCTGCAAAGAACTTTTCACCAAATTATGATTTTAAAATTAATCGTTGCTTTAAAATGTTCAATTTCGACGTGTCTGCTAAATTACTTTACAGGACAAATTTTATCATTATAAAAATATTTTGATAACAAAATCATTTATTTTGATAAAAAATCATGTTTTGTTTTGGAAAAGACATTTCAACTTAACATAAAATTGTATTTATTTCTTTCATTTAACAAAAAAAGCTTTGTGGTGGTTGAAACATACTCGTAAAAGCTAGGTATAAAGTATCGGGGATTTATTTGTAGAACTAATGAAGACCAACATTTTTGTCAAACACTATATTCGTTTATCAGCGCTCGCCGGTCAAGCATCACATCTCGCCTGACTTTTTCGACTTTATTTACAAAATACTTTTATTTTGAACTGAAAGTTTTATTCAAGCATGATAAAACCCATAATATACCCTATGTCACTCCTGAATATTGTAGCTATTTTTTTGCTAAAGGTTTTTTTAAGATCGGTTCAGTACTTACAAAAAATATCCTCTACAACCATACAAACATACAAAGTTAGAAACTTTACCTCTAAATATTAGTGCAGATAAAAGCGAAAGCTATTCTGATTTAACTATTACCCAACTAAATGCAAATTATATTTTTTAGAACAAATTGAATTACTAAAAACATTATAAAAACTTTAATAATTGACTCTTCGTATCGTATTACTAAGTTGGTCTTAAGTACGTATATCTATTTAGTACCAACTCACTGGTTCGATTATGACGCGACATCGGCTACAGTACATTAAACAATTGGTTCTCGATTTGGCCAGAGTTTCCCTTTGTGTTCCGTGATTGATATTATTCAATCTAGATATCGTTGTCATATTAAAATAATAACTGACATCATAGTTTTGTTTTTCTCATCCAGTTGTGTGAAATTATGTACACTTCATATTTTATCTTAAAATATTTATACGTTTCAAGTTTTTGTAGATTAGTTATGAATAAAAGATTTAATAAGTTTTACTTTGAATGTTTGTGTAGTCTGCAATGTGGTAAGCTTCTAAATTGATAATTATTCTTTAGTGATGGTGACAAGCTACTTGATGTCGATTTTCTTAAGTGGATATATGATTCAAAAAAATCTCTTTAGCCTTTTAAAAATCATTGGCATCTTGTTAATAAAGAGAGTAACTTTTAGAGATGTGATTATTTGGTCCGAATACACAAATTTCGGACAGATAAGATCTCGGTCCCAATTTCGGCATGCTAAAGATGGCTGAACATAGCGTGGTTCTAGTAATAGGTGTACTCGTCTTAAGCTTAAAATACCAAGTTCTGATTTAAAAAATGTAATTTTTAATTACTTTTACATGCATCTAATTTTATTTCATTCAAAACATAACCAGTAAAAATGTATTATTTTAGTTTAGGTAAATATTTTTATGTATGTGAAGTCATGTTAAAATACATATAAAATTAAAAATAAATCTATACTGGCAAGGATTCGAGCTCACGACCTTACGAGAACCGTCCCATCGGTCTACGAATTCAGCTTCCATTTCGCTAACCGCTTCGCTAATTTAGCATTGTATATTTAATAGTATGTTATCATTAAAATTAGGATTTTTTTTTTAAATGGAAAAGTAGTATTGAGAATTACTTTTTCGTACAAACTTACAAACTTTACTGACTTAAAATATTACTATACATAATCAAAGCCTAAATATGTTTATTTAGAACATTACCCAGACAGGCTTTGATTTTAATTAAATATTAGCATAGGTATGTATAGACGGATACATTAATTGGACTCTATAATTGCTCCTTGTTTTTGAACTAACTTGCCTCCAATAAAGTAATATTGTACGAATATAACACATTTCAAGCGACTGCTCATTTTGATAGAGCTGCTTTGAATGATTTTGAGCTGCTTTGAGCTTTTATGGCATTCAGTGTCGTAATTTCAAATACGTATAGGTACTGTATATGTAAAATTTGTATCAAATGCGCAGGTTTAGAAAGGAAATACTCCAATACTTTGTTTGAAAATGTAGTTTTGATTGCAAGCATTACCTAGTAATATATAAGTTTGTTAAATACATGAAAATAAAAAATGTATTCTTTGTACAAAGCTATTTCCACATATGTTGAGGATTGTTAGGAATTATTTTGAGGCTAGTTACAAAGCTTCTAGCTTGAGACTTCAGTTATACAAGGAAGATGTCTGGGGGCAACCATTATTAAATATTACGACAAGCCTAACGACTGTTTTTCATTGCAGTGCAATGCTATTTGAAAATTGTATTTGTAATGTATAATAAACGTACTTATTACTACCAATCACCATATATTGAAGTTATCGCAAATTTACATTTTATTTCTGTAAGCGAATAATGCCATGTTATTATATTATAACTCGAAAAGAAATGAAATGTATCCAGTAAGGGTTTTCATGACCGGTGAAAGGTAAACTTTACATGGTATTCCAGCGGTATTTTTTGCACGTTTGATAATATTATAGATTTACTAAACTTGACAGTACTAACAGTATACAATGTTAACTTGGACGCCTAATTTAATGATTGATAATTTTATGATTGATATGTTTATTATTACCAAATACCTTAAAATACGTAATACAAAGCAATAAATTGAACGAAATTTAATATATCATTGTTCTCAATTTAATTACAAACGCACAAATTAATATTTTTTTTAAATATTATTCCATTCAAATAACAATTCCATTCCATTCAAATAAGTTATATTTTAAGACTCTTCTTACTTATAATTTATTGTAGTCATTGCACACATAAGAATGAGTATCGCATCATTTATTTTCATCGAACACAAGAAGTTTAAAAATATTTGAACAATTTCGAAATCGATATCACAATTAAAAGTCGACAAAATGTAGTAGAGAATCTATGCGTTGGCTAATAGCATGACTTCGATGTCGCAATCGAGCTAGTGGTCAAAAAGAATTAAAAAATAGAGCCATCACTGAATGCTGAAATTTTAATCTACGTTGTGAAGGTATGTATATAATATATATTTATATTAAACATTCAGTTTCTACAGAAACTGAATATTTCGTTGTAAAGAAACCCGGCAAATAGGAAAAAAAAATAACAATTCATAGAAATAATAAAGGCAAGATACTCGAAATGAGTGATGCAAAACGAACTTAGATTTCTTAACTAAGTGACTTGTACAAGCCAAGTCAATTGTAACTAGGTCTTAGGAAATATCAGTCATTGAAATTTCAAACAACGCTGACACTCCGAATCCTATTACCACAACTAATTTAACTTTACCTAAAACCGAAACTTGGCAACATTATGTTTGTATAAAATGCAGTTTAACCTCTAAGACAAGATTATACACATTTACATATAATATATCTTTTTTTTTCATGTGTACAGTACACGGTATTTTTATTATAACCGAATGAAATATTTAATTTGCTTACGATACACGCTATAAGAACAATTTGAAAAATTTTACATTATTGTAGCAGTGATTATTATCTTAATAACTCAAATTACTTAAAAAATAAGGAAATAATTAAATTATGACTGAATACGATTAGTGTTAAAAAATAAGGAACAAGGCAAGCAAATACTGAAGCACAAATCAATGGTGCTTCTGAAATGTATGTAGAATAAAGTCACCCAATGTCTACCAGAACAAGCCACTAGGGTCCAAATAAAATAACATACCATCCTACACCACTTTTCTGAAAGGGGAGGCCATTATATCAACACGCATTTCCAGGGCGAGTTAAAGAAAGGCAGTCCGGACCTTAAAACTACATACATATCGATCTCAACTAATTCAATAATTTATCAGTCATCGCGCAGTTAAGAAATGCAAATAAAAGTTACAGTTACAAAGTTACAGTCTTTAAAGCATCAAGCCACAATCACAAAACTATTACCTTTCCTCTGACCCAAATATATATTATCTAAAAACGTGTACATGACATTATAAAATTCATAGTTCGTTCATTTATAATTTTGTAAAAAAACCTGATTGTTAAACAAATATCAAATACTTTTTAGACACGGAATAAATTTTTTACTTAGCCATTTAAATTGGATTTGAATTTTACGCCTATAGGAATACTCGTGTGTCAGTTCTACTAATGCCTCTTGTCAGAATAAACTGTCAGTGGCTTTTGTATGATTTCAAAATTATATCTGTTCACTAATAATTATGTTGGTCACCCTATTAAGTGAAATTTATGAATAATTTACTACTACTAGAAGCTTTCTTAATTAAATACTGACATTAACTCATAAAATTATAAAGCATATTATATTATATGGGTGCGATATTTAGAAAAAGTCTTTCCCTGTACTAGTCAAAAGTCTATTAAGACATCACTACTGTAAAAGACCATCATGGGGCATAAATTATTCAGTTAAGTAAACTTGAGTAATGAAAGTCCTCCAGGTGCTGGTTAGAGTCATTTAGCCCACCTAGCCTACCTAAAATTTAATAAAGCACTCCTTTTAAATTACCTAGAAATGTTAGTGTTGAAGAGAATTAATACTAAACTTGCGTTGTTAAAATCATACGTGACTGCTACTGGTATGTTGATGCTAATTTATTATTACTTATTATTATATATATATGTATATATATACTGTTTCTAGAATATATGTAATATTAAATTAACATCAACTATAAATATATATATATACATATATATGACTATTTCTTAGAAATTTTCTAATGAGAAAAGTAATGATCTAGTTACAATATGTGAAATTTGCCTAGTTTTTTTTTAACTGTTTTTAGGTTCTTGGAGTGAAACTAATTAAAATTTTAAATTTGTCTTAATAATAAAATAAACTGAATCGCTATACTAATTAATTAATTATTTACATTGTGATTTAGCATCTTTAGTAATTATTTCATATAAAACTATACATCCGTTTATAGTATTTAATATTACTAAATCAACTTTGCATTTCATTGGTTTGTTTTAAATAATTAACAATAAAAAATATTAAGTGTTCCTTTTAAAAACAACGCTTCAAGAAAAGTTACAAATAGACCTAAAACAGAACATCGAGTATAAGAAAAGTAAAAATAGATAAAAGCAATGGTTTTAAGACAAGAGGCGAGGAAAAGTTGCCTTCTTTTTTAGTGCAGTCTGTAGACTACACTAAGATTCTAAAAATTTTGAGTCTGATTAATTAACACTCGGCTTCTTCGGTTAACTTTAAAATAAATTGTTTTTAGATAAATTCCGCCTTTATCCGATATGAAATAACCAGGACATTATTCACGGACAAAAACCAAAATCTGGTAGACATTCTTGTATATATCTTGTAAATCGCTAGCGTCGATTTCTATTTTATTTTTTTTAATAAAAAACCAATATATGGTACGTAAGTAAAATGTTGAATGTACATTCATTTCCTTTATAAAAGTTAACAGTTTTATGTTATTGTAAAATCAATTTTAGTTTTCAGTTTCAGTCAGAAATTTACAGTCAATTACAGTCGCTATTTTAAATAAACTTGAATATTTTTCATAATTAATAATCAGTTTTTCTTGTAAAGATTTAAATGTAATGTTTTGTTATATATATAAACTTATATATATCTAAAGTTACGTTTGTTTAATAATTTCGGAGTTTTTTTTGCGTTAAAATAAAACTTTTATTCATGTTTAAAATAAATGAATTTTATTAAATTATTTAATAAAATTTATTTATTTTCTACAATTAACCCTATTACATAGAAAATAAATACTTACAATAATTTTATTCAATTTCATTAGTTGCAAGAACACAGTTTATTACAATATTGTTCCATTCTAAACATTGCATTACTAATGTTTTATTCATTAATAGTTAAAATTATATCCCGTGAAAAAACTTTACCATAAATTTAAGATAGAATATATGTTTAAGGAAACCCAAAATAAAATGAAATATATGTAGCATTACCGACTCTACGCTAATGTCATGACATTGCGCTTAAACGTCAGTCCGTATATTATTACTGGTAGTGAGTTGAGATTGAGCCACTTAAATAAAACGATTCTAACGTAGAAATAATCAAAATTAATATTTTATAGCATTAGACAGATTTAGTAAATTCTGATTACTGATTGTGGAGCGAAAATATATTTGGATGCAAAATTTTTAACTCATTAACATTTACTTGCTGTGTGAAAATAGAAATATGTGAATCTTGGAATAAGTTAAAGTTGAATAATGCGCTCTCAAATGAGTTTTACGAATCCAACGCTATCTCGCTTAAATTGACTATAAGAAACTTGCATAGTTCTAAAGTCGGAAAACGTAGAAAGAAATTCGTTGGAAAGTGTTATTGTCAAGTCACTTTTATTTTTTCACTAAGTAATTTAAAGTTTGAAATTGTAATTTTTTAATTGAAATCTAGAGAAGAAATAAAAGGTTTTAATATTTTTTTAAATGATATACATATAGAGAAACTTATACTTTAATTACCAAACCCATAACATATTGACAATTATTTTTAAATATTTGCATGCATTGAGAGCTATTCGAGTCAGATGGGGCAGTGCAAAATGGATGATAATAGGCCAAACTATACTTTTTATACATCGGACTAGTCGGTTATATACCTACCTGTTAAGATAATTCCGTAACAATCAATCAGCCAATATTTTTTTTTATTATAATCACTTTGTTTAAGTTTTCCATTAATTAGGTAGGTTACCTAACATTTTGTTTATCAATGAAACCTATGGCAAAGTTTCAAAAATACACGGTCAAATCCAATGACACCCCACAAGCAGAAATAACAATAATTTTGATCTTAAATTTTATCTGTAAAGTAAAATCAACCTTTGTTACATAGACAAAATAATATTCTAAATTGTTTGTGTAACCGTTATTTTTTTAAGCTTTAATATTTAACTTTTATTTAGATTTTAGTTTTCCTGTGAGTTTGGTGCACATGCATTATTTAAAATTTCAACATCGTCTAGAAGTGAGTAAGAATTTGTTTCCTCCATACTAAGTGAGTTAGAGAAAAAGTGCGATTTTGGTGACTCTATAATTTAGTTTTCGAAATGGTAAGGTAGCTGAAATTGATAATAGTTCTATATATAAGACTCAAATACCAAAATGGTAGATCTATATACATATAAATATAATGGTTGACTAGTAGAGGGGGGGGGGGGGGGGTTATAAACTTGCTATAAGTTAGAGATATATTTGAATGCAAATCAGATGAGTCGTGCTGAGAATTTTACTCGAGCGCTGCCACATGCGTTTATAATACTGGAAGGATTGTAATTTACGAAAATATTCATACTTTAAACATTTTATTAATATTTATTATTTGTAAATATCTGGTACAAAATGTTTCTAAACAGCTTGTATATATTTGAGAAAGGTATGAGTCATAAAATTAATTCAGCGATATTAAACAATACTTAGTATGCGAGCATTGAATCAAACTGTGGTAAAACTCGTACCTACATTGAAATGTATAATATATGACTTTTGGGTATTACCGGTTCTTCGATTGAGTTAAAATCCAATATTATAATGTACGGCAGTTGTTTAATGTTCATTTTATGACAATTGTTACTTGTTTGCGATCGTTTAATTACTGATATAATATTTGTAGGTAAACTCTGCAATTTATTGGGTTTCAAATTTCACCCCCGGGTTACATTAATATTATATCATTATGCACTGTTAACAAAGAGGTATAATTGTTTTTAATATTTTACATACAGTGAATAGTATTGTGATGAATTAACTTTTTACTTTTCTCTGTAATCTGCAAAAAATATTTACATAATGAAACCTAATGTTTTTTCCGTTCCGATTAAAGATGATGATTTAAATTTAGAATGGCGAATAACGACGAGGTAGCTTAACGTGTAGCTCGTCAGTGATTGTATCCGAGAGGTCACCTGGTAGTATTCTGTAATGTAGATGGCTTCCCCGGGAAGTTTTTAGGTTTGGACCTCTTTTAGGAGTCTGAGGTGAGGTTGATGACTCTGATTTGGACTCTTCCATACTAAGTGAAGCGGACTGAGAACTTGGTGAAGAGGGATATCTTGGTCGGACTCGGTGGGCTTGAAAGTGGTAGCAGAAGTATTCTCCCGCTTTATAACAAGCTCAGTGTATAAAAAATACAGACGTCAATAAAAAAAGGTTACAAATAAAGTATACACATTTTAAAGCAAACATATGTAATAAAGTTCTAATGATAATTTCCCAACTTTCGAATTTCAAATTATGCCCGATTCTGAAATTCAAACGGTATTCTTTTGCACACATTTATAGTAAAATGTTAAATATTTCAAAATCATTTCATAAAATTAAAGATAATGTTAACAATATTTACAAATTAAAATATAATTGCAATTTCTAGAATTGTCTAAGTCTGGAATCACGGGAAATTACGCCAGTTTATTATTTATTTAGGTTCAATTATTAATATAAAGAGATATATTTGATGACATGTTATTGAAAAACTTTTAATTGAAACTTAAAAAACGTCAAACTGTACTACAATATATTATTTACTTTTTATAATGACAATAAATGAAAATATAATAAAAAGAATCATTAAGCCTTTAAAAGTTATTATAAAATCGTAGTTATGTATTTGTTTTACTTTAATGAAGTAATGGACAGTTTATCATAGTTTTGGTTTTCTGACAATATTGCTATTGTTATTTGTTATTATCCTACACGAGGTTTAAGGTAATTACATTACTGAATGGAATTATGAAGAGAGTCCATACTAAAAGTAATTAAATGCGCACCCCTAATTGCATGTATAATTTATTTAAAATAACTGCATTCTCACTACATATAATGTTATATTATAATCATAATCCTATTACACCGATAATAAATGCTGTTTTTTATCTTTAGAATAATATACTCTAAATAATTTTAATTTAAATATGTTCTTCAGCTGCATTACCAGAGACGACACATAAGTTTAATCACTATGAAATGAAATTAACGACCAAAATAAATAATTTTGTTTAGATATTATATTTTCTGAATCATACAACCTATTTTCTATCTATTTAAGAGGAAAACCTACTATGAGAATTTGACTGCAGAAGGTACGGCTCCGTTGCTGGGTGAGTGCACGCCTCGCACAGAAAATCGGCGTGAAATGGCTTCAACCTTCTTCTCAACATTATTTCTCGAAATTCTTTAAAATAATTCGTACAATCATTTTTATTAAAATAAGAATTATTTTAATTCTATCAGGAGAAGTAAATTTTATAATGTACCTTTTTGACATTAACAGATTCGTTCTACGAAAACTACGAAGTGTGCTGTTACAGTGGTGACGGTTAAACAAAATAATTTCAACAACTGTTTACAATAAGGTATCGCTTACAATATTAAATGCTTTTTAAAATACTAAGAGAACTGGAGAAACTTTGTCAGGGAATGTTGTATTAATGTAAATAGTTTTTTTGTGTTGTGTTACACTAAAATACTTTTGTTTTTTTTTAATTGCTTAAATTTGAAGTTACAATAAAAATAAATAGAATAAATTATGTCTCCTCTTAGCTGTTGCATTACGTTTGTCACTCACAGACAACTAGTTACTTAGTAACAACTTTTCAGTAATGAGGTTAATTAAAATCATATTTTTGTGCAGTTTTATTGTATATTCTTTGTAGTCTATCGCATAAACCATAAAATGACAGTTAACATAAACGCAGTCATAATAGTTACTTGATGTTTATTTTCAGCTACAGAAAACGCCAATAGAGCCAGCTAGCCAGGAATAGCGGTCCATCTATATAAATCATCTACAGCTAAACTCTACTATTCTAAAAACTATTTTTTTAAGCCAAAAGGTTCTATTGTGGTAATTTGTGGATCGTTATAAGTACAAGTTAATATTTTTTTTATTTTTATGAATGTTGACTTAACTTTTGTTGTTATCTTTATATGCGAGTATGTATAATGCAAGTTTTATTTCTGCGTACAGGGTAAACCGGAAAACTACTGGACTGATTTCACGACTTCTTTTTTTGTTGTGTTTATCATTGTCAAGAGATGGTTTTAAACATAGAAAAAATGAGAAAATTGCGCAATTGTTTAGAAAATTATGAAATTTTAATACCACCAACTTTTATAATGTAACTTTTGCTAGCAAGTATAAGGACCGTATATAGGAATATAAATTAAGCAACTTTACTTTTGTTATTTTTACAAACTCTATACTATACTATTTAACAAAAATCAGATCAAAGCTTTTTAGCGTCTATATAAACAACGAGTCCCTAACATTTAGTTTTAATAGACACGGATTAAATAGTGTATAACAATCATTTATAATTGAGGATAAAAACAAAAAGCTTTTATAAGCTTTTATGTTCATTTGGGATTTACTTTGTTTTAACAACTGAATTGTTAATGGACATTTTGTTATAACTTTTATTTAGATATTGTGTATTATGTTGTTTGTGGTATAATTTATATCTATAATTATTTTAAAATATAGAGAAACAGCAGCTTAGAATATGGATGGAGGAGTAATTGGGCCAGATGGTATAAGAGATTATGTATGGAAGTACCTAAAAGAGAAATGGCTAAAGTAACTGGCAGATTTCATTTTTCAACAATATGCGTACGTATGTAAGTTTAGTTATCGCTGAGCCATTGCTGTCTAAATTATTGACACACTGTATATATTCGGTGATCCTTAAATAATTATTCTACAAATTTCCCCTACGTTACACTTATCGTATTCCCAAGGAATCTTGTATACTCCCGGACGTCTAGGTTGCTATTATCTTTAGGTGACCGTAACATTGAACGTAACTTACAGTGCGCACGAAAGATAGTTTTAATATTATAGTTACGATGTAATAAGTATCCTATCCTATCAGTGACTCCTTTAACATATGGTAAGTAAATAGGGGAACGCGCTACCTTATTTACTATTCTTAAGGCTTTGATTAATTATAACCGTTATTTTCTAATGTTGCGGATTGTTTACAACAAGATATTGCCGTGTTATATATAGTTCCAAACCACCTAAATCATATATAAAGAAAGAGAGAAAAGAAGGATTGCTTTGTCAAAGCGATGTAATAATAAATTTAAAATTACCGACGAATAAAGCGAATACTACAGTGATAGTAGATACGGAAATGTATGAAAACAAAATCATGGATTGGCCTTTAAGACCTATAGTGATCCAAATAGATTCTCCTACGTACAAGGTAGCCCGTTACTTAGCAACTATTTTAAAACATTTACAGGCAAAATTGAGACTTACGTAAAAGATTCACGACATTTTATACAACTTATCAGTAAAATTTAAATCAAAGACATCGAAACGATGGTTAGTTTTGATATAGTGTCGCTATTTACTTACATCTAAGTTTATTAAAACATCTTAGAACTATCTCTAATAAATACCCCTAACAACGTTTTGTTTAGAAAGTGTTTATTTTGTGTGGCGTGAGGATCATTTGATGCAAATTGATAGGGTAGCTTCGGAAACTGGTTATTAAAACAATAAAGAAGAATTACTACTTAGGTGAATTCAAAAGTGACATGGTAAGTTCAGTGTGTACACGACGTATTACAACGACGAATAATGAAGACCTGCAAAAGATCTCTGAAGACAAGACTATATCTTCCCGCCTAGAGCGGCCACCATCTTCGCGACGCCCCCAGAGAACTGCTGCACACAGTTCTCGCCGCGAGTCCTCCACGCCTCGAGCACCCCGAATAGGTTCGAAACTACTTCCGTTATAATACTAGCACATTCTGATATAATTTCACGTAAATACAAATATAATAGTAAATGTTATAAATATAAATATAATAGTCATGGTTCACTGCTAAATACATCAAAAATTAAATGAATTACTAGAATAATGATTCGTGACAGTCATATAAATATGGTAATTGTGGGGAGAAAATACAAAGTAGTGATTGTGGGGAGAAAATACATTTGTTAGCACAATTTTCATTTCAGTAACATGTACTTGTTGTCCGTCAATACAAATATGTGACACTTGGAATAAGTTAAAGTTGAATAATGCGCTCTCATATGACTTTTACGAATGCTTCGCTGTCCAGCTTAAATTTATAATAAGGAATTTACATAATGGTTCTAAAGTAGGAAATTGTGGAGTGGTATCCATTTATATTGTTGTTGTTTACGTTTAAGAATTTAATTTAATTTAAATATGAAAAAGTTGCCATTTATTAGTGAATATTATTTTCAACCTAATACATATAACATGATAATAAGTAGTAGAATATGCATTTATAATAATATGACCCGATTCGAGGACAAGACGAGAAGCATGGACTTGCCAATTCCTCGATTAAAATGTTTCCTTTTCTTCTTTATTTCAGATTGTTTACTATTAATCTTCTACTGAGATCTTCTGCAATATTTCGCATAAGTAAATACGTACAATACCAACCCTTACTAAGGATCTTTTTTAAAATAAGAAAATAATTTAATTTTTGAGTCTTTGAAAATAACGTTTTTTTTAAATATATCTAAAGCATTCTTAAAAGACCAAGCTATCTGAAAAGGTTTTTGGCAATTCATTCATCAAACCCAAGAGGTTGAAATACCCTTATATGGGGGATGAAGTTTGCTTAAGACATTTTATTTATCAAAGAATTTGCTTGAAAATTTTTACATATCTTATAACACAAATAAAGTAATACTTGAATATGATTTAACATGTCTTTAAAAAATATTATTTTGTTTTTCTATTTTGTTTGAATATTATTGAAATATATATTATACATATTGAAACAAGTAATTTTATGTCTGTACCAATACCTACTATATTTTTCATTTAATAATACAAATCATAAATTTCCCTAATATTTTTCATTCTATATTGTTAAATGATATTTTTAAAGACAAGACAATTTCAATAATTACTTTTGTTCAGTTCTTCTATTGAGTTAAGGCACGTTCGTGCGTTTCGTTTTATGACTTTTGTTACTTATTTGTGATCGTTAATTTACTAATATGGTATTTATAGATTTACCCTCGGGATACATCAATATAATTTTATTATTCCCTAATGATTTGAAAATACATATTTTTAATTAATCACTATATTATTTGCATTAGCGTTAATCAATACATACAAATCTATAAACAAATATAAATTATTGTAATAATATTAACTATTTAATTTGTTTGACATTTTCTTGAGCTCTTTCAAGTATTATTAGCGCTTCTAGAATACAATGTTTGGTAGTGCTTAACCAGAATTTTTTTTTTTAATTATAAAAAAATTACCAAGGGGCTATGCTTTTTTTATATTACATTATTTTATTAATAGTAGCTAATTAGCTAATACGAGTAGCTCTGTCTTTAATAACTTATAACTTATAAAAAACAAGACTTGGCCAATTCTTAGGCTTCTTCAAAATATTTGTTCCAAACATTCAATGGTCATTCTCTATCTAGCCCAGCTTTCATAAACTCTGGTCACTATTAAATACATTTTCCCGGCTGTTATCTTTTTAATTAAATCAATACATTCAAGTGCGCCATACCACAAACTCATGAGTTAGAATTCCAGATGGGTTCGAAACTATTCGGGCAAATTGCGATTTAATATATGCTAGTACAGTACAGGTAAATACACATACACAGATAAACTTATACACACATTAAAACCATCTCACATAAATTCATACTTTGACGTATTTGATTAAGTTAATGTCATATATTACTCTTTACAGCCATTGATACTGTTTGTTTTAAAAAAATATGTAACTTGATCATGACGGTTTTATAAACGATGTTGTTTTTGTCGAATGACTCAATACGAATGTAAAATTTGACTATACGTGTCCTACTATTTTTATATATTATTTTTTTCCAATTATGGAAAGGAAGTGAAGCTTAATTTTTTTTATGAGTTAAATAAAAAATATCAACATGAGCAGAACTCGAGCTTGCCACCTTTGGGAGTTCATCATCGTAACTGTGTTATCTCAGCTATCGTAACTGTACTCACGTGATGAATTAAGCATTCCATACCTGAATATTTTCTACAAAACACCTAAAATATATACATTTCTTTTGAAATTGAATATTTCTTAACTAAGGCTCGTTATGATGCTCTCATCAAAACAATAAAATTAAACTCTTTTTTTTATTTAATATTTATTTTACCAATTATCTGTTTTTTTTCCTTTATTTTGAATTTTTCCAATATCAAAAATGTCACCCCTATGATTGATAAACAAAAGTGTAAATATAAAACTATTAAAAAGACTTAAACTTCTGATTATCTACCCGTTACCTTAAACACAAATAGCTGGAATTTTATTATAAAACCCTAATATAAAACAAAAATCTCCAAAAATGTTACTTCTTCGAGTCTGCACACGGCTACATTCTAATAATATATGTATGTACTGCGTACGGAGTCATAGAAGACGCTCATTTCTATGACCCCGCACGCAGTACAATTAGATGATTCAAGTTTGAGTTTCCCTTCATAATTCCAAAACTATTAGGAGGTATATATCCAGATTGAAGTCTCAAAGCCATAACAACCTCTTCTCTACTCATCCGTCTCTCACTGAACCACAATGTACCAGGGAGGGATTGCTGAATAACATTTTACCATATACCTTTCGTCAAAGATCTTTTTTCAAAATATTCTGAGCAAAATTCTACACAAAAATTATTTGCTGATGGAATCCATTATGACTGTTTTTTTACAGGTCAATGGTGCCTCAAATACAAATTATTGTCAATTATGAGTGTATCTGAATTTTGTCTTTTTTTTTTCATTTAATTAAAAAATATATCAAATATATTTTGAACCAAAATATTTAACAATCCATTAAACGATGAATTTCACAAAAGCTATAAAATGATACCGAGGCATAAAAAAACAATTTTCAATTTTTTTAGCTTAAAATAAATTCACTAGTATATTCATGCATATCAAATTGAGTTTGATTAAGTGCTGTGAAACCTGGTTTGGAAGGAAAATTAAAATAAAAATTATTTAAGAGTTCTATAAAGATACCTGATTGGCTGTCACGCTACAAACCAATCAGAATGTTAACAGGGAATTCGACAGTCATTTGCGGTATTAATAAGCCGTCGGAAAATTCAGTGTAGGTAAGTTTGGTAAAAGCTACATTATTATTTATTCAACACATTGTAATTGATGTTATTGTAAAGTATAAAAATAATAATAATTCATGGACACAAGCTATCATTTTAACCAAGCATTCAAATAATCGTCATCACTTCTAAGCTTTTTAACCGGTTAAACTATAGTCCATGCCAATGACGTGGCTTGAATAATCTATAGCAGTTATTTTAATATGGAATAAAAACAAAAAGCTTTTAGGAGTTATTATAGACATTTGGGATTTACATTATTTTAACAGTTAAATTATTAATGGATGGTTTTATCTTTTATTTAGAAATTCTATCAATATGTTATGATAAACTTTTTTTTTATGTATATACCATACACTAAAACAGTCGTTTTAAAAATAAATACACATTATATTAACACTATTTATTTAAATAAATTTAGAAATAGTAAGTAATATTTAGTTTATACGATATATTTGTGTAAATGTTAGGTATAAGGGCACCCTACCCATGTTAGGTATAAGGGTACCAAGGGTTTCATGAAGGAATTTTACTGTTTTACTAAAAAACATCAATTTCCAACCACCACCAAAGCCTCCATAAAACAATTTATTGCCTGTTTTAAAACATACATAATCTTATGTTTATAAAATTATCTTCAAAAAACTTTGTGAATTGTTTGTTACATTAAAACTGCAATTAAGGGAGGAAATGTTAAAATATTTTAAGCTTTTTTTATGTTAAAATTAATAAGCAATACAGGACTATGTCGTGCAAAATACATTATTCGATCTCAGCCAATATATCTGAACTTATCTAAATAACATCGCATAGCGAAATGGCTATTCCATTACTGATACTTTCTGATTGGTTCACACTTTCGTTTCGTTCACAATTAGTTCGCTAACTCTCAAGGTTAAATAGTGTGGCTTAGATCGTGCTATGTCTTTGGGCCATAAATGTAATGTTATCTAATTGATGTAACTTCATTAACACAAAAATTTTCAAACCTCACTTTACCTGACTTCTATAAGGATGTCGTGGCATTCATGGCATTTTATATCTTGAATTAAATAGATATGGAGTAATAGCAGTCCAAGTGTATTTTATGTTTTAGTGACCAAATTCTATTTCCCTATTGCTTTTATTCGATTTTTATATATATATATTAAATTGAATTGAAACAAACTATCAATTCAGAAGATCATAGGAACGAAAGTGTTTTTTCAAATAAAATATTACTTTACATGTTTTAATATATAAATTTGAATATTTTCGCTGAATTATTTAAAACTAGATATTAGAAATAAGAAAAAACTTATTACATTCCGTAGTATGAATTTGAAATAGGGCAGGTAATAAAGAAAATTTTAGGTCACTGCCTTTAGTATCTAGAGATCACAAATAGGTCTGACATCTGACATCTGTTGTAGTCCGGAAAATAATTAAAAAGTACCGATTTAGCTGAGACAAACTGTGTGTGGTTACCTTCTTACCTACTTCAGCAAAGTGACTATGAGGAGCTGGTGGAAGAAAGATTGCTGCAAACACTACAAATTAAACTACTGATTACTACTAATTAACTATGCGTTAAGATGAGAAACTATATCAGAGGCGTGATGATGGCAGAATCAAAGTATTATATAAATGTAAGTAAATATTATTTAATATCATTTTCAACCTAATACATTATGCCCAGTCTAGTAGTACATGAATTTAGGGCGACATTATCCTAACCGAGAATAGAAGCATTGACTTGACAATTCCTCGATTTAAACGTTTCCGTTCGCCACCTATTTCAAATTTATTGCTATGACCCTCGTATCGAAGTCCATTGTAAAATTTAACATATATGAATACATACTATATTTATATTTATCCGTCTGTATTCACGCAGAATTAAATGGGTATGTGCTCGACTACTTTCGTACCCATTCGAGGTTCTTATTCATGATCTCTAAGTGTGAAGGACTCGCGGCGTGAACTGAGTGCAGCAGTTCTCTGAGAGAGAGTCATGTCATGGTTCACGTTTAAATATAAAAAATAAATACTTACTATTCGGCAAAGTCTGATGTAACTGACATGACATACTACGTCATTGCTATTAACACCCTACTTTAACTCATTATACACAATACTTTTTGATCGCCACAAATAGCTTCACTGCCTAAAAATACTGATTTTAAACTAATTCTTACAAAAAAATCATTAACTACTCCAAAAATAAAATTATAACTTAACTAAACCTTAAAAATAAACAATTCTAAATGTCACTATACAAGTTGTTAAAATAATATCATACGTTATTGGTTCTTAGGTAAATTGACAATTCATCGAATCGTACTTATCTAAACAATTTACCATATAAAAACAAAATAATTAATAATATATAGAAAACCTTAAAAATATATTATTAATTATATTAAAACGTTGCTAATATTTAATTAAAAAAATGCAATAATTTGCATTTTGTAGTGTTTTAAAATATTATAATACTTTCTAAATATATCTGCAGCGTATGTAAAAGGCCAAGGCAATATAAACGGGAAGCCAAACATATTTTTCTGTAAAGTATTAGGGCTCTGATTTTACCGATCTGAGGATTCTTTTCGTAAAATATTTTTTTAAGGAATTTTTTCAATGTATACTCTGCACTACAAAAAAGTTAAGTGTGATTCAGTATGTTTACTAAGGGCAAGATAGAGTGGGGGCGAAAAATTAGTAAACTATATAAAATAAACTACATTACAACCAGTATTATAACGTGCCTGCTAAAAAGAATATAGCAAAAAATATTAGCAGTGCTATCTACAAAATATGGTATAAATAGTACTGTTTCCTGGGTACATCACTAATTCCGGACTAATGCCTTTAACATGTAACGTCATTCTGTGGGTCACGTGAACGGAGTCGTGTGCAATTCAATATAAAACAATAAATCCATATACTAGTAATATATATAGCAAAAAATATTTATATATTTGTATGAATCTAACATATTAATTGATATTAATTGTTTTCCGATATTTCGGCACTGTTGTATTCACAATATCAACAAATAATAAAGTAATACGCTTTAAATAAAGTTAATAAAGTAAAATATATACGATAATATTTAAAAACTTGATTAATAACAATAAACAATAATATATAATGTGCTTTATATAATATATAATAAACTTAATATGTATATTATAAATTGTAATATACTATTGAGTATTAACAGTTCTTTGATAGAGTTATAGTCCAGTATTATTGCGTACTGCAGCTATTTGTTTGTCGTTGTATGACTTTTTTTTGCTAAGTCCTGATCTTGTAATTACTGATATGGGAATCGTTGGTTATTCTCCGGTTATATTAACGTTATATTACTATACCCAATTGATTTAAGAATACATATTTTTAAGTTATCACTATTTTATATTAGATCAGAACTTTTTTAATCTAATCTATAACTATATTACTATTTCCCATCAGGTGGAATGTAGTCAATCATCATCTTAGATTAGTTGTAAAAAAAACAAAAAAAATTCATTGTAATATTAAAAATTGAAGTGCTCTAATATTTTGTAGAGCTTTTTAGTATTCTTAAGTGTATAATATACTAAGGGGGACGTTTGTAATACTGTGACTATTGAATGATGAAATATATTTTTTTGCAGTGTTTTTTTATTTTTTGATTGGAATTTTTGTATTTGGAGCCAAGTCTTCTCATATGAATCTGATTTAAAATTCCAATAATCTTAGTAATGACTTAGTTTTACGTAAAGGAAAATTGTCTTGGGATTTCACTCAAAGCATAGTCAACTTTATATCTAATAGATATTTTATAATTAACTTGAACTTATTAACTATGAATATTTAGAATTTTTATCTAACGGTGGTTTTAATTGTATTAAATGAGATTAGAGTAGTGACTTTATCGCTAATAAAACAATATTTGTTAAGTACAAGTTTCAGTTTTTTTTTTATTTGTTTCATTTACGTTATGCATTTACAATAAAAAACGTCAATGAGGAATTGAGGAATTGTGATCCATGTGTTTTATGATTTACTGACCAATTATATAAATTAGATCATTTTATATACATGTTGCTTTTATTCTACAATAATATTAATTTTAAATTAAAAATATTCTTTTTTATATTTTTATCAAACTCTTATACTTATTTTGTTTTTAATAATTATTATTTTCACACATTAAAAAACAGTTAATAGTAGACAATGAAGAATTCAATATTGCCACCAGTTACAAAATCAATTAAAATGACTACAAACTCAAACATTTTATACCTGTCGGAAACAAAGTTTTAAAGAGTTTTACATTTAATTTCCCTTGATGAGTTTTAATCTGGTTTTGCTCTTTGCTTTACTGTAATTTATTTGAGAAAAAATAATTTACTTCTTTTTCTAGTTCCAGTTAAATGATATGCCACGTCAAAGGTCTTTCACTTTTTATAAACCTGTTAATTATATCTGTTTAGAAAATCTCTTTATTCTTGTTTAATATTGTTTGTGAAATAAATGATCGAATTTGACATTTATCGAAATGTTAGGTAAAGTCTTGTTGGGAAAATCCTTTAAAGGCTTATAAATTGCTGACAGTGGTGTAACGCATCATTTGGCTTGAGAGTATGATTCATTCACTTATTTACATTTTTTTTATATGCTGGTGTTGCATACATGCATATTTTTTTGTACACATAAGCGGGTGCCGTCGCCCATGGCCATCTGCCTTTTAGAAGGTATGACTTTTACAAAAATAGTATGACTGATTTTTTAAAAAGTTATACTATTTTTTTTACGATCTATTGTGAATATTAGCATTAGCTTCGGTATTTTCAAAACCTTTTGTTGTATTTTTTTTTTAATTTGTCAATCCAGATACAAGATAATATAACTAAAATAAATAATTTTAAAAAAGTAGGGTACTTGTTGTTATTGTAGTTTGTTTAAAAATATCCACTTTCACAATTTTCTCCTGAACAGTTTTCTATTATTTTGTTATCATTGGTTTAATTAATACGTGGTCTGGATAACTTGCATGCAGAGATTTATATAAATCGGTCTATTTTTCACTGCTAAGTAAATTCTAATTACAAAGTTAAGTAATCTTAATACTGGCCCAATCAATTGTAAACAAACTAGGGTTTAATTATTGAGGAAAATGTTGACCTCTGCCCACTTTAGCTATAAATGGGGACAGTTTAATTATCTCGATTCCACCCTTGTTCTAACGACGCCTTTGCGGGTAGTTCACAAGTTAAATGTGCCTATTGCTTATATATGCCCTACGTGGATTGAGTATTTATTAGATAAGATTACTTACTATGAATCAGATAAAATACATTTAAACTAACGTAACAACAAAGTTGCAATGCTATTAACATTATATTATATATTGTAAACTTAGTTTAACTTGCCTAAGATTTTAAAATCTCTTCTTTTTTTTTGGATTTAGTAGTTATAGATTTAACTCTATACCTAGCTATTTAGCATTAAAATCTATGAAACGCAGTTAAATTTAAAGTGACTCATCTTTTAGAATGTTATTACTAGTAACGTGGTTCTCAAGAGCGTGAGGTTTCACACAAAAAAAATGTGGCATTGACATCTGTGGCATTTATTTTTTAAATCACTTAGTTTATAAAATATCATTCCAAATGTATCATGGAATGTTCAGTGTTAATTTAAATAATTCTGTGGTATTTATTTTTCAAATCACGTAGTTTATAAAACGGAATTTAAAATATTTGTATCATGTAACATACAGAGTGTTAATTATAAATTCCAAGAGTGGAAGTGTACTTACCGCAGATGATATTATGTAAGTTTTATAGTTAAATTATTTGTATGATTTCTATTTAATTTAACAAACAGTAGAGGTACCATTTATTTGTATTGCCAATAATTTAGAAATAATAATATAAAATCCAAACTTATCAGAAGAAAAACCATTGTTTAACTCTCTATCCAGACCTATAAGATATATTACACCAGAAGGTACAGAGAAATGTTCAATGTAAAATATAAAAAATCATGTATTATCTAATGTTAGCAGATTCTCAAAATAAAAACGTTCTAGTCACCACCAGTACATACACATCACGTACGACCTTTACAACACGAATTCAGAAATATCCTTCTGCATTAACACGTGCGTATTAAACAGGAGCACGTTATGAAATGTTGTGAGTGTAAAATGACTCTATTCAGCACCTGGAGGACTTTCTTTACTCTAAGTTTGCTTAATTGAACATTTTATGTAAGTTGCTAATCTTTTACTGGCGTGAAATCTTAATAGATACTTGCTAGACTCTATATACTTAACGAAATACAATATGAATTATTATTGTCATAAAATTATTTTTGCTAAACATTTTTTTAAAACAATCTATTATTATTACAAAAACGTTCAATTTTGAAACTTTTTTTTTACTAAAAATGCAACTGCTTTATGTTGGATGACTATAATCTTTGGTTAATATTGTCAAATAACTAACAACTAAGTTAGAAATTAGTAGTTTAATTGGCAAAGAATTTTAATTAAGTCCATTACTTTTTTGGGCATTACCTTAAATTTGAAATTGAAATGGGCTCCTCATATATGCCAGCTGTTAGAAACAAATTTAGAATACTATAAAACTCACCGAATGGTGAACATCGAAATGTTAGATTAGTGTACTTCAGTTATTTTTACAGCATCTAGTCATCTCCAACTTTGCCTCACAATGATATTCTTCACATATACACACATCTCACATAGGATCAAGATTATGCTTGACTACATTCCACCATGGGAAGTAGAAATGTAATTATAGATGGTAAGGCGCATCACTTAGTAGTTGCCTATTCTCTCTTCGCTTGAAGACACCCACATTGTACTCCGACGGAAATTATTATTTTCATACGGACTATTTTCTATATTTATATAATTAACTCTTTTATACTATCCCACTGTCACCTTTATGCAGACTTGCAGCTTCTTCAGCACATTTCGGTACATCACATCTGTTATACTAATACATTCTCAAATTAAAATTTATTACGAAAATCTTTTTTTTAGGATCTAACTGGCGTAATAAAATATTTATATCTAACCGTATATTTTTTTTATTTAACCGGACATTTTGAATGCATTTGCAATAATCGTGTTCACGGGATAACGGGGTGTCTGTCAGTAAATCAAATAATTTGTCACCCGTTTCAGTTAGGTGTTTAGAATTGCAGATGGGTTATGCTCTCTGTTAAACAAAATTTTTCCGATGGCAGCTAGCTAGGCTAAGACGGTGGTTGGATTTTCCATTCAGATAACAATTTGTATAGTAAAGTTTCCCTTTTACTAATTTAACTATTTACTGTTAATTGTGTGGTATTTTATTACATATGGAGCTAAGCTTTGGTAAGTCTTTGTTTCAAAGAATATGACACATCTTCGACGCTGAACATTTAGAGACCAAGCTTCGGAATTTCAACATGCCTTACAGTAAACACTCACCTGCCTAATTACTTATTATCTAAATTCTTTACTAATAAAAATAAGTGCTTTAAAAACCTAAAAATCATTATTACAACAAACATTTTCTTTTAATTGTTTCGCTGGCCAAACAATTAAAAGAAAATGTTTGTTGTGACTTTCATTATAAAATATATTCATTTTTGATTAAACGACTACAAAATAGAGCTTTCAATTACTCCCACGACACGTCGTTGAGTTACAATATTGCAATCTAAATATAACTCATTTTGCATTTAATGTTAATCTAGAAACGCATTAATCAATTTTAATGTGTTTATATACGAGTATACCCATATTATATTTTAACAATGTTTGTCAATGCATTCTATTGTGTTAAGACACACTACGTAACCGATCCCGATTGAATTAGCAATCTATACCGCAGAGACCTGGCCAATATGACGAGTATGTTGATATGATTAAGTAATAATAGTAAAGTAACCAGTATAATATTCTGATATTTTAAACAATACTTCATACTATTTAATACGAATTACCTCATTTATTATTTTCGCGTTAATAAGCGTAAGCCTTCTCAACATTATACCAATTTCTCCGCAATCAATAGTTTTAATTTTAATTTCTCAAATATAAGCTTGGTAAAATAATTCTTAATTACTTACTATTATCGTGTCGATTTCCCTGTTTTCAGGGACATTTTTTTACGTCAGTAAAACTTGATTCAATGGTGCCCATGTATCGGAATTAAATTGAAGAACCCTTCGAAATACAAAATAAAGTAATATTTGACACAAAAAGTACAAGGATTAATACAATATACATGTAATAAAATAGTAACAGGTAAAATTTGTACATTCAATATTTTTGAACGAGTTCATTAGAGGTGGGTACATGAAACAAAACACAAAACTATAGTTTTGTGAAAAACGGGTCAGATAAAGTCACTCGCAGCTAGAAATAGGTAAAACTATTTTATTATTAGGAATACGTGCAGCGCATAAAATGCTTTCTTATCATATACTAGTTTACGCTCGTGGCTTTTGCCTGCGTGAAATTAGGAACGTAAAGGCATGGTCTAAGCGTCAACGTTAACAAAATCAAAATTGAACCCTGTATAAGCGGGTCCGACGCTAGTTATTTCATGTTTTCATGAATTTACATGTCCTAAACAAGTTTTGTATTGTTCACGTCTGTAACATCAAATCAAATCTCTGTTTAGTTTTGACACCTCGTATTCAATAATTTGCGGTAAACAACTAAAATCCAAATATTCAGGTCACTAACTTCAAAGATGTAGAACTTTATATGAAATAAAAGGTTTTCAACCGTTTCACCACCTACGGGATGGAATTTCAAAAATCCTCTCTCAAGGAACATCCATGCCAAATTTCAGCTTCTTTTGCCCAGTAGTTTTGGCTGTGCGCTGTGTGTCAGTCTCTCAGTAACAGGAAACTTATATATATATATATATATATGTATATATGTTTTGTTGCTAGTAAATAACAATCTTTATGTTCATGCTTCGTATGTATCTCATGAGAGAAGGATCATTCCATGTTCAGTTCAGAGTAAAATATATATATGATATGATATGATATGATATGGAAAAATATGATAAATAAAAGTTCGTAAATAAAAGTTGGTAAAAAAAGATAGGAAAATAGGACAAGTAAATCGAATAAGGAATGTCTTCTAATATTATTTGCACCTTTATTCATTCACAACTTTGTTAACCCAAGTCGATCACAGCAGTTTACTAAGATTTATATATTTCAATTTGTTTTTAAAAGAACTGTTGAGTTTCTGGCCAGCTCTTCTTCTTTAAGAATTAATATTTCATACAAATAAGAACACAGAACAGAAACTATGACCTTAAAACATTTTTTTACGTTTTTATTGATTAGTTGCAACATTACTTAAACACGAAGAGGGAAGACCGAAGTAATAGCAGTTGACGTCTTCTCCAAGTTTAGAACACGTTTCTACCTAAAGTTTACTCCACATTTGGAACAAACTATATTTACTTAAAGAGACAACTACTTTAGATTTACTCTCTTTCAACTAAAAATATACTTTATATAGTTAATAAGAAAGCGCTGCATTAGCCTTGAGGAATCAAGGCGTTGCCAACAATATATTTAATATTTTTGTCTCGGTAAATGATTAATGCATTTGAAATATTTTTAATTCGCACACTTCTCGTTTACAATAATATTTCATATGTTTGAAAATATCTATAAACACGTATAGCCATATTAAGCCTACTTTAATTTAATATGTACACTATATACAGGGTGATGGCAGCCCGACCTCAGCCTCTACTTACGACATACTACAGTTTTAGCATAAGTTGATTTTAGGATAAGTAACGTTAGTGTAAGCGTTAATTGAAATTAAAATTATTTTGAAACATTGTTTAAATATAAAAATGAGTTTTTATATCTAAGACTTCAGGTTAACATTTCAGTTGCTATCTATTATTTCTTGGTATATTAGTTACATTGTTTCAAACAAAAGCAATCGCTGCCTAGCAATAAATGAAAGATAAATAGACGATTTATATTTAATTCCATTGCGTGTCTATTATAGCTCGCAATGGAACCAATATCTAGTATTAAAATAACTTTATTTCTATTAACGATGGGTGAATTTATTAAAATTTTATTCTAAGTATTTTCTAATTTCAAATAATAAACATACACTTATTGAAATTAATCTATCTTAAGAAAAAAAGTGGTTTTCTCTTCAGACCGAATAATTTATGATCAGGCAATAATAAATTAACTCTTGCTAAGGAGACATTTTTCCAACTTTTGACCTTCGTGAGTTTGATGCATGCTTTAAGAACGCATTCATCAACTTTAACTTATTTCAAAATCAAATCAAATCGTAATGTTGAATCAAATCAAATCAAATCGTAATGTTGATCGGCATTAGTTACTGTATTACAATTATTTTTAAGAAAACTATTTGAAAATTATTGCAAATATTTTTCACGGTAGTTCAAATATTCGTTATAGCTATATAAACATTTTGCAAAATATTTAAAATAAATATAGAGATGTATATCACCTAAGACAATAATAACTCTTAATCAAAAACATTATAACCTAATAACAACTAATAACTAACTATATAGCCCTTTTAACAGTGATGATAAACTATGCGTAGCGGCAACAATCACGAACACACGTCCGACCCGTCCAAAAATCAACGACCAAAAGAGAGGGCTACGTAGTTCGCCTTCCCTTTTTATAATCTTCGCTCGGCCCAGGTTAAGGAGAAAAGGGTGCATGTTTTTTTTTTTTTTTTGTTTATTTATTTCCAATAAACTTACATTTATTTACATCCATTTTGTAAGACTATATTTAAAAATAAAAATTGTTTTCATATCCAATTTTCTTTTCATAATTAAAAAAGTTATAACCAGATTTCTTAATATATATAAATATTACTTTTTTTTGTGATGAACTATCAAACATACAGATAATAAGGCAAAAGATGATAAAAAAGACGAAAATATGAAACTATTCAAAGTTAGTCTGTTTACACCAAAAAGATACTTTGATTTAAACTTGTATAGATTTTTCCGCTAACTCAATATTTTCATAAATGTTAATTGTATGTTTAAAATCAATCTGAATTTAACAGGAATACTTAAACATATATTTTATATATATATGATACAGAGATCAAATATATTTGTGTCTCCTTGTAATGAATTGTAATCATACAAAATTCAATTATAAAAAGACTGATTAATGACGATAACAGTAGAATGAATACTTACTCATGATAATTTCCTTAACGCCATGCAGAAATAAATACCCATTGATCCGAAACAACAAGCATAGCGTCGTTAAATAAAACTTCAGTTCATTTGTTATGTATATAATATTGTTCGTTTTATTATCGATTCGTGTTCAATATTTTCAATCTAATTTTTATTTCGTTTGTGAGTTGCAATTCAGTACGTAGTTTATTCATATCACTCATGTTCACTGATACATATTAACATGACATTTATGAAATAGAAATTTCTGCTTGCTCAGGTTTATTTGATCAAGAAAAAAATTAAAAGTGTAGTCAGCAAAACATGAAAATAGAAAGCAATTTAAATACTATTTAGATATTTTGAAACATTGAGAAATTTGCACTGGTCAAAAAGTACTGGACTGCGTGGCTATTTCTAAAATATCCAAAGAAAAAAGAAAAACTGTGACTATTTTTAATCAGATCAGTCTTATTTGTTTAATGATAAATAAATGGTTCAATTTAAAAGTTTCGTTCCAGATAGATAACATGGCTCGGGATTAATGTAAGATTTTAGCAAATTAGCTCCTAACGTTTTTTAAAGCCAAATGTAAATTGAATATTTGAAAATATTTCCAAAACTTAAGTTGAAATACATTTAACATTTTTAAGGGATAGTCGTTATATTTTATGATAATTTTTGAAATTTAGAATGGTATCAGAATTAACGCTTTCTTTATTTTAACAAACAAAACATACAAAACTACATTCAAATGAATTAAAACATATAATAAATAATTCTCAATTCAAATTCTCGCTCTCGCTTTTATAACAATAAAGCCCTAATTCAATACGTATTGTTTATGCAATGAAATACACATAATGTGATATTTTGGTAAACCGAAAATGTAAACAATGTAGTATCATTTTCTTCACTTAAACAATTCACTTAAACAATTAAACAATTCTATATTTACTTAAATAATTCTAAGAAATGATTTAACCATATTTTCGTAATTTTTAACATTTGAAACCGTTAAAACTTAATTAATATTATTTTTAAAATAGCCATTCCAACCAAGAATCAAAATACAACTCAATGGGGTATAATATTTTCAGGAGCCAAAATTTTTCTTTAAATTAAATTATTCTATAATGCTAAAACTGAAATAAATGAACCTTTAGAGCCATTTAAATAAAAGCAGTCACAGAACCAATACTTTTGTCAAATAAACGTTCACAAAGGAACACTTTATTATCGTGTATTAACAGAGGGCAGTAAGCAAAGCAGCTGTTTTAGACTTAAACTTTTCTAAGTAAGACTTAAACTTTTTAACTTTAAGTTCAGAGGTGTTCTTGCATAAGGGCTTATTTCGATATGTATGGTATCAAAAGAGGCCCTCCTGACACCTCTATTTGACGTACATAAGTGATCACTGAGAATGATTCAAAGTGGAAAAGATTTAAATAAATAAATAAAAAATAAATAAACTTTTTATTTTAATCATATATGTCGAAGTAAGCCGGTCCGGTGTCTTTTAAAAACTATGACGTCAGGCACAGCTGACGTCATTATCTATTTTCCTTGATATTTTGGTGTTCCATAATAGAAATAAACCAATACAATAAACTCAAACTTTATTTTAAGTAAAGTAATTTTACACAGTTGTTATCCGTATGAACAGTAACAAACGAATCGACCGTTTCCCTTCCTTGTGCCTCGCTTTTATACACAGCATAGTCGAAGGAGTGGGTCAAATATCACTAATCACTTGTTTACAAAGTTTGAAACACCTGCACGATGACTTGCTGATTTTCATTAGTCGTACAATTCGTTGTTGCGCCGATACGGCCATTCTGACCGGCGGTGCGCGCTCTGCACCAGCCGTGTTCTTGAAAGTCCCTGGGTCATTGGTCGATATGCTGGGGTTCTTCCGCCGATACGGCCATCTGAAAGGCGGTGCATACTTTGCACCTACCTGTTTTATAAATTTCGTACTCTGAAAGCAAATGAAACATTTTCTTTTGAGTAGGCATCTGTAAGCAATACAGCCCTTTCAAATAGTGTTAAATCAGTAGACAATGACACCTCTCGTGCACTGTCTTGTAAACATAGGAAGATTTTGTGAGCACTAGTAACTGTAACTCGTAATGACCAGGTTATTAGTTGTTCTTTAAGGTTCTCGTAGATCTGTGGTAAGTACGTGTCTACCACGGCTCCACAAGGCGTCCCAACGGAATCTCAGGGTTCTCTTGTGGATACATCAAGGACCCGTGGTTAGCACTAGGGTAACACGTGGTTAGCTCAGAGGTACTACTCTCCAGATTATGGTGTGTACGTGTCTAGTTAAGGCTCCACAAGGCATCCCACTTCTGATGTCGAAGTAAGCCGGTCCGGTGTCTTTTAAAAACTATGACGTCAGGCACAGCTGACGTCATTATCTATTTTCCTTGATATTTTGGTGTTCCATAATAGAAATAAACCAATACAATAAACTCAAACTTTATTTTAAGTAAAGTAATTTTACACAGTTGTTATCCGTATGAACAGTAACAAACGAATCGACCGTTTCCCTTCCTTGTGCCTCGCTTTTATACACAGCATAGTCGAAGGAGTGGGTCAAATATCACTAATCACTTGTTTACAAAGTTTGAAACACCTGCACGATGACTTGCTGATTTTCATTAGTCGTACAATTCGTTGTTGCGCCGATATATATAATATGATTAAAATAAAAAGCTTATTTATTTTTTATGATGAACCAATAGCAGAATACATTAAATACCTTTCGTCAATAACTCAGATCATATTTTAAAATATATTATTTAATTATACACTTTTTTTTATTACATAACCAATAAAATCTTTCCTGCTCAAAAAATCTAAGAAGCTTGTTGAACTTGAGCTCTTTGAAAATAGCATGATTATATTTTCTATCCTTAACAATTTCTGCTTACATTTTTGTTTTAAAGTTTTCCTAAAACTTTAACCATATGTTAATGTCATTTGCAGACAATGGCAAGGTTTTTTTTTGTCCAAAAGTTTAGTTTAGTTATTGTATAGTTTTCCGTAGCGAAAACTATTAATTTAGATTAAATTTTTGTCTTCGCAGACTTGAAAATGAAGCGCACTTTTTTTTTTGTCTCCTAATTTACTCTTTTCTTGGTGTATATATAAATGAATTGATCTAGTAACTTCAGAAATACTAAAATAGGCGTTAATATTTTATTTGCGACATTCTTTTTTTTAAAACTAATATTCCCTTTAAGTGAGTGTATTGAATGTTTAAGAGCAGCAATAAAATCAATCTAATTGTATATCGATGAAGACAGAAATGTATAGAATGCTTAAGTTTTTTTTTAACACATTATCAAAGGTACAATTAAAGTTCTTTTAAGTTTTATATGTTATTATAAAATATAAATTGAGACAAAAAAATTCTACAGCAATCACAATTTGTGAACAACAGAATGAATATCGAATAAAACAAAGCCTAAATATTTTTTATACGTGAATGTTTTATTTCGTGTCAATTATTAATAATTTTAATAGAACTACCAATATAATGAACAATATTTGATTTTGAAGCAAGTTTATTTCCCTAATTAAAGATATGATCGTCCACAAGTAAACATAAATTAAAACACACGTGGTTTACAATTAGTCAATTTCTATTCTCTGGCTGTAATGACCCGATTGGATTAAAATCTAATTGTAATTAACTAAAAGTTTAGGATATTTATATTCTAATTAAATATTTTCTTATACTAATTATTAATTAATTATATGTAGCCTTTATCTTTAATATAAAGATAAAGGCTACATATAATTAAATAAAGAGTATATACTAAAAACTATAATTTTCAATATAATGAAGCCGCTAACTTTATCTTTAGTTGATTGTAAAAATGGGATTTTGCATTTAAAATTTACTGAACATTTTTTAGAGAGGTTTTAAAAATAATCTGTTTTTACGAACCGCAGATCGACGGTAATTGCATTTCAAACTATTTTGGGCCGTTTTGGTCAGATGTGGATAAATTAATTTAACTAGTTAAATTAATATTTAAGATACAATTTTATTGGTTTGAAAGATATGTCTAGTATTCATTAACACATTAATTTACCGGAGCATTAACCCGCTAGAAGTGCCACCTAAATAAATTACGAAAATGGACACACTAAATCAAAATGCTCACACTCCATCAAATGTTGTTTTAAAGTCATATTTATTTTATACCTACCTGTTAGCCGTGACTCCGTCCGCGAGGACTCAAGAACACAGGGCTCGTAAAAATTTTCTTCGCTCTAGCTCTTTTTGGTAAGCTTTATTTCTAAACCTTTCTCCATGAAAAGCCCTATGATTATTTCAAGGCAATAATTTAATAAAGCCGAAATCCAACATGAAACTTATTTATAAATATTGTTTAAGACATTTTTAGATTCGAACTTACTTAGAAGATTACCCCCAACAAATAAACTTATAAAGTATGAACCCACAAACATAAAATTTTTAACTCTTTACAATATTAAAATAGAATAAGCTCACAATATGAGTCATAGTTAAAGTGTATATTGAAAAGGAGTACTGAAAGCTGAAAATCTTATATATTATATATATAAATATTATCGTAGAAATAAATATTCGTAATGAATAAGTTCATTGTTTACTTTTACACTGTCAATTCTTGAGTTATAAATAGTTATACTAACACTTATTCTTTTATAAATTATTATAGGTTATAATAAGTGAAGTCTTGGTTATATTGAATATTATATTACAACAACTAACAAGAAATTAAAAATCTGTTTGCATATTCAAATAATGCATAAAAACAATATGATAAATATAACTTAACGCTTAATTACTCCAAAAAAAATGCATTATAAACTCATAATGCAACTGCATATAAAGTAGACGTCCGCGCATCGCTAAACCTGAATTTCGACTCGATTGTGCTGTGGTATTTTGGATTTTTGTTCAATAAAGTTACGTATATATGTCTTGTGTTTTGCGAATATCAATTCAATACGTAGTTTTCATTACTTAAAAATTATCAACAATAATGAATAATATGTACAGCGACTTTGATTTATGTTGAACTTAATTGGGCTTTAACGTATAGCTTCAATAAACGTTATATGTTATTTATCATATGATACTTACTGGGAAAAACGTTATTTCAAACAATTCTGTCCTTTATATTTGCGAGTGAAAAGCATTTTAAGCTTCTAAAAAAAAACTCAACTTTTTCTTACTACTATCACTATGCATATTAATTATTGTAAGAAATATTGCAAACTAAATGTATCACCTTTTTGACAATTATTATAATCTATTATAAAGAATAATTTCTGACATATTATCAGATAATTAAACCAAGTATTGCTAATTTTAAAATTTACAATCTCTTTTAATGAATTACATATAAAGTAATATTTTTTAAGTTGGCTTTGTAACAAAGTTTACCAGAAAAATTTTAATTGAAATGTAAACAACAAGAAACATTAAAATAAATAAGAGTTATTGAATTGTCTTATTTCTTCAAAGTTTGGAAAAAATTACCTGATTAATAATAAATCAGATTATTATAAAACCAGATACATTATCTCATGCCACGTGTATTGTAGTTATATAGTTACGGATAATTTTGCTATATCACCCGACCGGATATAACTGGGAATCTATAGGCTATGGAAGTCACCCGCAGAACCAGAACAATTAACAATTAAATATTCACAAAGACTACACTTTACGTTGGTATGACAATGACATTTAATTAATAAATTGTTAGGAATATAAAAAACGATAAAAATTACTAATGGAAAATCTAGAAGTAATAAATAGGTATGTCTTCGTTTGTTAATATGTATAAATAAAAAGATCGAATATGTATAAATAAAAAACAATAGAGAAAAGAAGACTATAAAAGCAGCCCACTCCGAGTACTCGGCACGAATTTCTAACCATTGCGTCTCGGTGTAAGGATCACTGTCTCTCTTGATAGTCGTATACACCATATAGGGATTGAGCGTCGAAAATTGTCTTTGACGATAAGTAGTGCTCGTATTGCGGTGGGTGCCCGAACTCTGTCCCTGATAGTAGGCCCTATGTGACCGTCCGACATCACTAACTTTAATTATCATACTTCTGTTACGCATTACTTAGTAACGATTGATCAGATGATTATTTTTCTAGATTATTATTAATATTTTATGTTGATCTCTTACTAATTCTTTTACTCTGTGTTTGTGTTAAAATGTAAATAAATTCTTGTTAATAATTTTTGAGTTTTCTTTCTGACGTCTGAGCAAAACCTGACATATTCATTGATAATAAAACTTGCAATTTAAATTCATTAATAGGGAATATTTTTATTATTATTTATCATTGTTTGCTCTCCGAATGGGTCTTGTATTTGTGACCCTACAACCAAATTACAGATTTATCGTCATTTCAACCTAGATTTTTAGCTGACGTCCACATTAATCTCATGTTTTGTAATGTACATATAATAAATTCTGTGTCCTTATTCTTATTTTTCTATTAAAAAGGAATTTAAAAAAGCATCTGATTTAAAACCCGTGGGCATATTTTCCCAGCGCCCCATTTAAGGTGCGGTCCTTAATTATAGCAAGCATAACAACTATTTTTGAAAAATAGTTATTTTCCTGTTACTTAGGTGCTATTAAATAGCTATACCTTGTTCCTGTTTACGTTCCTTGGAACATAAACAGAATAAATGAATATATACGACAACAATATAATATGAAATACATATTGTCGACGTTTGTATATATATGTTAGGCCCGAAGACCGAAAACGCTCAGTGGACGGAAAAAACGGCCCCATCGCGTTCTGGCTGTCTTCAAATGCGCAGAACGCGTTTTGTCATTTGTCAAGAGCCCAGAACGCGTTCTTAATGTTTGAGTCGTAATATTTATAGGTTTACTAAAAGTTATAAATATATAAGCAATTTATATTTACATACGTATAAACATATACATACATATCTACATACTACAACATAGATTATTTAAGCTAATGTAGCAAGGTAGTGTTTTCAGTGTTAGGTTAGGTTAGGAGCTAAAATCTATTTTCAGTATCAATTATATTAAAAATAACATATGGGAGAGAATTCCAGAGGATTGTTGCAACAGCAGAAAAAAAAGAGTTTGAGCAAAAGTTGCCATTATTGTAGGCAGTTGGTAAAAAGACATGGCAAGATATTTTACTGAGATACAAGAGTAAAGTCGTCTTGTCCTTGCAAGTGGCACATAAATACGTTCAAGTTAATAAGAAAAATACTGGTTGTCCGGTAATTAATAACCTTGAAATGTCTAGTAGTAGAACTTATGGCCGCTTAGAAAGAAATAAAATCAAAAAACCAAAAAAAACTTAAACAGCATCATATATAACATTTTAATAATTTTACTTTAATTTTTTTTACACTTAAACAAAGTTGACGCTTGATTGCATTACACCTGATGGGAAGTGGAAATGTAGTCGTAGGTGGTAAAGCGCATCAACTTAGTAAAAGCCTATTCACTCTTGCCTTGAAGACACCCACATTGTAATCAGACGGAAAAATTATACCCACGATATTATTTCATTTGTCTTTTTTTGTTAAGCCTCACATAATCATTCTTATATAGTGTCATACAATTTACTAGCTATCTATCAGAATAGTTAGTATATAATAATAAAAAAACAAAATTGATTTTTTTTATTTCTTTTTGTAGTAGTCAAGAGAGTAAAATAAAATATAAAGATTTAGATTTTTCTTTAAAAATAACTTTTAGTTTAAAGTGTTTATGATATTATATATTTTTTTCACAAATAATGCTACTATATCATCTCCAATCACCAACCGGGCATTAGTCGTCGGATTTTCTAATCTAATCTAAATTATAACTATTCTACGATACGTAAATCTAGTTATAATATACCTACTACACAATAATCAAATATTATTATAATGGTCGTTGCTGATAAGAAATAAATATATTATTAAAATTTGATAAGCTCTGTCAGTCGCGACCTCTGACAAACCATGGCTGGTCGGCCAAAATGTATCGTATTATTTTTATTGGCGTTTAGTGGAATAGAAGCTGCAAGAATATTAGCTTATTTTCCTACACCATCAATAAGTCATCAAATAGTATTTAGACCTTTAACGCACGAATTAGCAAAGCGTGGTCATGAAGTCATCGTTGTCACAACAGATCCAGTCTACCCAAAAGGTGAAGCGCCAGCAAACCTAACTGAAATAGACGTCCATGACATTTCCTATGACGTTTGGAAACAATCATTCACGTATAACAAAGACAGGAATGGTGATTTTGTTGCTGATATGCTCCTAATATTTGAAACCTTAATTACGGCTTTCGACCTTCAAATGGAGACACCTGAATTGAAAGAAATTATGAAGAAGGATAGAAAATACTTTGACTTAATGTTACTTGAAGCTTGCAACCGCCCACTTTTGGCTATGGCTCATAAATTTGATGCTCCAGTTATTCATATTAGTTCATTCGGTGCGTTTGATACGCAATTTGCTGATATGGGTGCGCCAACTCATCCAATATTGTACCCTACGGGTTTAAGATTGTACAACCTAACGTTTATCGAAAAAAGTCTTAAATTTTTTGGATACCTAATACTGGAGTACTTTTTATCTAGTAAGGAAAAATATGAAAACGCAGTAATGAAAAAACATTTTGGTAAAAATGTTCCAACCTTTAACGAATTAAGACCTTTGGTTAAAATGTTATTTTTAAATGAGCATCCATTTTGGGGAGATAACCGACCAATTCCTCCTAATATCAAATACATGGGCGGTATCCATACCTCCACAGTGAAAAAGTTACCAAAGGTAAGATATATTTAAAATTATTATAAACTGTGCAAAATGAAAATAAAATGGAAAGTAAATAAAATGTAGGTGGGTTATTTTTTTTTTATTTTATACACCTTACAGGTGTAAAATTAAAATAATTATTATTTTACTTAAAATTATTTCACTTCAGGACTTAAAGGAATATTTGGACTCCTCAAAACATGGCGTTATATATGTCAGTTTTGGAACTAATGTGATAGGGTCGCTTCTTCCACCAGAAAAAATTAAGGTCATGACAAAAGTTTTGTCTGACTTGCCATATGATGTTTTAATGAAATGGGATAAAGATGTACTTCCAGGACAGTCAAAGAACATAAAAATATCTAAATGGTTTCCTCAAGCGGACTTACTCAGTGAGTACACAGACATTTTTTATACATATTTGTCTATACTAAATACTTTGTTAACAAACTGTGTAAATCGTTTAATACAAATTATATTTGTAATAACAGACAAAAAGTTTAATTTTTGGAATTTATTATTTGATTTGTGATAAAAATCATAAATGGCCGTGGAAAAATATGTCCAGCAAAACTTTCCTAATAGTTCAAACTATTGTTAGAGACCTCGGCAGACGTAACTTCATTGTGATGAACGATATTTCATTGACATTTTTTAATTTTAGCGTTGGTCACAAATAGTTAATTTTGTATTTTTGTATTTTGTAACATTTACTACATCTTGTAAATGTTTAATCAGAAAAATACATTATACGGTATTAAAATATAATACCTAATATAAAAATAAGTTAAAATATATGTTTTTTTTTAAGAACATCCTAAAGTAAAGCTATTCATCACCCAAGGAGGCTTACAGTCAACGGACGAAGCTATAGACGCTACCGTCCCTTTAATCGGTATTCCTTTGTTAGGAGACCAATGGTATAATACTGAAAAATATTCCCACCACAAAATGGGATGGCAGCTTAATATGAATTCACTTAATGAAAAAGAGTTTAAGGATGCAATAAATACTGTAATTCACGATAAAAGGTAATTGAATCAAACTAAATTTATCAGAAATAGATGAAAGCTTAAAATTTTTGATCTTCATTTTTTCATTTATTTTGTTTTTGATACTAACTTTTTTTACAGCTACAAGAATAATATGATACGAATTAAAGGAATTATGAGAGAATATCCAATAGAACCATTGAATCTAACTGTGTGGTGGACTGAGCATATTATCAAGTACGGAACAGAACATCTTAAAGCGCCGGCCGCTTCACTGTCATGGGTTCAATATTACGAAGTAAAGTTTTTATCTCTACTGTTAAGCATTTTAGTGGTAATTTCGGTTTTATTAGTTTACATTCTTAAAGTCATACTAGATTTTTTCAAATATCTAATTAAAAAAAAACCCAAAAGAGATTGATAAATGCATGTAAAGATTTGATGGCATCCGTGAAGAATAGGAAAGGATAAAGACATAGAGAAGAATAGAGGAGCTTGAAGATTCACCGAAACAAAACACACGAAAAAAACGCAGCTAAAATAGTTACTTTTGTTAGAGGGTAAATCGTATTGAGCTGGTATCTAAGGATGCCAAACCATTATTAAATAATTTAATAGTTTTATTCAAAATTCATTAAAGCGGCCAGCAGGTTGGTTCCTATACAAAAATCTCCAAGGTGTCCTTTTTTATGTTTGACGTATGAGTGGAACGCCACAGAATTGCTTTTGCACTAACCGTGGCAGTATTCATGAAGACCTAGGTAATCAAATTAGTAATAGTAACAGTATTTTTGTTAAAGTTACTTTAATTTTACTTTAAATCATCCAACAACTGATGGCAAAAGTGATGCGTGAATTGAATAAGACAAAAGCATTAAGTATTTCTACGATGTGACTGCTATCGCCCGAACTCCTTAGTAAGTTAGGTTCGGAGTGTCTGGTTGGGGTGTTGTTTGAATTTAGAATGGCTGTTTTTTTTCTGGAACCTTACTCTATTAGCCTATCCAAATAAATAAAATAAATCTTGCTAATTGCTTTCTTTCCTGTTTGTTATAAGGTTCTCTATAAGATATGAAATATTGTCAAATAAAAATTTGTTTATTGACTTTAATTCAAAAGCACAACATATAGATGATATTGTATTTTATTTTAACGTCAGATATCATAATATTTATTTTTACTAAAGTGATTATATATTTATTAAAAGCTAAATTATATTACATAGATCGCTAATATTCCCCTCAATCTATCCGGGAATATATGTTCACATGGTTGATCAAAGTCAAAACTTACTTAATTTAAGCAAATATAATCCTACCTTAGGTTCAATCATGCACGTAACCAATGACTTTCTACACAAAGATTTATTATATCAGTAATAAACGATCACAGACCAGTAACTAAAGTCATAAAACGAACATTAAACAAATGTCATACCTTATACTATATTGAACTTTAACTTCATCAAAGAACCATTAAAACTCAAACATAAATGATATGTTTTAACGTGAGCTTAATCAAAGAAAATATCGAATGAAGATAGATATTTTTATTTAACCCTACAATCGTATTGAGCATGAATCCATTTGTTATGAACAAAAAATGTATCTTTTCATAAATTTGAAACCGATTTATATTCGTTGATTCAAATCGAGTGCTTCATATTAATAACACATTATTCTAAAAATAGAATAGAATAGAATATAATAGAAAAGACTAGTAATATAAACTTTAATTAATTAATAAATAGCTAAGTTGAATTTATTTTTAATCCATAATGCATTTGAATTAGCATGTTAAACTAGTATTTATAAAATGAGTTTAAACGTTTAATATATCATATTTTTTTCTTTAAACAATTTACTTTGATGTAAAGTAATTAAATTGACATATATAATATGAAAATTTAAAAAATATATAAACGTATGTATTTATTTTATTTTAAGTATTCAATAGTTTAGGTACTTGTTAGGTTTTTCGTAAAGAAACTTTAACTGGTATAATTTGAATTCAGTTTTAGTAATAGTAGGTGCTTAAATTATCAAAATAGAATCTGAATTGGCAAGATCGGGTCCGCTTATTTTTACTTATATAACAAAAAATATTAAGACCATTAATTTATCGAATAATATACATAAATTTTGTTTGTCCGTTTCTACATCTATCTAATTTAAAAACAAACAAAATAGTCTTTAATTTATTTTGAAATGAATTCATTCATTTGTTTGCCTAATAGCGAGGAAATAAAAATTTGTGTACAATACCCGGCGACAGTAATGGCGGGACCCATAGCGCTTGGAAGTCAAACGCAGGGCTTAAAACATTGACAAATAAATTATCACAAAGGGGACACACTACCATTATCAATGTACGAAGGGTGGTACTATTAATGTCTTTTTCAGAATGGCACCATTTTCATGGTGTTTTATTAAATCTTTGCAAATAATATACTAACAAATAATTAATATTATTTAGGAGATTAAAATTTATTACTGTTTTTTAAATCTTTAAAATTCTAATACTTTCTTCCAAATTCATTTTCATGACGTCATCAGGCAATTATTAACTAGATTACTTTACTAGAACAGGCCAAATATCCAAGTTTTTCTGGAATACAATAACTATTAATCATAGTTATATCTGATTACTTCTAGTCTACTCTTCTTCTTTATTTTACAATGTACTAAAACACGTTGGAGTCAGAATTATAAAATTACATCATACCGAGAGATTGTAAGCTTTAAATTATTCCACTATGATATCAATTTATATGAAATTCGGTACATTAAGTATAAATATTTTCTTCTTTACTTCCTGAATCAAATAATTGTTTGCTTTGGAAGTGTGAACAAAGTACTCCATTATTGACAGGAATGTTGAATTGTGATTGACTGTTTATCGCGTCGTGAACTTACCAGATGACCTAACACGTGATTTTACAGCAAATTTCTATATTAACCAGCCTTCAAGTAACGCTGTGAAGGTTTGTAAAATATTAAATTATAATAATTATAGTAAACTAATTAATTGGCTTTTGCTAGCAAGTATTAAAACCTTTTAATAAATCATCATATATTAGCCAATTACTTAATTTAAAGCACTGCTTGCACGTGCTTTAATCCTCGTATATGAGAACATTGTCTTTAATGCATGTACTATTACTAGCTACTATATTGCATGTTATAAATAAGTTGAAAATAAAATGCACTACTAAATAGCATTAACTTAATTATTATACTTTTTAAACTTCAGCATGAACTAAATAATACTTCTTAATAGATTCCACTCTATAATTTCTTACTTTAGAAGTATTATACAGTACATTCCTTATTATAAATTAAGCAGGACAGCGAAGTATTAAGAAAACTCATATGAGAACGCATTATTCAACTTTACAATATTCTAAGTGTCACATAGATACCTACATAGCCGCCGGCTTCGCATTCGTATGAACGACGAATCGTTTTCTTTTTAGTGCAGTGTACGTGATGGAGTACCGCAGGGAGGCATTTTGTCAGCATTACTATTCTCGATCTTCATTCAAAAAGTCAAACTGTTTATTTCTCAATTTGACTTTATGAATGAAGTCTAATCTAACCAATTCAAGACATTTAATTTCATCTGTCGGTGACAAATTTTAGCAATTTATTGTAAAACGAATTCAAATACCGAAAAATGGCTTTTTTTATTTTAGCAAGTTTAAACTTAGAAGCTATTATTTTATGACGGTCTATTATTTATATAAAGCATTTTTTCCGGATCTATCCTCATTTTAACTATTAGTTGAAATGATAACCAGATTATGTAATTTACTAACATACGGAATACTGATAGAAAGGTCTATTATATTATTTTAATTATAGTTTTGTTTGTTTATTACTTACATATTTAAAAAAAATACTACTGTAAGGTGGTATTTTTTATTTATAGTTAAAAATAGTAAATTCCTGGTCACTAATATATAGCACAGCATTAAAAAAGCAACGTTCGAAAGCGCCTAGAACTTGCATGCTCAAGATAGGTAGCTGATAAACTGTTAGCCGATTTTCACGACATGTTTTCTTTTGCGATTTGCCTTTGAAGAATCTTTAGGTAAGGTTGTATTAACTTTTAAGAACTTGAAAGTTCGAATCCTTAGAAGAATTGCAACAACTGCTTTTTGCAAACAACAGCTGCTCCAAACGATTCATCAAACTAGGACCGCAATTTGTCACCGGTCGCCACTACATAGCTTGGTATAAATATATATATAAAATATATATGAATATATATATATAATATATATATATATATATATGTATATTTATCTATCTTTGAACTATACATTAATTATATGTACGCTTTTGAGAAATATTATTTGTCATCGCTGTTGTTACTTTCTAAATAAATAAATAAATAAACAAAAATTTAGATTTTACTACAATTGTAAGGTGCACGGAAAAGATTAAAAATAATATTTTGGCTAAATAAAAACAAACATATTATAACTTATTCATATTTATAAATACTTAATTTGAATTCATATACTTTCATAAAACTTACTATGAGAAATCAAATATCGTTTAATTAATAACCTACCCTAGGAATTCTAAAAATATGACTTTCCAGTGAGAAAGTATTTAATGTTAATGACTCCTTTACTCCACATGGCAGAAATTATTCCGAAACATTTAATATTTGTTTTTATGAATTGAAATGAATTGTTAATGAAAGACACAGCCCAGGTCTTTATCTGCAATAGAAATCTATAATACTAAGTCATTGATAATTCTTCAATCAATATTAATATGACCTTGATATCGTAATCTAATAATCGGGTAAAAGATAAGATCACAATTTAAATTTTTTTAAATATTTATATGACAATATTGATATTTTTTTTACCTATAGTGATATACACATTTTAAATACGTGAAAAAAAAGCTTGACTGAAAAAAGTGAGCGAAATTTTATATTTATTTAAAATTTATTGTCATAACACAATAAAAAATATTTTTTACAAAGGATGGACTTAATGATATAAAAACTTTTAATATGAAAGTTATATTAGAATGTGATATATATTCACTTATAGTTGTAGTAATATAACGTCATAAATTATAAGTGAATTAATTGATTGAACTTTGATTAAAATTCTAACGATCTAGTTACGTATTTTTGCTTGTATTTTAAACAATATAAATCCTACTAAATAATTCAAATTATAAAATATCTTCATTCAAATAGGCATTTACATGCATTTTTGAATCGATTACATTTCATACACATTACATTTAGATTACATTACATTAAAAAATGTCAGTATAGTATGTCAGTGATAATAATTTTTCATTGACGTACATATTTATCAACTAAAATAATTTAATTAATCACAATTTACTTTGTTCATTTCATATCACTAGATTTATCAACAATTGCTTGCCCTGGGCTGGGTCACGAATTAGATACATTATATCTATAAAATAAATATGTTTGCATATCTTATTCCAAATTTTATCAATTAAAAACATGGCTCTACCGGTCATTGTGACATGTGTATTTAAGATAAAATTATTCAAAATTAACTCTTATGTACTCTTCTACTAGTTAAGAAACAATTTTAAATGTAGCCACACAGATTCCCAAAAACCATATCATCTCGTGTATTTTTTTTTGTTCTTTTTTTCTTTTAAGTCATCTGTATTCTCCGTCAAAAATCGTCCGTCAATGGCACATTGGATGACATTACTTGTTTTATTATCATCACCTCATTGGACATTATTCTTCCAATTTTAATAAATAAAAATAAATATAAATACTTCGCTTTTCACTGTCTTATTTTATTTTATTTGGCATAATGTCATTGTCATTTGTGTACTTTTTTTTTATTATATAGCTCTGTATCATATAATTAAAATAAAAAAGGAAGTAAGTTCACAAAAGAATAGAAAAACGTGTATGCGGTATATTACGATATGATAAGATACTTTTCGATAATTCTTATTATATATTACTGTAATAAAATAGAAAGATAAAAAATTGTATAACAACCTTTGGGTAGAGGACACGAGGTATGAGCGTGGATCAAGGAACTTTTAAACAATTATGTTTAAGTTCCTTGATGAATGAATATATACGACGACAAAATAATATGAAATACATATTGTCAACATTTTTATATATACATATATATATATGTTAGGCCCGAAGACCGAAAACGCTCAGTAGACGGAAAAAACGCCCCTATCGCGTTCTGGCTGCCTTCAAATGCGTAGAACGCGTTTTCGCTGCTTTTAAACGTTCGCAACGCGTTCTTGTAATTGTCGAAAGACCAGAACGCGTTTTGTCATTTGTCAAGCGCTCAGAACGCGTTCTTAATTTTTAAGTCGTAATATTTGTAGGTTTACTAAAAGTTATAAATATATAAGCCATACATGTTTACAAACATATAGACATATATATACATACTAATATACTTCAACATATATTATTAAATCTGAGCAAAAGTTGCCACTTTTGTTGGCAATTGGTAAAAAGACACGTCCAGATATTTTACTGAGATACACGAGTGAAGTAGTCTTGTCCTTGCAAGTGGCACTTTAAAACGTTCCAGTTAATAAGAGAAATACTGGTCCGGCAATTAAAAAGAGAAAACAGAAAGACAGAAAACAAAAAAAAACTTAAACAACTTGTCATCATATATTACATTTTAATTATTTTACTTTATTTTTTTTACACTTAAACTAAGTTGACGCTTGATTACATTCCACTTGATGGGAGGTAGAAATGTAGTCGTAGGTAGTAAACCGTTTCAACTTGTAAAAGCCTATTCACTCCTGCCTTGAAGACACCCACATTGTACTCGGGCGGAAAAATTATGCCCTCGATGTTATTTCAATTATTTTCTTTTTGTTAAGCCTCACATAATCATTGGTATATAGTGTAATGTCATACAATTTACTGTCTAGATAGACTAGTTAGTTTAGTTAGTATATAATATTAAACGAACAAAAAACTGATAAGTTTTAATTTATTTGTAGTAGTTAAGAAAGTAAAATAAAGTAAAAAGATATAGATTTTTCTTTAACAATAACTTATAGTTAAAAGTGTTTATGATCTTATAATTATTTTCACAAATAATGCCACTATCACCAACCGGTCATTAGTCGTCGGATTTTGTTATCTAATCTAATCTGTCTAAACCGAACAAGGAACCAAATTCTACGATATGAAAATATAGTTCCAATATGCTACACAATAATCAAATATTTTTATAATAATTTTGCTGATAAGAAATAAATATATTATTAAAATTTGATAAGCTCTGTCAGTCGCGACCTCTGACAAACCATGGCTGGTCGGCCAAAATGTATCGTATTATTTTTATTGGCGTTAACTGGAATAGAAGCTGCAAGAATATTAGCTTATTTTCCTACACCATCAATAAGTCATCAAATAGTATTTAGACCTTTAACGCACGAATTAGCAAAACGTGGTCATGAAGTCATCGTTGTCACAACAGATCCAGTCTACCCAAAAGGTGAAGCGCCAGCAAACCTCACTGAAATAGACGTCCATGACATTTCCTATGACGTTTGGAAACAATCATTCGCGTATAACAAAGACAGGAATGGTGATATTGTTACTGATATGCTGCTAGTATTTGAAACCTTAATTACGGTTTTCGACCTTCAAATGGAGACACCTGAATTGAAAGAAATTATGAAGAAGGATAGAAAATACTTTGACTTAATGATACTTGAAGCTTGCAACCGCCCACTTTTGGCTATGGCTCATAAATTTGATGCTCCAGTTATTCATATTAGTTCATTCGGTACGTTTGATACGCAATTTGCTGATATGGGTGCGCCAACTCATCCAATATTGTACCCTACGGGTATAAGATTGTACAACCTAACGTTTATTGAAAAAAGTCTTAAATTTTTTGGATACCTAATGATGGAGTACTTTTTCTCTAGTAAGGAAAAATATGAAAACGCAGTAATGAAAAAACATTTTGGTAAAAATGTTCCAACCTATAATGAATTAAGACCTTTGGTTAAAATGCTATTTTTAAATGAGCATCCATTTTGGGGAGATAACCGACCAATTCCTCCTAATATCAAATACATGGGCGGTATCCATACCTCCACAGTGAAAAAGTTACCAAAGGTAAGATATATTTAAAATGATAATAAACTGTGCAAAATGAAAATAAAATGGAAAGTAAATAAAATGTAGGTGGGTTACACCAGTTAACTATTTTTTTTTATTTTATACACCTTACAGGTGTAAAATTAAAATAATAATTATTTTACTTAAAATTATTTCACTTCAGGACTTAAAGGAATATTTGGACTCCTCAAAACATGGCGTTATATATGTCAGTTTTGGAACTAATGCGATAGGGTCGCTTCTTCCACCAGAAAAAATAGAGGTCATGACAAAAGTTTTGTCTGACTTGCCATATGATGTTTTAATGAAATGGGATAAAGATGTTCTTCCAGGACAGTCAAAGAACATAAAAATATCTAAATGGTTTCCTCAAGCGGACTTACTCAGTGAGTACACAGACATTCTTTATACATATTCGTCTGTACTAAATATTTTGTTAACAGATTAACGTTGGTGTAAATCGTTTAATACAAATTATATTTGTAATAACAGAGAAAAAGTTTAATTTTTGGAATTTATATTTTTTTTGTGATAAAAATCATAAATAACCGTGAATAAATATGTCCAGCAAAACTTTCCTAATAGTACAAACTATTTTTAGAGACCTCGGCAGACGTAACTTCGTTGTGATGAATGATATTTTATTTAAATTCTTTGATTTTAGTGTTGGTCACAAAAACTTAATTTTGTGATGTAGTAAATGATTAATCAGAAAAATACATTATACGGTATTAAAATATAATACCTAATATAAAAATAAGTTAAAATATGTGTTTTTTTTTAAGAACATCCTAAAGTAAAGCTATTCATCACCCAAGGAGGCTTACAGTCAACGGACGAAGCTATAGACGCTACCGTCCCTTTAATCGGTATTCCTTTGTTAGGAGACCAATGGTATAATACTGAAAAATATTCCCACCACAAAATGGGATGTCAGCTTAATATGAATTCACTTAATGAAAAAGAGTTTAAGGATGCAATAAATACTGTAATTCACGATAAAAGGTAATTGAATTAAATTAAATTTATCAGAAATAGACGAAAGCTTAAAATTTTTGATATTCATTTTATCATTTATTTTGTTTTTGATACTAACTTTTTTTTACAGCTACAAGAATAATATGATACGAATTAAAGGAATTATGAGAGAATATCCAATAGAACCATTGAATCTAACTGTGTGGTGGACTGAGCATATTATCAAGTACGGAGCAGAACATCTTAAAGCGCCGGCCGCTTCACTATCATGGGTTCAATATTACGAAGTAAAGTTTTTATCTCTACTGTTTAGCATTTTAGTGGTAATTTCGGTTTTATTACTTTACATTCTTAAAGTTTTACTAGATTTTTTCAAATACTTAATTAAAAAAAAACTCAAAAGAGATTGATAAAGATTTGATGTCATCCGTGATGAATAGGAAAGGATAAAGACATAGAGAAGAAAATAAGAGCTTGAAGATTCGCCCCTCTTTCCCACCGAAAAAAACGCAGCTAAAATAATTATTTTTGTTTGAGAGTAAAACGTATTCAGCCGGTTTCTAAGGATGATAAATGCAGGGCTTAAAACATTGACAAATAAATTATCACAAAAGGGACACACTACCATTGTCCATGTACGACGGGTGGTACTATTAAGGTCTGTTTCAGAATGGCACTGTTTTCATGGTGTTTTATTAAATCTTTGCAAATAATACACTAATAAATAATTAATATTATTTAGAAGATTAAAAAATTTGACTGTTTTTTAAATCTCTTCTCTCTTTCTTTCAAATTCATTTTCATGACGTCATCAGAAAATTCTTAACTAAAGTTATGCATATATATAAACACAAATAGATAGTAAATATAAATATATGCGGTGAGTATTCAAATCTTCGTTTTATTCTACCAGCTCAAGATAATCGTTTTGAAAACAGATCCAAGTTTTTTTAGAATACAATAACTATTAATCATGGTCCATTCTGATTACGTCTAGGGTTTTGTTGTATTACATTAATAAAGCCTTATCTATTCGATTTTGAACCAATTTATTTAACAATGTATTAAAACACGTTGGAGTCAGAATTATAAAAGTAGATGTACTTTTATAATTAAAGGTATGATGATACCGAGAGATTGTAAGCTTTAAATTATTTCACTATGATATCAATGAATATGAAATTCGGTACATTAAGTGTAAATATTTTGTTCTTTACTTCCTGAATCAAATAATGTTTGCTTTGGAAGTATGAACAAAGTACACCATTATTGACAGGAATTTTGAATTGTGATTGACTGTTTAGCTTACAAAAATAATTAATATTTTTTTAACTATCCGGAATTACGTAAATTCGTACATTTTAATATTGGACCTTTACTTAATCGAAAAAATTGTGCTGTCTATAAGCATATCAGCCATGAAAGAGACAAAGCTTCTTAGCATTCCAAGGATTCACCGTGCGGGCGAGTTCAAACAGCTCCTGGGAGGGTCCCAGGTGTAAGTTCAAAAAAAGTAGCGAAAAAAATGATTTGTGTTATAACATGGTAATAAAATATTTTAAAATAAACAATTCAAACCAACTAGAGGATAATTTTCTAAATATATAAAATCACATATTACTTTTTTATTGTAGAAGTATATTTAATAAAAATCAACTTAGATGATATATGATGAATGATATATATGTGTTAAAGTAGGTTAAAGTAGAATAGCCTATGCATAAGTGCTTTAAAACAATTAGCCAATTACCTAATTTAAAGCACTGCTTGCACATACTTTTATCCTCGTATATGAGAACATTGTCTTTAATGCATGTACTATTTCTAGCTACTATATTGTATGTTATAAATAAGTTGAAAATAAAATGCACTACTAAATAGCATTAACTTAATTATTATATTTTTAAACTTCAGCATGAACTAAATAATTATATCTTAATAGATTCCACTCCATAATTTCTTACTTTAGAAGTATTATGTACATTCCTTATTATAAATTAAGCAGGACAGCGAAGCATTAAGAAAAATCATATAAGAGCGCATTATTCAACTTTACAATATTCTAAGTGTCACATAGATACCTACATAGCCGCCGGCTTCGCATTCGTATGAACGACGAATCGTTTTCTTTTTAGTGCAGTGTACGTGGTGGAGTTGCGCAGGGAGGCATTTTGTCAGCATTACTATTCTCGATCTTCATTCAAAAAGTCAAACTATTTATTTCTCAATTTGACTTTTTGAATGAAGTCTAATCTAACCAATTCAAGACAATTACCTAATCTCATTTGTCGGTGACAAATTTTAGCGATTTGTTGTAAAACGAATTCATTTACCGAAAAATGGCTTTTTTTGTTTTAGTAAGTTTATACTTAGAAGCTATTATTTTATGATGGTCGATTATTTATATAAAACATTTTTTCCGGATCTATCCTCATCTTAACTATTAGTTGAAATGATAACCATATTATGTAATTTACTAACATACGGAATACTGATAGAAAGGTTTATATTTTAATTATAGTTTTGTTTGTTTATTACTTATATATTTAAAAAAATACTACTGTAAGGTGGTATTTTTTTATTTATAGTTAAAAATAGTAAATTCCTGGTTAAATATATATAGCACAGCATTCCAAAAGCAACGTTCGAAAGCGCCTAGAACTTGCATGCTCAAGATAGGTAGCTGATAAACTGTTAGCCGATTTTCACGACATGTTTTCTTATGCGATTTGCCTTTGAAGAATCTTTAGGTAAGGTTGTATTAACTTTTAAGAACTTGAAAGGTCGAATCCTTAGAAGAATTGCAACAACTGCTCTTTGCAAACAACAGCTGCTCCAAACGATTCATCAAACTAGGACCGCAATTTGTCACCGATCGCCACTACATAGCTTGGTATAAAAGTGTGTATTCCCAGTAATATCACTTCGGCGACAGTGGCACTTGGATCGTCAGAAAGCACACAAACCTGTTTCTGCATCATATCGGTGCATTATACGTCTCTTGACGTAATAATCGTTTTAAAATTACATACTGGTTTTAACAAAAGATTATCCTGAACGTTCCTGAAAAGAGGAGAAATCAACTCAAATTATATGTCAGAAACTAGAATTTTTATTCTACAACTTTTAAATAACCCGCAACAAAACGGTTCGAAACTTGTAATTGAATTTCCTTCAAAAAAGTAATTGCAACCAATTTTAGAATCCAGAACCAAGAGCAGCCAATGGCTTAACATGACTTGGATGTAAGCCGTCGAGGAGTTAATTAACCCGTCAATCACTGAACAGACCACTCTCGTCTGAATAGACTTAAAAATATTCACGTTTTTGCTGCAGTGACTTCTACAATGATTGTCTTGTTGTCGTTTGAATTTGAATGGAACACTGAAGAAAAAGATATTTTATTGAATTATTTTTTTTGCCCCAATTAAGTGTCCTAATCTAACCTGACGGGTTCTAGATAGGGATTTTGAGAGCGGCGGTGGAAGGCAATCAGTTTTATTTATTTGTTACAAATCACTGATATTCTTATGATTTTTACGAATCGTGCATTTAAATAAAACTATTTTTCGGATTTTTCCTCGCATATAATGTTTAAATTTTAAATATACCTTAACGTTTCAAGCGCTTTGCAGCAATCATCCTCCTCTCTCGTCTTTTCACACAATGTGACCTACATATTAAATTCAAATACAGAAAATGTTTTATTTATTAAAATTTTAAAATGTTATTTGTTATTTGTTATACTTAAAATAAGTCGCGTTTGTTCAACTACACTTTGTTTTCAAACGAATGGGTTAGAACATTAATTGTAATGTATATTTCTATATATTTCCACTGAACGGAAAACTGCGAACTCAATCGCAGATCACAAATGCAAGACCAATTAATGGAACAATGACAAAGAATAATTATGAACCTACCCTACTTTCTGATTTTGAATCGCAAGTTTTATTTAAGCCTATTTCTTTATACAAAACTAGTATTGAAATCAGTTTTTAGCAAATAACACATTAATTTTTGGTTAGTAACAGATTATACACGATGAACGAACAATTTTAAAATATGTCAAAAGCATTGTTAACAAATATACAAATATCTTTTTTTGATAATTTCTGCTTATGAATGGATTTTTTTTTATACTATATAATATGAGATATTGACTTTAATTAATTATATAAGGGAAAATATATATATATATATTATCAAACGTAGGCTTATTACTTCTAGATTATCCATTAATATATTTTACATATTTTTTGATGTTTTATTTATAAAAAAATATAAATATAACACAATCTTCTATTCTTATTCCTTTTCAGTACAAGCAGCACAATTTTGGAAGTCACTACCACTAGAAATTTATAATAGCCCTAGTGTTAATTCTTTTAAATACATATTGAAGAAGCACTAGTTATCTATGTAATTATTTATTTATTTCTATATATATTTGTACATGTATACAAATATATATATATATAATATGTATTTTTATATATATATATGTATTTTTATCTATCTTTGTACTATACATTAATTATATGTACGCTTTTGAGTATTATTTGTCATCGCTGTTGTTGCTTTCTGTTGTGTTTTAAGTTTAATGTACCTAAAAAGCTACTGTCTCCATTAATTGCTTTTGCATTTATGTTTTAAATGCTTCTTGTAAACATGTGTACATAAATAAATAAATAAATAAACAAAAAATCATATAGACACTGTGGTTGGTGCTTGAAATGTTAGGTCAAAAAAATCCATCAATTAACCGTCATTGTCATACAAATGTAAAGTGTACTCTTTGTAAATATTTTATTGCTAATTGCTCTGGTTCTGCGAGTCACTTCCATAGGCGATAGATCCCCAGCGATATATCCGGTCGGGTTATAAGGCAAAAATATCCATTAGTTATAATACACGCGGAATTATATAATGTATCAAAACGAAAAATAAATATTGTTTAATATATCTGATGGCTTAACAATAATATTCAAATATAACATGACTTCATACTGTTTTTGTACCTAAGATATTCAAGTAAAAATGTTTGAAATAAACTTACCTATTGTCTCAGTCGTTGTTGTAGACGTCATCAAATAAGGGTTGGGATGTAATGTGCGTTAAATCGAACAATTTCATCACAAAATAATAGATCGTTTAAAACAAATTAAACAACCAACTAAAATTAAGATAGCGTATCTCAGTGCATGTAAATATAATGTTTTTAAACTATCGCGACTTGTACACATTTTAAACTAATATCGGGTTTACTTCGCTATAAAAATTAATTAAGGTGAAATACCTTTTTATTTCCCGACGTTTCGGCGGAATTTCACCAGCCGTGGTCACGGGATGACTAATGTCAGCTCAGCGTCGTCTTCGTGAGGCGCGAGTCTCGGTAACTACCCTCGCTTGTTCCTCATTATTAGTGTTGTTGATATTGTTACTATCGGAAGTGAGGGTATTTAAACAAACGACACTAACGGTGTCTACACACTGGCTTTTTAAGTCGTGGCGATTATATTTTGTATATGTAAATATAAAAGTATTACACAAATTGAAATATATTGTTTGTCATTTTCAGCATACAAAGCCAATCATTGCCTCAATTTTTAAAGTTAATTATCTTAAGATTAGTTAAAAGTTAAGTCTCAGACCTCTCTTGTTATTGTTGTTTTAATAAAATACTATACCGGTAACACCTTAGGCGAAAATTTGATCCACAGATTCTTCCTGTGAGACAAAAGGCATTTAATATACAGACAAATACAATTCTTATAGTTGTACAAGTAAATATCATAATTACAGGTTACATTTTAATTCAATTTTGACTTCGCAGCCAGAGAATAGAAATTGATTAATTATTAATCACGTGTATTTTATTTTTTGTTTACTTGCGGTTATCGATATCTTTAATATGGAAAATAAAAATGCTTCTAAAAAATTGGTTCGTTATATTGCCAGCTTTATTAAATTTATTATTATGACATGAAAGAAAAAATTCAGGTATAAACAATTATTGAGACTTTATTTTATTTGACTGTCGTTTTCTTTCATAGAGATTTTTAATGCTGGATATTGTTTTTCGTCATTTATATTAAATATATTTATTTTCAATAATATATAAAATTTCAGATACCTTTATTTCAACAAAAATATTATATTATAAAAAAATAATAACTGTACTAGGTATATTAATGTTTTAAAAAAAACTTAAGCATTCCATACATATTTGTCTTCATCTGGACGGTTTCCTAGCGGTGGCGGGTTCAAATTCTTGGCTGTATCGGTTTATTTTTAATTCCCTATCAACTAAAAAACTAAGCAAGATACACCTTTTTATAACTATTTTTAAACACTTGACATTACAAACTTTATGAATATTTTATATCTATATTACATTTATAATTTAATGTTGGTTGTAACTATAATAAATTACGTAACAACTCATAACTGTTTGTCTAATATAATATATGTAGAGTAGAAGTTTTATTTGATTCTGACACATTGTGCATTTACAATCTTTTAAATCGTAATGGATTAATTACGACCAATGTTTATTTTACGTTTTAGTGACAAATTAGTCCATTTTATTTCCAATTGCACCTTTTTATTAAACCTATTAAAGTAAATATAACATGGATATACAAAGATATAGTATTTTAATGTTTGTATATTAGTAGAACTAATATGAATTTATTGATAGAAATGTTACGTAAATTCGGGTTACGGAGTAAATCCCTTTGAAGGCTTAAAAATTGCTTACAGTGGTACGACGCTTCATTTGAATTAAGAGTATGACTGAATGAGTCCTTTCAACACACATTTTTATATTCAGTGCTGACTGGCGTGATGACAGGCGAGTTAATAAATTATTTGAAACATTATATTTTCTACCAATAAAAAATAGTTTAAAAAAAATATATATATCATATCATCCTTTTCTTTGGTCTGGCAACCACAACGACTTAAATCTTCTCCCAAATTTTAAATAGTTAAATTATTTGTATTTCTAATTGATATTATAACATTTGTAGAAAACATCACACCCTAGTTATATTATAATTGTATTATTTTTGTATGATATTGTTAAACGAGTGTGGTATTTTGTTATTATTTACGTCAACTGTCATATCAGGTAATGAACTCATATTTAAAATATTATCTTCGTTTTTCCTTTATAACAATAATAATAATTAATCAACTCTGTTATGTATTAGTGATACTAATTTAATTTAATAAATTGCGCTACGCCAAGCACCAAATTCAACTTGCACTTCTGGAATTTAATATAAATATTGATAAAATTCAATTAAATATTTATATCTTAATATTTGTGACAAAAATTAGGAGTTTTAATCCGTAGTCAAAGGGTTGATCAATGTTCTGCTGACTATCAGAATTCTTCAATACTCTATTTACTTTTTCCATCATTCTATATTCAGAACTTTTCTGCATTATTAGATATTGAAATGCGAGACAGAAGTGATATGGTCGTAAATGAAGGTTCGTTAAATTTTATAATAAAATAACTTATTTATAATTACAACATCTCTATTTAATACAATAAAATAAAGATAAAAAAGAAAGAAGTAGAATAAGCAATGTCTTCTGATATTATTAGCACCAAAAGAATGATATAGCACTTACAATTTTGTTAACTCCAGATGATCTCAGGAGCTTCCTAAGATATTTAAATATTTCGATGAAAAAACTGCAATATAATTTATACATTTAATTCTATAGTTATAAAATCCAATTACGAACTTTAATTATAGATTAATAAGATATATAGTAGATATTAAAAAGACAAACCATTATGTTAAGACAAACCAATTCCGATCTAAAATTGTCGCAAACTTTATTATATATATTAGAAACTAGTTTTGGTTTATTAGTTTGGAATAAGTTTGTTATTTCGTCTTAGATTTTAAATCTCTTTGAAACATATATAGCCCTACAAACTCCTGTATCTTCCAGTGAAAATCCGTTAAGCCGTTCCAAAAATTACTCCGGACTGACAGAAAGTTATTTTTATTTTCAAAAGGTAATTAACTCCTTCATAGAATGGAAATAAAAAAAACACAAGAGAAAACAGTTATTTCGAAATCACAGATAGACACTTAATTTTTGTTTTTATATTTGTAGCTGGGAAATATTTAAATATGAAACTTACTATGTTGTGATGTAAATGCTTGTACTTATACTTTGACCCGGATAGCCATTCGAGTTAAAGTATAGCTACCTCCTAACTCTTTATTTACTTTCTATATATTCTTGTAATATTTGAATCCCTAGTATATATTCCTCTTCTACGTTATTTGTAAATGTACTGTAATTATTTTATTATAAAAAGACATTTGTTGAACTATACAATATTATTACAAGCTTAAAACCATTTTTTACATTCTTGTTGATTAGTTGTGACATTATTTAAACTCGAAGCGAAGACCGAAGTAATAGCAGACGTCTTCTGATGACGTCTTCTCCAAGTTTAGAACACGTTTCTACCTAAAGTTTGCTCCACATTTGGAACAAACTATATTTACATAAAGAGACAAGTACTTTAGATTAGCTCTCTAGCAATCAGAAATATAGTGTATTGATTTAATTCTAACTTAAATGTTTATTCAGGTAATAAAAACATTTTAAAACCTTGACGTCATCACAATCAGTGACTACAGTAATTTTATGTGTAAATTACGAGAATATGTCTTTTTTCATATGATCTCTTTTTTTTATTTTTATTGTTTAATGGGCATTTCAATCGTAATCTATCAAGAAAATTTTAACTTAATAAATATATTTACATAAAAGATAGTTTTATCTACGATATTGTTACATTTTTCTAGTAATATTGAAAATTATTATTGTTGAGTTCAGACGGAGAATTCATAGAAAGCTTATTAGGTAATGTCTTAATATTTATATTGTAAATAGAGAATTTTAATAATATAAGTAACTAAACTGAATATTTGATACTACATTATTAATTTTACGGCCGTGATTCTTAATAGCCCGTCCGTGATTTTATAATAGCATTTTTATTTTTTTTTCAAATACATCTAGGATTAATAATATAACCCGCGTCGATTTTGTTTAATTTTAATTTCATACTTACTTTACATAATAATTAAACACTTACAATTGCTGTATGTACATTTTAAATATTACTGAACTGAGAAGCATTCAGTTTAATTATGCTTTTTTTCGTCCTCTCATAAATTATATCCATAATAAAATCGATATAAAGATATTTTAGAGAGTACTTTGTTACCTCGATGTAAATTCAAACTCTGGATAGTACAATATACATATATTATTGTACTGATAAGGCTATACACATGTAATTAATGTATACGCAAAATAAAATTGCCACTCAGAAGATTTGGTCACACCGACAAAGCCCTAGCCACCAGACGTGATGTCACGTTCCTGCGAAGTGGCACGACACTGCATTAGCCGTCAGCTGACAAGGAGTTGCCAACAATATAGTTTAAAATTTCGTTTTAAAAAAAATGTATGCTATTTAATAACTAAAATGTTTTTTTACATTTTTTTTTAACAATCAAATTTAATATGTATATCATATACAGGGCGGTGGCAACAATGGGTTGACCTCAAGCGTTGTTCAAATACGAAATAAGCGATCTTTTCTAAGACTTCAGGTTGACATTTTAGTTATTATCTATTATTTCTTGGTATATTACTTACATGGTTTCGAACAAAAGCAATCGGTGCCTGAAAAGCAATAAATGAAAGACAAATAGACGATTTATATTGTAATATCATTGCGTGTCTATTAAAGCTCGCAATGGAACCAATATCTAGTATTAAAATAACTTTATTTCCATAAACGGTCGGTAACATGAAACGTACGTGGTTCAAAATTACTCCATTCCTATTCATTGGATTTTGTAGAACAGATATATAAAATATTTTTATTAATTTTTTTATTGACTAAAATATTGATTTGAATATATTTTTATAAAGACTTCTTTAATGGACGATCAGAAGTTGTTTTTATAACTTTACAAATACCTTAATAATCAATACGATAATATTAATGTCTTATAGTACTTGAAACTGTACCATAGTATATTTATGCAATCTGCGTATGTAATCCATCATTCAAAATACTACTACTATTGTACTATTACTACAATTAGTATAGTATATACTAATGAATGAATATGTATATAGTATAGTATATTTTAATGTATGAATAAATGAATGAATGAATTAGTATAGTATATATAAAATGAATTTGTGTTATCAAAATAATATATTATTTTTTCTTATTCAGTAATATTATTACAAAAGTGAAATTTCTCTCAAGGTGGATTCATTTTATATACAGGTAGACCAGGCACTAGATTTTTTAAACTTAAGAAGACCGGAGCTAGGTACTGCAATTGTCACTGAAGTCATCAATAAATAAATCTAATAGTATCTGTGAGAGTATATCGTCAATAGTCGTTTGAACATGACCCAGGGCCGAACTATATTTACATTACCAATATGGGCGCGATAGACACGTACAAAGACTCTGACACAATCAGCCATGTCTACGCCCAGCTATAGTATTTACAGTCCCCTCCCTTCACAATTGCCAAGGCGGTGATTGCAGATATCCTCGTAAGAAACACAGATATGCCGGGGTGGTGTTCAATTTAATACCCAGGGTTTAGTGGGTATGCTGTGTCGTTTGTTCTTGACATCTGCATTTCCGTTAAAAACAACAAAACTGATTGCTGCGTTTCAAAACGGAAGTGGATTGCATTTACGTTACTGTGTAAAGTTCTTCTGTTGCAGAAGTCATAAATGAATATGGGACAGGATACCTAGAAGAAGAAGAGTAAATGTCTCGTTTGTCTTTAGCAGTTAACTCTTCTTTGCCCTGCCCAGAATATGAAGGGTGGCCCGAGCGAGATCACTAATAAAAGGATTGTCCGGCTATATTGGAGCCCACCTCCTCACGGTAGGAGTGGAGAGCATATTCCGATCCAGTTCTCTACACTTACCTATGCCAAACCTCAGCCATTTCTGTGTGAATACTGTATATAGTCAATCCAATTTATTCAAGAGTCCTACTGTCATTAACATCAAGGGTGGTCATTTCCTGGCACTACAAGGTTACTTAAATAGTACCACATGGCCTCACTAGTTTTAAAATATTATCACGAATAAATTGTTAACTAAATATTAACATCTATTGATAAGAAAGGGATTTCATAGTACATATATTTAAATCCGATTGACTTCCTTAATAAAATAGCGGTTTTCTTTTCATACCGAATAATTTATGACTAGGCGACAATAAATTAACTCTTCCAAAGGAACTTCTTCCAACTTTTGACCACCGTATAAATTAAGCAGACAGACAGCATTTAATGTATTCATGAATTTAAGAACGCATTAATCAATTTTAACTTATTTCAAAAACCTCGTAATGTTGACTAACATTACGAGGTTTTTGTATAACATTTATTTCTACTAATCTGCAATTGTTTGTCAATTTATATATTTGTCTAATGCTACTAATATTTTCACGCTAGAACTATTATTGGTTATAGTTATGTAAAAAAAATATAAACGGTTTTTTTATATATAGTTTTAAAAAATAAAAAAAATGTTCAAATTAATTTTTTTTTTCATTCAACAATACTTTTTAAGATAGATATAGATATTATTTTTGTAATGAGCTAAAAAACATAAAAAATAAATGGGTCAATTAATACTACATTAATCAACGAAAGATAAAGAATCTATCGCAAAGAAAGATAAAGAAGACGATTAAAAGATTGAAATATTCAAACCTTGTATATTTGTACTTTTCCACTATCTCAATGTTTTTTCAATTATAATTGTAGGTATTGACGATTTTCTGATATGGTCAGGAATTTGTCTGATATCGTTGTATCTCTTATCACTTATATTTGTATCTCTTTATACCGAACTGTAATTATACCAATTGGTTTAAATTACTTGATTTGTGTTGTCTATTTATAATTTTATATAAAAATTTAGAGACACGTTGTTTGTTCAAGGTAATTTCAAAAACTATTGCAATAAATAATACATAAATGCATATTTTGGCAATCAAAATATTAACAGCGTCATCTCATCATTTAGCATCTATTATTTTACTTAAACAATTCTAACAAATGATAATGTAATTAAACCAAAAATATAGAACTTATTTAAAATAGCTAAAGGCTTCATAATAATGAAATATTAAACCGTGAATACGAGCTAAGACAATGTAATGAACTTTTATTTTTTAAATTTTAACAATAAACGTATCACAGAAATAAAAATATTAACAAAAATAGATTCAGAAAAGAACTTTAGTCCATTAACAGAGGGCAGCTAACATTACGGCTGTTTTAGTCTTAGACTTATCTAAGCGTTTATATTTTGTAAAACCTTAGTTATACCGAAATCTATTAAATACCTTTTTTCATTAACTAAGAAATGAAAGAATATTTTCAATAGCTCCATTTATTTCACTTGCAGTATAATGAATAACTTACCATCCACCACCACCACTTATTTCCAAACAAAAAAAAAATAAGACCAAGAAATCTGAAAAGCTTGTTGAACTTATTCCCCCAAGCGTTTTATTTTTTAATTAAGCGCAATGATTTTTTCTTAATTTCTGATTCTCCAACTAACACTTTTTTTAAAAGATATATTAATCAATTAATCTAGTAACTTTATCCTTTACTAAAAATGAGTAAAACTATACTACGTAAGTATAAAAAACGTAATAAATAATATAACAAAAGATGTCAAACTATTATAAAATTAGAGAAGAATAAAAACAGAGATAGTACAAAATAAAACAGATGAAAAATAATATATCTTCTGAGTGAGTGTTTCAATTGTCTTAGATCAGCACTCGTATCAATTAAATTATATATTTTCAATGTTCCTTAAATATATATTTTGTTTTCTCCCGTTAAGTTTAACAATAAACATTGTACGAAGTGCGAATTATCACGTAACCAAAGAAATCTAAGAACCTTTATATATTTCATCTTCCTCAGCACAGAATTTACCATAATTTTGTGTAAACATAATATTGGTGTCGGTTTTGATTGAAATACTCATTAGTTTCCGTAGTTGAATCTGAAATTTCAGAATGACACGTTGTTTGAATTTCGAACAAATATATTTAATACATTAATGTCATTTAAATAAAGGATAGCTGCACTGTTCTTTTTTTTATTTCATATTATTACAAATTATGAATAAAGGTAAACAATACTTATCATTGAAAATCACTAAATAATAGAACGACTGTTATTTTTTTTGTTATTTTATTTATTTATTTCCAATTAACTTAGATCGCGTAATGCTCAAAGGGTTTATCAAGGCGTCGGCGAGTCGTTACATATTATACATATAAAAATAAAAAAGCCTTATCAAAATTATTTAGACAGGAATGTTTTTTTAAAGTTCTCAATATAACGAAATTATTTCTACTAATGAAGCAAGTTTATTTTCCTTATTAAAGATACCAATTCTTCATAAGTAAACATGAATTAAAATTTTTTATGCTTTGGGTTCGATGTCCCTATCGGATGAAAGTCTTACTGTTATTACCTGTAATCTTAGGATATTTCTATTCAAATAAAAGGTATACTTTATTACTACTAATTATTTTTTGTTCAAGCTATGTGTTGATTATTTGTCCGTAGATAGATTAAATTTTAAAATTATAGTTATAATACTATTGTTTTTGTTACAATAAAGCACTAACAATCAAGTTGACTATTTAGAAGAAGTGTTTGGTGCACTCGAAATTTATTGGAACAACTTTTTTAGAGAGGCTCTAAAAGTAATCGGATTTTACGAACTCAACGCAGATTGACAGTAATTGCATTTCAAACTATTTTGGGCCGTTTCGGTCAGCTGCGGATGAATTAAACAAACTAATTAATTTATATATATTTTGATACAATTTATGTAGTATATTAATTGCTATCTATTATTTATAAGTGATAAACACTTTAATAAATCCTTTAAAAAATACAAAAACAGACGCACGCGATTTCTTTTTAATATACCATTATTCTATATATAATATCTAATATCTAAGTATATCTATACTATTTCAAGTTATTAAATTTTCTTGAGTTTAAATATAATATATATATTTTTAATATCTTTCATTGGGGTAATGAGAGTCAGGTGATTCTCATTACCTCCAGAGACTTCCTTTATGTACAGCTTAACGAAATACCATTAATTCCATGCCAAATAGTTATAACATGCCAAGAAACTAGAAACGATTGACCAGTAAAGCAAGTGTGGAATGATAATACGCTGCAGGTAGGTGTTGGGAGCAATGAAGAAGACATATCAATATGTAATACGGTATTTTTTTTAGTTCCTACGAAGAAGAATAAAAAACATTAATTCGGTAATCTAACATTAGAAAGACATGCTCCCTCCACAAAACAGCAAGAGAGTGGGCTTAAAGAGCGTGTACTTATTGAGCCAGCTATTGCTCAATAAATTTCACGGTTTGACTAAAAATCTAGTAAGAAAAATAGCATCCCAGTACGCAAAACATCTGAAGCTGCGTCATTACTTGAATAAAGATTCGCAAATGGCTGGATAGTTTTCTCAAAAGGAATCCACGCCTAAGCGTTCGAAAACCAGAGGTAATAAGTATCCAGAGAATAGCTTGATTAAAAAAACGGAAGACGATACATTTTTTTCTAATCTAGAAGAGTTAGGAAAAAAATTTCTTTCTCACCACAATGCATTTACATTGTGCTCATATACTGCAATGCACATATATATTACTGGAAAGACTGTTTTCTTTTATTTTTATTTAACAATTTCATGATTCGGAATTGTGACTCCGATTACCCCATGGGCTGACTCAATGCAATTCGGAAATCAGAGTAAAAATATATTTTTGGAATATTGATTCCTACTCTGTAATTTATTATTCTAACAAAAAAATGCTTATGTCACTAGATACAGGGTTAATCCTACCTGATTATAATGAATAATAAGTCAAAATAAAAAATTGATAATTTGTGATTTTACAATGAGTTTTCCTTAAATGACTCCCTTTCCCCCCGGCTCCTCTACTATCTACTTTAGAACGAATCACCAACTCTATTATATATGTATAAGTATTATAACAATTTTATTTGGTTCTTTTAAAACAGATTTATATTGTTTCATGTTTAAGCTGGCAACAATGAAGTGTTTTCTTTTTTGTGAAAACGATTTATATTACGGCCCCAGGGCCTTCAATTACACTGTAAATTGTCTTTTATTAACATTTATTAAGAATGACTATATGACTATCAGATATATTATATTTAAGAAACTTAAAATATGTTTGCAATATACATTATGTTTGGACCAGGGATCATAAATGAAAGAATTAGTTATTTGGTATCAATGATACCAACCACGAAAATCGTGAACGAAGAGAAAAATTTCGTGGATAGTTGGAGTTTAAAGTTACTACTAAATTGCCAGCATTAGTGCATCAGTGCACAGGCACCAAAAGGACCATTCATTCAAAGTAATAAAAATATACGATTTTATGTAAAATTGGAAAGCAAAAAAAGAAGTTTAATAATTTGATATCGTGTGAACTTATTAAAAATCGTTAACTCTAATGATAATTCTAATGATTCACAAGCAAGTTATATTCATATATTTTATATTTTCACATTTCAACAAAAAGAAAATTTAATAAGAAAAATATGTTAAATATTACCAACACCTTTATTCTCAACAGCAAAAAAAATAACAACGAAAATTCATTTATTATATTGCCGCAAATAAAACAGACGACAATGCATCGCTAACCGGAATTTCGACTGGATTGTGCATCGCTAGATCGGTTCTTTGTTGAATATTATTACTCTAATTTGTCTTGCGTTTGTGAATTTCAATTCAATACGTAGATTCCGTTACTGTAAGAATGTCAACAAGAATGGAATTTATTTTTAGAGTCATTCTTTTGTGAATATAATATCATGTTTTCTGTTGCTGATTTATTTTCAACAAATTGGACCTTGTTATATACTATACTATGTCAATAATATTTATATATTTCCAAGCATCCATCGAACGATACTTACTGAGAAATTGAAGTGAAATATTCATAGCAACTATTTTACTTTTACTAACTGTACGAATATATTTAATGATATACGGGGGATAATTAATCAAAAATGTTTTTTTAATAAATATATTAACTATTTAATTAATTAAATATGTAGAATATTATACTTCCACAATTTTGATTTTAATAGTATGTAGCTTGCTCCTAATTGAACAATGTAAAAGGTGACACTATTAATTAATGATAAAAAAATATAAAAAATTGTAACAACAAGTACCTTGATAACCACCCTTGAGTTTTGCTATTAATCCAAATTTTAGGAATGATATTGGTGACAAAAATTAAATCAAATAACTGTTTGGAATACTTCATGTAATAGATGTAGAAGAAAATGCACCAAGATGTAACGTTTCTACGGAACGTCTGAGGATCTAGCATTTCACAGAGTAAAGGGTTCTCAAGAAACCGAAAAGCCCTTAGCTGTAATTTGCTTGATCAAGTCCAACTGTCGCCGGACCGGGACTCGATACACAGCCAGCCTTTGATCAAACGTACTGTCTCACTCTATCAATTATTTAAAATATTAAGGCCTCCAATAACCGACATATCACTTAAGGGAGCGCTCTCTTAGAGCGACGATACATAGGACCTTCTAAGTAGTAAATGCTTAAATAAAAATAACACTATTACCTACACAGTATTTTAAATCTGTCATTATTTTAGTCTTGTCACATATAATAAATACGCTTGTCGTTTTATTTAAATTAACATAATTTCTTCCATTCAGGACTTGCTGGGTTGCTTGTCTTGGCTTGCCATTTAATAACATATATTTAACGACTTTAAAAAAAAAACTTAAAAAAAAAATAAACCTTACAACGATATCGGTACATACATTGTGTATACAAACAACCTACGCAACTTAAATTGTTTTTAAGCTTTAAGGATAAAATACGATTCACTGTAAGTTATAACATGTAAAATATAAATAATGTAATAATATCAATTGCAAAGAGATACTTAGAATCTTAATCGAATCGAAACTCGATTGCTTAATGTACTACAGTCGATGTCCCGTCATAATCTATTCAGTGGGCTGTGACAAAATGGTTGTATTTAGGACGAAGTTCAGCTGACTTTCTCAATATTCTTTCAACGAAATATATTTAAATCTCAAACATTTTAAGTACCTAAAATCATATTTCCAATAATAGTTTAAAAAAATCATTTATTGTTATATTATTATTTTAGAGTAAGAATTTCAAATGGGCCCAATAGTAAGTGGTGCCGTTTACCATATACTTGTAATGGCTGCAGTTGCGTTGCCACCCGTGACGGATATAAAAAGAAGATACAGAAAAGAACAAAGGAGCTCGAAGGTCCACGTCTCTTACAGACACAACATAATGCGGTGACAACAAATATTTTTGTAAGAGGGTGAAACATTTTAAGCCGTTTTCTATAGTTCGCAAATCAATATTATTGAGCGGCTGGCAAGGTGCTTCATTGAAATACACCTGAGTGGAACCTCACAGAATCGCTTACGACCTTATTGTGACAGAATTCGTGGAGTCTTAGGTAATCTGACAGTCATCACAAATACTTCAGAGTAGCGTTTTTAAGGCTTCAATTGGAATTTAAAATAATCACTGATGGCAAAAGTGATGCCTGAAAATAACAAAACAAAATAAGTAGGTATTTCTACGGTGTGAAAGCAGCCAGAACTCCTTAGTACAAATTACCCCGCTTTATCTGCAAACATAATAGCAGAGTTGGTTTCAAATGAAGTTTTAATTAGTTGCTTTAGTGGGGTTCGGAGTGTCAGGTTGGAGCGTTGTTTGAATTTAGAATGAAAGTTTTTTCTGAAACTCTATCCTAATAATCTTATTCAGATAATTAAAATAAAACTTTGCTATTGTTCTTCCTTATATGGTGATATATGAATGAACAGTCCACTATTATAATGGCATGTCAGAGATCGTGAAGTCATACATCAACCAAATGATAAGTTAGCTTTTACCCGCAACTTTGTTCGCATCCTGTTTTACTTATGGTGTATATATGCTATGAGTCTAGTAGTCTATAAGATATATTAAAATATCTTAATATCTAATATAAGATATATTAAACTGGCCTCGTTGCGGTTAGTTTAGAATTACTCTTGAGTATTATACAATAATAGTTATCAATAGCTTAATTAAAAAATAAAACCTAAGTTATTTCATGAATATCAATATATTACTAATTAGATTACTTTTACAATAAATATTGACGTTTACGTAGAAGCTTTAGTTTGTCAACGGATTTTCAACAAAAAAGTATAACATTTTCATTTATAAAGTTCTACAGATTTTTTTTCTTGGACCACCCTCACTGAAAATAGTTAAAACAATATATTTTATTGCAAAAGGTGAGAAAATAATAAAAAGTAAATAAATATTACCGGACATTATTATACACGGGCGTTTGACTCCAAGCTAAGCCAAGCTTGTATTATGTAAATCAACCACCTGAAAAACGTACATACATAAATAACTAACTAAATACTTACACACTAAGCAACTAGACACTTAACAAATATTTGAGTTGTTTAGTCAAATATTTGCCCTGGGTTGGGAATAAACGAAAAGGCTGTGGCTTCGTCTAAAATCTGAGAGTTTAAACGTAGTTCGAGACTACGTTTAAACTCTCAGATTTCGTTCGGACCGGTGGAAAGTCCACAACGACATGTGGTCCATGCTCGCCGTGCATCGGAAAGACTGGTGATGGAAGGGAAATGGGGGAATCAGGTCATGTAATTCCAGCGCACTCTCACCAAAATGTATCGTATAGAATACTGAGAGGCTCGCGACTTTACGTCTGTGTTTGAGGCTATGGAGTTTAGCGTCAATAAGCTCAGGGCCACCAATTAGCCTCTTAGCTCTCCTGTCAATTAAATCCAGAGTTTCAAGATGAGTTTTCTTGCGGCACCGGCCGTTTTTATGGCCGTGTACTATACAAACAACCGAATCTGTTTTATATAGTACAAACAATTGTCCCATGTGAAGTACTGTCGGATCCTTGCAAGAACGCCAAGCTTGCTTGCGGCTGCTCTTGCTCTAAACTCAATAAACCAATCAAATTTTAGGGTTCGAGGAAATCTCTAACCCTAGCAACTAAAGTCGGTCACTTTATTCCAAGGATACATTCTCGAAAGTAAGAGCCAAAATAAAAGGGCTCTTTTTGGCGGTGAATAACTACTTTTCTTTTGGTGGTGTGGAATTTAACAAGAGTGGCATTGCCCCATATGTAGACTGTTTCCAGCTTGTGATTGAAACATTGCGCCATGGTTTGTTTTTGAGCCTGAACTTGATCCTTATTGGCCCCAGCACTCTCCTTCTTTCTACAATCCTTCACGTAAAGTTATGCATTATGTGTTTTAGACCATCTTTAAACTAACAAAAATAAAGATGAAATATATCGTTATTTCACACTAGCACCGTATTGCTATCAAGATTCTTAAGAGCCAACAAATATATATATACGAGAAATATATTAACAAATGTAAATATTCTAAAGCCATTTTATATTTGTTAGTTTTAATAGAGCCCTTCGTATCGTTTAGACATTGAACATTATTCCTAAATTTTAAACGGTATTCACTGCGGGGGTAATGGCAGTAAATCCAAAATAGTTGCCATTTGGGGATGCTTCCAACGACAAGTGGTTGTGTCGCTGCGCAACACATACTATTAGAGCATTGTTTTACAAGATGGATGAGACTAGTTACATATATGTACTTTCATTCATCAATATAATATAATGAACTACAGCATATTAAGTAGTATTTAAATAACAGTTTATAATATAGACTAGTTTTATGTAATTTAAATTAGTCTGTTTAAGTTTTAGATTTCGTAATATATAGATACGTGCCTTACCGATATTTTTACTTAATTGTCAAGTTCGGGTTCATTTTAATTCATAAAAGATAAATATTATTATTTTAACAGTCATTAAGTGAAAAAATTATATATCTTAAAACAAAGTACTGTTTAATATACGCGTAATAGTATAAGAGTGGAAAACCAAAATTTTTGGACAATGCCTGACGAAAATAACAGCAAACCCATAGCCCTTCGAAGTCAGGTGCAGGACTTAAAACATTGACAAATAAACTTTCACAAATTTCACAAAGGGAAAACACATTGCTATTGTCCATCTGCGGAGGGCTGTATTATTTATGGCTTTTTAGGAATAGAACCGTTTTCATGGGGTTTTATTAAATCTTTGCAAATTATGAAATAATTATATATTTTGACATAAAAGAATTTATGAGCTGGACTAGTAGAAACTTCTCAGCTGCTTGAGATTTGAACATATTTCTGGTGGGTTTCATCCACCAGCAACATAAAATTATCTTTTTATATTTGTTACTTTTTAAAAGAAGGATCATTCAGAAGTTTTTATTGAGCCAATAACATAAAGACACGAAATGTTGTTAATAGAATTGAAACCCTAAAACATGTGATTTTTTTATTTCAATATAATTTGAAGTTTAAAGATAAGTTAAGTGTTATTCATCCTGCTTGGGCAGCTCTCCCTCATTATAACATGCTGGCCAACGGAGTAGAGTATACCCATGTCAGCCCATTTAGGATGTGGCCAATAGCGCGAATTACCGTTGGGGCATCCGACCACATGCGTAAGCAATTCCCGTGGCACCCCACTATAGCGGTGAGGTTTGTTAACCATCTGGTTTAGTAAACCACCTGAATTACAAAATCACCCCCACCGCCTCGGTGGGCACATGTATTCATGAAGGATCCCAGACATAAACCAGAGGCCAAACAAGCTAAAACCACAGGGCAAGCCAGCTAAAACCAGAGGTTTGATAAATTCAGTATTAATCAAGTTATATATATATATATATATATATATATAATACTGACAAGTTCGACAAAACAAAAAGTATTGATTGAATAAGTTTTGTATTGTTTGTTATTCAAACCAAAAGTCTTACATCCCCCTTCTAGCAGTTTAAATCTAAAGATCTTGCAACTTTATCAAATTGGTCCTTTTCACTGTAAACTATATTCAGTTTAGTACATTCTCTTAAGAAAATTAAATAAACTTAAATGAATTGTAAACAAACTAGGTTTTAATTATTGAGGAAAATGTTGACCTTTGCCTAATTTAGCTATAAATGGCGCCAGTTTAATTATCTCGATTCCAACCTTGCTCTAACGACGCCTTTGCGGGTAGTTCCCAAGCTAAATGTACCTATTGCTTATATATGCCCTACGTGGATTGAGTATTTATAAGGTAAGATAATTTATAATGAATCAGATAACATATAAACCAACGTGTCAACAAAGTTGCAATTCTGTTATCATTTGTTATATATCTAGTTATATACCTAATAACAATCGCCAATATAACATTACCGAAGATCTTAAAATATATCTTTTATTTATTTACATATATTTTCTGAGAGAGTATTAATTCTATACTATATGTAGCATTTAAATATATAACACGCACTCAAATCAAAACTGAATACTCATCTAGAATGTCGATGCAATATTATTCTCAAGAGTTTCAAACCTAAAAAAATTATGTTCTTTAAACATTATTCCAAACCATCTAGTTTGTAAAACGGAATTTAATATACGAGTACGTCAATCATGAAATTTCAGAATGTTAATTAAAAGCTCGATAAGACCGGAAATATTCTTACCGTGCCTAATTAAAAGTAACTTTATTATATATTTTTATTTAATTACTGTATACAATTAAACAAATAGTTAAAGTATAAAATTTGAATAACATTTTGTTTATATTGAAAATTATTCAGAAATAAATATACAAAATACAAGATTATCTGAATGTCTTCTTGACTTATAGAATACATGACAAATGTGAAATGTCTATAACAGTGACCTTGTATAATGCCATCAAACCCTCAAAGTAAAAACGTTTCTAGTCACCAGTATATACTAATCACGTACGACCTTTAAATACAAGTTTAGAAATATCCCTCTGCACTGAAACGTGCATATAAATAGGAGCCCATGAAATGTTATGTTCGTCAAATAACTCTCTCCAGTAACTGGAGGACTTTTTTTACTCTAAGCTAACTCAATTTAAATTTTTATGCCATATGTTGCCAATCTTTTACGGGCATAATATTTTAATATATAGTGGCTCTTAATATACCTTATATCAGCATCTTAAAATATACTGGCTAGGCTTAATATTCTCAATGAAATGCTAACGTGGAAGTGGAATGTTATTTGTATCGTATATATGTATGTATTTATATGCCGGTTAAAGATCTTCGACACACACGATGCAGAAGAAGGGTCCCTCGTCTCGTAGTGATTCAGTAGCTACGGCGGAGATCGGGTATTATTTATAATTTACATGTTTGTATATTGACTAATATTTATTAATGTTATTCTTGCAGGTATTATTGCTTGCTAACTAACGACATTTCTTGCACATCAAGGAGAATGCGTTAGCGTTAAACCTTTGTTCACCTTTGTACAATATATTAGTACAATAGAGTATTCAAATGAAATAAATACGGCATGTATGGCTTATCATGTGACTATGGATCAGATATTCATACTACATTTGTTCTTGAGAAGAGAGCAATCTAGCAATCTATAACATGAGGACAATCTATAACATGAGGATAATCTATCAATCTAGCAATTTATAACATGAGGACTCGGAGAAGAGCATAATAAGATATCAATTCAAAGTAAATAATGTTATGACTGTAATTATTCAAAATGAAATTTAATTTATGTTCATAATATAGTTAATAAATTCATCAAAAATTGTGAATGAATACTGTTTTAAAAATTAACAGTAAAAACAAACATCAATTTGCTATGCCCACGACTAGGCTCCATAAGATAGTTTCCGTCAGGATGAATTGTTTACGTTTTGACAATAAACTCCACAATAAATCCGCAAATTAATCATAAAATAAATTTAAATATAATTTTTAATAAAATTAAAAGTAATTGGATAAAAAAAAACATTATAATGTTTAAGATTACATGGACGACGGTGTGATCCCGGAAAGAATTGTATTTCAAAAGCAGAAAAAAAGGGTTGAGATAATTACAAAAGGCTACAACGGTGGCATATTTTTATGAGTTTAGCGATTTTAAATACCAAACAACCAAAAGTTTTTATTTTTAGCTAATTGTTTATGAAGTTTGGAATTGGTATTTTTACAGGCAATAATAACTGTATTTAGTTATTTCACTTTCGTAAGTGCGCCCGCCCGCAAAACTACTAAAATTATATTTCGTGTGATCTTTTTCATTTTGTAGGATGAAAATGAAATAAAAATTTGTATTAAGGCAGTACTTTCCTTGATTTGAAAATCAAGTAGTATTCATTTAAATAAAAATATTTTTTAACTAATTTAGCTCGGTTATAATGAGAAAAACATTTTTAAACTTCTATCTAACCTTACATTTTGTTTAATGTGCACTGATGGATTTTTTTACAAGTGATTGGAGTGGTAAAGGGTTCCCCGGTCCCCCCGGTGCTGCTGGCAGATGGCAGCATAGCATAGCATAGCATAGCATATATATTTACACTTACTTATAATTACATCAAGTTAAGGATAGGGCCCTTTCCTCTGCATGGTCTATCCCGAAGATTTTTAAACAGCATTTAAATAACATCTTAACAATAATACAAGGTAATTAAACATTTGCCTTTTTAGAGCACCTTCATACAATTAGCAATAAAATACGATAGACATAGAGTCAAATAATTCTTAAAAATTCTTTGGGAAACCATTCTCAAATAGAACGCTATCTCAATGATAAATTCCACCACCATGTTAGCCAGTTAGCTACTGTTGGCAAATCTTTGTCTCAGAGAGCCACATCTGCGACGCTGAACACTTAGAGGCAGAGCATTTCAGCACACCTTGGTCAACAGCCACTAGCCCATGCCTAATAACTTATTATTAATTTTTTTCTGATACAGAGAAATAAGTTTATTTAAGTGTTGTTATCTGTTCCAACCAAATAATTAAAAGTAAATCTATTGTGTAATAATAAGATATTTAGCTTTAGCTTAATTTTTGAGTAGGCGAAAATAAAATAGAGTTTTCAATAAATTCATCAACTAATAATTTTAGAAAATTCATTTTTTCGTTAAATTAATCTAGCAATGCATTAATCAACCTTAATATTTGTATATATACGAGTATATCCACATTGTATTCAAAAAATTGATGGTCAATGCATTCTAATGTATTTAGACACACTCCGCAATCGTCCCGATTGAACTAGCAACCTATGCCGCAGGGACTTGGCGTATGTTGATTTGATAAAATTATTTTTTGATTCAGTGTATATCTAATATTTTGATAAATATTTCTAATATAATTTTTTTAATTATTTCGTAAAAATGACTACCCCGTTAAAATGATTTTTTCAGTAATACACTAATACACTGCATATAAATAATGTAACTAATCCGACTTTCTTATATATAAAATATAACTTATATATATATATATATATATATATATATATATATATAGTTTATTGAACTATTTAAATGCAGAGGGCAAACGAGGAATTTTCTCTTCGGGACCCTGTTCCACATTAATTGTTGACTTCTGCAACATTACAACTTTACAAAACAACCCAAACGTCGTCCACTGCCACCTTGAGATTGCGCAGCCAGCCTTGTTATTCCTATCGGAGATGCAAGTATTAAATCCAAACGAGATAACATACCTACAATACTTAAAAAAAAAATCCCCCGATTCTCAAATTGATGAGTGATTTTTATGATTTATAAATAAATCAATTATATATATATATATATATATCTTTGCCCTCCCTTAAATACGAAGGGTGGCCTGGGTGAGATCATTCAGTGAAGAATTCTCCGACTTCAATGGGGCCAATAGCCTCCTGATATAATATCACATTTAGGACATCTATAAAATACCACCATCACAATTGCCAGTGGTGGTGGTATTTTACCTATGACCCCTGGACTCTTTACCAGCACCGCTATATATATTACTATATATCAATAAACATTTTGTACTAACTGAATAGATGTAAGTACTGCAGTATAATTGATATTTTAATTAAATTAAAAATTAGTGTATATATTTACATATATATTATAGAAAAGGGATTATCTAATTATTTACGTTAAAAGGTACAAATAACAAAAATACATTTATTTAAATCCGATGAACTTACCTAAATAAAATAGCGGTTTTCTCTTCATAACGAATAATTTATGACTAGGCGACAATAAATTAACTCTTCCAAAGGAATTTCTTCCAACTTTTGACCACCGTATAAATTAAGCAGACAGACAGCAGTAAATTTGCCGCATGAATTTAAGAACGCATTAATCAACTTTCACTTATTTCAAGATCCACGTAATGTTGATCAACATTATTCACTGAATTAAATTTATTTTAAGTCAATTAAAATTAAATAATTAAAATATGTCGGTCAAATGCCAAAGAAAAATTGTCACGATAGTACGATTATTGGTTGTAGCTGTGTAAGCATTTTATAAAATGTTAAAATTATTTTGAAATCCCCTTTTTTTTATTTTTTTTTCAGTCAGGCTGAATAAGCCTAAGCCAAATATTGTGAAAAAAGAGTAGTTCGTATTTGTTAATTCTGTTAGAGTAATTTATTTAACTATATGGTTTAATTTAAACTGTTTGTAATGTTTTCTGTATATAATTAATTTATTTATATTTTTTCCACTTTGAATCAACACTCAATTCTCATATTAAAATATGAATCGAATCAAGGGATTTTAGTTAATTCTTTTTTTTTTCTAAACCCGCTGTTATTTCCAAAATGGAATTTCATTTTGAACGCAGTCTAATAATACTTTGATAAATCACAGAATATACCAAGAGAATCTCTTGATTTTACCCAGGGTTCAAAACCATTTAGTCAAAAGTCAACACCAGCATCAGTTGATGCAAAACTAGGATTGAAACTAAACTGTTATTTCTGTTATGTAAAAGGTTATTATTATTAAAATATATAACTAGTTGATAAAGGAGTTTTTTCTTTCAAATATATAACAAAATTTGAGCAGTATTAGAATTGGTCTAAAGTTAGTTGAAATTAATGTACTGCCAGATTTAATGGTGTTATTTTACTATGTTTCATTTTCAATATGCAATTTTTGAATATATGCAATTATTAATGCCAAGTCTGCCACAAAAATGTGTCATAATGGCCTAAGTACGTTAACAGATGTTTCCCATAGATCACTTGTCTTCTTTATACTACTACTAATTAAAAACTTTAATATTTCCTGACCTTTTCAAAATTGAAAGTGATGCAACATTTATCTACATTGTCCGTTAATTGTAATCCGAATTATTTGATTTAGATTTTATATGATATTTTTAAGATCTGAAACCCTAAAATTAAATTATTCTGTAATGCTAAATCTGATATAATAGAATCCTAAAAGTAATTAAGTGATAGTCATTCACAGAAACAAAACTAATGTCAAATACACGATATATAATATACATACTATTTTGTTTGAATGATCCTAAAAAAACAACACTACCCATAAGATATAATAAAAAATATACAAGTTAATCTATACATCTACATATAAAGAATAAAACTAAACAAGTGTTCAATTCTGTACATTGAATAAAAAAATAAAAAAATACCTCTAGTCTTCACTTCATACAAGTAACACAAAACAAAAAAAATGATTCTGAATTTTTTTCAGTCTGTCTGTGGTTCGGCTTTCACGCAAAAACTACGTTGGTCAAATATTTCCTTTGAGTAACTTAAATACCGGGTATAGAGTTTAAAAACAACGCCATCTATTGTATACCTGTCAAATTAAAATTTAACGCCCATAAAACATGGGGAATGTATATCTTGTACTTCAAAGTATGGATTAACATTAATTTTATGACGTTATATGATTTACTAGCTTTTGCCCGCGACTTCGTCCGCGTTTCCGTCGTTTTTCGAAAAAAAAATAGCAGATGTCCTCCCTCATAGTTTTGACGTAACAGGCAGATTCACTTTCGTATTTTAGAAGGGCAATAGTAATATAATATGCCAATCCACAAAACTGTTGAAAAATATAAGTAACCGCAGAATATTATAATATACCCACGCTATACCCACGACTCAGTGTGTAACTCCTTGTTTTTTATTAAGATAATATATTGCTAATATTTTTAGATCAAATTAAAATGTTTCAGCGCAAAGCTTCTGGGTAGACTATGTTAAGAGTCGACCCGTCCGGCACGTGAACGTAAAGATTCCTAGAATTGCTAACCCGGGAAAGAGCGACGTATAATTGACCATGCGAGAAACAGCTAACACCGAGATCTACTCCAGCAACACGAAAAGTCTGCCCTTGAGCTTTATTGATAGTCATGGCATAGCACACCGATACTGGGAATTGCGTTCTTTTAAATTGGAATGGAAAATTATTTGGTATTATGGGAATTCTGGGAATAAAGACAGTTTCTCCTGCACCGCAACCTGTTAAAATTTGAGCCTCGATTACATTTTGTTGCAACTGGGTTACTTTTAGCCGAGTTCCATTGCAAAGTTGAGGTGGTCTTAAATTTCGGAGCAGAATTATCGGTATGCCAATTTTTAAACAAATTATATGAGAAGGTAGTCCAGGCATACTTAAAGAATTTAAAAATTCTATCGGGTAATTAGTGGCTTCTTGTTCATCAACCATTCTATTTATTGAACTATAAACTTTGCTTTCTCCCTGTATATTAGACAGTATTTTATTATTAATTTCAGATGCCTGGTCATTGCGAGGAGTCAAAATGGACCTTTCGCAAAGCCAAGAATTGTCCCTATTTAATATAATTGTTATGTCACCGTAAACCGAAGATATAAGATGTTGTTGGGATTGCACTATACAACATAACTCAGGTGTCAGAATAAGTTTTCCTTGGTGTAGTTGTGGATAGGTACCTTCACCAATCTTCAATAATGTATCAGAAAATTCACGATTATCTGCGTTGTCTCCAGTTCTCACTCGCATATTTATAGTCAAATGCACCGATTGTATATCACGCCACAAATAAGAGCTTTTCAGGCAAGCCCTAATCTCATCAGCTCGGGTTCCCCGTGGTATTACCGGTAAGGTTTGTCGGAAATCACTACAAAATAAAACCGTATTACGCCCATTGGTCGATCATTTTGTCTTATGTCCCTTAGAGTTCTGTCTACTGCTTCTACTCCTTTTCGATGGGCCATCGTACATTCATCCCATACGATTAAATTACACTCACGCAATACCTTAGCTTTGTCGCTATTTCTTGAAATACTACAGGTTGGACTTTCCGTGCGATCTAAATCAATTGGTATTTTAAACATAGTGTGAGCAGTCTTACCTCCTGGTAGCAATGTTGCAGCTATACCTGATGAAGCCACGGCAAGAGCGATTTTACGCTGATTTCGAACATAAGCTAATATTAATTTAGTCAAAAAAGTTTTCCCAGTTCCTCCAGGTGCATCTAAAAACCATATTGTTCCTAAATTATTCTGCACACTCTCGCACACGCGATCATAGACTAAGCGTTGTTCTGCAGTCATCATTGGGACACCGTTTTCTAATGTTACCAGCAGTTCCATTGGGTTGTAACCAATCTCTGCGGAATATTCCCTATTGGTAACCTCTCCGACTGAGGTTGGCGTTGGCAAACCATATTCACAAAGTGATTTACTGCCTACTGCTGTTAAGTCTTCCTGAAGAGCTAATAAGCACTGATTTATAGCCAGATCTCGAAAATTATCATTAGTTGCGCCTTCATTATTGTGAGATAAATTCCGAAGAAAGTCTTCTGCAAATTTTTCTTTATATTTTTCCCATAATTAGACAGGATCAGATAAATTACAAAATGTGAGTAATGTTACAAATAAATGGCGTAACCGTCGTGGATCATCACTAACACAGGATTCTGCTAAAGCGTCATCCCAATGTTGATCATTTTCAAGCAAATGACGCGCTTGGCAAGCTGCATGATAAGTTGGATAAACAACATCGTCTACTTTTCTCAAATCTATAAATGATGTTGGTCCTCGCACTGTATGTAATAATAATCTCAAATAAAAACACTCTGCGTTGTTAGGATGAACAGTATACACTCTACCAAGAACATGTTCTTTGAAAATACCTGTCTCGCCATCTACAGGCCTGCCTGGGCGTCTACGGTTAAAGACACCTCGTTGTTTATCGTAGGTATAATACGATGGAACTTCTTCATACAAAAGAGACTTTGCGAAATTATCAGTTTGGCAAAGTCGAAAGAATGCCAATAAAGTTGTTTGTCTAGGGTTCTCTAATCGTTCTGTAACATTTTCGGCGTTAAAATATATACGTTGACCGCCTTCCAGATGAACATCCAGATGGGTCACAGGTGGATATCTTTCGTGAAGTTAAAAATTAAGATCCGCCACACAGCTTCTGAAGAGCTGATATATCTGCCTGACTGAAATCTAGTAACTTCATCATGTTCATTTCTTAACGCAAACGTAGCTTGGTCACTGCCCTTGTTAATGTACTTACAAATATATTTAATTGACTCTACACTATTACACATTTCTACATTTATGTGAGCTTGAAATGCTCTGGACAATACAGGCGAATACGGAACGACCCACCTATTATCTAAAGTAACCTGTTGTCCAGACATTCGCTTTTCAACAGTAAAACCACCATTGTCTCTTGAACGGCGACGATATAATGGGTATCCATCATGTCCTGTTACAGTTTCATCCACTAATGCTTTTGGATACCTTTTAGTGCAACGACCGTCTTGCATGCAAGGAGCATTTGCGTTAAATGCACCACATGGACCATGTATCATATGAGTTTTAACAATGTCGTATAACAGGGGATCTGCAGTCGGATCTGGAATTTCAGCACTGATTAATCTGTCTACATCATTAGGTCAAACCTTATCTTTTAACCAAAGCAAGATATGTGCGTGAGGTAAGCCGCGTTTTTGCCACTCAACACTATACATATAACACAATACTTCTCCAAAAATGTTATCTTTGGTAAGAAGATCTATCATTGATTTTAATTTTAAATGAAACACTCTTGCAATAATATCATGGCGGTCATGCGGTGCCTGACCCTCAAGAAGCTCCCGAGTGATTTCATCCCACTTGGGATTGGTAGTTACAGTAACAAATAAGTCGGGACGTCCATATTTTCTTACGTAACAAAAAGCGTCTTGAGTACGTTCATGCATGTAGCGTGGACCACCAGTAAAAGAAGAGGGTAAAATAACTAAACGACCCATATTCACAGTATCGTTATCTTGCTGCATGGCATCGCGAAGGTGCACGTATTCTTCAGCGCGCAGCTGCCTTTGATTAGATCGTATATAAACTAATCTTTCGGTTTCAATTTTTGCGTACATGTCAACAATAAACTGATTAAATAAGCCACGAAAACGTTGAAAGTATACCAATCTATTCCGTCTCACTTGCAGGTGGTAACAATAAAATTGAAGGCATGACACCTTTTTATTATAATTAGGTGCGCCTGTGCGCGGATCGGTTTGGTATACAGCGAAATTATAACCATCTTCCCCTCGACAGTATATCATAGGATATTGCAAACTGTCGTAAGCCCTGTGGGTTTCGAAAATACGTTGCAAACGATTGTCTCTGGAACGTATAACGATATCACGCCTATCACATTCCTGGTCGACCAGTACTACAGCAACTTCATTCGTGGATGGAACGTTATGACGCCCAGGGTGTTCCTGAGTTGGACGCTTATCGGCATTTATAACAATTTTATAATTGTTATTACCATCTTGAGAAAGGGCTTTTAATGCCGATTTAAAACTGCATACGTACGAATTAACCTGATGTAACATGTTCTGAAGTTGTGAAATGAGTTCAGTATTTAAATTCGGAAAATATTGATTTCTTATATTCGACTGTTCGTTGTAATCGGATACAAAATATATTTGAAGAAATTTAGGTTGTTCTTCAGGCAAAAGGGACCCTATCAAATGGTAAACCTGACCTTGTACCTTAAAAGTAGGCATGAAAGGGCCTTCTGAGATTTGTTTAGCACCAAAGGATGTCATTTGGAATGCACTATTATAAGTGCGAATATTATCTAAAAACTGTTTGGATTGCAAATGTTCCCCTAAAAGTAGTGATTTTAAAGGTTCCGGTGGGTCTTCGAACGAAGGCAAATTTATTTTACCTCCAGAACAACAGAAACCAGCAGACTCCTTCCTCCACTTCGAAGCATTACAAAAGGAACATACTACGTTCATATCGCCTATTTCAGAAGATGATCTGTAATCAATTGTGAGGTTATAAGCAAACCCACTTTTATATTTATCGGACCACGCCACCGAATTTGTAGATTGATCTACCACGTGTATATCTAAGTCATTAAGACCATGTCGAAATCTATCTGCAGTAAGACGGGCCTCTCGCTGTTCTTCTGTTTCAAGCGACCGAATATTTTCAATTCTTAATCTTTCATTAGATAAAGTAATCAATTGTTCTTGTCTCAAAGAATTGTAATAATCGCGTCCCGACTCTAGTCGTTGTTCATGCTCATGTTCATCTTCAAGAGATCGAATCATGTTATGGTGCACCCTATCATTTGTCAAACGGTCTTGATATTGAGTAAAAGTTTCAGATTCTCGAGACAAAATATGACGTTCGCGATCAGCTGTAAGCCGTAATTCCCTCTCAGTGAAGGTTTCGGACTCGCGAGATAAAATATGACGTTCGCGGTCAGCTGTAATCCGTAATTCCCTCTCAGTGAAGGTTTCGGACTCGCGAGATAAAATATGACGTTCGCGGTCAGCTGTAAGCCGTAATTCCCTCTCAGTGAAGGTTTCAGACTCGCGAGATAATGTATGCCGTTCGCGGTCAGCTGTGAGTCGCAATTCTCGTTGTAAAGCAGTTTCAGCTTCTCGGGATAACGCATGTTGTTCCCGGTCAATGGAACGCCTTAGCTCTCGTTGAGAAGAGCTTTGAGAAGCCCGTGTTGTAGCTCGTCTCGCTCTTTCAGCTGCTAATCGCATCTCTCTTTCTGGAGAGCTTTCATTAGCTCGAGATGTTGAGGCACTAACTCTCATAGAGTTTAACCGATGTGCTCTTTCCTCTTCCGATTCTTGAGAACGCGTCATTCTCATTCTCCTAGCTTGACTCGTAGTTCGAGATAAAGATGGTCGTTTTTTAGGTGGCATCGTTTATTTTATTTTTAATCGACGGTAACTTAAATTCTATTTAGTTACCCAACAAAAAACTTACGTCAGAGGTCCTAACTATAGCTAAGTATATAATAAATAGAATATAAATCTAAGTGCCTATTAAAACTAAAATAATATTCTAATCGAATTATAAATATGTACGTAGGTACCTACAAATTACAAAAGAATAAAAAATGAAAATAAAGCTATACTTAATGCGTGTGCAATACTATCTACACTTACCTACTTCACTTAAAAATGAATAATAAGAAATACCTACAACTACTGTAATTAATCAAAGTACCTATGCTAATACAAAAAAAACCTTAGATGTTCTAAGTACAGCTGCTATATAATAAAAAAATATAAATCTAAGTGCCTATTTAAACTTAAATACCTAATATTCTAATAGAATTAAACTAAGAAATATGTACCTACCTACCTACAACTTAGGTACAAAAAAAAAAGAAATGAAAATAAAGCTAAAACACGTGTGCAGTATAGGTAGATAGTAGGCAATATCTACCTATACCTACTTCACTTAAAAATAAATAAAAAATACCTATGAATACTATAATTAATAAAAGTACCTACCTACGCTTTTATCTACTCAATACAAAAAAAACTAAACATAAAATGCCCAAAACTAACCTATCAGTAACTAAAAATCTAACAATAATCTAATCTATCTATCTATTATCTAATCTAAAAATCGAATCTAAATCTACTTAAAAAGAAATAAAATAGGAACTATTAATAGTTAAGAATTTAAACAAAACTAAAACTATATTAGAAAATAACAACAAAAGAAATTAAAATAAACTATTTAAAGACAAAAAGTCGCGCTGATAAGCACGGTTTATAAAATAACAATTATTGTCTGTCAATAAAGTTCAACACTCTGAACGCATCAACAGCCAAATATTGAATGACGCTTGCGCTCGCCTCCCGCCCCTTTTATACTCTGCCGCCGCGAGCCCCGTCGAGCGCGGCAACCGTTACGCAAAAATAATCCTTATAGCTTGATTCACTATTCACGCGCGATGTCTTGTTGGCGTATTTCATGTAAGTAAGTATAAGTTTGGTGTTTCTATACCGATTTCAATGATTCTTTTTTTATTGAATTGGTGCTAATGTTTATTTTTTTTTTAATTAGGAATGATGGTGAGCATTATTGGTTTTATAAACGTAAAAGTAAACAAATATAATAAGAAATCTCCGAACTGCTAAGCTATCGAGAGTTATGCGTGTTATTGTGAGTTAACTATAAAAGATAGATATATGCTGTCTTGGAATATTTTTCGTGTATTTTTATGTAGAATATTTCCGTTATACATAGTTTCTATGTAGCTCTAACCATTAAGGCTGCACACGCGACGGAAGCTTAAAAAATCAAGCAACTTCTCCCATTTTCTCAACATTTCCTTTCACTGCTCTGCTCCTATTCATTGTAGTGTGATGAAAAGTATACTATTACCTGCCCAGGAGTAAAAAGAATAATTGTACTAAGTTTCGTTAAAATCCGTCGAGTAGTTTTTTTTTTCTATAAATAGCATACAAACAGACAGACAGACAGACAGACAGACAAAAATTTTTTTAACTGCATTTTTGGCATCAGTATCGAACACTAATCACCCCCTGCTACTTATTTTGTAAATATATTTCATGTACAGAATTGACCTCTCTACAGATTTATTATAAGTATCCGTCGAGTAGTTTTTTTTTCTATAAATAACATACAAACAGACAGACAGACAGACAGACAGACAAAAATTTTTTTAACTGCATTTTTGGCATCAGTATCGAACACTAATCACCCCCTGCTACTTATTTTGTAAATATATTTCATGTACAGAATTGACCTCTCTACAGATTTATTATAAGTATAGATTAGTTAGGTATAAAATAAGATAAGAATAAAAAGATAAACGCAAAGTAGTTACAGATGGAAAGTAATATCAAATGTTTTATTAGCGATCACATTAACCAAATTATATATATTCAATTTATAATTAATATGGTTGATTTATATTTTCAACGTTACCTTAATATATTTATGTCCCCTTTTATTAATTTTTACAATGAACACGAAGGAATTACGAATTTGGACATCTATATATTCTTCCTGATAGAGAGAGAGAGAGAGTTAGAGTCAACGCTTGTTTTGTGCAAACATTACAATGGTGGCGGTTTTAACTGAGATAAGAATTACTTAGTCTAGTGGAGTCCAAAGTGTGTGGCGAGTGAGTGGCGTATTTTTTATACATTATATTATTTAATTAAAGGTACATTTTAAGTTATGTATATTTTTATCAAATATAATACCTCGCATTAATAATCTGTAATAACACAACGACTCTTAAATAAAATTAAGCATCAATAAATTTATTTATATATGAATGTTTTATTTTATATGATTAGCGTTTTAACCAACGTGACATACAATATTAGCTTAAATATTAATTATACATAAGTAATTATACATCGACACTTAACTTTAATAATAATAATCTTTAATAGAGCTCGCAATATAAAGAACTAATATTTGCATATTCGCTATTTTAGCAAGTTTATTTCCCTAATTAAAGATACGATCCTCTACAAGTAAACATAAAGTAAAACACACGTAGTTTACAATTAGTCAATTTCTATTCCTTGGCTCCGGTGTACTAGAGAGACGAAGTTTATTAGCATTCCATGGATTTACCATGCGGATGCCGGACCCAGGGAGACGACTGCAGTTAGTTCCTGGGGCGTGCGACCCAGGTGTAGGTTTAAGGAACCCCTTTAATCCACGCATTAATCCTTACCTTCACTGGTTACGTTCCTCACCCTACCTAACTAAATTTAAAATTAATTAATTACGTTCTACAAATGAAATAATTATAGTTCTAGAGAGGCCAAGATCTTTAAGTAGGTTATAGAGAGATTTCGATGTTATACCTCTCGCTTCCACTTTTCAGTACTCAGTTGCAACATGACTTTACCCTCTTGGTACTGAAAGTATAATAAGTATATTGTCTGTATATTAAACAAAAAATACCATTTTATATTTTTTTTATATAATAAACCTTCTATAAGGTGTGTTATTATTTCTAATAATAAAATCAAAAGGAACAGCAACATTTAATAATAAGTTAATTACACTACTTGATGATTTTATTATATAACTTCTATTCTAATATTACCAAACTATATCCGAATAAAATAATCAAAAATTTCAGACTATAAAATAATAATGAACAAAAACATAACCCTATTAATATTAAATATTGAGGTAATGTTTCGTAACATTTATACCTTCAACTTATACAATACTACCATTGGTCTTAGTACCCAACTTACTAAGACCAACGGTAGTATTGTATTATAAACATTTTTATACGATGAAATCAAATGTGCGCGTGTGTTAGTTTATTCAAATATCTAAAGTGTCAAAGTGAGTTCATTTCAGAAACATCAACATGCGCGTCTTTGTAAATAAGGTTTTCACTGAAATACTTAAAATTGAGGGGCACCAAAAAGCGATCAACGCTCTTTAACGTCAACATCCAACTATCACCTCATTCTTAACCGAATTCTGAAAATACACGCAATAATATAATTAATAAATGTATAAACATGTCGCTTCTGTCGAAAAAGTGATTAAAATACAATCTAGATAGTCTGCATCCTACTACCATATTTACATTTTTTTTTTCATTTACAAAATGTCCAATTTCTGTATTATATCTTCTCAACCAGTTATAATGAATATATTAAAATTTTAAATATAATTTATAATTATATATTATAAATATGGCTTATAAATAAGGATGCAAAGGAAATAAGATATACTTAAAATTGAATTATTTTAAAATAAATAACATACGTTTAAACTTTCGTGGACCGTGACTATTATATTTATATTTATATCTACCCGGCTGTATTCACGTGAAATTATATCGGCTCATGAGTAAGAGCACGCTTAAACCTCATGAGTAAGAACCCCGAATGGGTTCGAAGGTAGTCGGGCACATTCCGATGTAATACCCCGTGAATACAGCCGGGTAAATATAAATATAAATATAACATTGTACCTGATATTGAACTACTCTGTTACTCGGTTGCAATCCGAGTCATTTTTATTTATATTTATTTCATTCCCATAACTCGACAGCGTCAGCACTTTACGCTGGGAAAATTCCCTAAACTCTATGCTTATTCTTATGTGAGAAAAATGTTTTTGCGCTACAACTTAACAGCCTTTACAAAAACCCATTGTCAATATTTACAAATATAAAAATTTCTCTTCACAGTTTAGATAAATTTTTAACTTACGACAAACTATTACTGATATTGTAAAAAACACGTGATATTACAATTTGGTTTGGTCTGGTTTGGTCTTAGAACTTACCTTATAAACCTACTCACACCATATATGTAAGTGAATTGTAAATTGTTCACTGCACCCAAATGTATTTTCACTCGCTCCGAAATCGATTGAATAAGCAAGTGATATCGAAGACACTTCTAAGCTATAGCTACATGCAGTGACATTCTATCTTAAGTTTGGTTGGTTAATGTCTTACATAATTAGTTGTTTTATAATGAAATGAATCTGAGTCGAATATACACTATTTCCTAACCCATGTCGTCTTAAACAACGTATGCGCTATTATTAAGGTTATTTAAAAAAAAATCACTTAAACATCTCAAGTAAATATAACGTAATATAAAGCTAGAATATTAGTCCTAATCCACCAGAAATATATAAAAATCTTTATTTTTCCTTTTATATATATATAATAATAGTTAATAATCTTACAATACCGGAAATAGCTGAAGACCCATCGTCTATGGAAGTCACTCGCAGAATCACAACAATTGACAATTAAATATTCACAAAAGGTATACTTAGAGCAGTTCCACTATCCACCTGTAATGGCCGCACAATCGACGATTGTATACGACGTAAGATTGTCACGTTGTAATAATATTTATAACAGACTTAAACTACAAAAGAAGAACGAAACGACGGACTCGTTTGTTAATACGTATCAATAACATTGTTCTCTCTCTTATATAATCAAATTATATTTCTAATATTTTATTTTAAGAAATCATTTAAGTACTTAATCAATAAAAGATTTATGAAGGTAAGGTGTAATTTCAAAATTGCTCGTTCATCGTGTATAATGTGATAATGGAATATGAGACAACCTAATTTTTACGGAAAGCTTTTTGTTTATAAGGCCGAAATAATATATTATTAGCATATTATACTGAGACCTATGATTCTATACGGTTCTCGGAGGGATTGTTGATAATATATATGGTTTAAATTACAATTACTTGTCTAGAATCTAGTACGCATGAACAATGTTATAATTTTTCATATTATGTTATACTTTAATTGATAATAGTTTCACCGTGACCTTTACAAAATAGAATTAAATGTTTTTAATTATAATAAACGGTCTTTATACTGTACACGTAGGAACACGGTAGGAATACGGTAGGAACACAGTAGGAACACAATGGGAACACAGAAACGATATACGGTACGGTGTCTTAGTAGACTCAAAAATATAGTTGGTTTATTATTTATCTGAGAAACAAATTGTTTATTTAGGATATATATTATTACCAAAAATAATACCTAAAATATTTTAAAAGGTATTTTTGTTATTCAGCCTTAAAATTCATAAAATGTTTGAATTTATCGCTTTGAAATAAGCGAATACAATCTGTTATTTTAATTATTTTGTGTAGTAAATAGTAAATTGACTTAAACTTATAATTGACTAAATCTATACGTTACTTGAAAATATTGCATTTTTCATATTTCAAATATAATGCTATTTGCTAAAACCTCATTTTTAATAAACTATTGTAACCAAGAATAAGGTTATATTTTTTTCTGAAATCTGTTTAAAAGACCAAACTGGCAATTTAAATTCACTAGTATGGAATGTTTATTCTTTATCATTATTCGTATTCTTAATTGGACTTGTATTTGTGAACTACAATTGAGTTTCTCGTTTTCCGTTCAGTGGAAATGTTAACGAACATATATTTCCATGAATGTTCTAAACCGTTAGTTTGAAAGCAGAGTTTTATTGAACCAAGAAGATTTTTTTTATGTCGCACTATAAAAGGAGTTTCCATTATGTAAGTAACCATTAAGTTTTTAATATTTTGTTCGATAAAACTATTTTGCGTATTTGAATTTGAGGAAGATTTCTGCACAGCCGTAAGGTATATATACAATTTAAGCGTTACATGCGTTACATGCGTTTTTTTTAAAGTACTATTCTCAAGCAAAAAAAATATAGATATTTTTTAGAAATAAATAATATAATAATAACACTGTTAAATTACATTGTTAAAAATCATAAATTATCATGAATTCATATGTATTTTTTAACTTTTAATTATTTATAGCTCTTTATTGCACACAAAATATATTATATTATACCAATATCTATATACCTAGTCCGTATATATTATAACGACATGAATTTAATTACAATATGAAAATAGTATTTTTCAGTGTCATTCCATTCACAGTCAAACGCCAACAAGACAATTATTATAGAATTCGCCGCAGCAAAAACTTGAATATTTATAAGTCTATTCAGACCGGAGTGGTCTGTTCAGTGATTGACGGGTTAATTTACTCCTCGACAGTTAACATCAAAGTCATATTGAACCATCGGCTGCGCTTGATTCTAGATTCTAAAAATGGGTGCAATTACTTTTTTTATAAAGGAACTTCAATTTACAGTTTTGAAAAATATTATGGATGACTTAAAAGTTTCAGTTGTATTATTTTTTTGAGAGAGGTAGTTCTATTTATTATGTTAACGAACTATTCCTTCTAGTTAGAACTAGAATATTGGAATATTATATAATATATAATATAATTACTGGAATATTAGAGCCCATAGAGCTATAATATTCCTACTAAATTTAAGAATCCTCTTTCGTTAAACTGCTACTATTGAACGCAAACTTGTATTTTATGGTATGTTGTAAAAATTATAAACTTAATAACATATTAAAGACGTTATTGTAAAAGCCAAAACAATACACTTGCAGTTCAGTTCTTTTAACTACATATTTAAACGCAATAGAATTTAAAATTTCACATAATACTAGTGAAATAAAATGAAACTTAACAAACACAAACAGCATTCGATTAACGACGAACATTTTTAATTTGACATTTTGATTTTACATTTAAATCCAAAAATGTAGCCCTATCTTGAAATGCATCTACAGATACTTAATAACCTAAACAGTTATAATATGTATCACACTGAAAAAAAAATATCACTACGCTGGATAACTATTTTTAAAGATTTTCACTGCAGTTTGTCAGCTTAAGTGCGTCACTAAAACTGATAAAGGTGTACAGTTTATAGTAGAGATTATACCATACTAATGTATTTGAAATGACAGATTCGTCATCACATTTTACTGATTAACGATAAAAAGCTTTTGGCTTTATCTAGTACAAGGTCATGCTAAATCAAAACATATTTTTCACGTCACATTATCACAAAAGTTCAAACAAAGTACAATATATAATAATAAAATTTTAAATCGGGAAAATCATTGTAAAATTAATTGTAAAAAAAAATGAGCATTGGCATCAAAATATTCAAATATTAAAACGTGAATAAAATGTGTACTTTCATAAACATTTTATTCACGTCTTTGATTTAAAAATATTTTAATGCAACCTTTTTAATAATTTGTTTACACTTGTATAATAAGTACAGAACATACCTACATTGTATGTACAAACAACCTACGCATCTTAAATTATTTTTAAAGATAACATACAATTCACTGTAAGTTATAACATGTAAAATATAAATAATGTACTAATATCAATTGCAAAGAGACACTTAGAATCTTAATCGAATCGAAACTCGATTGCTTAATGTACTGTAGTCGATAACATGCCAAAATCGATTCAGTGGGCTGAGACTGAATGGTTATATTTAGGACAAACTTCAGCTTACTTACTTAGTATTCTTTCAACGAAATGGATTTAAATTTCAAACATTTTAAAGTACCCCCAATCATATTTCCAATAATACTTAAAAATATCATCCATTTTCATATGATTATTATTGTATGAGATATCGTAAGGGCCCGATAGTAAGTGGTATTGTCTGTCATATACATCTGTAAACACAAATAGTTTCAGATGTGCTGCCACCCGTGAGGGAAAGGAAAAGAAAAAGTCACAAGAAGAGTAGAGGAGTTTGGGGATCCGCCTCTCTTAAAGCCCTAACAAAACGAAGCAAAAAAAATTATAACATGGTCGGGTCACATTTAAGTCTGTTTTCGTATGTCGCAAACTGAGCTTATGTTAAGTGTCTGGTACTTCAAAGCATAATCAAGCGGCTAGCCCTTGCGTTTACGTTACGTATAAGCCACATTTGGTTCTTATCTAGCGTAATATTACAAGAAAATTTTTGCACTCACGTGAAAGTATTCATGGAGTCCCAAGTACACAATCACAAATATTCCAGAGTAGCTTAGTGTTGCCTTGTGAAAAAGTGTTGCCTGAAAATAATAAGACAAGTATAGCTTTACATACTAGCACAAGCTTAGTAGAGATTACAGCGGTTTATCAGCAAACATAATAGTCGAGTCGGTTTCAAATTAAGTTTTAATTAGTTCTTCAGTTCTTTAGTTGGGTTCGGAGTGTCAGTTTGGGGCGTTGTTTGAATTTAGAATGACTGGTTTTTGTCTGTTTTTTTTTTAAACCTTCAACCTTATTAACCCTATTCAGATATTTTAAATAGTTTTATTTATTTGTTTGCTGATTGCTCCTTTTTTCTGTTCGGAATAAAATTCTCTAGTAGGTTTAATATCGTCAAATATTAATTAATAGATGAGCAGCTAATATTATGGCATATTCATGTCATATAAAATAATTATAATAAATAATATAGTCCTACGTCAACCATAATAAATATATATACACATACACGTGAAGACAATACCTATAGTAAAGAAGACATCCAGGAGCAAAAAAACACGCAAGAATAGAATATAAAATTTAAAACCAATATATTTTTTAAGCTATCCGATAATATATAGTCATATGCTTGCTCAAAGACAAACTTACTTTTTTTAGGTAAAAAACATTTTAAATAAGGTTAAATAATGCATTTAATGAATTACTTTCAACACCAACAATTATTTCATCAGTAATTAAACGATCACAGACAAGTAACAAAAGTCATAAAACAAACATTTAACAACTGCCATACATTATAATATTGGACTTAAACTCCATTGAAGAACCGTTAAAACTTAAAGTAAGGTATTATATTATGTTTTAATGAACGAATCGAGTTTAAATGGATAAAAATATAGAAGAAATATATCGTTTTACACTAGCATCGTACTGCAAATGAATCAAGTTTGTTTTGAGCAAAATATATACGAGAAATACATAAGCCAATGCAAATAATCTAAGGCGTTTATATTCGTTGGTTTAAATCGAGCGCTTCGTATCGTTTACACATCGAGCAATATTCCAAAATTCGAAATAGAATTCACTACAAGGGTCATTGCAGTAAATCTGAAATAGGTGGCGATTGGGAATGCTCACATCGACACGTGGTTCTGTCATTGCACAACTCCACTGTTAGAGCAATGTTAATGTTATTTTAAATGCATGTGACCACTTCGTAAACTTAAATTTATCATTAACTAACAAACTTTAATTTATTTTCAATCAAATTATTGTAATAGCATATTATACTTTTTAAGTAATTAGTTAAAAAGTTTAATACACAATATATTTTTTTTAATAAAACTTTTTAAACAATTTAGTTTAATGTAAAGTTATTTATTTAGTCGGATAAAATAGTATGATTTATTTTCAACCAATTTACTGAAATAGCATGTTATAGTTTTTAAGTAATTAATTAAAAAAAATAATTTGTATCACCGTGACTAACAGACGTATTTTAAATTAAGTATTTCAGATGTTAGATATTTTTTTTATATAAAATTACGGTATTTTATAATTTCAATAATCATTGCAAATCCTTACAAAAACCTTCTTCAGTATTGCCTATGCTGTTTCAAACGTTTTGCTGTAGAGTATTGTGGAAGAGCCACTTGTCGCATAATGGTGGGTAGCTTCTGGTGATTCAATATCAAAGTAAACTATCAAAATGATTGTGCAATTAAATATTTCAATGACATTTCCAGATATATATATACATATATATATGTAATATAATTCTAGATCCATGTGGTATTTAAGCACTCTTCAACTTTGCACCCAAATTTATTAGTTAGTTCAAGTGTAGAGATCAAGGCACGATGATAAAATTATCACATATATGTTTATGAGTTTTTGAATAGAGGAGCTTTAATCAAAAACAGGATAAGTCTTAGAACAAAATTAATATCAGCGTCACGTTTCCCTCGGTTATAATATAAAGTTAAGCAAAAAGTTTAAAGTATGTCCCTTAAAGAAATTTGCATTCTTAATAAAAACAATTAAATTTAAATGTATAAAATGACTACATTTGATATGTGAAGTCACATGTCTTCTTTGACTTCCACCAACAGAAGGTATAAAATCAGTATTTTTTGGACATACTGTAAATACATATGTGTTCCCGTTTCTGTTGTGTGTTGGTTACCTTCCATAATATATATATGTTAGCGATAGTGTGACCTTATATGAAAAAAAGTATCTTAAAATAAATAATAAAGTAAGAAAAAACAGATACTATTTTTAATTCGGACGGTCATTTAAACTACAGTAACTGATGTTAATTGCGGAACAATTAACATACATTTCGATATTTTGGCACTGTTGCGAGCCTCAGGATTACGAAATAAGTGTTACGAAATGAGTTTACTCCGGATACATTACATTATGAATATGAAACGATAAGAAAACACAGGTGTAAAATAAAATAAAAAAAATAAAAAAAAAAAAAATATTTAAGGAAAAATAATTTAATAAAACATATAATTGCTAATTGGTAAAATGATGTCGGCGCTTCCCGGGCAGTATCGAAGTTGGTTAGAACAATATATTTATTTGTCTATTTCTCTTTATTCGATAATTAAAGTCGACAAAGGCTAGTGCAATTTGAAGTCGACATATAGATTTAGTGCATAGAGATTTTTTTATATTATTCCGGTGGATAGGACTGGCTTATAATTTTGGCGCGGGCAGACATGAATCTTCGGAGCATCGTCCAGATTGTAACGGTTTCATGTTTCCTGGTTGAAACTGAATTCGGAGCTTGGTATTATTGTATTTCCGATCTTCAATATCGTCTTCATAGAAAATATCAAGTGATGTACAACCTGTAAGATTTTATCAGTAATATTTATAAATGGGAAGTTTTAAACTAATATCGGGTCTACTTTGCGATAAAAATAATTAAAGGTGAAATGCCTTTTTATCATCCCGACGTTTCGGCCGAATTTCGCCAGCGGTGGTCACGGGATGACATTTGTCATTTCATTTAAGTAACAAATTTGTCATTTCATTTAAGTAACTAATTTGTCATTTCATGTAAGTAACTAATTTGTCATTTCATTTAAGTAACCTACGGTAACTCACCAACGCTAAAGGAAACATTTAATACAATAACCATATCTGCATGTATAAATTACACACAGAACCATAAATTCTAAACGCAAAGATCCGACGCTGGAAAATCGTAAAAAATAACACAAATCGCACAATGTCTGACCATAATTTATATTTACATGGTATTGACACATGGCACGACTCATAGGTACTTTTTTAGTAATATCTAAAAGCAAAAGTTCAAAGAGAAAAAACATACATATATATATATTCATTATAAATGATTTCTCATTAAAAACAAAAATATTATATTTAGTTACAAACTGAATATAATAATTTTGGTATTATTTGCGTACATTAAAAAAACCCCATGACAACGGTGCTATTCTAAAACAGCTATAAATAAGTCCCGCCCTCCGTAGATGGACAATAGTGATGTACCCTTTGTGAAAATTTATTTGTCAATGTTTTTAGTCCTGCATCTGACTTCCAAGAGCTATGGGTACGCTATTATTTTGGTCGGGTATTGTACAAATTTTGTTTTTCGGCTCTTGTTCAATGTTAGGCGTATATTAAAAGGTTTTCTTGTATTTAATATATTAATGTACATTTCTGGATAATATAATGCTAAAACTATAATTTAAAATGAGCAGACCTGAACTTACCAATCGAGTTATAATGTCGGTAATCGGAATCGTAAAAGTAATTAAGTGATAGTCATTCCCAGAAACAAAACTAATGTCAAATACACTATATATAATATACATACTATTTCGTTTAAATGATCCTAAAAAAACAACACTACCCATAACATAAAAAATATACAAGTTAATCTATACATCTACATATAAAGAATAAAACTAAACAAGTGTTCAATTCTGTACATTGAATAAAAAATAAAAAAAATACCTCTAGTCTTCACTTCATACAAGTAACACAAAACAAAAAAAATGATTCTGAATTTTTTTCAGTCTGTCTGTGGTTCGGCTTTCACGCAAAAACTACGTTGGTCAAATATTTCCTTTGAGTAACTTAAATACCGGGTATAGAGTTTAAAAACAGCGCCATCTATTGTATACCTGTCAAATTAAAATATAACGCCCATAAAACATGGGGAATGTATAACTTGTACTTCAAAGTATGGATTAACATTAATTTTATGACGTTATATGATTTATTAGTTGGGTACAAAATAAGATAAGAATAAAAAGATATATGCAAAGTAGTTACAGATGGAAAATAATATCAAATGTTTTATTAGCGATCACATCAACCAAATTATATATACTCAATTTATAATTATTATGGTTGATTTATATTTTCAACGTTACCTTAATATATTTATGTCCCCTTTTATTAATTTTTACAATGAACACGAAGGAATTACGAATTTGGACATCTATATATTCTTCCTGATAGAGAGAGAGAGAGAGTTAAAGTTAACCCTTGTTTTGTGCAAACATTATAATGGTGGCGGTTTTAACTGAGATAAGAATTACTTACTATAGTGGAGTCCAAAGTCAGAATGAAACTTTCTTTGAATTTTAAATTGACGTATTTTTATACATTATATTATTTAATTAAAGGTACATTTTAAGTTATGTATATTTTTATCAAATATAATACCTAGCATTGATAATCTGTAATAACACAACGACTCTTAAATAAAATTAAGCATCAATAAATTTATTGATATATGAATGTTTTATTTTATATGATTAGCGTTTTAACCAACGTGACATACAATATTAGCTTAAATATTAATTATACTTAAGTAAATATTATACATGTATTATGATCGTCTACAAGTAAACATAAAGTAAAACACACGTAGTTTACAATTAGTCAATTTCTATTCCTTGGCTCCGGTGTACTAGAGAGACGAAGTTTATTAGCATTCCATGGATTTACCGTGCGGATGCCGGGCCCAGGGAGACAACTGCAGATAGTTCCTGGGGCTTGCGACCCAGGTGTAGGTTTAAGGAACCCCTTTAATCCACGCATTAATGCTCACTTTCACTGGTTACGCCTACCTAACTAAATTTAAAATTAATTAATTACGTTCTAGAAATGAACTAATGATAGTTCTAGAGAGGCCAAGATCTTTAAGTAGGTTATAGAGAGATTTCGATGTTATACCTCTCGCTTCCACTTTTCAGTACTCAGTTGCAACATGACTTTACCCTCTTGCTACTGAAAGTATAATAAGTATATTGTCTGTATATTAAAAAAAAATACCATTATATATTTTTTTTTATATAATAAACCTTCTATAAGGTGTGTTATTATTTCTAATAATAAAATCAAAAGGAACAGCAACATTTAATAATAAGTTAATTACACTACTTGATGATTTTATTATATAACTTCTATTCTAATATTACCAAACTATATCCGAATAAAATAATCAAAAATGTCAAACAATAAAATAATAATGAACAAAAACATAACCCTATTAATATTAAATATTGAGGTAATGTTTCGTAACATTTATACCTTCAACTTATACAATACTACCATTGGTCTTAGTACCCAACTTACTAAGACCAACGGTAGTATTGTATTATAAACATTTTTATACGATGAAATCAAATGTGCGCGTGTGTTAGTTTATTCAAATATCTAAAGTGTCAAAGTGAGTTCATTTCAGAAACATCAACATGCGCGTCTTTGTAAATAAGGTTTTCACTGAAATACTTAAAATTGAGGGGCACCAAAAAGCGATCAACGCTCTTTAACGTCAACATCCAACCATTACCTCTTTCCAAACCGAATTCTAAAAATACACGCAATAATTAATAAATGTATAAACATGTCGCTTCTGTCGAAAAAGTGATTAAAATACAAACTAGATAGTTTGCGTCCTACTACCATATTTACATTTTTTTTTTCATTTACAAAATGTCCAATTTCTGTATTATATCTTCTCAACCAGTTATAATGAATATATTACAATTTTAAATATTGTTTGTAATTATATATTATAAATATGGCTGCAATGGAGGATGCAAACAGAAATAAAATATACTTAAAATTTAATTATTTTAAAATAAATAACATTCTACGTTTAAATTTTCGTGAAATTATATTTATACGTGGAATTATATTGGCTCATGAGTAAGAACCCCGAATGGGTTCGAAGGTAGTCGGGCACATTCCGATATAATACCACGTGAATACAGCCGGGTAAATATAAATATAACATTGTACCTGATTTTGAACTACTCTGTTACTGGGTTGCAATCCGAATTTCTATTTATATTTATTTCAATCCCATAACTCGACAGCGTCAGCGCTTTACGCTGGGAAAATTCCCTGAACTCCATGCTTATTCTTATGTGAGAAAAAATGTTTCTGCTCTACAACTTTACAAAAACCCATTGTCAATATTTACAAATATAAAAATTTCTCTTCACAGTTTAGATAAATTTTTAACTTACGACAAACTATTACTGATATTGTAAAAAACACGTGATATTACAATTTGGTTTGGTCTGGTTTGGTCTTAGAACTTACCTTATAAACCTACTCACACCATATATGTAAGTGAATTGTAAATTGTTCACTGCACCCAAATGTATTTTCACTCGCTCCGAAATCGATTGAATAAGCAAGTGATATCGAAGACACTTCTAAGCTATAGCTACATGCAGTGACATTCTATCTTAAGTTTGGTTGGTTAATGTCTTACATAATTAGTTGTTTTATAATGAAATGAATCTGAGTCGAATATACACTATTTCCTAACCCATGTCGTCTTAAACAACGTATGCGCTATTATTAAGGTTATTTAAAAAAAAATCACTTAAACATCTCAAGTAAATATAACGTAATATAAAGCTAGAATATTAGTCCTAATCCACCAGAAATATATAAAAATCTTTATTTTTCCTTTTATATATATATAATAATAGTTAATAATCTTACAATACCGGAAATAGCTGAAGACCCATCGTCTATGGAAGTCACTCGCAGAATCACAACAATTGACAATTAAATATTCACAAAAGGTATACTTAGAGCAGTTCCACTATCCACCTGTAATGGCCGCACAATCGACGATTGTATACGACGTAAGATTGTCACGTTGTAATAATATTTATAACAGACTTAAACTACAAAAGAAGAACGAAACGACGGACTCGTTTGTTAATACGTATCAATAACATTGTTCTCTCTCTTATATAATCAAATTATATTTCTAATATTTTATTTTAAGAAATCATTTAAGTACTTAATCAATAAAAGATTTATGAAGGTAAGGTGTAATTTCAAAATTGCTCGTTCATCGTGTATAATGTGATAATGGAATATGAGACAACCTAATTTTTACGGAAAGCTTTTTGTTTATAAGGCCGAAATAATATATTATTAGCATATTATACTGAGACCTATGATTCTATACGGTTCTCGGAGGGATTGTTGATAATATATATGGTTTAAATTACAATTACTTGTCTAGAATCTAGTACGCATGAACAATGTTATAATTTTTCATATTATGTTATACTTTAATTGATAATAGTTTCACCGTGACCTTTACAAAATAGAATTAAATGTTTTTAATTATAATAAACGGTCTTTATACTGTACACGTAGGAACACGGTAGGAATACGGTAGGAACACAGTAGGAACACAATGGGAACACAGAAACGATATACGGTACGGTGTCTTAGTAGACTCAAAAATATAGTTGGTTTATTATTTATCTGAGAAACAAATTGTTTATTTAGGATATATATTATTACCAAAAATAATACCTAAAATATTTTAAAAGGTATTTTTGTTATTCAGCCTTAAAATTCATAAAATGTTTGAATTTATCGCTTTGAAATAAGCGAATACAATCTGTTATTTTAATTATTTTGTGTAGTAAATAGTAAATTGACTTAAACTTATAATTGACTAAATCTATACGTTACTTGAAAATATTGCATTTTTCATATTTCAAATATAATGCTATTTGCTAAAACCTCATTTTTAATAAACTATTGTAACCAAGAATAAGGTTATATTTTTTTCTGAAATCTGTTTAAAAGACCAAACTGGCAATTTAAATTCACTAGTATGGAATGTTTATTCTTTATCATTATTCGTATTCTTAATTGGACTTGTATTTGTGAACTACAATTGAGTTTCTCGTTTTCCGTTCAGTGGAAATGTTAACGAACATATATTTCCATGAATGTTCTAAACCGTTAGTTTGAAAGCAGAGTTTTATTGAACCAAGAAGATTTTTTTTATGTCGCACTATAAAAGGAGTTTCCATTATGTAAGTAACCATTAAGTTTTTAATATTTTGTTCGATAAAACTATTTTGCGTATTTGAATTTGAGGAAGATTTCTGCACAGCCGTAAGGTATATATACAATTTAAGCGTTACATGCGTTACATGCGTTTTTTTTAAAGTACTATTCTCAAGCAAAAAAAATATAGATATTTTTTAGAAATAAATAATATAATAATAACACTGTTAAATTACATTGTTAAAAATCATAAATTATCATGAATTCATATGTATTTTTTAACTTTTAATTATTTATAGCTCTTTATTGCACACAAAATATATTATATTATACCAATATCTATATACCTAGTCCGTATATATTATAACGACATGAATTTAATTACAATATGAAAATAGTATTTTTCAGTGTCATTCCATTCACAGTCAAACGCCAACAAGACAATTATTATAGAATTCGCCGCAGCAAAAACTTGAATATTTATAAGTCTATTCAGACCGGAGTGGTCTGTTCAGTGATTGACGGGTTAATTTACTCCTCGACAGTTAACATCAAAGTCATATTGAACCATCGGCTGCGCTTGATTCTAGATTCTAAAAATGGGTGCAATTACTTTTTTTATAAAGGAACTTCAATTTACAGTTTTGAAAAATATTATGGATGACTTAAAAGTTTCAGTTGTATTATTTTTTTGAGAGAGGTAGTTCTATTTATTATGTTAACGAACTATTCCTTCTAGTTAGAACTAGAATATTGGAATATTATATAATATATAATATAATTACTGGAATATTAGAGCCCATAGAGCTATAATATTCCTACTAAATTTAAGAATCCTCTTTCGTTAAACTGCTACTATTGAACGCAAACTTGTATTTTATGGTATGTTGTAAAAATTATAAACTTAATAACATATTAAAGACGTTATTGTAAAAGCCAAAACAATACACTTGCAGTTCAGTTCTTTTAACTACATATTTAAACGCAATAGAATTTAAAATTTCACATAATACTAGTGAAATAAAATGAAACTTAACAAACACAAACAGCATTCGATTAACGACGAACATTTTTAATTTGACATTTTGATTTTACATTTAAATCCAAAAATGTAGCCCTATCTTGAAATGCATCTACAGATACTTAATAACCTAAACAGTTATAATATGTATCACACTGAAAAAAAAATATCACTACGCTGGATAACTATTTTTAAAGATTTTCACTGCAGTTTGTCAGCTTAAGTGCGTCACTAAAACTGATAAAGGTGTACAGTTTATAGTAGAGATTATACCATACTAATGTATTTGAAATGACAGATTCGTCATCACATTTTACTGATTAACGATAAAAAGCTTTTGGCTTTATCTAGTACAAGGTCATGCTAAATCAAAACATATTTTTCACGTCACATTATCACAAAAGTTCAAACAAAGTACAATATATAATAATAAAATTTTAAATCGGGAAAATCATTGTAAAATTAATTGTAAAAAAAAATGAGCATTGGCATCAAAATATTCAAATATTAAAACGTGAATAAAATGTGTACTTTCATAAACATTTTATTCACGTCTTTGATTTAAAAATATTTTAATGCAACCTTTTTAATAATTTGTTTACACTTGTATAATAAGTACAGAACATACCTACATTGTATGTACAAACAACCTACGCATCTTAAATTATTTTTAAAGATAACATACAATTCACTGTAAGTTATAACATGTAAAATATAAATAATGTACTAATATCAATTGCAAAGAGACACTTAGAATCTTAATCGAATCGAAACTCGATTGCTTAATGTACTGTAGTCGATAACATGCCAAAATCGATTCAGTGGGCTGAGACTGAATGGTTATATTTAGGACAAACTTCAGCTTACTTACTTAGTATTCTTTCAACGAAATGGATTTAAATTTCAAACATTTTAAAGTACCCCCAATCATATTTCCAATAATACTTAAAAATATCATCCATTTTCATATGATTATTATTGTATGAGATATCGTAAGGGCCCGATAGTAAGTGGTATTGTCTGTCATATACATCTGTAAACACAAATAGTTTCAGATGTGCTGCCACCCGTGAGGGAAAGGAAAAGAAAAAGTCACAAGAAGAGTAGAGGAGTTTGGGGATCCGCCTCTCTTAAAGCCCTAACAAAACGAAGCAAAAAAAATTATAACATGGTCGGGTCACATTTAAGTCTGTTTTCGTATGTCGCAAACTGAGCTTATGTTAACTGTCTGGTACTTCAAAGCATAATCAAGCGGCTAGCCCTTGCGTTTACGTTACGTATAAGCCACATTTGGTTCTTATCTAGCGTAATATTACAAGAAAATTTTTGCACTCACGTGGTAGTATTCGTGGAGTCCCAAGTAATCTGACAATCACAAATATTCCAGAGTAGCTTCGTGTTGCTTTGTGAAAAAGTAAAAAGTTGCCTGAAAATAATAAGACAAGTTTTGCTTTATATACCAGCACAAGCTTAGTAGAGATTACAGCGGTTTATCAGCAAACATAATAGTCGAGTCGGTTTCAAATTAAGTTTTAATTAGTTCTTCAGTTCTTTAGTTGGGTTCGGAGTGTCAGTTTGGGGCGTTGTTTGAATTTAGAATGACTGGTTTTTGTCTGTTTTTTTTGAAACCTTCAACCTTATTAACCCTATTCAGATATTTTAAATAAAACTTTGCTGATTGCTCCTTTTTTCTGTTCGGAATAAAATTCTCTAGTAGGTTTAATATCGTCAAATATTAATTAATAGATGAACAGTTAATATTATGACATATTCATATCATATAAAATAATTATAATAAATGATATAGTCCTACGTCAACCATAATAAATATATATAGACACGTGAAGACAATATAGTAAAGAAGAGATCCAGGAGTAAAAAACACGCAAGAATAGAATATAAAATTTAAAACCAATATATTTTATAAGCTATCCGATAATATAGAGTCATATGCTTGCTCAAGGACAAACTTACTTTTTTTAGGTAAAAAACATTTTAAATAAGGTTAAATAATGCATTTAATGAATTACTATCAACACCAACAATTATTTTATCAGTAATAAAACGATCACAGACAAGTAACAAAAGTCATAAAACAAACATTTAACAACTGCCATACATTATAATATTGGACTTAAACTCCATTGAAGAACCGTTAAAACTTAAAGTTAGGTATTATATTATATTTTAATGAACGAATCGAGTTTAAATGCATAAAAATATAGAGGAAATATATCGTTCTACACTAGCATCGTACTGCAAATGAATCAAGTTTGTTTTGAGCAAAATATATACGAGAAATACATAAGCCAATGCAAATAATCTAAGGCGTTTATATTCGTTGGTTTAAATCGAGCGCTTCGTATCGTTTACACATCGAGCAATATTCCAAAATTCGAAATAGAATTCACTACAAGGGTCATTGCAGTAAATCTGAAATAGGTGGCGATTGGGAATGCTCACATCGACACGTGGTTCTGTCATTGCACAACTCCACTGTTAGAGCAATGTTAATGTTATTTTAAATGCATGTGACCACTTCGTAAACTTAAATTTATCATTAAATAACTAACAAACTTTAATTTATTTTCAATCAAATTATTGTAATAGCATATTATACTTTTTAAGTAATTAGTTAAAAAGTTTAATACACAACATTTTTTTTTTTAATAAAACTTTTTAAACAATTTAGTTTAATGTAAAGTTATTTAATCGGATAAAATAGTATAATTTATTTTCAACCAATTTACTGAAATAGCATGTTATAGTTTTTAATTTGTATCACCGTGACTAACAGACGTATTTTAAATTAAGCATTTCAGATGTTAGATATTTTTTTTATATAAAATTACGGTATTTTATAATTTCAATAATCATTGCACGTCCTTACAAAAACCTTCTTCAGTATTGCCTATGCTGTTTCAAACGTTTTGCTGTAGAGTATTGTGGAAGAGCCACTTGTCGCATAATGGTGGGTAGCTTCTGGTGATTCAATATCAAAGTAAACTATCTTTATATCTATGTGTATATATATGTAATATAATTCTAGATCCATATGGTATTTGGAACAAACCATTGGGTACAATTATAGCACTGTGCAACAAGATTAGTGATTTTAAGCACTCTTCAACTTTGCACCCAAATTTATTAGTTAGTTCAAGTGTAGGGATCAAGGCACGATGATAAAATTATCACATATATGTTTAGGAGTTTTTGAAAAGAGGAGCTTTAATCAAAAACAGGATAAGTCTTAGTACAAAATTAATATCAGCGTCACGTTTCCCTCGGTTATAATATAAAGTTAAGCAAAAAGTTTAAAGTATATCCCTTAAAGAAATTTATTTGAATTCTTAATAAAACCAATTAAATTAAAATGTATAAAATTACTACATTTGATATGTGAAGTCACATGTCTTCTTTGTCATCCACCAACAGAAGGTATAAAATCAGTATTTTTTTGGACATACCGTAAATACATATGTGTTCCCGTTTCTGTTGTGTGTTGGTTACCTTCCATAATATATATATGTTAGCGATAGTGTGACCTTATATGAAAAAAAGTATCTTAAAATAAATAATAAAGTAAGAAAAAACAGATACTATTTTTAATTCGGACGGTCATTTAAACTACAGTCACTGATGTTAATTGCGGAACAATTAACATACATTTCGATATTTTGGCACTGTTGCAAGCCTCAGGATTACGAAATAATCTGAGTTTACTCCGGATACATTACATTATGTATATGAAACGATAAGAAAACACAGGTGTAAAATAAAATAAAAAAAAATGTTGATATTTAAGGAAAATTAATTTAATAAAACATAATTGCTAATTGGTAAAATGATGTCGGCGCTTCCCGGGCAGTATCGAAGTTGGTTAGAACAATATATTTATTTGTCTATTTCTCTTTATTCGATAATTAAAGTCGACAAAGGCTAGTTCAATTTGAAGTCGATATATAAATTTAGTGCATAGAGATTTTTTTATATTATTCCGGTGGATAGGACTGGCTTATAATTTTGGCGCGGGCAGACATGAATCTTCGGAGCATCGTCCAGATTGTAACGGTTTCATGTTTCCTGGTTGAAACAGAATTCGGAGCTTGGTATTATTGTATTTCCGATCTTCAATATCGTCTTCATAGAAAATATCAAGTGATGTACAACCTATAAGATTTTATCAGTAATATTTATAAATGGGAAGTTTTAAACTAATATCGGGTCTACTTCGCGATAAAAATAATTAAAGGTGAAATGCCTTTTTATTATCCCGACGTTTCGGCCGAATTTCACCAGCAGTGGTCACGGGATGACATTTGTCATTTCATTTAAGTAACTAATTTGTCATTTCATTTAAGTAACTAATTTGTCATTTCATTTAAGTAACCTACGGTAACTCACCAACGCTAAAGGAAACATTTAATACAATGACCATATCTGCATGTATAAATTACACACAGAACCATAAATTCTAAACGCAAAGATCCGACGCTGGAAAATCGTAAAAAATAACACAAATCGCACAATTTCTGACCATAATTTATATTTACATGGTATTGACACATGGCACGACTCATAGGTACTTTTTTAGTAATATCTAAAAGCAAAAGTTCAAAGAGAAAAACATACATATATATATATATATATATATATATATTATATATATTCATTATAAATGATTTCTCATTAAAAACAAAAATATTATATTTAGTTACAAACTGAATATAATAATGTTGGTATTATTTGCATACATTAAAAAAACCCCACGACAAAGGTGCTATTCTAAAACAGCTATAAATAAGTCCCGCCCTCCGTAGATGGACAATAGTGATGTACCCTTTGTGAAAATTTATTTGTCAATGTTTTTAGTCCTGCATCTGACTTCCAAGAGCTATGGGTACGCTATTATTTTGGTCGGGTATTATACAAATTTTGTTTTTCGGCTCTTGTTCAATGTTAGGCGTATATTAAAAGGTTTTCTTGTATTTAATATATTAATGTACATTTCTGGATAATATAATGCTAAAACTATAATTTAAAATGAGCAGACCTGAACTTACCAATCGAGTTATAATGTCGGTAAAATTACGTTACTGCTCCGTTACTAAAATTAAATAAAAATATAAAAAAAACATACAAGTTAAAGTTTTCTTTAAGGATAATGTAACAACTAAGTATGCCATTAAATTTAAATATATTCAGAAAAAAATAAACATAATTTAATAACTGTGCATAAAACGAAATTATTTATAAAGTCTTATTTTGAATGTAAACAAAATATATTGATTATCAAATATAGCAATAAGGCCGCCTTTTGTACCATATTTTTTTTTTAATTCACTTTAACCCCTCCCTCCCCCCTCCCCCTCTATAGAAACAAAAATCAAAATTTTTAGATTACCCACTTAAGCCTGAGGTCAGTAACCAAACGAAACTTAAAAGCACACAGCTCATTAATTTTGTTTAAGTTATATTTAATATACATTTTCAAGACAACATTGGTATTGTTTTTTTTTTTTTTACCAGAACAAATTATCTATTGTATTCATTTACAAAAAGAATGAGTATTATAAAAGAATATTAAAAATTCTTTTAATATTACAATTCTGTATTCAGAAGTCAGCGAATAAATTATATTCAAATGACACGTATTTCTTTCATATCAGCTAAGCCATTCCCCCGTTTACATAAAATTATTTGAAGCTGTCAAGAGACATCTTTGTTTATAACGTTTGAGGACAGGTTACGTTTTATAAAATTCACTTCTCTTTAGTAAAATTATATTCATTTATTTTTAATATTATACAAATCACAAATAAATAATCCTTATCAGTTTATTGATACTTTAGATTAGAATATAAAACAAATAAAATTTTAATCCATGCTATTTTAATTATTTTTTTTATTCACAAGTATTTTCCACGGACAGGTTGTCCGTGCTCTTTTTGACGTTTCACATTTTTTTGTCATATTAAATTATTTATAAATTGAGATAAACAAAAATGCATAACAGAAGAGATTATTAATCAGTAGGAAACTTAAAAACTATGTTAGTCCTTTGCAAAGTTTTTTTTTTTTCATTTCTTTTTTTTTTTGCTGTTTTAATTTTAAGGTTAGAAGAAGGCGCTGTTACCAATAAAATGTGAATTTATTTCGGACGATATAGAAGTTAAAATGTTCGGGACATTACGTTCTATTGTATCTACAATATACGAGTATGTTGTGCAATTCTTCTTTATGTGTGATCTACAATACAGTTACTCAGTTACTTTTTGTGTTCATCATTTTTCAAATGCAATGTCATGAAAAAATCTAATGAAAGTTTATAATCTAATTTAAGTTAAAGTTTGTTGAACAAAATGATTTTTTTATACAAATAATAAACCATAATTACAAAAACTAGATTTAAATTAGATTTTTTTATTATGTAACGTTGTAAAAAAGCTTAAAATAAGTCTGTCCTCTATCTGAAATCAACGAGATTTTTTTTTAATTTTTACGTACATATTTATAAAATCTATCCAGACCCGAGTGGTCTGTTTAGTGACTGACGGGTTAATTTACTTCTTGACAGTTTACATTCAGACCGCATTGAATGTGTTGGCTGGGCTTGATTGTGATCATCGAGACCAAAACGTTTTCCACTATCATTGTTGAAAAGAAAATTCCATATATTCTTTTTATATTTGTATTTATTTAAATCTTTTCCACTTTGAATCATTACCAGTGATAACTTGAGTACGTCAAATAGAGGCGTCTTAGCATTATAGTGTATTAGAACATCTAAGTGGATTTTTTAAACATAAATATTTTTTTTTAAGTTAGAAGGTTATAAAAATAACTTAATTCACCTTTTTCATTGGTTTCAGTTTCCACTAGTACCATAGTTAAAAAGCAAATTTTCTGGAAATTTCAAAAAGTCTATATCGAGACGGAGGCGACATCTGTCTGGCATCTTCTGCAAATCCAATAACATTGAAAAGATGCCACAACCGAATAATTCTCAAAAATTGTCCATTAACATATCTTAGGTTCGAGTCCTGTCCGTGTTAATGAATATTTAATTCTATATCAATTTAAAATTTACATCAGCTTAACATACGAGTTTCATCATCAGCTAAACATTTTTACAAATAATTTCCAGCATATTGTATTGTATTTCGACAGCATTTGGTTTGTAATAATAAAGTGACAATATCTTTATGACCATTTATAAAAACATAATACATTCTTATTAATGAATTCCTGACATTCGAACTAGTTTCAGCTGTGTTTAAGACGTCAGTCTCTTCTCCTTAAAATAAGTATACTAAATGGTAACAAACCAAAGAAATTTAATTAAATTTATATTAATATTTTTAAACAGTTTACTTAATTTAGAACGTATACAACTTCATGGTATATTCATGTGCAGTAAGTGCGTGTTTATGTATGTGTCCATGTGTGTGTAGATGGATTTTTTATTTCTATAGTAGTAGTTTGTCAATATCATTAGAACCAAACTTTTTGACCAAGTGAAAATGAGTAGAGAATTTATACATCTCGGATTTTAAAAAAATATATATATTACAAATTAATATAAAAACAATATTTATTTATGAATCACAAAAACAATCTTATTTTAATAATATGCGATTTAGGAGACGTAGACGATGGGAATTTTAAGGATCTTTGAAGCATACTTTTCAACCAAATGAAGCGTAACACGTCTGTCAGCTATTTCAAAATCTGACAGACGCTATATTTCACTCTCGATCATTTCTTGCTATCCTTGAATATTCAATATGCTAAACCTTAAAAATTATGATATATTCAGTTCTTGGTTGGAATAAAAACGGCAAAAAATACGATTTTGTTGGAGAAAGTCCAATGATCAGTAAAATATATCACAAAGAAATATATATATATAGGTATAGAAAACACATGCTTTTTTTTAGGGCATAGAAGTGCTCGAGTAAATGGTTTACCGATAAATATTACTATCGCCTATAGATATTTATATGAAAAGTTCACCCTAGAGAAATACACAAAGTTGAGTCCAAGAGAAACGGAGTAGAAGTGGAAGTTTTTCTCCCACGCGCCGTAAAAAGAGCAGCTATATAAGTTGCTATACTTTAATTTTCTATGAATATGGTTAGTACCATTTTGATGCGGGTTGATTCGACCTGAGAAATATCATCGAATCAAACCCTATTCGAGTTTCAGTGAAATGCTATAACCTAGCATTTGTTTTCAAAAATATACAACGTAGCATTTTCATTAATATTCCTACGTCATTTTACGATTTATGTGATCGATTTTCACGAGAAATGCACCTGTCTTTTATTAATGAAGACTCCATTCTTCAAGCTGCTAGCCATTTTTCAAGGTTAAATAATATGGCTAAATTGTATAATGAAAAAGGCGCACAAGACCTACTTCTTTCGTCGTTGAAGAGATATTTAAATTTCATTAGGTTTGTTTTACACTTAATTTTTGAGGGCAGCTCGCATCGTAGGGCCACCCCTAGGCTACATTATTACTAGGAGCTCACCACTTATTTCAGAATTACCCTCCGTATATTGTATGGGTGATTTAAATTTGACTAGATAAATTTCAAACAATCACCCGGTCTTGGTGCTAAGTGTCAAAATCAATGATTACCTGGAAATTGATACTAGTATAGATTATATTTTTATTATAAATAGGTACTTTAACCTACACAAAGGAAAGGTTATTTATTTATTATGAATTCAGAAATCCAACCGAATCTAACTGAATCCATTTCATGCTGAAGATTTTTTAAATTTTAAATAAAATAGATTTTGGTATTAAAAAGAAACAAGCAATCAACGATCTATCAGTTAAAGCCTGAAGTAAAGTATAGCAGTATGTTCATCTCGACTTCTTATGAATCCTTTTTTAATAATACTTTGGGAATGTCACGTCACATTGAAGTATTATTTTATTAATAATATATTAATATAGCATTAATTATAGCTTGAAGTAAAAACTTGTTTATTACATGGATCTGAATATAATATAAATAATTATTTTGACTTTAATAAAATATAATTTAACGAAGCATTAAATATGAGACATTTGGTTCTAAATATTCAAAATCCCGGAAACGTAATTCAGAACCTGTAATTTGCAGATCATTATACAGAATATTTCAAGGGATTACCCCGACCCTTTTCAACCAGACGAAATACCCATATTGCGTTGTGTTTACCTTAAATTGATTTTGCATTAAGATCCGCAATCTCAATGCCTCTTATACAAAAGTATTTAATTGATATTTATTTTAATCTTACGTTTTCTTATATAATTTGGCTTATATAAGAACTTGTAGGAACACTTTAAAAGGAGTAATTTTTTTTTCTTTTGAAAATCTGTAATAATTTACGACTTCATTGTTTCAAATGTTAATTAAAGTCATTAAAATAAATAGTTTGCCTAGTTCAAAATATCAAGTTTCTAAACGCTATATATATATATATATATTCTGTGTCAGTATGTATATCGATGATCAGTTTATGTAATATTAAATAAATTAATAATTTGAATTATATTTACTCCGGTGTCCTAATTACATTTTCCTTAACACAATGTTACCTGAATATTGAAACTCATAACCCTGAGTCAGTATATATTTTGCTTAGAATATTTAAAGGTAAAAATCGCGGTTTTGACCTGCATAGGAATTGTATGAAAATATTCATATCTACATGGAAAGCGTCACAGGTGCCGACAAACGGTGAAATTGGAAATTTTTATTGGATTATTCCACACCTTATTTACCGTTCATTGAAATTAAATATCTCGTAATACTCTTAAGATATTATTGTAACGTTTCGATATAAATTTCTCAAATTATTTTCTTTAAGGAGAATATAAATCAAGAGACCTATGTTAAAGTTTTTTGCGTACCTGATTTATTATTTTCTTGGATGATTTTTTGTTACATAAAAATATTTAGGTAAGTTTAATATTACATTAAAGGGAAGAAGGGATTCGAGCAATATTTGCGAAGGTCTAATAAACGTTATGTTAAGATGTTTGTAATATCTTTTATTAATTTTGCAATCTTTTTCTAACCTCCAAGATAATAATGACACACGTTCATTCAACTGTCTTTTATTACCTGCTTACATTACGAAATAATCACCCAAATTCAGTATACTACTTATCCCGTACTTTAACACGTAGTGTAGTACAAAAAAAACTGCAATAGTCATTAAGCTTGGAGTAAGACTATATAAATAACAGAAGTGCACGCAATAATGCACCCTCACGAGTATTAGCGGCTTCCCATTCGCTATCATCGCTCCCATCCAAACTCTATAGTGATATGAAAACATACGCAATAAAATTTCACAATAAAACGCATTTATGAGTTGTATTTAAAACTGTTGCAAGTTAAGCAAAAGAATACAGAACAGTAACGGATTGACTTTTTTATAGCTGTTATAATTATATTTTTTTAAGTATTAATATTAATATACCTCAGTAAGTAAAATAATAATAGAATTGTGTGGTTTTATAGTATTTGATACGAGCAACATTCTTGACTTCTAGTCAAAGAAGGAAATCAAAGAAAAAACATTTGTCCTATGACAATTACAAAAGCAACATCTTGATACGTAATATTTTTTCGTGTGTTCTGTTGTGAGGGAAGGAAATTGCTTATAAATAAACACATTAATGTAAAAGCCGGATTTGAGAGTGTTAACGCTTCCCCGAGCTCATTGTGTGACGTGTTATAGGCACTTATCATTTGATTTATCGTAGCCTCAACCCTTGTTTTTATTACCTAAGTTATCTGACGTATAATTTTGAAATACGCTAACGATTACTGATATTCTAATTCATACTAAAACTCTTTATAGAAAAATACTTGTACTCAAAACTGAATTCGAGTGGATATAAAGGAAGGAAAAGTGAGAAAATCAAAAGAGAGTCAAGTTTACTCATGAACGGAAAAAAACCCAATGTAGGTAATACTAGTACGAATTAATCACGTGTCAGGCTAGTCTTCAATCACCCAGCGATTGATAGATGGACGCTAGTTCGGTGGCCATCCATCATGTGAATACTATCGATTCGTTGTTCAACAACAGTATTCGTAATAATATTTTGATTATGCATGCGGCCTGATTCTCGATTCAATTTGATAGGTCATGATTTGTATCAATGATTCAGTTAAACATCCAATTTATAATTGATAGTCAGTCGGTAGTTTTTGGTTTCGTTTTGGTGTATCGTTACAATTTTGACATCAAAATGATGATAGTGTTAGTGAAGGAGACGATAGTGATTTTATAATTTGAATCAAATTTCGTTAAAATTCAAGTAAACCAAATTAATTAATAATTGTCTTTATTATTGGCTATTGTGTTTGATTCAATTGTGCCAATTACTGGATAAAAACCTCGGAAATGTAAACAATTTGTCTCAATTCTCCTTGTTTTGTGAAAGATGCTATTTGTGGGTTTATTTCAAATCTGGTCGTTAGAAACAGAATTCTGGAATAAAGTTCACTTTTGTAGCAATCAATTTATAACAGACGTTAATTTATCAAATCATATATATTGTTTGCTTTTTAACTTATTAGCTGTTACCCGTGGCTTTACCTCGTAATAAACGATTATTATAACTCAACGACAGCGCCACCTATTTGTTACAGATAATGGGATAAGAATTTCTAGCACGAAGTCATTTTGGTGCTTAAAAATATTACCATTACATAGATAGAAATTTTCATTCAACATTTTACCCCTTTCCAGATTTATTTTTGGGAAACAATGTAGCCTGTCTGTTCTGTTCGTGCCTCTAACTAAAGCTATTAAAATTTCCAAATCTCTATACACTCAGCCCCGCACAAAACGTAAAAGCGTTATAGACAGACATACGGAACTACTTTCATTATTATAATATCAGCATGGACAAATATATATATATTGCTAAAGTCAGTTTAATTATAAATTATAAATTGGATCTTTTAACAACCCTTAGAAAGAAGTTTACTACTGTATTTTAATTTAACATACAATCCTGAACGTAAAGAATATTGATATTCCAAGAAAGACAGCGCCCCGCTCTTGTATTGGATTATTTGACAAAGTGACAAGTATGCCACAATTCCAATTTCATCCGTATCTAGGTTATAAAATTTAATCCAAAACTGAAACGTGTCAAAAATCTTCTTGCAAATATATGTACTCGTATGTTCACAATTGAATTATTTGAAGAGATTTCAATTTTTATACCTATTACCGTGTGTACTAAAAACGTTGTAAATCTGTGAAGTAATTAAAAACTAAAAGAACAATAAAAACATAATTAAATAATATATTTACCTATGCTTATCGTATCGTTTATACAATAGTGAAATTTTTAATAATTATGAATAAATATTTCGTTATTTTAACATTTTTAGTAAAAATTAATATGTGTAGAGATTTCTATGTAGGTATGTTCAAGAAAAATGACCTTTTAGTTGCACAAGACACACTTTACAAAGAAAAAGTGTCTTTCCGATCAGTGTATGCAAAGTATGGAAGAATTTTTAAATGCCCGGTAACGCTTTTACTCATTATGTAAAATAAAATATTGACCTGAATATTTTTATCGACCAATCGGTTATTTGATGAAATTAAAATAATTGGAGATTGTGTATCAGGCGTATCTCGATGCATGTTTGAACCATCGTATTTAAAATTATATACCCTTCCAATTTGCTAATATTTCAGATCACCTATTTCCATGTAGTAGACCGCCTTGGAATTGGTAGAGGACCCCGAGTAGAAATAATTCGAGGAGGGCTTCGATACAAATATGTCGTACTCCGATTGACATCACCGTATAATTATCCTGTGTCAGTTAACATTTATGTTGGCTGTGAGAATAAGTTAGTAACAAAAAGTTTTACACGTAAAATAGTTGTGCAAAAAACCACTGCCGATGAATCTAAGTCAGTTACCAAGCATGATGAGAGTGCCACCACTAAAGACTCTGGAAATACCAAAGACGCTACTGTTGGGCCAGCGGCAAACACTACTAGTTAGATACCTAATGTCTCGATTATATCAAAACATAACATATTTGTAATAAATATTTTAACACGAAAATCTTCTATGATTAATTATATGGTCCTATAAGGAGCACAGTGATTTTTCACAATTTAAAACATAGTTACATAAAAACTTTGACGAAAAAAAACAATAACTTAATAATTTTTATATTTGAACTTTCGTGAACCATGACTATTATGTTTATATTTACCTGACTGTATTCACGCAGAAATTAAATCGTAATGTGCCCGACTAGTTCACGCCGCGAGTCCGCCACGCTTAGAGCTCATGAATTAAAACCTCGAATGGGTTCAAAACTAGTCGGGCACATTCCAATTTAATTTCTGCGTGAATACAGCCGGGTAAATATAAATGTAATAACTTAATAAATTCTCAAAAAATAGATAGTTACTGTGAGGAATACTATTATGATACTTCAAAATTAATCAATAGATGTTATATGTCCTTATATGCTAAATATTTGATATTATCTTCAATTGTTGGTAGGCAAAATATGAAGATATAAAAAACATTAGCTTATCAAATGTAAAAATATTCAATTGGTATCTTAGACTTTATAATATACGTTATGTTTCAGAAGCATTTAATCTATTTATAAAAATGTTGTTAGCATTGGAAGACAAATTTGCTAAGCCAGATTTATAAGAAGAAGGAAGCTGAAAAAAGTTTTAACATCTACTGAGAATTCAATGTGCGAAGTATGTATCCAACTCTATTATCACCAAGTCTTAAAACAGCACCACCACGTTCAGCGCAAACTTTTTCATTACAAGTCTAACTTTGAGCTGGTGCTAACTATACGAAATCTTTGTACAACTTTCTCTTCAGTTATTTGTACTGCGAGTATCTGAACTAAATATGTTTGGAAAAAGCACTTTGTTCTGGAGTTATCGTGAAGAGTTTTTTGTTACTAGAATAACAGTACTTAAAGTCTTATTGCTTTTCGTCTACCAACATTTTTATATTCTAAAACATTTAATATGTATGTATTTTATTTTATATTAGTTAAAAAAATATAGTATAACTTATTGTCTATAAAATATGTATTATTTATAAATATTTTTATTAATATATTGTATTAATTAATTGTAGTATTTATATTCCTTTTTTTATTTTTTTTGACACCTACCGCGATATTTTACCAACAGAAGGGATTAACTGGTAAAGTATGCCACTAGGCCTTAAGTTTGCCTTTAGTTAAAAATCAATGTAGTGCAAATAAATAAAAGAATATAACTGTAATAAAAAATATATATTTTTATAAATTTACTCATTTAAATGTCGTTTTTTACATCTAGTATATATAATATTTTATATTCGTGTTAAAATAATGATCATGCTTCATACGCTCTACGCTTGTATTTAAAAATGTCGTGGTTTAAAATCAAAACATTACCTTTCATTGCGGAAATTATTATTTCATAGATTAGAAAATAAGACACTATTGTTCCATTATATGTCTAACAATACCTCATAATAAAGTATATACATCAAATGAATGTAATAGCTATAAAAGGGATAGGTTTTATTTTATCTTACATTTTTGTAAATATCTTCAGCGAGTCATGATGTTACTTTTGATTTTGATTTCTATTACAGTAATTAATGTTTTATGCGAGACTAATTTCGTTGAACAAGCTGTTAAAGATGTCGAATCGGAAATGTCAGAGGGCGCAATACAAAATTTTACATCAGACAGGAAATTGAAAAGGGTCATGAGCTATGAGCATCATGAAAAATTTCGGCCGAACGAGTATTGCCGCCAATTTAAAACATGTGCAGAGTGTACTCAAATATCTTTGTATAATTGCGAATGGTGTCATAATTATGGATGTACAGATATTAGTTTCAAACTTTGTCCCAGAGCAGCTAAAAGATCAGACAGCTTCCAAGATTTGTGCCCTAAAATTGAATCTGGTAAAAGAATTCTTATTTCGTACGGTGTAAAGGCAAATATAAAAATAAAACTACGCGCGCCCGATCCAATTCTTTACGATAAAGAAGTTATATGTCAAGTTCAGATTGGAAATAGACTGACGCTTCTCAAAGCATTGATAATAGGTGGAGTAATTTACTGCTATCCGATTATTTTTGATGAAAAATTTGAACATACAACAATGAATGGAACATTACAAATAATTTGGGGAGGAATGGACCCATTTTCTAATATAATTCCCATAACGGTGTATCGGTGTGAAACGTTGGCAACGGAATGTGAGTCTTGTATTGAAATTCCACATGGCTATGGTTGTGGCTGGTGTTCCACCACCAAAAGTTGCGTGATTGGAGACAAATGCAGTGAAGACATTATACGATGGACCGTAAATAGGGTAATGTGCCAGGAGAGAAAATTGCAGTATGTATAATATTTTATCGATTTCAAACATATTATACATTCAAGGTAATAAAAGATATATCTTATATAAAAAGGAAATCTCGAATAATCAAAAATTCGTTCAACAAAATTTCTCTTTTCTGCTTAAGGAGAAATATAGAAAACTAGATCAAAAAATCGATGACATGACTTTATACAAACTTTCATAGTTCTGCGAGATTCAACTGCATTGAAAAGATGTCAACTTTAGATAAAAATTCTACTCTTATACTATCCATGCATCGCAGAAAATAACGAAGTAAAATAACATTCAGAAATACATATATTTCTAAATAAAATAATTTTTATTTGACCACATAAATAATAACAGCTTTTTATACTTATATCTTTAAAAAAAATAATAAACAAATATAACAAATTATATTTGGAATATAATTATTTATATCAAGTGTATACTTGATATAAATTTGTAGGACATAAAAGTTTTTAAAATAATTATTTATAATATTTATACGAGTATTCGTATAAATATTATAAATAATTATTTTAAAAACTGAAACACTCACGTAATCCAGTTAACTCTCTCTGTGCAATCAGGTCGTATCTCAGACTCGTGGGCGCGTAAATCATTTGACGAATGTTCTTGCTCCTCAGTGCAGTGCAATGGATTCATATAAATAAATCAAGTGTTTTGTATTACATTTTCTCTTAAAATAAATATTTAAGGTAAAGTTGGTTGGTTGGTCGTTGGTTATAGTAATATTAATAGTATAATTTTTTCCAAAGCTTTATATTTTCAAATACACAAAATATTATCTTAGTTATTTTTAATTTAAATTACATAATTAAGGTTGTATATAGTTGTTATTTTTTTTTCTCATTATTCATTATTTATTTTATCTTATAATTAAGGTTGTACGTTATTGTTTTATATTTTTTCTGTGTATTTTTTTTTTGTATTCCAAATATATAATTTTATAGAAAAGAATAAATATACTGTGGCAAACTTTTATATATATTAAATACTCTTACTTACAAGAAGCATCTATTAATACTAGATATACTTAAAATGTATTTCTTTTTAAAACCCCACTAGACTCACGAGCAAGTTTCAGCCTAAAAAATCCCGGTGCGACATTAATTCGGCATTGGTGCAATATGTCTTCCCAAACTTTCCAATTTACACAATCCGATCGTAAATCTGCGGAGCTTTGTCTGAAATTTTAAAATATTACCGGTGTGGCGGACGCAGAGCCGGTCTAAGATACCCTGGATTACAATTTAAGGGTTGAATGATTTATATTGAACAACTCCGTTTTTCAATACGTATTTGTTAACCGGTTAGTTTATAATTGTGAGCGATACAGTCTATTTGGGGTTCCTTGTAGCTTTTCAAAATTCGTTTATTTATATCCTACAAAATTATCTTTTGGGACCTTTTAGGAAATTAATAACATAACCCGTTGATTTACCTGGTATATAGTATTATTATTATTTTATATAACCAATACTTTAAAAAACGTAACAAACATCCCAACTATACATATATATATATATATATTAAAATATTGTCTGTTATCGTGATATCAGAAGCAACTGAGCCGTGTGACCAACCCCATTTTCCACCTATAGACAGACAAACAAGGCCGGAGAATGAGATAGGCTACATTCTGCCAGATTTATAATCCCATAAACAATCAAAACTAAACTTAATCATATAATATTTATTTAATTCAGTTTTTTTTTTTATATTGCGTAACTAAGAAAACGGTTTATACTTTTTTGTCACATACCAAATATATAGCCAGAAGCATTAAATTAAATTATGCTTTTATAAGTCACACCCTTATAAAATCCTTTTAGGATAATGAATACGTAATAACAATATTGGTCCGTTTGACCCAAAACAAAACCTGAGAGGAAATTGAGCAGATGCCGCTGATTCGGCCACCTTTATCGGGTTACATTCTCCGAGATCTAGGATGTAGTTATAATTGGATATGACTTTTTTATATATAGTAGACTGTCTATGTATTTTAAAGTGAAATATATCTTTCTAATATATCATAGATTGAATAACAAATCTATCGAAATAATAAAAGTGAAAAAAAATCTTACTGAAAATTATCTACGATAAATATATATGTTTTTGAGTATTCTTTCATTTTGAATAATATAATTTTATAAATTAACAAATACAATTTTATGGATGTAAGTGATATAATTAATAAGACTAATGCTGATTTAGTAAAATACATTTTAAACGATATATCTTCGTACTCATATGTAAATAACATTTATATAAAAAAATACAATATCGTTATAATTAATGTAATTAAACTATAACTCTGAATTGGCTAATAATAACTCAGCAAACAAGTAAATATAATATCTACGTATTTGAAATATAAAATACCTTATCTATATTACATACTCCACGGCTTAGTCCAGTATGAGTTTGGACATTGATTTTCACAAACGGTTTGGTAAGTATATTGCGTTATAAGACCCTACAAGTTGAGGGGGTAAGTTGGAATCTGTTCTATTCAAATACACTTACACTTTATATAATTATAGATACTTTTATTACGTTTTTACTAAAATTAAAATATCAGCAAACATACAGACATATTATTTGAAATAACTTTAATGATCGAAAATACAATTATGAAAAATAATGCTGATTACTTTTAATAGTAATTGTTTGTGTAGAATTAATCTACATGCATTAAGCTTAAAATATATCCAATTTGTCAGATCCTATACTAAAACTATTTTATGAAAAATACTTTCTTCGACTCCCAACATTTGATAAAATAAAATATGAGTCCCAAAAAAACATTTTATCAAAACATCCAAAAACACTGAGTTAATAACGTAATCCGTCTAGATGTTGAAGGATACGAAGGTGAGGTATCCTGTGTATCCTTATCCTGTGAAATTCAGTTTCGGGTTATCTTTTTCTTAGTACTTAGTAGATAAGTACAGTGAGAAAGATATTTATATTTATGCAGTATTTTTATTCTTTATTTATATGTGCACATTTAAGATACTTTTCTAATATTTAAAGTAAACCTTAGATATGATAGTGTTTATAGATTATGTATTATTTCATTTAAAAAAAAGGGTTTTCAGGGAGTCCCATTTCATACAAACTAAGCGAAAAAACGGTCCAGCGAATGCGTTTGCAAACGGTGCGTTCTGTGGTTTTTGAGTATTTCAAATCTATGAAATATATATTATCATACGTTATTTCATTTATGGTATGATAAGAACGAACATAAAGAAGAGCACAGAGACAATATAATTATCTTTAACAATAAATTATGTTAAAAAAATATATAATTAGTTAGAATTTACGTCATACAATCCGAATGGCTTAAAAATCATAAATGATAATGCGTTTCCCTTTCTCTTTCATATTTATTTATTTCAAGTTAATTTATAATAATATCATGATGTATACGACTGTACATAAAATTGTAATCTCTTCACAAATAAATAAGCTGCTGGATCAGAAATGAAAGGGAAATTCCGGCAAAGGAATAAAACTTAAGATCCTGGATTTATTTAGAATTCTACTAAGGAACGGGAACTGATAGCTTAAGTTCAACAGTCTCGAAAATTCTGTATAATAAAATATTATCTTACGACGGAAAATAACATTCAATTTATAATTTTATAAATATGCTAAAGTTCTCGACGTACTACATAAGAGGTTTTCTTATTACAGAATATAAAATAATTGTATGAAATACACTTGAAAAACGCACTTAAAATAAAAGAAAATGCAATGTTAATGATTATAATATTCCAGTCCCATTAACTTTGCATTAAATTTTTTTCAACTTCATTTTCTTCCAGCGAGATAATGCGAATGCATTTCATCTGTAACGTCCCGTATCAGACCGGCATTTTATACTGAAATGGGAACGGTTTACGTACGCTTCGTTTTATTTTATTTGATTTCGTGATATGCCTGAAAATATATTTGAATTATCTATGCAATATAAATAAGAGGTCGCTGCAGTTTCCTAAGCGTGCAATCAGTTGAGACCAGTTTTGTTTTGAATAAAGATATAATAGTACAGAATAATAATATTAATTTTTGAACATAAAATATTCTATTTATTTTACATTTGTACTTATAAAAAATGAGTAAGTTGAAAATAAAATAATATTTTGGCAAGAGACCTATAAAATAATAGAGATATATTATGCGGCTGTATGTAATTTATATGGCTGTGTATGTAAACATAATAGATTATACATATACCGCCATATAAATCTTGCACGTGTGTCCTTCAGTCTGTTTGCAAGGTGATTGTATTAATATCGTTTTCGATGATTTTAAAATTCTTTACATAAAACCACAGAGGTAGAAAGACTTCTTCGAAAAACAGAGAAATGCGTTCGCTCGTTGGTAGCGGTCTTCGCTGTTTTTTAAATGTCAGTAGAATAATTGAATAATATAATTGAACAAATCTCAAGTTCGATCAGTGGTTTTGAAATAATTTTCAGAACATGTAAAAATCTTCTGCAGTAAACGCGGACGTAATCAATTTTTTACGATAATATCTACAAAAAAGTTAATAAATTTAAGTAAAACCATGAAAAAGTCGTTATTTTACAAAACCCCATGTTAACTTCAACCTTCTTTTTATTAAATATGGACCGTTTATTTAATGACCAGCACCAAATAGCCGGTAAAAAATTTGCGATTTTTCCCAACAGTTGAGGACACCTGTCACCTTTATTGCGAACATTGGGAAAATCGTCGAACCTTTCAGATTTTGTTATGCCGGCTATTAATATCACGAGAGCTGAAATATTAAAATTACCCGGTTACGATACATGGAAATCAAAAGTGTGAGTCGAATATTCCATGAAAAATTCTCCAGGGTCATACAAATTACCTATAACATTTTTCTTGTCAATTAAACAAATATTATTACTATTACAATTTACACAATTACAATTCAAATAGTTCTAATTCGTAAAAAAATACGTTACGTCCAAAAAAATCCAAACAGATCTTGTGTTAAATATATTTTTCTTTCCTGAATAGAAATTCATAAATTTATAAAACTTATGGCATAATAAATGAAGTGGTTTCGAAATTAATATAAGATTTTAATAAGCGTCTATGTCAACGTGGAATATTTGAGGAGCAGATATTACCGACTTAAGATATTATAAATACCTCAGCTAATCACACAGCAAACGCATAAAAGTGTACACCCAAATTAATGCAAGAAATATTTTTTTTTATTTTTAAATAATTTTACTATTGTTCTATTTTTTATTAATTTCAATTTTATATTTACACTTTTGTGATCCACGAATGTATTCGATACTGGTCTGGCAATATTCCGATTTAATTGATAGGAATACGGCTAAGTAAATATATATGTATGTATATATAAGAGACATATCAGCTGTAATGTTAATTTTTAAAATCTAATACAGACCGAAGTACTGACTGACTGACTCTTTGACATCCAGCCCAAGGATTTCAAGATGGCTGATTTTTTCTAAATGTCTGTATTTTTATTTTTTTACAAGTATTTTTTATGATATAAAACAAAAACTCTTTGTTTGAGTAAATGTACATTTCTTTTGACCTTTGGTGTATAATATTATACTAAAGGAGGGCTGTTATTTCATAAATTTCTTAAGTATTGTCAATCAACCTTTAGTAGCGTAATATACAATTAAAATCTAATTATTTATAATGAAAAGCTCGAAATACGTAAATGTACTCGACAACTATAGATAAATTTATAATATACGAACTTTAGATTAAGTACACGGAGTACTGCAGAGGGTTCAGGCTAGGATGGAATAGTTTCTGAAATTAATTCATGTCTAAACTAATTTGAAACCTAATTATATATATGTAAGTAATATAAATTTATATAGCATTCCATTCGAAAAAAAAATATATAAATTATATTATACACTTGCCTACAAAATCTACATATTTACTTATACAAAAATATCATATAAGTAAAATGTATAAGTATTTATTCTGTTCTCTAATAAGTAAGCACACTTTATTTATCTCTTGAATTTACAAGCTCTTCTTCAAAGTTGGTCATCTTTGACAATTACTTAAATTTAGACTCGCTGTAACGTAAGGTTAAGTATACCTTGTCTTCTCTACAAATGACTCAAGAAGCCCATATTATGTAGAACGGCCGGTTTCATTAAGACAATGGGTTTAAATTGCAGTGGTTAGACAGATGGACGGAAAACACAATACATTTGATAAGAGATAAGCGTGTTTCATAATAAATCAAATTAAATCATTAATCACTACATAATGCCAACAGCTGTCACAGATAAAATATGGATGGTTAAAAAATGTTTATTAAATTAAATAAAAACTCTTTTTAAGTATTTTGAAATAAATATTAAGAAAATTAAAGAGAGTAAATATGATCCGTGATCAACAGGCCTACCAAAAACTCTTATAGCAATATTACAATAATCTTACTTTGGAATTCATCCTAAATAATGTGTTGATAAAAGTTTGATGACGTCATCCTAAATCATTAATTCCTTTACTATTGGAAACATTATTGACTCGTACCATGAAGTGTCTTGACATTTGTAATATTAATGGAATATTGTGTTCACGTAAACTTTTTTCATTTACAAAAAGCATTCAATATATTTTACGCCACTAAGCAGGAATAAAATAAATATTGTTTTATAGAACTTATGGTACGAATCAAAGTAATGCTATTGTATAATATGACTTCTAAGAACCCCTAATGTGTTCGAGCGTAGCCGGGAAAAATTCCAATATTAACGTGTATACAGACGGATAAATACATACATATAAAACTTTCATATTACTTTACATTTACCAACTCGGATCCAGAATATTTAATATAATTTAGATTTGGCGTGTTGCCATATAATAAGGACTTACCATAAATTTTAACGGTTAACTGTGTGGTCATAAGTTCTTAACTGTTATGGTTCTTGTTATATCATTACATAATATTAATTAGATATTCAAAGGCTGTGATAAAACGACACGGTTCTTAAAAATATTGATGAAACCTTATTGTCATTAAGTTAATGGAATACAATTATATGATTTGTTATTAAAAAATAGCAATTTCTTTTTTCCAAATCGATACGTAAATAATAAATATAATATACTTAAATATATCTTTAATCACTAACTGGATTAAAATCACTTACGGTGCTTTTTTTATATATATTTTTTTTAAAGTAAAAACGAGAACGGATAAATATAAACAATTCATACGGATGAAGTCGCGTGTTTTGGGTAGTATATAATAATAAATATGAAAACATAATTTATCGAATAAAAAAGCCTTAAACGCTTGTAACTTGGAGGCATTACCAGAGATAGATGAGCAAACAGAGGCATAGTTAATTCCGAGCCACGGAAATAACACGCATTAGTCAACTGCAGTTGTAAAGCCTCATATCTATACGTTTCTAATTATTTAGATTGCATTCATCTCATTCATGTAATAGAATAGGTCTACTAATAAGAGAGATTAATGAGATATCTTGAATGTGATTTACAATTTCGTGGATTTATATCTTGGATGGTTTTATAACCTACAATAAATTTTGCAATAATTGTTTGTTGACTTTCTGGCCAGCTCTTCTCAGCAGAGCCGCATTCCGAGCTGGTGGTAGTTTACTCACGAACTGACATACTATACTGACATTTTTTGATATAATGTAATATAATTGACGATTCAAAAGTGCATGTAAATGCCTACTTGAATAAATATATTTTTGAATTTGAGTTTTGAATTGTGCTGTTATTTCTTGAATAACATGCTGACACAGTTTAATAATTTAATCTTCAATCTTACTATATTTGGCAGTTATAGATTGCCTTTTTTAATACAAATAAATTCATAACAAATAAAACAAATTCAGATCAAATAACTTATAATTAAAATTATATATAAACGAATAATAGTTAAAAGTTAGCTAGTTGTGTTTTAAAGTAGCCTGTTTGTCATCCAGGTGATTTTTAATGTCCGATTGTTAAAGTTCAATAGAACGGACGATAAAAAAATACAATGAAAATTTTACTTTTCTCAATTTATCTAAAACTTTACAAATACTTTCTAATGGAATCCTTCAGAAAAATACAGAAACGTATATATAATATATATAGATGGATAATTATAATTTTGACGGGGCATATAAGGCCAAATAGGTCGATGCTTTATCGGATGTATTTCGTCTTGAATGTTGGGTAAGACAAGCCAATTAACATCTCTCACACAGTTAATAAGCCCTAATAAGCTAAATAATCAACTCTGCAGAACCATAATTGAATATGTTCGATTGCACGATAGTGCTATAAAAGCGAACTTTCAGTGAATATCTCTTGAAGTTCTCTTCAATTAATAACATCTCTTGAAGTGAATAATATCTCTTGAAGTTCTCTTGAATTAATCTAAGTGATCTGTATCTACGTGAGAATATTTTAACTTGAGTCCGATCTATCCAATGTGTGATATATTGGAGTGAAGCGTAAAACGTGTGCGGGCCGCTGTTAGCTTGAAATATTGAACATAACAAGAGGTGGAGAAACTGCTTTCCCAAATGGAAACCTAACCTATGTCTGAAATAAAAAACAAAAACGGACTATAAATCAATGCCTTTGAAAGAATATTCCTAAGAATCTGGTTAGAATATCTGAAAGTAAATATAATATTTCTATAACAAATAATATTAAATAATAATATTGAATAGAAATAGCATAAAAGAAGTAATTATTGGGAAACAGGTTAAGTACATTATATATGAAAGCATTCAGCACTCAATACAGTAATGTTCAATCAGTAATCTTATATAATATTAATCAGTAATTAATATTCAATTAGTAATATTTTTTTAAAATAAATTGCAATAAATAAATAAATAAAAAAGACGCTTTTAATATTTTGCAATCCACGTTTTATACATTACCCTAATTATATAGAGTCCAAGTCGCGAGCAACGGCTATTACGTTTCATATTAACTCAGCACGCACGGACTCAGGGGTAGCGTTTTTATACAACTTTTGTCGCGTTCATTAAATCACTGCCGGCCACTGTTTCTGTTTTAAACACGACGTACATATAAAACTTATTTTAGAGTCACATATTTTTAAATATTTATATATAAAATTTTGCAATTTTTGGTCTAAGTAAAATTTTCCACGACTCATTGAAAAACTGAATCAGATAGAATAACTGTTACTTAAACAGATTTCATCTACGAACTTCAAGAGTGCATATTGAGAGATTGAAATTTTGTTTACATATCAAATTATATTACCGACCAATGGATTTATGGTTCATCATAATACACAAATGAATAATTTAATCCGAGGTATTTAATTAACTGCATAAACATTATTGAATTATTTATTCGTATCTACCATTTGACCCAATCACAAAATTTTGTGATTGATTTTTCATGTAATATTTATTACTTATTATTATTGCATACATAATAAACATTGTATAAATTATTTCTTATTGAAATTATTGAGTATTCAAGTATCTTTATTTATTAATTATTATTATTAAAGGTTTCTCTATAACGACCATAGCGACTTATAAGTTATTTTCGAATATTTTTAAAGTTATAAATATGTTAAGAGTTTACGATTCACTTCTTAAAATATTTACATTTAAGTATTATTTTTATATTTATTTTTATTAATTAAAAATAACATTATATTTATATAAATAAGTTATATTAAACATTTTATATTTCTATTCTTTTGAAAATATAAAGTCTTAAATGAAAAACATGTATTTTTTAATTTTCCGTCATTTTCTTAGAAACGACTGCAAAGAATTACCGGTAACTGACATTAAAGGGAATAGGGCAATTTAAAAAAGTTCATTCTCGAGCGCATAATAACCGTAAAAAATCTCTGACATACCTAGTTTATTGAGCTTTCTACGCTTTATTATTTCAGGGAAATACTCGTAATATGATCGACATAATTAAGGAAATTAATCCGTAAAATAAAATAAACTCTGGACATAATCTCTTAAGAGTAGTTAAAAAGAGTATTTACGTTATATTTTATTTATTTTGAACGACTTCTCTTTCTAAGTAAAAATGTATTAAGAAATGTTTCAACGAACGGCTACAATAATAACAAAGATTACAAGTTACAACATATGAAACCCTTAAAGATTTTGTAGCAAAAAATATCTTGGAAAGGTTCCTTCAATACAAATGGCAACCTTTTTTACTAAAAAATGCCATCTAGGCTCGCGTAGTTTATTAATTTACATTGTTCATTCATTTATCTGTATGTTTCTGAAACTCTCAATGTCTGTTTGGGGTTTAATAATCCTAATATAGCGTAATAAAATTTTACCCTAATTCTTTAAGCTTTCTTTACTGTACCATAACCAGCTCTGGATCTTAATATTTCAACAGAAATAAAAATCGGAAAAATAATTATCTAGTTTTAGACATCTGTCGGACGGACAGAAAAAAATGGTGCGGCTGAAATAAAGATGATGAACTTATAAACACTAAACAGCAAAATTATATATATAATATTTATATATTATGGTGTATCTATCTGTCAATACTTTAGTTACGGATATGTTGGTGTTTGAGTTAGACTTAACATGTTATTTAACTTATGAGGACAAAAAAGGTCGATAATTATTGACAATTTGCTTGTATTACAATCTCTGTAAGCACTTTATACTTATACAGTATATACGTCACGCAGTGAACTAGCTGTTAACTGAGACTTCTTTTATCCTTCGGCGCCCCCTTAGACTTAAATCATAAACTATCTTTTTCATAAACTATAAAAAAAAATCTTATAAAAAAAATCATACAAATCCATACAATTTTAGTAATGGTAGCCCATGTTGACTTTTACCACCAAAATTCATATAAATCCCTTTAATGCTTTGATTGTTTTATAATACCCGAAACTAAATAAACAATTATAAAAAATGAAAACGACCTTTTTAATTTCTTTAAGCAATAGTGACGATTTTTTTATTTTTAGAATTTAAGTAAACATTTTACTTCGATACTATTTATCTGTAACGAATACTTCCTTGACGTCACTTCAAATGAATATTTTAATGAAAGATTTAAAAACGTTATAATAATAACTGGAATATATATTTTTTTTTACTAAAAGCTATTTGAATTATAAATATACTTAATATTCAATTGATAGTAGCCAGCAACCAGCTTTAGACTATAATATTATGGGTTCTTCAAAATATATTTTGATTAATTTATTTAAATATATACGTCCATCGAATTGAGCTTTAAACTACACCGCAATTTATTTTTCAATCACCAAGTGTACTACTATGGATTTTTCCAAATTTAATCTCCGAAATCCGTAAAGCCGCGTGTTTGAAGGCAAGGATAACACCGGACAAACTCTCATACATATTCCATTTCGATCGTATTTCATTTTATCTGAATGAATCCACGTTCATTTTTCTTTATATAAAACTCTATAGGGATTAAGAAAATTTCGGATACTATTTGTAAAATATCAGATTGTAAATATGTAATAATTTTAAAATAAATTTAATATCATTGAATGCAACTATTTTCTTATTAAATACAACATTAATTAATAAAATAGTTTATTATTATTAAATAAAACACCCTTTAAATTTCCTCAAACAAACTATTGAACCTCTAAGTTGGTATATTTGGTATAAGGCTTTTCAGGAAATTTACACCTATACAAACCAAAAAATTATATTTGTGCAGCTGAATTAGTATACTACCAATCTCTAGAGGCGAAAACATTTTAATTTTATAAATTATTAAAAAAACAAAAATTTTTCTTATCATTGAAAAAATTATTTTATTTCTTTATTTATTAACTAGTCATTATCACATCCTCGGTAATAACATTCCCTGTTGACAAAAACCTTGATTTTTTTGTTTTGAAATATAAAAATATAATTTCTAATTTAATTTATACTTTATGAGTATTTTGGAACTCCAGGCATTTTTTATTTACATCGTTTTTTAATAAGAAAAGTTGATTGTTATTAAGGTATTCCATCTTTTGAGAGTAATATTTATCAAAAAATAATTTGCAAGGTCACTGACTACACAGGCCCATATCATGTTATATTCATCTGTAGATAAAAAATGATTTTACTGATAAAAAAATATTGTATTTGTATAATATGTACATTATATAATATGTAGTTTAAGAAGACTCTTTCTCTCTACCTCCTAAATAAGTTTATAGGCATAACAACGAAATAATTTCATTGTTTCAAGATAACTGAAATGCTGAAAATGACAAGGGCTGTTACTTAACAGACTAACTTAATTATTAAATCCATTGCCTTCATTTCCAGTAGTATCCTTATAATAAAAGGATCTCACTTTACGTGATCTATAATAAGATTTGTCTTTGGATGGCGATACAAAATACGTATATACAAACATACATATATTCAAACTTAATATCTCCTCAAAATTCCTTTTTTTTTTTTTTATCATTTCCGATACGCAAAAAAGAACACTTTTTATTACTAGTTAAAACAATTAGAACTATCGCAATGAAAAAAGACTAATAATTAGTAAATCAAGAACTTAAAACGAATTTAAGCAAAAAAGTAGATACAGTATACAGTCCTAATACCTTTGCGAGTCACATTTTTACGTTTTTGACTGTCGAAGGTGTATAAAACTGTTTTAATTGGCGCCACCGTTCTGACACCCACAATCGTTTCAGTGGTAAATACCGACTCGAATAAATCATTTCATATAATACTGGGGTTGGAAATTTAATTCTCTAAAGTAAATAGCAAATTAGTTAGTAATATTGATAATACGGTCTGAAGTTGTTGGTACAAAAGTATTTTTTTAAATTCGGTCTCTTATTGCTATATATATGAAATATGATAATAAACCGGTCAGTGTTTAGTGCATTGATTAATTAAATAAATTTGGAACAATATTTGTAAATATATTATCAATACGGGTTAGCGGTGAGTCTAGTAAGCTCTATAAACGTGTGTGAAGTAAAAAAAAACCTAATACTAATTGATTTATGGTCTAAAATATTTATATTAAAATCTCCACTAATAATAAATTGTTTACTTAAATTACTTAATTTATTCCACAATCCTCTCAAATTGCTCAAAGTGAGGAGACGGTGGCCCATAAACGCTTACAATGAATAGCTTTAATTCTACTGAGGCTAGTTCAATTGTCCGGTCAACAGAAAAGCTTACTGTGTCTTTATGTTCTTTGAATTGTATTTAAAATAATTAAAGCCCCACCATATATGGAATTACTTCCGTGGAATTACTACCAATCTAGTGGCTATTTAAATTAACACGATTTCTTCAATTTTAACACAAAAACGTGTTCAGTAACACAAAATATATTTTAATTAAAATATTTATATTAAAAGTATTTATAAAGAACTAAATTTCCAAGTCCTTACTTCCCAGACACCGAATATTCTGAAGCACCAGGTTGATACAGTAAAAAATAAAATTATTATTCAATTTAAAAAAAAAACTTGAATAATACTATTTCTGAAAACTTGAAAACTTGAATAATACTATTCTTGAATAATACTATTTCTGAAATTTCTGAAATATTATTTTATTTTGCTTGAGGTTATCTCTACAATCTTATTATCTAGTTTAAACTAATATTGTATGGAAATACTTTTTTTTTCTTACTTATATCTATACAAACAAGCAGTTTATGTAGCCAATTTTTGGCTGTCATTGTAAAATATATATATATATATATGGAGATACAGTTATCTCTCTTAATTTATAAAGATAAATAAAACTTACTACGAGTTAAGTTACAAAAACTACTATTATACTATTTGTATTAATAACACGATTGTTTTTATTATATGCGTATAAGTTATATATTAATATTTTATATTTAATTTCACATAGAGTCTGTGCCAATATTTTTTAATAAAGTAATGAAAAACAATTTTATTTACATTTACTTACAATATCACAACTTTGATGACTTTCCTACAAAAAATATTAAATGCGTTGAATTATTAAATTGCTTACTAGATTTCTCAATTTGTCTAGTAATATTTATTAAGTTGCAGTCAGGTAAAAAATTGTTTGATACTCTTTGACTATTAAAATATATAATAATATATAAGAATTAATTACTGAGCCTATTCCTTTTCAAATGTTATCACTATACATATGTATTGTATACATTATTTTGGTATGAAGGAACTATTACCTTTATAAACAGGGATATCAGGCCTATCACATTTTTTCTGTTGAATAAGTGAATGATTTTGTTACGACTCTTCGTACATAAATATAATTCTGAATGAGTCAAAGCGTTCTAAACAGCATTGTAATTTTCTTTAAATTTCTTCCATTTTATATTTATGTTCACTAAAAATATCTTCTATTGTATCATACTTTTTGAACATCTTTTATACGCTTCTGAAGTTTACAGGCGGGCTATGAGTCATTCTAATTAATGTAGTTACATATTTATCATTTATAATTTATAGTTCTACATTACGAAAATTAAGTTTTTGATTTTGAAAAATATTTGATTTTTTTTGGTAATCCTAACGATTTTGTTTATATATTTATATTTCTTTTAAGTTTGTTATTACTGCAACTGAATAACCTCTGTGTGGTTTATGTGCCATTGGTTAAATTTTCAGTGACACAAGGGTTTTGAGTTGCAGCAGCAACCAACTGAGGAATATTGTCAACTAACTCTTCAAACAAGCTATGACTATGAAGTAACCACACGTGGGCAGCCTCCTCCAGCTCGGAGATTTGTTGCTATCTCAGCACCAGTTCCAGAGTAGCTGAAGGGCTTGTTCGTACTCAATACTACACTCATTAAACCTATCCACCATTTTCTTTAGCCTATCACGCTCGTCTTTGATATCATTATATTTAATTTATAGCATTGATCGTTCAGACTTTAATTTGTACTTACTCTTTAAAACCTCAAATATTTCCTTCTCATGAGCATCTTTTTCTTTGTTCAGTTGTTCAAACAAATCTTTAATCACCTTTAATTCTTTTAAGTCTGTTCTCCTTGGTACGTGAATCTGCGAGTTATCATTTTAAAGTAATATAATGGAACCGTACAACCAATTGTTGACGAAAGTCAACAATTCAAACAACATTTCTCTACTTTCATATAATTTTATTCTATATCCTCTTATCAGTAAGACAATGTTTGCACAATAGCAGTATTTCCTTAATAATTCATTAAAAATCACAATTCCTTTATTTCTTCATTTGTCACGGTGGTTAGCGTCCATTGCCAATTGCGCGGGAAAATGAGTCCTTTTTTGTACCATCTTGAATGTCACCAAAAAGGACGTATACCGCATTATTTTTATATAATAATTGCCTTTGCTTGTGTTGAATTATTTTCAGCCAGTGAATTATGAAATCACAGCCGAAGAATGCAAAAAAACCCTAGATTACTTTTAATTCTATTTAATTAAATTATTACAATATATTAACTATTACTAGGAGATGACAATTGTTCGAAGAATGAACGAAAAGTGATTTACTAAATTATTTAATTACGAAAGAAACCTCCGTCATGTCCGGTGTTCATTAGTGGTGGTGGTATGCAGCGTAAGCAATACGCCCGGGGTCAATCGATGGCACTAGATGTGGTGCAACAGGCTGCTGCGTCAGCGATCTGCCTCGTGTCCGTTGGTGCGACCCCAATAACGATGAAATACCTAGCTAGGAGTTACTAAGCTAGGTGCGATCGTAACTCCTCCCCCCGAAGATCAGCGACTAATCGAGAACATTGTTTGAGATGGTCGCTGAGATCTTTCCATGATCTGCTTTTATGTGCCTGGGACTGGTGATTTTTGGAGTTGGGATGGCATATATTGTTTCAGGCATTTCAATCTTAGTTTCTTCGGCTTGATTTGTCTTGCTGGTGCCTCCAGCTCGTAGCTTCCTGTACAATAGTGCACTAAGTATGATGGCACTTGCGCCAAGTAATATGGTACATAGATTGGTCATCATCTCGTCTAAGGTGGATAGGTTGTTCAATTGATATCTTGGTATTTAGGTTGTGCAAATTTTCTAGAGCGGTTGCTGCGTGTAAATTCACTATAGTGCGGTATCTCCATAATTCTCACCACACGTCCTTTTATGCGGTTATCTGAATTAAAAATTGACAGTTCAGATGTCCTTAATCCACAATTGGTTGGTATCACAGCTAAATAACTGCCCTGGAGAGTTTGATATCGTTCTTGTCTACAGGTTATCTTGATTTTCGTCGGGACTGGAAAGTTAATCGTATAATGCATGTCGTCGAGTTCTTCAATGGCTGCATTTTTTAAATCGACTGGAGTCGGGTGACAGGAGCTGCTTATTTTTTGCTGGGTGATAAGCAGTTGCACGCAGTCAGGTCCACCCTAAATGCTATAATATGGCTTAGACTCACAGAGAAACCATGAATTTATCTTAGGACATTCAGTCTCCATGTACCTAGAGTCATTTCCAGAGATTGCTATATAGGGTGAGGTAGGTATTAGGACTTCGTTATGTTTGTTGGGAACTATGAATAATTTATAAAGGTTATAGTTGTTCGGATTGGCAATGGGGACTTTGATAACTATGACCATTTGTTTCTTTACGTAAAAGTATCCTAATTTTATTACCTCAAAGAAATTTCTATAATCTAAATCTAAGACTTCATCTTTTAAATATAAAGTCTTAATCTTAAATAATATATTTTTTACTTCATCATGCTCGATGCACGAATAAAAGCTAAATTATATTCTAATTTTCTAAGCTCATTAGCTAAATTTTCAATATTATCTTCTAAGATTAAAAGATGCTGGGTTAAATGAGCGTATTTAACTAAGTCTATTTCCCTATTGCTATAACTTTCCATAATTAAATTGACCATTCTATAAATCCTACTCTGATTAAACACTAATTTATCTAAGATTTTAGTACTTTCAGTGCCATTCTTTATTTAAAGTTATATGATTATTTAACTCGTTTTCTAATATTTGTTCTAAAGGTTTTTTTATGGCATTATCGTATTTAATGGCATCAGAATAATCTAGATTGCCAGAAATGCTTTTAATCTGCGTGCCGAGTCCATCAATTAGACCTCTTTTATAACGTTTTGGTTCTAGCATCCGTAACTGGTCAGCAATTTCACTAAGTTTTGTTGTAAGGTGCTTTAAAAGGGGGTCAAAATATGACAAGGGGCCAAAATTCTTGAACTTGATGTTTAACTAACTTAACTTGAAGATGAATGACATTTAGGTCGATATAATTTAGGAAAGATGATAATGGGAAATTAACTTAGATTGTCTGGTAACAATGTAGAGTCCTTAAGGCTACTTTTAAGGCGTGATTTGGCTACAGGTCCACGTTTCTTCTTAGTATATATGTGGATGGGCATATCAGGCATAACCGTATCCTGTGGAGTTACAGAGCCTTGTGTCATAAGCACCAAGTCGTTATAAAGAGATGTCTCATAGCGATGATCTGCAAAATTATTTATGAGAGCACTACGAATGCCGTCCCAGGACTCTGGGATCCCATTGGAATTTACGGTACGCGCCGCGGGCCCAGTGACTTTATTTAATATACCATTTAATAAAGCTAAGTTGCTTAATCCGTAAGCAGGGTCGTTTCTAATATACTGCTCAACTGATTGATCGCAAAGATGAATAAAACGCGTTAAAATATTCAGGTTACCGTCAAACTCTGGTACTAATCGAAGCGCCTTGAAAATACTATCTACTAAGGCGTCGCTCATGTTGGAATAAACAAATTCGTTACTATCTTATTAGATATATTATTATATATTTAAATATATTATTATATATTTAAATTTATCTAAGATTAAATTTATTATTATATATTTAAATTTCTATTAGAATCTAAAAGCGATAATCTAGAATTTCTAGCTAACCTAGGGGTCCGCAATTGCCTTGAATGGAAAATTTTGGAAATTAATTGTAAGGAAATATTATTAAAACAAAGGAATAGCAAGTCTAGAAAGATCTAGATACTCACATATGCATAATTGGTTTCTCTGCGTGTATCGATGTCTGGATACTTCTTGGCTGCGATTGTAGATTCTGGATAACTGCTGCGGTCCTTGCTTGATGCACTGACTCTAATTTTAACAGCTATCCTACCGACTGCGCCAATTATGAAAGTCACAGCCGAAGAATGTAAAAAAACCCTAGATTACTTTTAATTCTATTTAATTAAATTATTACAATATATTAACTATTACTAGGAGATGACAATTGTTCGAAGAATGAACGAAAAGTGATTTACTAAATTATTTAATTACGAAAGAAACCTCCGTCATGTCCGGTGTTCATTGGTGGTGGTGGTATGCAGCGTAAGCAATACGCCTGGGGTCAATCGATGGCACTAGATGTGGTGCAACAGAATGCTGCATCAGCGGTCTGCCTCGTGTCCGTTGGTAGCTACGTGTGACCCCAATAACGATGAAACACCTAGCTAGCAGTTACTAAGCTAGGTGCGATCGTAACTAGTGTCAAATGGTATATTTACCTATATATTTACATCTTATGTCTTATAATCACATTACATTATTACAATGGTAATAAGATGACCCTAACACAATGAAACCAGATGCTTGCGCTTATTTTTATATGAAAAATAGATATTTAAACAAGTCAACGAGGAACATTAGTAACAAATACCAATTTAAATTGTGTTAAGCAGTTGTAATTAAGAACAACACTAAAAACACATGTAATTATTATAAATATCAACTTGAAAATTTGAAGTTTCGATGGTGGTGACAGCTATAAGGCTTCTTTATACTTACGAGACGTTTTCCCAGAGGTTGTGGGTTGAAATTCCTGCCCTTTTATTAACTTCACATAGCTATACATTTTTATAGATATTTTCAAATAAAAACTTTCATTATGTGATGATCTACAAACTGTACTCTATAAACTACAGATACCCAAATGTAAACGCGTCAGTAACCTATGAATCAGCCCTTTTACACTGCATAAGATACATTGCAAATGAAATATAATACAGCAGTAGGGTGATAAAGTTAACATATATTTTAAACAATTACACTCAAAAGTGAAGCGGGGTGGAAGGGGGCTTCCACCCCGCTTCACTTTTGAGTTGTACGTGCTTCTAAGTGCTTCTCAAATTCAATATAAAAATACTGTTTCGTTTTAGTGTGTACTAAAGAACATGGATAATTACCTCTTACTACCCAGCAGTGCTCAAACGTGTAAGGTCAATGACCACTACTTGTCTAAAACCACTGAGTTTCTTTCGCCAGCTCTTCTCAGGTCAGTGGCACTTAATTTTCCGAGCTGGTGGTAGCTTTGAAAATAAAATAAAAAATTATATAAAACTTACTTTCAATAAAGATTTTTGATTTTGATTTTGAACCAATAGCAACAGTTGACGTAAAGAAATTGTTAAGCGCTAACAAAATACTCATCCTCAATTTTAAACATTCTGTAGACAGCGATTTGGTGTAGTGGCAAAGGAATTGTACTAGTGAATATGAAAATAAAATCTCGTTTAGAATTATCGAAATTTATTCTTCATTTTATTTTAATAGCATCTATCAATGAAAAAATTCTGGGAATATGAGGCTTTGACAATTTTCGAATAATAAATCAATATAATAAAAACCTATATCGCCTTAAAGAATAATAAACGTATTTGTATTGCACCTTAAGAAATCAAAATACATGAAGTATTTTATTTATTTATCTAACATAATTACCTTATACTACCCCCGATTGAGAGGCCGTTTTTATAGGCATTTCTAAGCTATTATGCCATTAAAGCGCACCCATCCAAAGTTAACACCTACTCGTGATAGGTGATAAATACAAAAATAGAACATATTAGTATCGCCACTTTTAAAAACATATAATATAAATCTACATTATTATACACATAAGTTTTATACAATAAGCAGGAATTCCACTTTTTACACAACTATATTATTATAACGAGACACAGTAAAATCCATTATTCAAAATTCACTCCGAAAACAATAATCCGATCCGTAATTTGAAAAATATAGATAATAAAATTAATAGATCCATTAGGAAGCTATCGAACTCATTTGATTTCACTACGTTACTTAACAAAATTAAATTTCACAAACACTTCAGAACTCACTCTTAACATATTATGTAATCTTAATCTTGATAAATTTTTAGTTTTTTTGGAAAGTCTTCAAATGCCAATAGACGTTCTAGTCCTGGCAGAGTGCTGGATTAGCGAATTCAAGCCACCGCCCCCCTAACCAATTATTTCACTGAATTTCACGCGCTGATGAAGGATATGTAGAGGATGGGAATTTTTTGGTTTTAAGAATTAATAATAATTTTACTGTAATTGGTACCGACCACCCTGTTTTCAAAAGTCCAGTAGGTTTATTGATTTTTTAACAATACTATCAGCAATATTAACCAGTATTAAATGACAGAACATATTACTAACTGGTGATCTACTTCCTGGGAAAATCAACGACCGCGCACTTAATTATGTAAATCAAATGGCTTTTAATGAACTTTTCCCACCAATAGACAAACCCACCAGAGGAAAAGCATGTATTGGTCACTTTTTATTGAAATCAATTCTCTGTTTATGAAGTACTTTAATTTTTGATAAAATAACGGACCATGCACATAATATACTTATTTTAATTGACAATTCCAGGACTGACAAATATAGATTTAGAATACTTAAATAATTATCCAGTATAAATAGACACCCACGCATGCATACACATATATAAATACATATACAGACAAACCCATCCCCAAAATTTGTTTAACTTTTGATATATTCATTACTTTTGGTTCCTCATTTTTACTTCACAGCTTATAATTTAATTATTAATTATTATAAGTTTTAAGAATATAGTTAAATAACTGAGTAAATTTTCTTTGCCTGATATACTGTTCAAATATAGACGTGACTACACAAAACATAGCAAATAATTACAAAGTTCTAGAAAAAATATTATGTCACCCATAAAACACAAACATGTATTTTTGTATTCATGGATTTCCTTTTTACAAATTAAATCTTCATCACGTACCAAACAACCGATGTATCGTGTTTTATTTGATATTTACTATGAGTAATAAACTTTGACGAAAACGTAATCCATATATATGCATAGCTGATATTTTAGTGCTATTTTTTTTTTGTATGCACGCAACACCGAACATATAATGTACTCTCCAATTTTAAAAATTATATTGTTCACTTTGGTCTTATATAAGACTACTGAGGCAGCTGTAGCTATTTATCCGCCAGAAGAAAAACCTTCAGAATTCGGTAAGTATTCATTTAATTATATATTTGTTACTTTTTGATGTAAATAGGCTACGTTATTTTATTTTATTTATACGCGTATCCGTCTGGTAGTTTGTGGTAGGTACGTATATTTTTTATATTAAATACAAAATCATCTAAAGCAAACATCGTCGGTAAGAAAATACATTTGCAAAAATATTACAATATTTTTAAAATATAAATAGGGTCTGATCGAATATATTTTAGAAGGAGACACAAACATTAAAATTTCACAATGGAACCAATTAAAAATGAAATAGAATAAATTGAAATTGTGGTAATATAATATTAATATGACAATGTTTTTTTTATTTCAGCTGATCAAAAAGGATGCTATCTTTCGTCTTTAAATTTTGTATTAAAAACTAATGTTCCGTATTCACCACAAGATGGCACTAGTTGCAAACAATATACATGCAGAGACAACGGAGAAACTCAGCTTTTTACGTGAGTTGTAACAACTTTATTCCTTACTAAATTCCTTGATTAAGTTAATAATTAATATTCATCTCATTTTTGCTGCAAAAGATTTAAATAACAATTTGTCGATTGAATTTGTATGTATGTCGAGATCAAAAGTTGATTTCAATCTCGAATAGTAGACTTATAATAAATTCCGCCTAAACATTATACGAATCGGTCGGAAAAGTAAAACTATTTATTTTGTTGGACACAGATCAGACATCAAAATAATAAGGTCCATCGTAATAAGTAGCAGAATTGATACTTAATTTAAATTTAGTAGAATAATAGCATTCGTATATAGAAACTCTAATACACTTGTGAATGATAAAAACGTGACTCCTAAAGTTGCCTCAATCTTATAGAAATGCAGACTTCAAATCAAATTATAAATTTTGTATAATTACAATGGACTACATTTTGATATCTGTCATCGACTAGGGGCAAAAAAAAAACTCCGATCCACACTGGTGAGATTGGCAGGTGTAAAATACAGGCATATTATTTTGAACACAAGAATCATGCTGAAAGGGAGTGGCTTCACTTTGTCTTAATTTTTAACAAAGCCCCGCCAAGAAGTGTTTGTGGCAGAAAGAAAACATTTTAGGACGAGTGATTGCTGAACTTCTGAATATTTTATATATAGTTATTATCTGCCAGATAAAAGCAGGACAAACATAGTTTTTTCAACTTAGTTGCAACTTTTCATTGTCAAATTTCCTCATGTATCCTCTTCCACCCATCAGAAAAAGATTAGTATAGTACCAGAACTCGTTGCCTTCACATATTATGAGACGAAGCTTCTTAGCATTCCATGGATTCACCGTGCGGGTGCCGGGCCCATCGCGTCGCAGGGAGAGGAGTTCAAACAGCTCCTAGGACTTGCGACCCAAGTGTAGGTTTAAGGGGCCCCTTTAAAATGCGCATTCACGCTCACCATCAACTGGTTGCGCTCCTCTCCCTACCTAACCAAATTTGGATTGAACCTACCAATGCCGCGTTTGATATTTTTTCTCTCCGACGGTTTGATATTTTATCTCTACAAAAAAATCACTACAAAAATTTATAAAACTTCGGATTTTGTTAGTACTTTTCTATCGAATTAATTTTATTTTCCAGCTGTGGAGTTAAAGCAGTAAGCGAAGGATGTGAAGAAATTGAGGGTAATAAAACCTTACCCTATCCAGATTGCTGCAACATTGTGAGGTGTCCTAATGAAGACGGAACTTGTACTGACTTTTAATAAGTAGAGTATATCACGTGAAGCTTGCAATTATTCCCAGAAAATATATTACGAAATGTTTGCGAAAAAAAAAAATTACTATACGAATAAAGGACATACTATAATATACTTCAGAGATTATAATAAATAGATTTTGTAAAAAATAACTTAGAATTATTTTAAGAATAACTTTTAAATTTAATTCTGCAATCCTACTAGATAGTTTTATTCTATAAAAGTAGTAATTTACTAATTATAATCAGATGAATAAAATATGAATTTAATATATTTGCATGCTACTCACTACTGAATATCTAAGTTTATACAATATTATCATAACTGAATAACATTCATGGTGTAACGTGTTATAGGAAACTTACACCTGTGCAAACAATAGTATGTATATATATGTATATAATCATAAATACAAAAATTATATATATTTGTACAGTTAAATTAATATTATACCAACCGCAGAAGGTAAATAAGATAGCATACAAACAACAATAGCATTATTCTATAAATTCGTTTAAATCATTAGTATTTATTTTTGATGTTCTTTTTTATTGTTTTAAAAACAAACTATTTGTTTTATTTCATTACCTATTAGTAGATTTATGACCTTTGTAATAATACTTTTCCGATTTGATTTTCAAAACCAGTCAAAAAGCGTTTTCAAATATAAATATCATTATTTATTTATTTAAAGGCTAACTAACTATAATTGTATAGTAACACAAAATGAAAGTAATCAAATATATGTATTTGTATACATTTTTCTTAAAAGTATGTACATCGTTTACATGAATTTGAGCTACAAATAAAACTTAAATAAACTATTTCTATAAAAAATTACAAAATGTATACACATAAAAGAATGTCGTGTTAATTATTTATAACGCAGGAACGGCTAAACAGATTTGTCTGAAATTTGGTAAAGATGTAGCTGAGAACCAGGAACTGGACATAGAATTATCCAGTTAGACCACGTTCCCCTGTGACGTGTCATAAAACGTCAAAGAGAATACAAGTCACTATAAAACGTAGTATAACAAAAACTCATCGGACATGAAATAGCTGAACGCAATTTTGTATATGCTTAACTATGGTTAAACATTTGAAATTATAAAACATGGAATAACAAAACGGAAATGACAGCAACATTATTTTGTCTATGGTTAAGTATGGTTGAAAATTTGATAGTTATAAATTTTGACAGAAATCAATAATCATCAATAATTTTTATTACCATTGGATCATTATTAACAATGCCGCGACCAAGACGATCGAATATTTTCCGATAAAGTCGCAATTCAAGAAGGAAGGATATGAATGAAGGAAGAATATGAATGCGAAACTAACTACTGAAGAAGAAGAAGTAGAAATATTTTGATGGGCATCAAGAGCGCCGCGTTACATGGCTCGACTTCGTGCTTCTCAATCACAAAAGCAAAGTGAGACCGCTCATGAAACGGCTTGGTTGGTAATAAAAAATCGTCGAGCGAACAACAGCGATCAACAAGTCGAAAAATTTCGACGCACAAAAAGAGATAGATCAAGAGTTGATTTGCTTCAAGCAGCGTTTCGATACGATTGCAGCACTGACAATTGCTTATATCCTAGCGTTTGCATTGGACCAATGAACGTTGTTTAGGAGTAAACTCCCAATATTGTGCTTACACATTGTGATAGAGGTCAACTGCAACAAATATCTGAAACACTTTGTTTATATGACACGTTGCAATACCCGCTAATGTTTGACAAGGAGAAGATGGATATTATTTTAATATCAAAATGATAAATCCATTGAGTGGTGAGTATCAATATCATAATTCAATATTACATACATTTAACATTTTTTGGTTTTGTTTTCCAAGAAGAGATCAATTACACAGTTTATTACCAGGAAATATAAAGAGTAGTTTATAAAGATTAAATTGAATAAATGATTGGCAACCGCTTTATACTCATTTATTTTCACCCCTTTATAATTATACTAAAAATTTTCATACGAAATACTAAATCTTTAATAAGTTTAAATTCCAGGTAAAGAAACTACAAAGAAAGTTAGCTTGTAGAATTACTACGCATATTGTTTGGGGATTCGTCAAAATGCCATTTTTCTGCGGTTTTGTCGATCGTTGCAGCAGTATTCATCATCATTGAAACGGAGCATTTAACTTTTAAACCAAATTAAACTACGATCTGAGATGTTTATCCATTTACGTGATGCCATTTGTACTAAAGGAAATGTTAATATTGGTCGATGAACTATTCTGACGGCGACATAGGTAGTCTATGTCTTATGCAGGAATATGCCCAAGATGCAATAACGTTTGTTTTTCGTTACCATCGGCAAGGACTCTTTATTACTTTTACCTATAATCGAAAAGAATTCACAGCACGTGAATTAAAAAAAACAAATGCAGTCCCTGACGAACTACATTACTAAACAAAACGTCTTTAGAAATACTCGATGTTAGATGTATTCAACCGAATGGAAAAAAACGAGGCCTGCCGCATGCCCATATTCTTATTTAGTTGGAGAAAATAATTCAACCGGGCCAAATAGATATCATATATGCCGAGATTCCCAATCACGAAGCCCTTCCACACCTACAAGTCATTGTAATTACAAATATGATTCATGGACCATCTGGCACCATCAATCTCCAATCATCTTGCATGGTCGACGGCAAGTGTTCCAAATGATATCGGTGTATCAGCGTCGATCATCCTATGATATTGGTCGAACTATCACAACAAAAGTGAAACGAATGAATTTCGTTATCAACAAACAAAAGTTGGTTTGTTCCACATTCGCCCTTATTTCCAATAAATTAAGGACACATTGCAATATGGGTATTGCAATTCAGTAAAGCCCATAAAATATATTTGCAAATTTGTCACTAAAAGCAGCAATATGGTTATAGTATCCAATCCTTCAATAAAAAAGGTGAAATTGCACGCCATCAGGTAGGTTGACATGTGAAGGATGTGGCGTATATTCGCATTTTCTATTAACGAACGTCATCCTACTGTTATGCATTTGTTGGTGGTGTATCCTGACAATGGGCAACGAGTATATTTCACGGCTTTAAATGTTGTTCAACGTACTGAAACAACATTGACCATTTTCGTTGCAATCTGCCAAAATGACTCGTTGGCACAAGTTTTGCTTTACTCAGAAATGCCACTTTCACTTACACTTGAAATGCTTCATCCAAGAATTTTCAACGATGGATGCAAGACAACATGGTTCCTGGCTATCTGGATGTACGTTCTGCTGATGCTCTTGGTTGTATATATACAGTTCATCCAAATAATGAGGAATGCTTCAATTTGCGGTTGTTGCTGATAAATGTTGGTGTATCAATGTCATTTGAATTACTACAGACTGTTAATGATGTAACAATCCCAAGGTATGGTGCTACATATGAAAAACAAAATTTACTAGAAAATGTTACCCATTGGGATACGACAATCGTTAGCCTAAAGGCTTCAACGACTGTCGTATTATATGCAGAAATAATTTTCTGCATCTCCAAATCAGATACACATATTGTTTGCTATCATCATTTCGACATAACTTCCATCAAACCCGTGTAAAATGTGGCACAAATACAAGAATACTAATTTACAAGATATTTTACATCAAATTCATGTCAGTTCCAGAAATCCCGATCTTAAGATGAATGAGGAGATACATAATAGGGCTTCACTCTTGATCAAAGACTTTTGTTACCTCATGTGCAGTAGTTTACTACTCACTGGATATGCCTGGCTCACCACAGCATAATTTACGCCTAAAGGTTGACTCCGTAGTAATCATGCTTCGAGACATAAACCAACCAAAATTGTGCAAGGGTGCGCGTTTGGTGGTAAGTAAATTGATGATCAATGTGATTTATGCGATGATACTCAAAGGAAAATTCAAAGGTGAGGAAGTTTTCATTCCGAGGATCCCGATGATCTGAACCATTTAAGGTTAAAAAATCTTAAATTTCCGATACGTCTTGAATTCAACAAACCATTAGCAAAGCACAAGGATAATCCATGAAAGCTTGTGGTCTGATTCTGTAAGATCCATTTTTTCCCATGGACAATTATATGTGGCATGATAATAGATCGGATGACTGCATTGTTTGTTCTTGGGTGCGATAATAATACAAAAAAATTCATATTTAATAAATTGTTCAACTAAAGAGTACAACCTCGGTACCAAAATACATAAACAATAAAGATTCATAAAAATACTTTTGATGTTTTTTTTTTAGGAAGTCCCTAATAAAGAATCGAAATTAATAAATCTAAAATCTGCTTATATATTTTTTCAAATATTGGAATCTTTTAAATGTACCAAGGCTCTCAGAAAAAAAAATCTAAATTGTATTTATAAAAGAGATAATTTTATAATTAAAACTTGGTAATATTGGCACCATAATATTTTTTTCTTAGTATTATATTAATTGGTTTATAATTAATTGCTCTGGCTGGGGGCGAATCACGTTTACATTTACATTAGATAGTAAAGATATGACTTTATAGTCAACCAACGTTACTATTAGTCAATTTAAAAATGGTCAATTTTTCATCTTATTTTTATTTTTAACAACTTATTTTGAACTCTTTCTATTCGTTGTATATAATTCTGATATATAAGAAACCAAATTGGACAACAGTAATCTATACGGATACGGACAAGACTAATATATAAAGTTTTCAAAGCACCGATTTAAAATCTTCTATTTCGGGTAATAAAACCTATAATTCGCTGACATTTTCTTATTACTGAACTAATTTGATTGTAAACACGTAATTCGTTGTCCATGAATACTCCAAGATCTTTTATTTCCGAAGCGTGATAAAGCTCATATGCATCTTTTTTATATGAAGTTTCTAAACGTTGTATTTTTTCAAAAAATCTTAAAATTAATTAACAAGGTCAACTTAAATTTCTATTGAAATTAACGCCATCTCTTAATGTATATGTACACTAAACTAACCGTGCATTTCTGCAACTGTTAAAAGTTAGATTTACTGTTATCATGATGTTATATTTTGGTTGCATATTGTAGAAACATGTTTCTAGTTAGTTTAATTCATGAAGTAAATAAATATTTTACTGTTAAAAAATATTATCTTCAAATTTCTCTCTACATCCTAAATAAATTTATTATAAAAACAATGAAATATTTTTATTATTTCACAAACAAAACTGAAATGCTGAAAATGACAAGAGATGCTTCTAAACAGACTAAATCATTATTAAAACCATTGAAAGACTTCATTTCCAATATTAAAAGAGATCTCACTTCAAGTGATCTATAATCAGATTTGTCAATGGATGACGATAAAAGATACCGATGCATAAATAAAATATAAAACCCTCTCAATATATTTACGTTTTTTATTTCATTACTCATCAGGAGATATTATTTAATAATAATAATATTTTTTTGATAATGTTAACAATTTTCGATCTGCATAAAAAAGTTTTTACTGGTTTATGCATCAGCTAAATAATAATTAAAAATCATATAAATAGATTACTTTAATTAAATACATTGAAATGAATTCTTCATTTCATTAACGAGCATGTACCTCGGTTTGAAAAAAAGAGTTATTCCAAAGAAACCCTGTGTGACTTGATGAAAACTTTGGAGGACTCTGGTTCTCTAAATTTATGAGCTGTATGTAGAGCCATGGAGTTTAGTCTGGGAATCATATCACTATCGATGAGGGTCAACCATCCATGCCATCATGCATCCATGGGTTCAGTCAGTACTGAAGATAGGAAAATAGGCCATATCGGCATGGTAGAAGGAAATCCTGTGTATAAAAAAATGCACTTAATTGGTGACTTGTTAGGAATGTAAATGTAGAATATATATTTATATAATAATAATAATCTTTTATAATTTTAATTATCACTATTTTTTAAACACCCTGTATAAAATTACTTTACCTTATACCAATATACCTTCATTAAACATAACAAATAATTACACAGTGCTTGAAACAATATAATGTAACAATACAAAACAAAAAAATATATTTGTATTCATAGATTTTCTATTTATGACTCATGATGTTTGACGCAAATACAATCCATACATTAGGAGTATATATAGTTGGTATTTCAGTTAGAAAAATTATCTTGTCAGCGGCGTATACTGAACTTACAATGTATTCTTCAATTCTTAAGATTTTGTTCTTAACAATGGTCTTATATAAGACTACTGAAGCAACTGTACATCTATTACCGGCAGTGGAAAAACCTTTGGAACTCCGTAAGCTTTAATTTATTGTATAATATTTGTTATTTTATTGAGATATATATGCTACTTTATATATATATATATGGTAGTTTATTGAACTTACATATTTTCATATTTTATATAAAATCGTCTAAACCAAATATCCGTATTTGAAAAATACAATTACAAAATTCATTACAATATTTAAAAAATATAAATAAAACACAAATTAAAAGTGTTTGTGAATTTTAATTGCAAGTGAAATAAAATAAGTAATGGTATTTTTACTATAACAGAGAATAGCAGAAGTTGCACTTATTGTAATTTTTGTATTTGCTTATATTATATGACAATACATTTTATTAATTACAGTTCATAAACCGGGATGCTTCCTTGCTTCTTTGAAAATTGTATTACAAATTGGTATTCCGTATTCACCCAAAGAAAGCAATACTTGCGAACAATACATATGCAACCCAAACGGAGAAATTCAACGTTTTACGTAAGTTGTAACAACTTTATTCCTTACCCGTACTAAGCTTTACGGCCGAAATCATTAATTAATTTTGATATTTTTTTTTTGCTTCAAAGGATTGAAATAACAAGTTATGCATTGAGTTTGTAGGGCGCAATCTAAATCTAATTCTTGATTTCAATGTCGAATAGTAGATCTAGAATTATATCGGCCGATATATTTTAGGAACGCTATCTTTAATTTGAGTAAGGAGATGACAAAAGAAAAATAATTTATATTGTTAGACACTGAGCTGAAACCAAAATAAACAGATCTGTAGTAATGTAGTAATGTAACGGCACAATGCAATACGTTTTAACTTGATTTAAATAATGTGAAACAATACATTAATTCAGTGGGAAATAAAGATATTTTATTGACATATGAGGCTTGTGGTTTCGAAGTACCCGCCGTATTTTTGAAATGTAGACTTAAAATTAAAATGTTAGAAAATTAAGTTTAAATTTAGCTTTACGACCAACATAAAAATTGGTTTAAATAAAAAATAATATATAAATATTCTCTGACCAGTCAATTTAATTTTTATTTACGAACGGTTTTGCTTAACAATGCTTGCTTTTCTTTCTTTCTAGCTAGACTGTCATTGTATCCCTCTTTCTCTATCTCGCTCTCTCTTTTCATTTTTGTTTTTCTCCTCTAATCTCAATTAAGATTAGAGCAGACGAGCATGATATGTTGTTTCCCTTAACAACAACGAGTGTTAACGAAAGTTTTATTTATTTTAATGGTGATTTTTGTTTCACTAGACTGTGAACTATTTTATTTTATATAATCGTCAGAACTTATCTAATTAATTAATTCTATTCTACAGCTGTGATGTTAACGAAGTCTACGAAGGTTGTGAAGAAATAGAGGGTGATAAAAGCTTACCCTATCCAAAGTGCTGCAACATTGTTAAGTGCATTAATGATGATGAAAATGTTTCTGACATTTGTTAAATACGAGTAAATCAACGCTTCCAAAAATGCTTTCAACAATGTTATTGTAAGAAATAGCTCATACTCTAGGAATTATATTAAATAGTTATTCAGTCCAAACCAATAGTGTAAACAGTTTTCATTTAGTTCTCATATACCGTAAATTGGCTTATAAATTCTTGTTATAGACTATAATATGAAACTGTTGTATAGAATATAATATGAAAAATATACTTAATGTTGACGAGATAAATGCATTTTATTTAATTTAACGTGTTAATTTCGCTCATAAAATTATACTAATGATTATTAAATAATATCTATAAACATGTATAGCCATGTTAAACTGACTATAATTTAAATATAGAATGAAAACGTACGAAACGGTGATTCAATTGGTAAAGTGACCGGATGGTTTCCCAGAAATCGCGGATTCGAATCCCTGCTTGAATGAGTTCATTTTTCATTTTTTTTTTTTTTATTAAATTTTTTGACTAAAGTTAAAGAAACTTACAGCATTCTTTCAAATATACGTTTTCTGAAAAAGAATACAAAAATATATTCCTCTTAAAATATTCCAAAAAAACGAATAAGACAAAAGCTGACTGAAATGTATTTTATAAAACTTCTTTCAATATCTGAAGATGACTTAATACACGTAAAATTTAAAAAATATATATTATAATTATTTAATACTGCCGTTTCATGTACCTGTAAAATAATTTAAAATACCTTACAATAATTCAAGGTTAAAAATTTAAAATAAAAGGAGGATATTTTTATGAAACTATTTTAATAAAATAAATAATAACAATTTGGCGGCAAGATAGCTTCTCGAGTCAGAACACCTAATTAAACTTTAGTTACCAACTCTTCAATAAGGAACTCCATCCATCTTACAGGAGTTAATTTAATATTGACATTTCAATATTCAATATAAGACATTAAATAAATGTAATATCTTTACATAATTAATATTTTTCCTTAGAATTTAACAATAAATCAGTTTAAAGGCTGGAATTGTTTAATTATTAAATATTTACAATTTTATCATAAATTTGCAACTAATTGCAGCATCGTTATCTATATTTTTACTTATCCTAAGATTATTACGGATACGATGCTTCAAAGGTTTCTCTAATTTCATGTCATGTCACTAAACTAAGGCTAAATCTGAACTTTTTTCTATCGAATGTCAACACAAACTCCTGATAACTATGCTAAAAAGGCTCTTACTACTATATTAATAAAGATCGTTATCCAGTTCACATTTGATATCCGGGCAACATTCCGGGTAGGGTCTTCTGAGATCTCCTTTAGTTTTGTAACATTTTGGATCGTCTGTGCTAATGACTCCACATCTAAAAATGATTTTTTTTTTATTATCATCATATTTTTTTACCATCACTAATAAAATGTCAAAAATTTTAAATAATTATTTTAAAGTCGATAAGCAAAGACTGTTGTATATTAAATTTCGAAGGAATAAATTAAAAAAAATACTAAATAATCATTATAAATCATTGAATTATTATTATAACATACTACACTTACACAATGTACGATAAAAAAAATATTTGCAAATATGAATTGAACAAGAAATATTAAAAAAATAAAATTATTTAGCTTTTATATATCATTAAGCTATTATATATCATTAAGTTTTTATACATCATTAAATTATTATATATCATTAAGCTTTTATATATCATTAAGTTATTATATATCTTTAAGTTTTTATATATCATTAAGTTATTATATATCATTAAGCTTTTATATATCATTAAGCCTATTATATAATACAATATAATGAAACTTACGAAGCATATGCAACTTGGTGTCGTGAACATTCTATCCGATAACAAACCCCGAGGGGTCTCACTTCATCTCCAAAGGGAATGACATCATTTATTTCTTCTATGTAACACCCCTGCTTGTGGGCTGAAATAGAAAATAAATAACATTATTATTTTTTTTAAAGTAAAACACTAGTTTTCTTTTAATAGAAGCTTTTACAAAAAAAAGAGTGTATTGTTAAAAAAAACAAGATGAGATCCATCATAGAAAACAAATTGAATATATAGTCAAGGTTTTTTGGAAAAAACTTGTTTCAATCATTCATTATGTTCGCAAATTGTTTGCTATATACGGAATTAAAAAAAGTACTTATATCATATATTCTTATTTAACTAGACTGCATACAATTTTATGAAAGTCAAAAATATAAAACCATATACTTATTAAAAACAAAACTTTTAGTATTTCTTTTTTTATATCTTAATGTAAAAAATCACAAGATAAATTAAATCAAGCATATTAATGATTTAAAATACCATAAACCGAAAATATTTGAGTCAATAAATATTCACAAAATTCTTATTTTTATAATCACGCAGGTCTCAAAATGCAACGACCTTGCTAAAAAACAAGGATGTAACTGTTTTTCTCATTTAAATATAACTTTTTTATTATTATATTATAGAAAAAGCTCATTTTTACTATCAATCAAATATTATTGCACAGTCAATTTGATTTGGTTCTCAAGACAAAAACTATTTAAATTATTTATTACTGGCTTTAACTTTAACTTCCATTTCACTTCCTCTTTATATTTATTATATTATCCATCCTCGTCACTCAAATATTTTGTAATCATATTTATAAGCAATAAAAACATGACCTCGTGGTGCTTACAGACAAGAGCCTTGAACCCAGAGAGCAAGATTATATATACATTCAAAAAAAATGTTTTTGTTTGAATGTAACAATCTTGTGATAAAATGACTTATGTCTTTTACACACCAAGAATTTTAATATTTGAATACTAATAGCGGATATCTAATGGAAATAACGAAGTTTTCCAAAAACACTGGAAAGATATTTATTTATAATAAAGACAATAAAATTCTAATATAATAAATTAAATCGTCAGATCTGGCGCCACAGATGATGTAGACGCTCTTCGTAATTTCAGTTATTTATTACTCATTTGTCTTTTTTATATGCAAATAGAGTTATATGTTGATCAAAATATTGTTCATTCAAATATTTCTGGCGCCGGTCCGGCGCTTTTTATTTGAAGTTTTTGGTATAACGTGTATAAAATTCCTTTGTGGCGCCAACAATCTGGTTGTTTTGATTTTAACACAATATCATATCTTAATGTCAAGAGACGACAAAAATCAATAACAAGGTTGATATTTATAACCGCAGCGACAGTAATCACCGAAAAAAAGCATTTAAAATAAAATAAAAACTGTCTACTTGACATAAAACATATTAAATACCTCTACAATAATCAGTCTTCGTTTTTAATTTTCTTTGTATTGAACGGAATGATAAATCTTTTTAACTATATCTTGAGACCGAAATGTAAACAGATTATAGCCATTTAAAGTAATTTACTTATATAACTTAAATTTTATCCATAAATCGCTTTTAAGCTCATACGACCTTTGATCGAAAGAGCACAATATTTTCCTTATAAGGTTGGTATTAAAATATTTTACATGTAAAAAAAACAGCCAGTTTCCGCTCAAACTTTGGAGTTCGGTGTATTTATAAACTCAGAAATATTATTTATAGTCATTGAAGAATAGATAATTTACTTCCGTTTATCTATTATAAATGATTATGTCTGTCTAAAATCAGATACTTAATAAAGCTGTTAACCTGAATCAATTATCTTTATAAATTAGATATTTATTGTTCCTCTGCTACGTATATATACTTATATAAATATATATACATACGTTGCAAAGAAAGTATATATATATATATATATATATATATATATATATATATATATATATATACTTTCTTTTATATTTTTTTGAGTCAATATCAGTGATTGCATTATGAATCACTCACAGAAGGAGAGCTTCTTAAAATTAAAGCTACGAGGGCTCTTAACGCGCTCTGGTCTAATCAGAACGACACAACAAACTCAGCTGGGTTTTTTATTGTGATCTAGAAAATACTTGAATGACATTATTTTAATATTCTCTTCCCTCTTCTCGTTCATTTCTCTTTAAATTTCAAAAATCTTAAAATACTAGCATTATTATTAATAATGTAACAATTATTATATTCTCATACTGTCATATATAATATATGGGATATATAAATGATAATATCAATATTAGTGACGTTAATGATGAACGTGTCACAGCAACTGCTGATGATGAAATAGTTCAAGGGTTTGGCCGCGTTGATAAACAAATACATAATTAGAGATTATTTATGTTGAAATGTTAATATCTAAGTATTGAATATTAATATTTTTAATTAAATTAACATTAATATGGCTTAAAATATCTGATGATACGGTTTTCTGTTAAGAATTTAGAATTCATTTTGTCAAAAACTTCGATCAATTTGTCGCCATGTTACATTTTGTTTCAAAATTATTATTCGGCTTCATACACAAACTGGGTATGAAGCCGTCGATCAAGACCCATGAGAAAATTAATATAAGACGTAAATCTTAACTTACACTATTGACAAATAAAGCATCGCTTTCTCTTTCAAAAACCATGAAAGATTAGGTTTCTACGTGATTTTTGACTCAGAAAGGCTGTTATTGCTATTAAAGTCGGAATGATTCCGCTAGCAAGATTCAGCGCTAGGTTAAAAGGCAAGAACTACCCAAGCCTGGTTCGAAGCCAAGGTTTTAGACTTAATAAGAGTTAAAAAATGACCAAAATTTAGGCCAGATTTGGAGTACAAAGTATAATTTAAAGGACATAACTTGATCCAATCCAGAAATAATCTTTAAATCTCAAAAGAGGTCTTCGCAAGCAACCACAGCTAAAATCAAAAAATAAAAAGTTATTTTGCTTTACAAAATGATGACCTGACTTATCTATTGATAAAGAAATGAGTTTTGTAACTGGCACCCAATGTTAATTGCCAGTGCCATCCTTTTAAAAAATACAAAAATATACGTACTTATATACCATGTAAACCTTACAATAATAAATGAAATCGATCCAAACATTAAAATATATACGATTTTTAAAATAGCAATTAGAAGAGTATTAGATGGATATGTAAATTAAAAATGCAGATTTAGTCAATACACCTACCGTGCTCTGGTGGTTTGAGCGGCAGTCGACCTTGCCATGTGGCCCCACACGCCAATCCCATCACCACAGAGAGAAGCACAATATGCGACACCATTTTTTTAAGGTCCTTCGCTTAAGAAACAACAAACAAGACTGACCAGTGCCATCTGCGACTGTTGTTTTTATTAACAAACGGTTTCATACACACGACTTTTTTAATGCATACAATTATAATTTAGTATACATATAATAAAACAGCTGTTTATGATTTAAAGCTAAGAATAGTTAGAGTTATTTATTTATATTATATAATAATCAATTTCCGTTCTTATAACTAACTTTTCTGACATCACTATATGTAAACGTAAGCCTTATTAATTTATGGCTTCCTAGTAGGATAAAATATGTTAAATACAGTGTTTATTGATATTATTTACATGTTTAGTTTTTATTAGGTTTATAGAAATAGTTAAAATATATATATTTCAAAATTTAAAAAAATGTTTTTATATAATATTCTTATTATTACTTTTTGTATGTATGTATAGAATATTCTAATAATTACTTATTCTTTTAATGATATATAACAAAAATAGATCCATATTTCCGTATCTTCAATATATATATTGAAGATACGGAAATAATTATATATTCTTTTAACTTTTGATTATATTGATTCCATTGTATCAAATTTACTCGAAAAACTTGATATTTACGACGTACAAGTCATAAATTATTATTATTAATAATATAGTTGACATGAAGAAGACGTCACTTTTAAGAATATAAAATTAACATATTTGTGTAAATAATAGTAATAGTAATAATAATTGTATTAATTTAATTTCAACCCTAGTAAAATTTTATGCGACATCAAAACAATCTTGATCATTTTTGAAATATCAAAACTTAAATCTATTATTGACCCTGAATTAAAAAATACTTATTTGTTACCTTCAGCTTAATTCTATTTGATTACTAATTAATACTTTTTAATACAGTTTAATATTCGCTTCATATGTATTTTTTAGGCTGCTCCCAAGTTGATGCTCCTTGTCATCTACAACTAGATTTTCAATTATCATCAGGTGGAATGTAGTCAAGCGTCAACTTAGTAACAAAAAAAAAACTAGTATGTAGGTTTTGCGACAAGTCTCTTAGCGTGCAAGCAGCCTTATGAAGGACGCTGAACGTTGGAATGTTCGTGGGAATTACTTGTGATTCATCATTTTGATGTAAACAAACGCCATTTTTATTATTACCAGCATTCGGACAAGATCCGCGTTACGTCGTGTGAAGAACTTTTTTGGGACTGCCATGAATACAATTTGGTATCCGTGATTTATTGGTATGTAAAAATAACGTAGAATTCTTTGGAAAGTTTCATATGATCTTTTAAAATTTGAAGTTATATACATATTTAATATTCACTTACATTAATATCTAATAATAAAATAGAGAACAAAATCTGTGGGTACATTTATTAAAAAAATATGAATTGATAGGAGCTTAAGCTATGGTTATAAAATGTTTTCCTGTTTATCTGTTTGTCTCGCATTATGGAACGAATAATTCGCTGCAAAGTTTTTAATTAAACTTAGAACTGTTATTTCAATACATACCTTTTTCTGGAAGATTCCGTAAGTTTCATTGGAAACACAAAAATTGGTTTGGGGTATAATTAGAATTCAACAAAATCTTGGTACTGATGTTTCTGAAATTCAGTGTAGTGTTTTTAACAACACATTTTCAAAAACACAAAATAAAACTGGGATAAAATCACAAGAAAACTCATAATGGATAGATATTTAATTTATATAAGTGATGGTATGGCTTTTGTTTCAGAAGAGTAAGTAGGCAGACGAAGTCGCTGACAATAGATAGTCTGACTGACTAAAAAAAATATGAGTTATTAATGTATAATGTATGTAAAATATTATACAAAATAACCCAAAAATAAGAAAGTTAATATTATGATAAATTATACAAAGATAAGTAACACATTAATCAAAATATTTAAAAAATATCCGAACTACTTAACGAGTAAATATTTTTTTTTCAATATATAATCATTAATACTTATTCTTATGAGATCTTCGAATCATACTACATTTTTATTCTTACAAAAAGTAAAAGGTATAAAATCCGGGTTTAAATGTCAAAGACCTTATAAATTTATCCAGATTAACGGAATCGGAGAATAATCTAGACTTTAATAATTTTAATAAGATTAATATAAATTATTTTACGAGTTAATATAAAAAATTACATACATGTAAAATAATTGTTGCATTCACAAATAAATAATGTATGTTAATCTAATAAACTTCAAAACGAGGTGTCTAAATAAATTTTTGTATTTAAGAATCGAATAGTATTAAGAATCGAGAATTTGTTGTCTGTCAAAAAAGTGGTATTTTTTTTGTTGGAGATTAATGTTAATACTGAGCGTGTTTAAACCTAAATATTATTCACTAACAAGAACAGAGTAACCGTATTATATTTTTCTACACATAATATAATATACTACATAGGTATTTATCTAAACAGGTATCTAACTATTATAGATCACGACTTTCTATTGACAGCAAAAACTTACGGAATGCGATTATTTACCTCATTCACAAAAGAACTTGTTGTTTTCTTTAAAAAAAAAAAAACTAATAATATCTTATAAGAAATTATACCATAAATTTCAAATACCTCAGAAAAACACGTTATATTGTTAAGAAATTCCTTTATGGAATTAAATTTTATATGCAACTCGGTTGGGAAAACCTAAAATAAACAAGCGCCAATGAAGATGTTGTTTTTTTTTTATATAAACAGATAATGACAATACATATAAATGCCACATACCAATCACCATTTAAAATTTAATATTCGCTATAAATAATTTAAAGTTAAAATTTGAGAAAGGTGAAAGAATGCTTAAATTTTTTAACGATCTCTAATGATGGCAGTTATACAAGTCTTGTATTTATATACAGGCGGTATTTATATACAGGGGGTTGTTATCTATATTAGAGTTTGTAGTATTCGTTTGCACTCGCCAGTTTTTTATCATACATATCTTAAACCACGTAATAAAATTAATTCTTTTACGTCAAGGATACAAACTTGTATTCTAAGAAATAAATATTTGTTTAATATTGATGATCAATCTTAACGGCAATGATCAATCTTATCGGCAATGGTTATTTTAAACATTTGTCTCGTTAAGGCAAAGTTATTCCAAAAAAGAATAATAAGAATACATGTTTATTATTACACAATACTGATTATATAATAATGGTTAGTTTAAATTTATTGTTGTAATAAATAACACATTAATTAACATTCAATATTAGGTTTGTTAGTATATGAAATTTTATTATTTGGTACTTATGTGGCGCCATTTCGTTTGCCTTTTTATCTAATACATATTTATGTATTTTGAATAAATAAACCTTGTTTTTAAATACCTTTTTGCTTACATTTTGTTTAAGAATGTGCCTCGTAAATTTCGTGATGACGTGATTACAGGTCAATAATATATTATATGTCAGGTCATATATTATGAAATTAGGAGTTATATTTTCAACCAATTTATCAAGAATATTCATTAGTAACACGCGCCGCTTCACTTTTAGAAATTTGCTCGATGGATGGTTGCTTATTCACTCTTAAGGCTACTCGCGAAGAATACGAGTTCTAATAACAGCACTGACGGCAATTATAGCAGCACACGAGCACTTCTCAGATTTGTAATATATCTCAGTATGCCGTAAAGTTTCTTGGCACTTCTCGCATAGCCGGCTTACAGTTGTAACATAGCGTTGACTCAAGTGAAGTGCTCATAATTGATCGAGTGCTATCTTGTGGTTGCTGGATCATCTACTCAGCACTTTTAGTCGTAGCATTTTCAACCGACCCCAAACAAGTGGGAATGATGCAGTTAGAAAATGATAGTGACGGATCTGTAAAGTATAATAACATCTTTGAAAACAGTTTTAAGAACATTGGAGAAACCATTCGTAGCTCGAGGCACTCTATTTAAAAAAAAAATCTTTTCTACATCTGCTGATTCCTGACCCAGAGCAAAAATGTCGTAAGATATAATAGTATGAAAGTTTTACGATATCAGTTAACTGTCTAATTTTCCTAACCGATTATGCCGTTCAATTTAAACGTTTAGTTAGTGTGTTGATGTGAACGCCCCACTGTCAAAATGAGTCTTAAAATACTCCTAAAAATATTGTTTCATTTAGTTTAAGTCTATTTGTGGAACATTAAATAAACAAAACTTGACCAGTAATCTATAGTTCAGATATGAATCGTCAATGTCTTATCTGTTTACTTCAGAAATAAGCAAAGTATCCACAGCGAATTACATTATAAATATTGAATAGTCATCAAAGAAGGTAGATCATTTATTTGAGCTAAGAACAAATAAGGAACAAAAATGTAACCTTGAGGAACGTCCATTTTTAATGTGTTAGCCAAACACACAGCACCGTTTATACTAAATTATTGATGTCTTTTTGATAAATATGAAGGCTACAGTATAACACGAACTGCGTAATGATAAAGCTTACCATTTAAAGGTAAGTGGTCAACGAAGTCAAAGGCCTTAGAAAGATCCCATATGAAAATTCGATTGTTTGAGGTCAACGTCTTCCTATATAAGGATGGCAGTATTCGTTTTTAGCATATCTTAATTAGGTACCATTTTTAGTATACTATAAACTAATCAAACTTCAATCGAAAGTTTTTTATTGTTACGGTGTTTTGCTCGCAAAATCGATAATATCAAATTCATCTTTGGGAAACCAGGAAAGTTTTAGGTCTCCAGTTGTCAATGTTAATTACGATAAGATGGTCTCGAATTACGCTTTATAATACCACTTGATGAACTTTTTTAAAATACGCTATCTATTATTACAGTGATTTTTACGCCTAACCATGTCTATGATATAATTTCGCATCTTTACTCATATTTTATGCTAGCTTCTATCGTCAAATAATGTCTTGTACTATAATGTAGTCAAGTAGTGTGTAGTATGTAACGTAACTGTATTCCTAACATACCATCCCCTACTTAAAGAGAAAGTGGACGATGGACACGCCAATAAAGAGGTTAGTAAAAGCCGCAATAGTGCATTTCATTAGCTTTCGGACCTGACTACCACAAGGTACCTGAGGAGATATCTATGTCCTGGTAACTGTTCAAAAGTTCCAGATGAAGTCGGTGTCTTTCATTTCTCCGAATGCTTGGACCCCATCGCGCTCATTCGTACTTCGTTTTCAAACTTTTATTTGTAGTACGCATACATTTAATTTAATCTATCAGCTATTTAAATCAGCAGTCATATTTATTCTCAAAAAGAGTCTTGACTAAAAGTTCATGCATGAATAATCATAATTGCTGTTAGATTGTTCTTCCTACTTTTTTTAACATCAAAGGTGATAAACTTTTATAAAAAAAAACTAATCCAAACTTTAACAAATCGTTATTGAATTTCCTTGTTAAATATTATACGATTATACCTTTATCATATTTAATGGCTAAGGATTTTATACATCGAAAGAGTTTAAGACTCTCCGAAAAAAGCTAATCCACCCGTCCAAAAAATCAAATGACTCAAACTACCAATAATACTTGCTTCGTAATATTGCATGACTTCATATAAAAGATTCCTTATATTGATAAGAAATAAATAATGTGTCATTCGCCGACAATGTATTCATATTTATTTAAATGTTTAGCTGGTATGACGAAGTACACTTACTTCGTACACTACACTAGCAAAAATTATAAATACAATTTTGTAGAAAACTATTATAAACTGAAATTCCTTATCTTTAGGAACGGGTTAAGTCAAAACATGCTATGTGATAAAGATTGCTACTTACATTTTGTTACTTGTATTATATGCAGAAAGCAATTTAAAATTTCAAACTAATAACTGATTGATAAAACAAATTAATGTATGTTTCCTAAAGCCAACTTGAGTTATTTTCTACTTAAAGCGTATTTATAAAGCGTCGAAACCCAAAGCTAGCAAACCCAAAGCGCTGAAACCAAAAATATCTTTCGATTCAGATTTAACTAAGTAATATTTTTTTTTATTTTTGCTATTGACAAAAAATATGTAAATTTTATTCGTCTCAAATCATGAGTGACTAAAAAAATATTACTTTTGCTATTTACTTTCAGCAAACTCTTAAGATCTTTCTTCAGTTTTCAATGTTAAATAGAGGGAAAAGGAAAGCACTTTTGGATTTTTCTTCAGTTTATCAAAATTGAGATTTGGAATATTCATAAAACACATCACAAATACCTTCATACCAGACGTATTGGCAACAGGAATGTTTAACCCCATGTATATGTCAGAATACTAAGCACCTAAAGCTAAGCGTCTTCATCGTCTTACTCGCAATTTCGGAAAAGAATACAAATAATAAAAATTAGGACTTCTTTTGGAAAAAAAGCTTTAACAGCGACAAATATTAAAAACTCACAAATATCTATTTGACATTCAATTATCTAGATAACTAATATAAAACTAGATTTACATAGTTTTACTCTTAGAATGTATGTTTACATAAGGGCCTACTGCTAAAGGGTCTGCAAAGGGTCTAATAGTTAGAGAAGTAAAATAAGCAATATATAAATAGGTGTAACAGAGATTGCTGAAATAATTCAACAGGCGTCAGAATGATGTAGGTAGAATAATATAAATTATTGTCGGTTTTAGAAATTCTCGTATCATTAAAACTGTGTAGTATTAAGAAGTTTGTTATTATTGGTGTGAATTTAAACATTTCAAATAAAATAAAAAGTACCTGTAAGGATATGACTCTATGATTTAAAAAAAGAGTTAGGTACAATATCTTAAAACAAAAAGAATATCGAGATGACGCATAAAAATGTTATTGCTAATTTTACTCGTAAATTACAATTTACATGCACTGGTAAATGTTTAACACTATATTCGAATGTATGGTTTTTCATTCATTAGTACATTTGCTTAAAATAATATAACTACACTTTTTTCACATTAAAGTATTAATATGGTAAACAAATATCACAATAAACCTTGCTCAAATTGCAATCCAACACATAAGTATTTTTTTTAATTAATAAAGTATTTGTGAAGTATTTTTACTCGAATATGTTAGTAACAACTATATAAATAAAAATAAAATCAAATAACAATTTATTGTTATATTTATAATATACATTATTTTAGTATTATAAGGATTTTCGTTTTCGTGCTTATTCTAAGTAGCTCGTCTTAATTTACTAAAATTTAAAACCAATTTCTTAAAAAACCCCAATGGGTGCGAAACAAGTTAGGCAAAATATATATATATTTATCCCAACTGATTTATATTATATATAATAATATAAATATAAATATTTTTGAAAACTAAATGTTGCCACCGACTTTCGTGATGATTTATGTTGAGCTTATATACATATTTATTGAAAAATTATTTGATTTCTATATTTTTCAAGTGTTTTTCCAAAAGTACTCTCCTTAAGATTTTTCCAGACGGATTCTTTGGTATACTTTCAATAAAGTTAATTTCTTTAATTTGTTTATATGGTGCCACTCTCTGGCGCACAAACTCCATAATATTTGCGTCATCAGTATTAACACCTTTTTTAAGTACAACAAAAGCTTTAGGCTTTTGTCCTGTTTTACTATCGGGAATTCCAATAACTGCTACATCAAATACTGAGGGGTGATCTTTTATCACGCTTTCTAATTCCGCTGGAGCGACTTGGTACGCATTTACCTGCAAAATTTAAAATACATTCGTTATTTACACAGTAAGACATTAAACCTCATCTTTCGTTTGTTTTAAGTCATTTCTGATTGTTTACCTTTATAAGTTCTTTTAGTCTATCAGCAATAGTAAGACAGCCATCTTCATCAATTCTGGCTTGATCGCCAGATCTGAACCAACCATCTTCTAGAAACACTTGTGCATTTGCCTCTGGATTATTTCGATAACCTTTCATAATATTTGGTCCCTTAATTAACAACTCCCCTAACTAAAACAGAAAAAAAAATAAGATATGAGTCTTGCTACCGAACGAAATCATAATATAGAAATTAATAATAGTCAAAAAACATATGTTCTTTGATTGAATAAAAATAGTAATACACTGATATCAACTTTTTAACTTTAGAAGATTCGATAATATAAGCTATTAATATTTTTTACTGAAATATGTGTATTTGCTTTAGTGGAACGGAATATTTACTAAGGATTTCTTTTTGGTGTAAGTGAATTTATTAATTTTGTAATAAATGTATTTACATTTTTAAGGGGCGGATTAATTATCGTTTTCATTTTTTTTACTTTAAATACCACCAGATACTTTATCTTTATTTCTTACCTCATTTGGACCTAAGTTGTTTGAGTTTTCATCAACAATTCTCAATTTGACGTTAGGCAAAGCAAAACCAACAGAATTATAATTCTTAAAGCCAACTGGAGCTATTGTGGCCAATGGAGATGTCTCTGTCAAACCATACACTTGGTTAAAGCGTAATTCATGCTAAAATTAAAAAATATTCATTATAATTTAATATTGATACAGTTTTAGGTAAAATAAACTAATTGTTGAAGATGAGATATGCAAAAAAAAGTATCACCTCAAATTCTTCGTCATATCGCAGTATGGCAGTATTAAACTTTTGCGGTATCATTATTTTGTTTTCGATTACATATTTTCATAGTAGGCATTATACTAAAAATAACTTATTTACCTCTGTTTTATTTAGAAACCTTTCAATGTCTGCACTTGGCGATGGCGCTCCACCTGCAGCCGCACACTTTAAATTTTCTAAATGTTTCGCTTTCACTTCAGGATTCGATCCCAAAAATAAAACTAAAACAAAGAACCAATTGATTTTAAATGCGTTGAAGCAATTTATGATCCAAACAACAACAACAAGCCCGTGACAACAATAGTAACTTAATATTTAAATCCAAGTATTTAAAACATTGGAGATACAACTAATGAGACTTTAAAAGGTGTGGTACCCAAATGAGATTGATTTTAACATACCGATACTTAAATATTATTATTTTATTTACAAACAAGACACCCAAAGAACCATCTGGTCGTATGATCAAAGTGTTAAATGTTTTGTAGTCTATTCTTACCTGTTGGAGGAACCAAATAAACTAAATTTATCTTATGGTTCTCGAGCACATTAATAAATGTGTTAGGCTGAAACTTGGGCAAAGTAATCAGCTTTGAACCAACCGATAATTTATGAAGCATCATTACGGATATTCCGTAACTGTGAAACATAGGAAGGTAAGCAAGTAGTATATCTTGATTCGATTCTGAAAAAAATATATTACGTTGACACAAAAAAACATTTTGCAAAATAATTATTTATTCAGAAAATAATTATTTATTTTAAGAAAAATCTTATAAAATTTTACACACATATCTACGAAATCATAGTTTAATTGTATAAGTAGAATATTAATAATTCATATTATTAATATTCTACTTATTTACACTACATTTATTATTTTTTAAATAATATATTTATGTAAATAAAACTTAACTGTAATTAAATTGGAGGGGAGAGGGGTCCATAGAATTAAATAAAATAAAACGTGTCGAATAAATTCATAAATAAAATATATGTGGATACGAATATGAAAACTACATCATCACTATTAATTTTGTTGAATTTGCTTTTATGTTACAGTGACTAATTAGTAAGTTTGAAATGAAATTTATTTTCGTAAAATGTATAATATGCTTATTATTCAATTATTAATATATTTGTTTATGAAAACAATGGAAAGCTTGCAGTTAAATTAAGTAAAACTAACCTGTTGTTAAATCGTAATGTCTGACTTCCTCGCGGTCTTGCTGTACGTTATTAGCAACTATATTTCTGTGTGTCAACTCTACACCTTTTGGAAGCCCGGTCGTACCACTCGAATAGAGCAAGAGAGACACATCTTTACAGTTCCTTTTTACTTCTTTTAAGATACTTAATTCTGTATTATTGTTTACAAGCTCTTTGTAAGATACAGTTTCATTAGGACGAGAATTGTTGACATCAACAACGATGATTGGTGTTTTTGTTTTATTTAACTCTAACGCCTTTTTGATAATTGGAGCGGTCTCTGGTGCAGCTATTATTAACTTTACATCGGATGATGCTAATTGTTTTTGAACTTCGTCTGTAATTACAAGATGACTGATAAATTTATGCTGTGTATTTTTTTTTTGAACCACTAATCTGGTTTCTTTAAAGTGTAACCAATATGTATTATAGTTATATAATACAATTAAACGTTAATATTCACACAATAGCCAATAAATATGTAAGAAATCTTTATCAAAACTTAATCAATCGTATAATCAACATAAGTAAGCAATAATGAGAAATACTCAGTATATTTTTTATCGCTCAATACAATTCAGGTGAATTAAATAAAACTACTTTGTGCGAAGAATACCATACTTAATTATTGAACTAATTAGTTACTACCAAAATTACTGTTACAACTGCGAACATGGTACCGCAAAAAATCAACACTACCGTCAACAACGTCACCGAGGAAAATCATATACAGACGGTGATAAAAAAAATCTTATCGCTTCATTTTGCAGATATTCCTGCTTTTATAAAAACTCCTTCGATAAACGATTACAAAACTAATAAATAAAACGAGTAAAGACAACCAAAATACTCTAAAATAGATAAGTGCTAAAAGGAGTTTCATTACTTAGGATGTCAATTTTTTAAATTCTTATTTTTTTTTATTCACGTAAAAATTAAATAGGAATGTGCCCGACTAGTTTCGAACCCATTCGGGGTTCTTAATCATGAGCTCTGAGCGTGGCGGACTGGCGGCGCGAGGTAATGATTAGGAACCCCGAATGGGTTCGAAACTAGTCGGGGCACATTCCGATTTAATTTCTACGTGAATACAGCCGGGTAAATATAACTATAATAGTCATGGTTCACCAAATTTTTAAACTCTTGTTGAAAACAAAAAAGTAACTTTTGAAGTAATTAAGAGGGAGAGTTCTGAGAGTTCATATTAAATCACCATTTCATTTACATTTTTTCTTGCTAAAGCAAAATTTGCTAATGTTCTGAGCGTAATACAACTATCTGTACAATAATTATTATTCTTTAAATTATCTGTAATTTAAAATACTTTTGCTGATAACAATTTGTCTCTGCAATAGGTAAATAATAAACATTAAATGTTTGTGAGATTAAACAGAGTTCCTGTGACACAAACAAAATTATTCAAGAAAGAGGTGGTTATTTTTTTACATTTTAAAGTTAAATATTTTTATTTTCCCCTATTTCAAAAAATCTTTATTTTATGCCAAATTTTGAAATATATTTATTATACTGTTTACTTACAAGCAGTGTAAATCGGATTCAACGTTGTAGCTATTCCTCCTGAAGTCAATATACCTAAAACCACTATGGGATATTCTGGCATATTAGGCAACATTACAGCAATACAGTCGCCATCCTTGATGTTAAAGTTTTTCCTCAAACTTGCTCCTAAGGTTTGTGATTGTCGATATAATTCTAAATATGTGTATTTTCTATCAGTTATACCACAAACCTGTTGAGAAAAAAATAACAATATTACAAAGTTAAAAATAAATCGCTAATATTACCAATGTATTTAATTTTAGGCGTTACAGCTATATATGAATAAATGTCTTTCAAATATTCAAATCTCCATTAGCCGTAAATAACCTACTAGTGTAAGTGAGATTATATCCTTTTTTCCAACATTTTCTTTAAAAATAATAACGAAATAAGACTTATGGTTTTCTCCAAAGGAGCGATGAGTTAACAACGAGCCTGTAACGTTTACTGTCACATGAATCCTATTCTTGTCATCATAACACATTTAGTATGATACTATTTTTGTAAATAATATATTTAGCTTCAAAAGAGTTTGTACAATTCCTTGAGAAATCCTCAGTCGTTACCAATGCCGAATAGTTTTTGTATTCGTACGAAACCGTCATTGGAATGAATTGAATGAGTTAAATATAGACATTTAAGAAAGTACCTTGAAACTTATTTATTTAAAATGTTATGTAACTATACTACGTAACAATAATCAACATAGCATTTGTAAACACATAGATAAGGAACGTGATTAATAAAAACGTTAAATATTCCAAACTATATCTTAATAAAGGTAAGTAAAGTATTATTAAATTATTACATACCACTGCATGTTTGTGGGACCATTTATGTAAGTTACTCCAAATGTGTTCTTGTATTGTCACATCGGGAATAGACACATCTTCAAACGGAGAACTAACAATTCTATCAGCCGTCCAGAGATGTTTCTTCCTGTATAAAATACTCAATCTTTTCTCCCAAACTTTATTCACTATAGATTTTAACATCGTTATTTATAAAAAAAAGTAATAACATATATTTTATAAGAATAAACGTTGCTCTGTTAGTTTTCAAGAGACATGGCCGCTAGAAGTGAGGTGTAGGAATACGTTAATACATTTTTATTATTATGATACGAAATGTTGAATGCTGACATTTCATTCGTGGTTCATTCGTGGTCTTGCTTGTGTGCGTGAGCTTTTTTATATTTATAATAATAAACAAGTTAACTATAAATCTTATGTCTTATAGTTATTTTTCATCGACTTTTGCGTATTGTTAAACTAACCAGACCCGAGTAAAGAATCGACAAACAAACAAAAAAGTTTTAAACCAAAAAGGCATATAAAAATTCCAAAAAATAATTGAAAAATCATTATGGTAATAAATGTTTGATGGTAATAAAGAATTATATGCATTTAATGTAATCTAGACTTATAAAATTAAAAAAAAAAAGAATGTTGCCCTGGAACAAGTATCAAAATATTATTCCTATACCTACCTTTGATCGATCTCGGAATAAATAGTGTAAGTGATATAAGTACTTGCAGACTGGGAAGCTTAGTTCCCACCAGATTGATGCAACTCAAACCAACTTATAGCTTGTGGATGTCCACAAGCTGTAAGTTGGTTTGGTTGGTTATAAATACATACATAATTTATTTATTTTTAAATCTAGATAGCTATTCTAATAATATAGAAAAAAAAACATGACTTCTAAAGTATGGGAGTAGGAGAGAATCTTTCTTTCTTTTACGACTTCTTTTCTTTAATTTCTTATAATGAACTTAAATCATATCTCGTGCACAATTAAGGTAAAAGAAAGACAGATACCGTTTTTAAACTAACGGATCATATTATCTGTCATCAAGACAAGCGCAAGAAGTATCTGCGTATGTACTTAAATCTAGCTAAGGCATTCAAAATATTTAAAGTCTTATAAGACTCAACACAACCAATTAAAATTTATAATAACTTTAATTCTGATACTCCCATTTTCATCTGGAGTCTGCCAAGGCGATATGCTAGGGCCCATAAGCATTTGAAACTTGGTTGGAGTAAAACTTATTTCCTACCTTTCCTTCTTTCATTCTACAAGCTTTAAAGCACTTTATTTACAAGCATAACTTATGTGAATATCCTAATATAATTAAAACTATCTGCGTTATATTTTAAGCAGTTGAAATATATTGTCAGCTTGGTTAATTAACCACAAAATTAATTTGCCACGATAAAGTATGCAAGACACAAAATTAATTTGCCCACGCGTTAAAAAATTGGTTTCGACTATAGCAATAATATGAAATCAAAGTACTTAAATCACCACATAGCTGATAGAAAAAAAAAATTACAAAGCTTCATGGATATTTTCTATTTAATGTTTTAATTCCCATTAATAATAGCAAACTTTTTAATATGATACATTTTCAATGAGGTTCTAAAAGTACCAGTGATTTGTAATATTCCATCTACATAATTCTAACGCCTGTTTAATTATTGGAGCAATTTCTGTTGCAGCTATTGCTTATTTCAATTCGCACGTTCAACTTTCCGTGAACTTATCCATTAATAAATTTACCTAGCTTTAAAATCATGCTTACAATAGCCTGAATTCGTTCATAGCCTGCATGATAGGGCTAAAAAAAAAATTTGCAAGGTTATGTAAAGTACCCACATATTTATATATTTAGTTAAAATTTAAGAAAGGATGACATATTTTCAGACAATTTAAATATTAATTTAGAAATACTGTTAATATCCCATAATTCAACTTAGGTAATAAGCCAACACCTCTCCAAATTTCAGGAAAACCTTAGCTTTTTCGTAATATAATTTTTATAAAGTAAAAAATATGTTAAATGTTGACTAGTTCAACAAATTATAACTGTACAAAATTTGATCAAAATTCATTAAGTAGTTTGTAGTGACACATGAATATAGAAAGAGACGAAAAGAAAAATACACAAACTAAGAAAAAAATAAAAACGACTGTTTTCGGAATATGTTACGTATTGAACAAGTAGAAAAATGTTTCTTCAATAAATATTTAATGTTTGTTATATGTTGGGATTATGTAAAATAAATTATTTAAATATTTATATATATTTAAATACACGTCCAAAGTAAGTACTTACATACTTACTTTTATTATAACAATAATCTTAAAATTACATATTGTATGTTTTTATTTTCAAAAATGTATATTTGCGTATCATTAAATTCCTTTAAAAAATAAACATGAGTAAGATTTTTTTTACTATCATTTCGTTCAAAATTGTATTTTTTCTAAAATGACATGGTTATCCAATCAAATAATTGTGTTTTTAACATTTACTAAGCCGAAAAATGATTCATCTTGAGGTTCTTTTGAGTACTCGTATATTAACATAAAGCTATGAATTGAAAATGAAAAAAAAACAGAAAAGTATGTTAATATATCTTCGTAAAAATATAACCTCGAAATATACGAAAGATATATTGGACAATAATGACCAAATTGAAATTCTAGATAAATAACAATAACAATATTGCTGGCCCCAAAAAAAATAAGTCACATTTTACGAATGATTTTATTTATTTACCTAATCAAAGTTATGATAAGATAATATTGATTATGATAATATGGACAATGATGAATAATAATAAGAGTTCTAATACATTTCACCACCGATCCGATAAAGGCGAGAGACGAAGCTCCTTGGCATTCCATGGATGCACCGTGCTGGTGCTGGGCCGTTGCATTACAGGGAGAGGAGTGAAAACAGTTCCTAGGACTTGCGACCAAGGTGTAGGTTTAAATGGCCTCTTTAAAATGCGAATTAATGCTCACCTTTACTGGTTACGCTCCTCTCCCTACCTAACCAAATTTGAAATGAACCTACTAATACGGTCTTAGAAGTACGTTTTAGAAATGAACTGATGATAGCTCCAGAGCTCAGAACAGTAAGCTCCACAGGTATCACGCGCTTTTAATGTGTAAAGTACAGGAATATGTCCGGTCTGGATGACGAGACAACAATATCCTCAGGGACTCTATATTGTTTCTCATACGTATCTATCATTATAGTCCAATCGCGAGTCACCTTGAATATAGAGTGAGGCTTTTGTTTTGTTTTTTTAGAGAAGCCTTCTTTAATAAGCTCTATGTATCTTTTAGTAGTTGTTATACCCTTTTGCGCTCTAGTTACTGACACACTATCCGCTTCACGTATGATTTCTAATATTTTATCATGGTGACACGAGTATTGACCTTATTCCAGTAGCACCCTACACCCTACCAACAAGTGTTTAGCCGTTTCTAGTGCCTCTCCACAGATATTACAAGAATTTTCGGTGGATAAATAGAATGTAGATATATATAACCTTACTAGATATAGACTCGTAAATATATGTAGAATGGATAAAGACAAAGTCAATGTAGTCTCCGTGGATACTCTTTTATTGTTTACCTAATACACCATATTCTTGCAAATAAAATCGTGATTAGAATTATTATTATTAATATAATATATTTACTCTTATGAAACGTTATTGGATTTCGATAATATTTCAAAGTGTTTTTCCAAAAGTACTCTCCTTAAAATTTTTCCAGACGGATTCTTTGGTATACTTTCAATAAAGTTAATTTCTTTAATTTGTTTATATGGTGCCACTCTCTGGCGCACAAACTCCATAATATTTGCATCATCAGTATTAACAACTTTTTTAAGTACAACAAAAGCTTTAGGCTTTTGTCCTGTTTTACTATCGGGAATTCCAATAACTGCTACATCATATACTGAAGGGTGATCTTTTATCACGCTTTCTAATTCCGCTGGAGCGACTTGGTACGCATTTACCTGCAAAATTTAAAATACATTCGTTATTTACACAGTAAGACATTAAAGCTCATCTTTGGTTTGTTTTAAGTCATTTTTGATTGTTTACCTTTATAAGTTCTTTTAACCTATCAGCAATAGTAAGACAGCCATCTTCATCGATTTTGGCTTGATCGCCAGTTCTGAACCAACCATCTTCTAGAAACACTTGTGCATTTGCCTCTGGGTTATTTCTATAACCTTTCATAATATTTGGTCCCTTTATCACCAACTCCCCTAGCTGAAACCAGAAGTATCGAAATAAAAAATGTGTCTTGTTATGTAATTAAAACAAAATAATATAAAAATTTATAATAGTCAAAATCATAATTTTCTTTTATCCTGGACTGAATAAAAATAATTATTTTAACTTTTCAGATCAAAAATTCATTAACATTAATTATGAATATTTTTTAGTGAAATATGTTTAGCTACTTTTATAGAATAGTGAATTCACCATTTTTTTTTTGTTATAAGTAAAGCAATTGTAAGGGGCGGATTAATTACAACTTTTATTCTTTTTACTTTAAATACCACCAGATACTTTATCTTTATTTCCTACCTCATTTGGACCTAAGTTGTTTGAGTTTTCATCAATAATTCTCAATTTGACGTTAGACAAAGCAAAACCAACAGAATTATAATTCTTGAAGCCAACTGGAGCTATTGTGGCCAATGGGGACGTCTCTGTTAAACCATACAATTGGATAAAGCGTAATTCATGCTAAAATAAAAAAAATATATCTATTATATTAAAATATAATATTGTTACAATTTTCAGAACAGAGCTTTAGATAAAATAAACGAATTGTCAAAGATAAGGTATGCAAAGAAAAGAACCATTTCAAATTCATCATCATGTTGCGGTACGGCAGTATTAATTTTTTTGAAGTCTCATTATTTTGTTTTCGGTAACGTTTTTCGTAGTAGGCATTTTACTAAAATAAAAAATAACTTACCTCTACTTTATTAAAAAACCTTTTTATATCTGCACTTGGCGATGGCGCTGCGCCAACAGTCGCACACTTTAAATTTTCTAAATGTTTCGCTTTCACTTCAGGACTCGATCCCAAAAATAAAACTAAAATAAAGAACCAATTAGTTTTGAACAGGTTTAAGCCATTGATAATCCAAAGAACACCAACGAAGCCTCAGTAAATAACCATTTTAAGTTCAAGTATACAAAGCATCGGTGAGAAAACTAATGAGACTTCAAGAGGTGTGGTGAATGAGGTTGGCACACCTTAACTTACCGATAAAAATAATAATTTTATTTACAAGCACGACCCTTAACAAAGCACCTGGTCGTATGATCAAAGTGTTAAATGTTTTGTAGTCTATTCTTACCTGTAGGAGGAACCAAATAAACTAAATTTATCTTATAGTTCTCGAGCACATTAATAAATGTGTTAGGCTGAAACTTGGGCAAAGTAATCAGCTTTAAACCAACCGATAATTTATGAAGCATCATTACAGACATGCCGTAACAGTGAAACATAGGAAGGTATGCAAGTAGTATATCTTGATTCGATTCTGAAAAAAATGTTACGTTGACATAAAAAACATTTTGCAAATATTTATTTATTTACAAAAATACAAAAAATAAAATAACCTTTAAAATTGTAGTTTATTTTTTATTAAATTTTGCGATGATGTAATTTATTTATTATTTTATATATATTGCAAACAAAATATTCCAATTAAATAACTAAACTTTAATGATACTGGAGGGTAGAGGGGTCCATACAATTAAATAAAAATCATCTTGTCGAATAAATTTATAAATAAAAAAAATATAACTAGGTACGAATATGAAAAAATACATTATTATATAAACTATTATTAGTTCAATTTAATAACATTATATAACTAACTATAACATTTTTAGAATGTGCTACTATTTTTAAATGAATAATGAACAACTTTGAAATGAATTTATTTTCGTAAAATGTATAATATGCTTATTATATATATATTCAATTATTAATATATTTGTTTATGAAAACAATGGAAAGCTTGCAGTTAAATTAAGTAGAACGAACCTGTTGTTAAATCGTAATGTCTGACTTCCTCGCGGTCTTGCTGTACGTTATTAGCAACTATATTTCTGTGTGTCAACTCTACACCTTTTGGAAGCCCGGTCGTACCACTCGAATAGAGCAAGAGAGACACATCTTTACAGTTACTTTTTACTTCTTTTAAGATACTTAATTCTGTATTATTGTTTACAAGCTCTTTATAGGATACAGTTTCATTAGGACGAGAATTGTTGACATCAACAACGATGATTGGTGTTTTTGTTTTATTTAACTCTAACGCCTTTTTAATGATTGGAGCGGTCTCTGGTGCGGCTATTATTAATTTTACATCGGATGATGCTAATTGTTTTTGAACTTCGTCTGTAATTATAAGATGAGTGTAAATTTTATGTCGTTAAATGTGTTTAATATTTTTTCTTGTAACACTAATATGTTATCTTTAAATTATAACCATTATTAATTATAACTATTTAATAAAATTAAACGTCAGTAATTAACAATTGTAGAATTAATAAATAAAATATATATTTTATGTTATGGGTTATTCAAATTACAAGAAGTAATAAAACGTTTTGTTTCTACTCTTTTGATAAACTATTAAAAAATCAATGAGCTTAACAAAACTGAACTTGCGTATCAAAAATTCTACCAAATCATTGTCCTTTACAGAAAGATAATTTTGTAACAAAAAAAGCGAGTGACGACAAGAAAATACCTTAAAACTGATTAGATTAAAAGGTAAGTTTGCTTATTTACAAAAAATATATATTAAACTTTAACTGAAAACAGAAAAATAACATTCGAATTAATTAAAAGGCAGAGTTCAGAAAGTCCAATATTGAATTACTATTTCTTTTACACCTTTTTATTACTCTAGGATTTTTTTTAATGTTCTGAGCTTAAATTGCTAATAGAGCATGCTGTATTATTGAAAATATTCAATGAGATTATACCAATCTATTTATTTGTCAATTTGTTACAATTTTGTAATTTTACAATTTTGACCATTTCTTCTGTTATTAACATATACTGTTTACTTACAAGCAGTGTAAATCGGATTCAACGTTGTAGCTATTCCTCCTGAAGTCAATATACCTAAAACCACTACAGGATATTCTGGCATATTAGGCAACATTACAGCAATACAGTCGCCATCTTTGATGTTAAAATTTTTCCTAAAACTTGCTCCTAAGGTTTGTGACTGTCGATATAATTCTAAATATGTGTATTTTCTGTCCGTTATACCACAAACCTGTTGAGAAAAAATATAAATATTCCACAAGAAAGTTAAAATCTAAATTGTGAATATTACCATTAATATAAATAAATGTGTATCAAATATTCAAATCTCCATAAGCCGCAAATAACTTTCCGTAAGTGAGATTGCATCTATTTTGCAAAATTTACTTTAAAAATTATTACGAAATGTTGATGATAATAACGAAATAAGACTTATGGTTTTCTCCAGAGCGATGAGTTAACAACGAGCCTATAACGTTTACTGTCACATGAATCCTATTCTTGTCATCATAACCCTTTTAGTATGATACTATTTTTGTAAATAATATATTTAGATTCAAAAGTACAACTCCTTGAGAAATCCTCAGTCGTTATCAATGCTGAACAGTTTTTGTATTCGTACGAAACCATCATTGAAATCAATTGAACGCGTTAAATATAGACAATTTAAAAAATACACTGAAACTTGTTTATTAAAAGTGTTTTGACGGTACCTAGCTACACTAATAAAAATCATATCATTTGTAATCACATAGATAAGGAATGTGATTAATAAAAACATTAATATTAACGATATTCCAAAGTATAATAAAGGTAAGTAAAGTATTAATAAATTATTACATACCACTGCATGTTTGTGGGACCATTTATGTAAGTTACTCCAAATGTGTTCTTGTATTGTCACATCGGGAATAGACACATCTTCAAACGGCGAACTAACAACTCTATCAGCCGTCCAGAGATGTTTCTTTCTGTATAAAAGACTCAATCTTTTCTCCAAAACTTTATTCACTATAGATTTTAACATTGTTATTTATAGCAAAAGTAATAATTACAAATATTTTATTAATATTAAACGTTGCTCTGTTTTTTTTCAAGTGACCTAACCGCGCGAAGTGAGATGTAAGAGTGCGTTCGTACCTACGTTTTTATTACTATACTAGCTGCTTCGTCCGCGTGGAATTAACAAAAAAGTTACTTCGATTTTTTCGTTTCCCCTTTTTTTTCAGGTTTTCGTATTAGTTTCATTGAAAAATATATTTATATACAATATTTGGGGTACAATTTTTTAGTTGGGTATAACAACAACACAACTCGCAATCGTCTTCCTTTCGACTCATCTGTTCATCTTATACCTACTATCAAAATATTCGTATGAAAACAAAGATTACTAAAATTAGAAGCTGCATTCAAAATTGTGATTACGATATCTTAACTTTTACAGACACTGTTTCTGTTTTTACTTTGAGTTTATTGACAACAACTACCTTGTTTATAAAAGGGATAGGCAAAAAATACATCAAAAATTAAGTTTTTATTGCTGCTCATTCAAAGTTTAACTTTAGATAATTAATACGGATTTTAGCAAAGCGTTTGATGTCGTGGACCATTCTCTTATCAAAGTTATACTCACTTGGGATACATGACTGTTTATATCACCAGTTTGAAAGTTATTTATCTAATCGCTCCCAAATTTTCGTCACTGAAGGTTTCAAGTCTGATAAACATTTTGTAACCTCGGGAGTAGCACAAGGATCACATTTAGGTCCTCACTTATTTATTGTTTTAGTAAATGATATGCCTGACGCCTTCAAACATTCAAATTATTTTTTATATGCTGATGATTTAAAAAATTACAATAACGCATTAATCAGTTAACAGTTTGGTGTTCCAAAAATAAGATAAATTTAAATTAAATTTAAATAAAAAGATATAACATCTTATAGCAACAAACTTGTGTTTTTTTTAATATGGAGACATTAAAATTAAGAAGAGAAAGAACCGATTTATTTACACTGGAAAGTTGACTGTACGATCTTTACCAGAGTTAAGAATAAATATTCCTAAGGTGATGCGACGATGGTTAATCAGTTTCCTATTAAACTGCTAATATAGGTAAATATGCCCCACTCACTAGAATTATGTAGTATAATAAATTATATAAATGCATGGATATATACATCTGTTTCGTCCTAACGTTCAAAAAGATAAGTTTTTTCATTAATAAATTAATCCGTAAATTGTAAAAATATCACAAGTAGTAGTGGGAACAGTGTTTTTACGTTTTTAAATTATAAGATTATTTTGTTTTTTATTTGAAAAGTATTTTTTATGTAAAATTAAATCGCATAAGATATTTGTTTTTGTATCAGCACTGTGGTTATCGGTTTTAGGATGTACATTGTACCCTAAGAATAACTTAATCTGTAAAAAATATTTTGTACCTAAATATTTTTTTTGTACCTAAATATCGTGTAACATTCTAATGATGACCCAAATAAATAAATAAAAAAGCTTTACAGTAGTTGTAACATAGTTTCTTAGGGCCTATTTCGAGCGCAACCAAAAAAAATGTTTGGGCATCTTGATTGGACCCACTATTATGTTTTTCTCACTACGCAATATAATAATAATAATAATAATAATAATAATAATTCCTTTATTTAAAATAATAATAACAGTAGGTAACAAAGACCCGTTACAAAGATAAAATAAATGAAGTAAAAACTATAATTAAAGCTAAAAATACAAATGTAAATATAACGTCTATGAGTTCTTATTTGGTCATTATTTATTTAAAATCGTCAGATTGGTTATTTTGGTATATGTACTGTATAGTCATTTATATAAATGTAGTAAAAACCGATTATTTGAATATTACAAACAGAATATTTTATTCATTTGTATGGATTAACAACTATTGAATGCTGATATTTCATTCGTGGTTTGTGTAAATAATTTGTGGCGCTGTTTTTTTTTGATATTTAAAAAAAATCTTAACGATAGATCTCATGTATCGAAGTAAGACCCCATTTCGAAGTGAAGAATCGACAAACAAACAAAAAAAATATAATACCTACTAATATAAAAAATATGAATTACATGTTTTTATTTTCATAATTTAATATACTGTATATTTACCTAACATTAAATTCGTTTAAAAACTAATCATTCGTAAGAAATATAGTTATTTCCTCCATAATTGCAATAAAAAAATATATATGTTTATTATTATATTAAGCGTTTCCGGACCTTGAAGGTAATGTATTGTAAAAATAGTTTTTAACATTGATATTTTATATATTAGTATATTAAAAACATTGTTTCAAAAAATTACCAATAAAAATAACAAAAAGTATGTTAATATTGTTGCAAATACAATTATTATTAATAATAATAATAATAATAATATATTTATATGTTTTATGAATCATTATTTCATTTCTATAAATTTTTCAAATGTTTTTCCAAAAGCACCCTCCTCAAGATCTTTCCGGACGGATTCTTTGGTATAGTTTCAATAAATGTAACTTCTTTAACATGTTTATATGGTGCCACTCTTTCTCCAACAAACTCTTTGATTTCTGCGTCATCAGTATTAACACCTTTATTAAGCACGACAAAAGCCTTAGGTTTTTCTCCAGTTTTACTATCCGGGATTCCAATAACTGCTACATCGAATACTGCAGGGTGATTTTTAATTACACTTTCTAATTCTGCTGGAGCGACCTGGTACGCATTTACCTGAAAATTTAAATACCCATTCATTATTTATACAGTAAAATATTAAACGTAATCTTTAATATGTTTTAAGTCATTTCTAATTTTTTACCTTTATAAGTTCTTTTAGTCTATCAGCAATAGTAAGACAGCCCTCTTCATCGATTCTGGCTTGATCGCCAGATCTGAACCAACCATCTTCTAGAAACACTTGTGCATTTGCCTCTGGGTTATTTCTATAACCTTTCATAATATTTGGTCCTTTAATTAACAACTCTCCTAACTGAAACCAGGAATGAAAAATAATCAATGAGTCTTGTTATCAAATGGAAATAAATTGTATAGAAATACTTAATATTAAACAAAAATTCTTTGATATTTAATAGAATGTAAATAATTATACATTTTTAAAAAATAACAAATAATGTTTTCGAATGAAATACCTATCCCATAAAAACAATACTTGTAAAAAACCAAGTCTCGCAACGCAGTTCTACTACCGTAAGATCCATGTAATACCAAGTCGGTTATTTATTTATTCTGTCCCTACTTATAGACCTTCTCTCTTAAGTATTTACGTAATTATTGAACCTTTTTTTTTTTACTTAACTAAGTTGACGTTTGAATAAATTCCACCTGATGGGAAGTGAACTGTGAAAATGTAGTCGTAGGTGGTAGGCGCATCAACTCATAATATATATATATATATGTAATATGTATGCATAATATAAAATATATACTTTATTTCCTACCTCATTTGGACCGAGGTTATTTGAGTTTTCATCAACAATTCTCAATTTGACGTTAGGCAAAGCGAAACCAACAGAAGTGTGATTGTTGAATCCAACAGGAGGTATTGTGACCGTTGGAGCCGTTTCTGTTAAACCATACAGTTGGTTGAAACGTATTTCATGCTAAAATAAATAAATATATGTTACAGTAAATTTAGTTAATATATTTTATACTTTAAGTTTGAAGTACTTCTAAAAAGACTTTTAAATATTTTAAAAAACGTGTTTACATGTAGTATTTAAATTGGACTCCTTATATGTCACTATAAATTATTTTGAAAATTTTTGAAAAATGAAACACTTTTGCAAATAATATTAAAAGAAGAGATGTATAAACTCTTATTCATAAAGATACTTAAAATCAGAAATAAATTTGTATTATAATATACTTACCTCTACTTTATTTAGAAACCTTTCAATGTCTGCGCTTGGCGATGGCGCTCCAGCTGCAGCCGCACACTTTAAATTTTCTAAATGTTTCGCTTTCACTTCAGGACTCGATCCCAAAAATAAAACTAAAATAAAGAGCGAATTTTTTTAATAGAAAATAATTTACTTTCCATACATCATAAACAACGCCTCAGTAGTTAGCCCGTGACAACAGACAAATAGTAAATTCATATTTTACTTCCAGTATACTAAACATCGAAGGTAAAACTAATAAGATTTCAAAAGTTGTGGTGAATGAGGTTGACCTTAACATACTGATATTTAAATATTATTATTTTATTAATAAACAAGGCCCTTAAAAAAGCATCTGGTCGTATGATCAAAGTGTTAAATGTTTTGTAGTCTATTCTTACCTGTAGGAGGAACCAAATAAACTAAATTTATCTTATGGTTCTCGAGCACATTAATAAATGTGTTAGGCTGAAACTTGGGCAAAGTAATCAGCTTTAAACCAACCGATAATTTATGAAGCATCATTACAGACATGCCGTAACAGTGAAACATAGGAAGGTATGCAAGTAGTATATCTTGATTCGATTCTGAAAAAAAATATTACGTTGACATAAATACATTTTGCAAAATAATTATATATTTAGAAAAAATCTTAACATTTTCCATAAATTTTAAATTTAAATGTATATTTAGTCGAATAAATTGATAAGTAAAAAAATAAGGAATGTTAATATGAAAAAAAATCATTAATTAAGATAGGATTAGTTTATTTTAATCAGTTATATAATTATCAGTTAAATATTAATTTCCATGTTTTTATAACATATTGTATAACTATAAATTTCGAAATCTTTTGTTCGTGTAAATAACAATATATTCTATTTTAAATGATTACTACTTCTTTTAATGTTTGAGAATATTTATAAACTTGTATGGCAGTACGATTACTTTAATTTAAATAAATATAGAATAAAATCAAACAGATATGGGCAGGGATTCGAACCCGTGACCTCGGTGAAACCGTCTTGCCGCTTTACCAATTGAGCTACCGCTACCAGAATCGCTGAATTAAACATTCTATACATATACGTCTTTATCGGGACGGTGGTGACATCGATTAGGCTTATTTCTAAAGTTTAATACTGTTTTTTAATAAATACATACTGGAAAGATTGCAGTTAAATTAAGTAGAACTAACCTGTTGTTAAATCGTAATGTCTGACTTCCTCGCGGTCTTGCTGTACGTTATTAGCAACTATATTTCTGTGTGTCAACTCTACCCCTTTCGGAAGCCCGGTCGTACCACTCGAATAGAGCAAGAGAGACACATCTTTACAGTTCCTTTTTACTTCTTTTAAGATACTTAATTCTGTATTATGGTTTACAAGCTCTTTATAAGATACAGTTTCATTAGGACGAGAATTGTTGACATCAACAACGATGATTGGTGTTTTTGTTTTATTTAACTCTAACGCCTTTTTAATAATTGGAGCGGTCTCTGGTGCAGCTATTATTAACTTTACATCGGATGATGCTAATTGTTTTTGAACTTCGTCTGTAATTATAAGATGACTGTAAATTTCAAAATATGTATATATATATATATATATATATATATATATTGTTTGTAAATTAAATGTGATATCTTTAAATTATACAACCGTTAATATTAACACAATAGTTATAAGGATTAAGATATATAAGTATTAACATACATATACTATAAAGTATATGCATGAACCTGCATATATTTTTTATATATAGCCCACAAGACTACATATACTTTTTATGGCCGTGTAAAAAAAACAAAATACGCAGTGTCATTTTTATTAAACAATGTCATTCACGTAAATGACACGACTTTGAGAGACGGATACCATATTTCATTACTTACTACTTAATGACAACCAAAAATACTAAAAGGACTGAAATAATAACTGCAAAAAATCAACTCAATTGATGAAATAACAAAAATAAAATGTATTTTAAATTATATGTAATTTAAAATACAATGATCAATACGGCGACAATAACGTTGACCTCATTTATATGATTTATATTTACTTATTAAAATTGAATATTTTGTTTTATTTTGTCCAGAAAAACGTTACAAAATATATAAAATCATACATACACTTATTTTTCGTATTATAAAACACAAAGATACATGTATATATAGTACAGTAGGTACAGTTTTCATACATTCAATTTAATTTTGTAAATTTATTCTGTTATTAACATATACTGTTTACTTACAAGCAGTGTAAATCGGATTCAACGTCGTAGCTATTCCTCCTGAAGTCAATATACCTAAAACCACTATGGGATATTCTGGCATATTAGGCAACATTACAGCAATACAGTCGCCATCCTTGATGTTAAAATTTTTCCTCAAACTTGCTCCTAAGGTTTGTGATTGTCGATATAATTCTGAATATGTGTATTTTCTATCAGTTATACCACAAACCTGTTGAGAAATAAATAACAATATTACAAAGTTAAAAATAAATCGCTAATATTACCGCTGTATTTTATAAATGAATAAATATATAACAAATATTCAAATCTCCAAGACCCACCAAAAACCTACTAACTTTATTTACATTACATTTACTATCCAAAATTTACTTTCAATGTTATAACAAATAGTTGTTGATAATAACGAAAATAGACTCATTATGAGATAGCAAAGTGTCTACAACGACTCATAAGTTAACCTACTATTTAAAATGGAATCTCATTTTAGCAACCGTTGGTTAACCATGAGCCCCTATTTAGATACGCCGATGTGTTTTTTTTTTCAAAATCATAACACATTTAACATAATACCTATTTTTGTAAATGATATGTTATAGGTTTGTAGTCGTACCTACAGTTCTGATAGTTTTCGTATTCCGTTATTCCGTCATTGAAATGAATTGAACGCGTTAAATATAGACATTTAAAAAAGTACCTTGAATCTTGTTTATTAAAAATGTTTTGAACGGAAACTAGTTACACTACGTAATAATAGTCAGCGTATCATTTGTAAACACATAGATAAGGAATGTGATTAATAAAAACATTAATATTAATGATATTCCAAACTGTAATAAAGGTAAGTAAAGTATTAATAAATTATTACATACCACTGCATGTTTGTGGGACCATTTATGTAAGTTACTCCAAATGTGTTCTTGTATTGTCACATCGGGAATAGACACATCTTCAAACGGCGAACTAACAACTCTATCAGCCGTCCAGAGATGTTTCTTTCTGTATAAAAGACTCAATCTTTTCTCCAAAACTTTATTCACTATAGATTTTAACATTGTTATTTTTAACAAGAGTTATATTTTTTTTTTTATGAAATTAATCGTTGTTCTATTATTTTTCAAGAGACATAACCGCGAGAAGTGAGGTGTAGTAGTGCGTTCGTGCGTGTTTATTATTGTAGTACGAAATGTTGAATGCTGATGTTTCGTTCAAGGTTTGTGTAGATTGTTTCTTCCGTGTGTGCGTGACGCATTATTACATTCATAAAACATTTTTTTTAATATTCATAAAAATAAACAATAACAAAAACATCTCATGTCTCGTAAAAAATAACTGCATTACATTATAATTAAATAAATATTTAACATCTATCTCACCACCACAGACATACCTAATAATTTATTTCAATTTATGAAGCTAAAATTGGAGAAAAGAGTGAATGAAATAAATGGAATTGTAAATAAAATATTTTACTATAAATAAAATGAAAAAACCAAGCTATTGGATATCCTATCATTATATTCCAGGATTCTGAAGCAATATACTTAATATTATTGCACCAACGTCAACCAATTCCGCAATGCATGGGAATATAGCAAAAGTCTATTCAGAGATTGCACGATATATGGGAATATGACAAGTTATCTCACCTTTGTTATAATATTGTAACAGCGACAGTCAACCAGCCAATTATTTTAATGTTTGTAAATATCTGTATAGATATTTTAAGCTCACTTTTATTTCAATAAAATATATGGAATTAAAAATAAACTGACACGGGCAAGTAATGGGCAGTAGGGAATGCATTCCAGTCTTATTGCCTGTGTGATGAATGGGTAAAATTGAAAGTCAGTGCGACAAGAAAGCATTCGAAGCGTTTAATTTTTAATGGAGAAAATGTTGACGTCTGTGTGTAGTGCCAAGGAAATGAAAACGTGATTTTAAATAATTCGGAGCACATAGATCAAATAAAAAAAGATAAAATAATGCATAAAATCCTTGACTTTCTGCGATGTATAATAGGAATAGCCATTTGAGTTTGAACCGATAGTAGTTGTGATCCTATTAACGAAGGACGAAAATAAAACATATAAAGTTTTAGAGGAGACTATCAAGATTATATACAAGATAGATATTCATGTCAGAGTAACACACGTGCGCATAGGCAATGATCAGTAACATTAAAGACTGTACCAAAAGTATTTTATTGTCTGTGGGGAGGAACTTTTTATGACGGTATTGAATTCGTAAGCCGGAATTCACTTTCTTGAATACTTTGTCAACTTAGGGTTCCCAGGAATAAGAACTCCCAAATCTTTAACTCGAGATAAAAATGCTTTAGTTAGTTTAAATCTATTTTACAAATTCGACGTGAAATTCCAATACTAATTTCTTGACATTTTAATGGATTCACAGCTACTCCAAACGTAAGAGACCAATCAGCAGTATAACTTAAAGCATCATTCAGTTCGGCAATTTCGACCGTCAGCATATATGTACAGCTGAAGATCGTCCACATACAAATGGTAAGAGCATTTGAGATTACATGTGATAGGTTTTTAAAAAAAATAAAATAATAAAGGAAAGGAAAATAAGAAGAAAATATGCCGCCTTGGGGAAAACCAGCAAGCAAGTTGCACCAATCAGAGGCAGTAATACCTCTGATGCAAACAGCCTTCCGACTACTCCGAAGATAAAAAGAGAACCAATCTCGCCGCGAAAAAATCCGTGATGACAAAGTATGGTCTAAAAGATGTCATGATCGACAGAATTAAAGGCATTGGAGAAATCAAACAACACAGGGACTGTCAGACGTGATTCCTCAATAGCAGCCCTAGCATCGTAGACCACCTTCAGGAGAGCAGTAGAGATACTCTGACCTGGTCTCAACCCGGATTGGAAAGAATTAAGGAAATTGTTGTTATAAATGTAGGACGAGATTTTCTTATGTATAATAGATTTAAGGAGTTTAGACAGGAATGGGAAAATAGAAATTGGTCTGTAATGAGCGCATAGAGGATTAATATTTTGGGAATGGGTATAACCAGCGCATTTCGTCAGACAGACGGAAAGGAACCAATGGATAGGGAGAAACTGATAATGTGAGTAATGACAGGTCGAACATGTTCAAATATACGAATTAACATATCACTCACTCCATCAATACCAACTGCCTTGGATTTAATGGCGAGGATAGCTCTACGAATTCCATCATCAGAAACGAGAAAAAACCGAAATATACAGAAACTATTTGAAATATAAGAATTTAAAAGAGACATAGTATATTGTTTAGAACACGTATCCAAAGTTGTCAGAGTAGAAAAATGATGATAAAAGTCATCAGGTATGTTAGAAAAGGAAGAAGCATCTGTGGATTTATTCTACTTTATATATTCTAAAATAAGTTTTAAAATGCATAAACATCAAAACACAGTAACACTTATAACGTATATTTTATAAAAATACAAAAAAAATGTAAATTCATACCATAAAATTCATATATTTGTCCTTATATAATTCTATAATATACACACACACACCTGTACAAAATAATTATAGTATTATTACAAATTATTTATTAAATAACCATGACTTATATTCTTATATTATTATAACTTTACATCACTTATATTTTTAGTATCATGTCAATTACAATATCTGATTCTAGAAGTGATATTATACCATATAAGCATTTCTATTTTATAAAAAGAAATTCTAGTATGGTTAAATTGCTAAATTTTCAGTACTAGTACTAGTTATGCCAATGGAGACGCCGATAAAATGAAATGTGTAAAGTAATCGTATTAATACACCATACATTATAATGATATATTTTCGCTTCATAAATATTAATGACGCATTTATTATTTTTAATACATACTTAACATATATACATTGATCATTTGATTTGCAAAAGTGATTTTGGTTGCTTCATCTTGTAGATTATATTTCTCTTCGAGTTTCTTGATATCTTTTTTATTTATATTGGAATTATAATAAAGTTTCCAAACATTAAATTCATTCACAATACTTCGCTTTAAGATCCTTTCTTAAAATTTTACCTGAGGAACTTCTCGGAATACTTTCAAGGATTACAACTTCGTCAATTTTTTTATACGCTGCTACTTTGTCAGCAACAAAGTCACATAAGTCCTTCGCTTCAGCCGTAATTCCAGGCCGAAGAGCCACGAAGGCTTTTGGAGATTCTCCTTTCGTTGGATGCGGCACTCCGATGACAGCTGCATCGGATACAGCTGGATGGTCTCTAAGTAGTGCTTCTAATTCCGCTGGGGGAACTTGGAAACCCTTAACCTTAAAGAAATTAAAACAGCTTTAATAAATATATGAGCATATTTGATTTACTACATTTATTGTTTGTAATTCTTTCAAAAAAGAGCTACTAGTGGGCTCACTTTAAGTAGTAAATACTATGTAACCGCAAAAAGTATTCTACTATCTTATAAACAATCGCTCAAAACTATATAGCAGTTCTGTGAGAATCAACGAAAAACATTTAGCCATAATGTGGGGCCGAATGAAATCTAAACAATTTAAATAAATATAGAATGAAAATTAAACCATTACATATACTATACATATTTATCTTTAAATAGAAAGGGATTCAAATACTGTTCTAAGACAGACTGTAGTATTTGCAATCTAGAAGTTATGCAAAATAGGTATTCAATAATATTGAAACTGAACGAAAACTCGAACAAAAAAGAAAATATTATTAAAAACCTTAATAAGTTCTTTTAATCTATCAGCTATTCGAAGCCGTCCTAAATCATCAACCGTTGCAAGGTCACCAGTTCTGAACCATCCATCTTTGGTGAACACACTAGCATTGCCTTCAGGATTGTCTCTGTAACCTCGCATTACTTGAGGACCCTTGAGTAGCAATTCACCCAGCTGTAATAACAAATATTTCATTAGACACGTCACTCCTTGGAGACAAAAGTTATATTTACAATATAAAATAAAAAAATGTTTTTACGTTAAACCCAATTAATTATATGCCATGATTAAGTAAATTTAAAAAAACATGAAAATCCTTAGCAGTTCCATGTTTCATATCACAAATGCAGTCTTCAAGCAAAAATCGTTACCTGGTTCTGGCCCAACGCTTTAAGATCTTCATCAACAATCTTCATCTCCGTGTTTGGGACCACATTGCCAATAATATCGTAATCTGTCGAAGTTCTGTCTGCCATTGCAATTACAGGGGATGTTTCGGATAAGCCATAACCCGATCCGAAACGAATTTTTCTCTATAAAGCGAATTTTGTTTTATTATTACCACAAATTTGGTGTGTACTTTGAGGAAAATGTCACAAACTTCAATTATTGTATCTAATTATATAATGGTATGAAATTATTGTTACTTTAATAAACAGTTTTTTAAAATTATACAAACACAAAAGGAATGTGGTTATATAAATATTATAACCCCATTTTATTTAACAATAATAACAGAGCATATTATTTTTTATGAGTATTTAATTTGCTTTTAATTACTCTGTAGGTTTGTAAAAAAACATAAATCTGAAATTAAGATTAAATAAAATATCATTTTGTTCAATAAGAAAACCGTAGAACGGTTTACTTACTCATGGAATACTAGCATCCTTAAAACTACGGCCACCACAGCAATAATTATAAGAAACAAGTACAAACTTGTTTAATTTAAAAAAATTATCTACCTGAACTTTGCTTAGAAATCGTTCAACATCCGAAGACGCTACCGGAGCGGCACCGTTAATAACTGACTGCAAGTATTGATAGGTCTTCGGTGATGCTAAGGGATGATTTATCATCAACAGTACTGGAAAACACATTTGTAAATCTATTACCAAACTAATAGATTCCACCTCAATAATAAAAGATGAAAAATTAAACAATACATTTCTCAGGCTTTCTAACACAACAATATTATTTTTTTTGTAGAAAAATTCTACTTTTCTCCACCAATACTCATAATTTTAATTGTATATATATATTAATTCCAGATATTCCAGATATATATCCTAAGAATAAGTATAAACCACATACCCGTACTTACCTAAAGGTGGCGCGACATACAAAATATTCGATTTATATTTTTCGATAGATTGCATAAATGTTTCTGGATGGAACTTGGCTAGAGTTACCAATTTGATACCCTGAGACATACCATGGAACATTATCACAGTTGCTGCATATATATGAAAAAATGGCAATACTGCCATTATTGAATCTTGGTAAGTTGCTGTAAATAAAGAAAAAAATACACAATAGTATAATATTCCGATAAATCTCCAATCTAATATTATAGAGTTATGAAGGAATGTCGATTTTTAACTAGATGGGTATTTCTTTCGTCTATTAATTTAACCTTTAAAAGTTATTTGTTATACAAGAGTGCAAAGTTGCTTTTTAATTGCGTGCTGATTTTTTTTTTTTACAGAGGAAACGAAGGATTCTGAAATTCACAAGCGCAACAAGTAATTCAAAGCATAGAATTAGTTAGCGAAGGAATCAAAAGATCACGAGGTGAAAAACTTTTACACTCGAGTGCAACAAGTACCTTTGCATCCCACCTCAGCGAGGAAATTAGTAAAAAATTTTTAAGCAGAGCAAATTAAAAAAAAAGTACACCAAAAAAGTCCCGAGTCCTAAGTGTTTAATAAATTAAAAAAGGTTGTATGATAAATTCGGCACCATGGTGGTAAAAATAAATAGGTTTAATGTTGTTTTGAATTCATAAGCTTAGTGCACATGATATCCTAAATTAAGTCCTCTTTCTTCAGTCCCTCTAGCAGATAAAATCGCCTTTTGCGCTCCGATATCTAAGAGGAACAATACTCTTTCCAAGATGAAAATATTTTTAAGCTTAACCAAACTAACCTGTCGTTTCCTCGTGACATTTTATTGACGGTTCATTAATTTGTTCACAGTTTGCTATAATATTTCTATTGGTTAACTCAACTCCTTTCGGCAGTCCTGTGGTACCACTAGAGTATGGCAAGAAACATATGTCTTTTTTAGTTCTTCTTACTTCCTTTAAACAAGACGTATCAACGTGGACATCTTCACTAAGCTCGTTAAATGCCACTGTGCCATCTGGTAAGGACTCACCGTTGGTTTTGATTACTATGATAGGAATATCGATTTTGGCGAGTTTTAAAGCTGATTTAACGACATCTACGATTTCTGGTAGAGTAACTATAGCTTTAGCGTCAGACATAATCAATTGACGGTGAACTTCATCTGGAAAAAAATATTAGACTATTTAAGGGTTATTTAAAAAAAAACTATTTTTTTTCTATAACTTGTGCCAGAATGTTTGAAATTGTCTATAAGATTGTCAGTTATATTATGGCATGTTATGCTTACTTAAATAAACAAATAATATGGGACGTGGGTCAGGAACTGATTTCGACATTCGGAAAAATATGATTCTGATTAATATAATACTTACGAGCCGTATAAATGGGATTCACGGTACTGATCACCCCTCCGGCCTCTAATATCCCCAAAGCTACAAGAGGAAAGTCCGGAACATTGGGCAGCATCACCATGACTGTATCTCCGTCTCGGATTTTAATCTTCGTGCGAAGATTTGCAGCGAAGTAATTGGAAAGTTTAAATGCTTGCTCATAAGTATATCCCCTACCAGTAACCGCACAAACCTATGTGGCGTTTAAGAAATACTTTAACATTTTACATGATACATAAATATATATGTTAAAAGTATTTTTTTCATTTTACTTTAAGCAAATAAAAATGTATATTAGTTTTCAGAGCATCATTGAAACGTATAATATTGTTATGGTGAAATATTACAATACATTTCTATAAAATAATATTACAAAATGTTCTGTTATAATACAAATAAATAGTTACAGATAAGGTTCTTTCCGGCCATTTGTCGAGATTCATCCAAACATAGTCGTACAGAGTACAATTCGGAATTTCAATATTTTTATATGGTGACTTAATAATTCCTTCCTGTGTCCAAAGACTATTCTTTCTTACAGACACACCAGTGCATTTTGATCCCTTTTGCAATAGACTTAGCGTCCTATTTGCGTTTTTCAACATTTTGGACGCCATTTCTGTATAAATAATTAATAGTGAATGAATGAATAGTTAATAAAAACAACTTATCGGGTGCGGATTGGGTACTGATGTTATTTTACATTATCATGATAAGGATATCTAAACATAATATGTATATAAAAGAAATGCTACTTCACTTACATTAAATTACTAGATTAGTTACTTTTAGATATATACTAATAAAGTTATATTGCTTTAAACATATACAAAATATCACATACGTACACACGGACGCACGCCTTAAACTATTAAAGGTATAATTAATGTGTATGTATTTACCATTAAAATATATTTTCATAAATCTTACTGAATTTTAGTTTATACGTATTTAAAATATAGTAAAAAACGCTATTCGTATCTTAAAAGTAATCTATATGCTAATTCTTAATAATAAGACAGATTTTAAAAATATAAAATTATAAAAATAACAAGAAACGAATTATTCCTCTTGCACCTGACGTCCATTTTTATTTTTATGGACGGTCCATATCGTGTAATGAAGGACGCGTATTGCTGACACGTACTTATGTTGACAAACAAGTTTCTCATCGTCTATATTTAACTATAAGTTATCAACATTCACAACAACTCTGGATTTTAAGTGTTTTTTTAACAAACAGGATTTTTGGACTTAAGTGTGCTTGGAAACGATCATATTAGAATAATTTCTAATAATTTACAAGTTGTTTTGATACATATATATGTAGGAATATATTTCTTTTGTATTTAATTGTAAACGTAAGTTTCGAATACTTTCATATTCAACAGATCCGTTGAATACATAATAATGTTGTTTACAAGTTACCGATTCTTTACTACATTCATATAAACTATAGTTACCGGTTTTTTTTATTATACACAATAATTGAAAGTATATTGTTGTACGAGGTGTTTATTTGGACATATTAGACGAAAATGAATCTTATTTTGTTTGAGGTAGAAACTAAATTTCATTAAACACCCCATACAAATATAGCCGTTAAGCGTTTACAAACACGAGTTGTTGTTAAATTAAACAGAAAAGTAAAAGGACTCTGACCTTATAATGCAATACAACAAACTATTGGTCACTGCACATAACACTAAAACACTGAAGTAGATATATTAATATATGAAAACAAATTAAAACGTTTTAACGTTTGTCTGATCACCAGCACGGTGCATGAGCGTGTGGCTTTGAGTTTATTACGAGCCGGCCGAAATGCGTCATACCACGATAAAGACTTACACAATAATGTGCCTTATAGCTACATCTATAAGGAGTAAGGACTGTACGTGTATCCTGGGCTATTGAGTTTGTTTTTGATTACAGAATATTGTTTAGTTAAAAGTGGTTTTTGTGCATATCACAATACAGATTATAATCGTATCGAAGGTTTTCTTTATTGGTACACTACCAATTAAAAGAAGTAGATAACTAGCTACTGGGTTAGTGAAGAGAAATATACATAGTAACAAGTCAGATTGCTTACGAACTGTATAATTAATTTCACAACCGTATACTATTTAAATAGTTCTTTTGTAAATGGTATTTCGTTTTTATTTCAAGTATTAATAATATGTAAATCTTTTTTAATATTTTTGATTATGTATGTCATTTTATTTTTATTCTTTAATAAAGTTATTAATTAATGTGAATCTAAAGCCAGAACAGACTCTATTATCATATCGAGAACATTCCACCAACGAATTAAATATAATTCCAGTTAATATAGTAGGAGTAACGACCGTCTCTCGACTGCAATATAGTAACAAAGGTATTTGTATCATTTACAGAATCCATATACGTCTCTTTCATTACACAATCTAAGCGACACTATGTCAACTGGCGTACATCGCATCACATAGTGAAATGGCTGTTAGTGAGTTAGTGCTTGTCTTTGATTAGTGTAGACTACTAGCTATTAATCTCTATAAAGGTCAAAAAGTGTCGCTTAAATTGTATAATCAACAGGGTGTATAAATAATAACTAGCTTAGACCTTATCAACAAGATTTTAAGGGACAAAATATCTGTCTTATTTTTGAAATATGTGAACCAAATTTCTAACAAATCTTACTTAGAAACACTAACTACAAAGAAGTACTTACTATTTTAATTATTAATCAGCATAACTGTATTTTTAACTTATTTTAAATATAATTAAGACGTTTTGATTATTTCAAACACTTGAACTCATTCATTGTGTGCTTATACTATTTACGTATGCATATTGTAAAATTCCTCTATATAATATACAGATGCACTTTCAGTGGTTTTCAAGATAAGTTCAGTTGAACAAAGATGTATTGAAGACGTTTCTTTATACCTTGTGTAACTCTGACGCATAAAACAAAGAATTATATTTTTATCCAATGACTAAAATATGTTTATTTTATATTGTTTTGTTTTGCATACATATACATTTATTTGCAATTCAACTATAAAGACAAGTTCAGTGACCTCTTTTTTATTTATTTTTATTTTATATAATTGAAAAATATACCAGATATAAAAAATAAATATTATGAAGGTTGTTTGCATACAAATAAGATTGTGTAACCTTGAATAGTTTTTTTTTCTTGGCTGTAAAATCAACGACCAGTGAGAGAATATTAGTACATTTAGATCATATAACCTCAGTGAAAATTAAGTGTGTATAAAAAAAATAGTTTGTTTTTAAATTACATATTTGGTTCGGTCTACTTGTTTTAATCTGCGATAGCTAAATTTGATGAGTAGTTAAGGAGCGCCATCTGTGTATGGATCGTACAATTACATTCATACGTTCAATAACCACTTCAAAGATATCTTAAACTGTTGCCGATAGATGGAGAGAGTGTGTCAAAAAACGTAGGAATTAATACATGAACAATTGATAAAATTGGGTAATTTATATAATGAATTAAAATTATCATAGTCAAAGAAAACAAAAATTTTAATCCCAAATAAAAAATACTTCCAAAGCATGCAGAAATATTTATATAATAGAGTCGTTATTTATCAAATAAATCGTCCTATACCTTATGCCAAGGCGAGACCGAGCTATCACTATTTAAATATACCTCATTCGAAAGTAATTTCATCGGGAATTTTATCTTATCTGGAGTGTATGTAACACTATTTTTATTAATATTGTATAGTAGTTAATTTAATTAGTTCACAATAATCAGTTCGCAGAACAGTTTTAGTCTGAATAACAATTATAATGATTATAAATAGTGTCAGTGACCGCAGTATATATCTATATATTTTTTAAGTATCATATTTTTGATTAGATTCTTGTAATATTTTAGATTTACTAGTTTTTAAAATCTATAATTGTTAACTATATTTCTACACACTTCAAATTAAGTTTATTTCTGACGTCTTATATGATTTTTCCTATATATTATTATTGATGCTTTACTTTTTATTTCTGCAAAAATATGTATATTATTTCTTTCACTCTCTGGTTCATATTTTGTGGCCAGTTTCTCTATATAGAAACTAGAAAATAACAAGTCTGGTTACAAGTGAAAGTCGTCTAAACATATATATATATATATCGCCTAGACTACAGAGAACGATATAAATAGCGTATTTAGTTCCAGCTGTCGCTAAACTAGTTTAGAACTGAGACATCGATCCTATATCTAAAAATATAAAAAGAAAATAGAATAATGTGCTAGAAAACTATGAACGTGATGGAAACAGGGTATATACGTGAAAAGTTATTAATTCATAAAGGAATATCAAACACGTACAGATATATATTTCAAATATTTATTTAAGTGTATATAATATGCAAGGAAGAAATGCAAGGAATTCTTTTTTTTTTTTAAACACCCGATAAAATATAATTATACAGGTAATGGTATGTAAAGGTGAATAAAACAACAATCACATTTATTTAATTAAAATGGCGGCTAATAATAATTTTACTTTGCTTGTTATCAAAATAACAAGCGGTAAATAATTTAAACATTTTTTTAATCCGATTAGATGACGCACGTAAAAAAAAACAACTGATAAAACTATACAAGTACAAAGTCCATTATTGACCATTCATTGTTTTTTTAGTAAAATTATGTTCCTAAAAGTTCAGTCCCAATTTCTCATTTCTTATTAAGTACTTTGCAGCAAAGATCTATAAATAAGCTCATGTACAGTAATTTAAATAAGTGTAAAAATCCCTTTCCCAACCCGACGTCATTGACAACATTCTCAATACTAGATTTATAAACTAGATTTTCCTTGGAATTTCATTAAAAATTGAATAGAATTAGTTAATTTCGGTTAATTAATATACTTATATTTTTTTATTACATTACATTCCATTTTACACGATAATTTAGTTTCAATACATTTCACGCGTACATTTTTTTTAATTCCTTTCTTAATATTTTGCCAGAAGTGGTCTTAGGTATATCTTCCACAAACACAACTTCCTCAATCTTCTTGAAGGGTGATACTTTATTCGCTACAAAGTCTTGGAGTTCCTCAGGGGACGTGTTTTGTCCCTTTTTCTTGATAATAAATGCCTTTGGTGTTTCACCGTAGTACTCGTGAGGGACTCCAATGACAGCGGCGTCCGCTACCGCTGGATGAGATCTTAAAAGACCTTCTAATTCTGCTGGAGCTACTTGCATTCCTTTTACCTGAGAATTTTAATATACATTCCTGTATATATGATTTCATGTTCGAAAATTATGGGACATAATATCATCCACATAAACAAACTTGTTCATTTAAAATTTTAAATAAAGTGAATGTTATGTTAAAACAATTATTATAAATATAAATCATATTCCAAAATAAATAATAATGAACAATGAGATACTACAAATAATTTAACTCTATTTACTTTGATGAGCTCCTTTATTCTGTCAGTGACGTAGAGACCGAACTTGGGACTGTAATTTCCCAAGTCACCAGTTTTGAAAAATCCATCTTCCGTCATAGATTCTTTAGTAGCTTTTTCATTTCTATAGTATCCCTTCATTATAGTTGGTGATCTGGTGCAAAGTTCTCCAGACTGTAATTTTGAATTAATATTAATACCTTAAAAAATAATAAGATAGGGTTAGAAAAAAAATATCCTTTGGATTATGATAAGGACAAATCAAATACCTCTCCGATAGGAACTGGTTTTCCATCAGTACCAAGAAACATAAGTTCAGTATTCGCAAGTGGCATTCCGCAGGAAGAATAGTCTATTTCTGTGATTCCTTTGAATGTCGATGTTGTAAGCGAAGTCGTCTCTGTTGCTCCGTAACCTTGGTTGAATTCTAGTTTACCCTGTAAATTCATTATTTAAAGGAAGCAAGTAAGCAGTTTATTACCAGCCAATTCTTAAAATGAAGACAATAATATAAACAAGATGACAATATTTACAAGAAAACAGATCACAACAAACTAATATTTTATCACAAGATTTCTTGTAAAGTTCTTTAAGCTTCTAAGAATATAAAGGTAAAATGTAACTTTTAACTGTGTATGATCCATGTATTTTACCTATTAGAATTATTTATCTTAAAATTAAATTCTTAAATATTTCATCGATATATATCGTAAATAAATTAGTTATTAGATACAATATTATCTTATATTCATTATTAATTACTTTTTTTTAATGGGCTGCAACTAAAATCTAAGGATAAAAAATATTTGAATTATAATAGAAAATGCTACTAGGTGTGTTTAAACTAGTTTTAAATGAAATATCGACTAACATAAGCACTCTGCATTAAATATATCGATATATAAAGGAGACAAATACAAAAAACATTGACCTAAATGTAACAAGATACAATAATTGTAATAATAGACGCAAAAAGCAAAGATTGTTATAGGTAATTTCATTTGGTCTGGTTCTATCGGGATAGTATTTTATCACTCAAAGAAATAAGGTAGTTATTCCAGTTACTTTCGTACAGTGAGTAACAGAGCTGGAAATACCAAGAACTGACCAAGGGCACTCCTTTGGGTAGTCTTCCCTTCCCTAGTCTCCTCCATCCCGTCTCATTGTTCAAGGGTGTCAACTCATTTATATGTATAATTACAAATGTCAACCGTATCATTTACATCATCTAGTGTCCCTGTTAATTTGCAATCCTGTCTTATAAAAGATAACCTTAGCTTGAATTTTGACTTCCAAAACCAACATTTCGTATCTTTATTTACTTTATAATTATTTGCAAAATGTTTTGAAACTGTAGGAATGATTGATATATAAGTAGTTGGTCCAAATTAAACTTGGTTTGAATGAAAATGAATCTTACATTTCCCTTTTCCAAAACTGCCATCGCGTCGGTGTCGGACAGCGGTGCAGCCCCGCACACTAGATACTTGACTTGCTTGAAGTGCTCCTTCGTTATCTCCGGGTGCTTGCCGAGGAGGATCGCTGGAAAATTAGTTATCGAGGTTATTATAATGAGATGTTGTTACAGATTTATATTACAGTATACGTTCATTGTTAAACTCACCAACAGGAGGTACTACATATAATATGGTAGGTTTTTTATTTTTCAGCACGTCGAAATAGACATTGGTTGAGAACCGTGGTAGGGTGATTAATTTACAGCCCTTAACAAAATGTCCGAGTAATGTAACTACCATCCCGTAGATGTGAAAGAATGGCAGGATGCAGGGCACCACGTCCTGATGATTGCCTGATTGTTAAAAATAGGCGTGGTTAGCATGGAATCTTATCATTGATTACCTCGAATGATAATGACAATTGACTGATTGTGTGTATTTATAACCGTAGACGCTTGTTCACTTAATTGCCTTATCAATTTGATAAGTATTCATTTCTACTAGTCACATTAAGTAATTTTTTTTTCTATAAATAATACTTTAGTGCATATTAAAAAGTTCCAAAATAAAATAACAAGATTTGAAAGCCTTGATGAAGTGCAAACTTCACTATAACATAAAAATAAAATTATACGTAAAGAGACATATTTTAATTAGAATTAACACAATAAATAACTAACAAAATCATAAATATATTATCCGATTGTTGCCAGTTTTCTTTATTTGTCAAAATTATTCATTTATTGTCTCTCATTATATACAAATATATCATTATTTCTGATAAAGGAATGAAATACCTACCATTCGTTAATTCGGGGTAGCAATTTGGTTCTTTATCCATAATTTCAAGTCCGGCAATAAGATTTTTGTAAGTGATTTCAACGCCTTTAGGTAGCCCGGTAGTTCCACTAGAGAATGGTAGAAACGCAACATCATCCAATTTCTTATCTACTTTGTCTAATAATGTATAATCAGCTTCACCGCTCTCAGCTACTTCTGTATATCTTATAGTGTTATCTGGTACTGGTTTGTTAGGGTTGTCGATAAGGATTACTTTAGCTTCACTGTTGGACATTTTCAGTCCTTTTATTACTGTATCATAGCACTCTGGTATTGTTACTATTACTTTTGGCTCCGTTATTTTCAATTGGTGACTTATTTCAACTAAAAAAATTAAGGTTTTGTTGGTTTAAACGAATCATACAAAATATATTGTTGGTTTAAACGAAACGTATAAATATAGATTTAAAGTCTTTCACCTTCCTTATAAATTGGGTTGATAGAACTGAATATACATCCAGCTTGAATAGTGCCCAATGCTACCACGGGATATTCAGGGATATTTGGCAACAACGCCACAACAACGTCGTTAGGGTTTAGCCCCAACTTTTTCCGAAGTGATGTTCCAAATACTGCCATATTTTTAATCACTTGTTTGTATGTGTATCTTTTCTCAGTAGCTGCACATTCCTTTAAGAAAAAATATTACTTTAAATTAATGTAAAAAACCTGCTAAAACTACTCATTATAAAGACACGTAGTACGTACTGTATCTAAAAAAATATGTTTTATAATTATGGTGAATTTTAATAATTTAATGAAAATTTATATAGAAAATTAATAATGTTTTTTTAATAAAAATAATACTCGTAATAATATTTTTTATAGTACACAATAAATATAAAAAGTATAACACACTTAAAAAACAAACATTGAAGTGTTTGTTTTTTCTTTATATAAGGGTATATAAGGATTAAGGCCGTCGTATCACTGGGTATCGAAAGGCGACAGAAATTTTTTAATCTTATTAATGAAAATCAAAAAAAGTAATGGTGAAAAGACGCCTGCCTGTGATACACCGGCACATACAATACACCAAGAAGATAATGATACAGCAATACGAATGCGATGCTAAAGTTCATACAGGTACCTATGAAACTAATCAATTACCGATGGAGAATGGTTAACAGAAGCCAACAGACAGAGTAAGATGTCAGAGTCCATGTTATTAAAAGCGTTGCTGAAATCAAGCAAGGTCAGACCATTCATTCCCATGCAAATATCATCGGATTTTTCTAGAACTTTAGAACAAACTTTGTACATTTAATATCATCACAAATTTTTAATCGTCTTCTAAAATAGTGATTTCAATATGGAAGAATTTTATAAAAATATATTTATATTTCGTTTATAACAACCCGTAGCTAAGAAATGTGCTAATTTTAGACAACAGAATTCTTAATATAAAATGTCTATAACATCGCTGTGTAAAGTTTGGTCTTCATTCGTAAATACTAACTAATATCCTATCTTTAGGTGATATAATGAATATAAGGCAAATATGAGGATCAAATGGTAACGTCAACGGCCCAGCCTACTTTATCGGTAATTTTTTTACGATTATAAAAATAGACACATCACCTAGATTTATTAGTTTAACTTCTAATTATTAACTCCTTTTATAATATCAAGAAATAATTGCCGTCTTATTTTTATGTACACGACACACAATAACAACATATTTTAAGTGATTTTTTGTTTAACTTTTTATATATATATTTATATTTTTCGTAAAAAATAAAGACTATATTATCCACATTTTATTTTCCCCGTCTGTAGTCACATTTATTTCGACTAAATAATAAAGTTTAGTATCGAACCCAATCATGGTCTTTGTTATGAGCTCGAAGCATGGCAAAGCCCGTTAAATAAAAAAAATATATAAATATACAATATGAATATTATATACTTATATATATTATTACATACATATTATGTATATATTAGATTTTAACTATTTATGTTTGTTTGTCACATCTCGTAAAATTTTCTTATTTTTATGAAATTTGTTATCCACTTTAAGAACCTAGTGAAAATTTTTATTATAGAAAATCCTATTGTTAAAATATATAAACTGGTTTCAGTTATGAATAACTTCAAGAGGAGTAGAAAGGAACCAGTCCTGTCAATATTTTATGTAATCATAGATAGCTTAATACAGTTTATGTTATAGATTATATTTTAGTAACGGAAAGACGTTAAATTAATAAAATATAATAGGTAAGTTAAGTAAGGAATCGTCTTACGAATTTAAGTAGCCACTTACCGTATTAGTAGATATTATACATTTTGTGTATTTTATAATTCTGCAAAGACTAAAATATACTTGAAAAAGATATAATTTATTATCACATTAGGATTATATTTTGGGTGATAATCAGTACGTCATAAATAATACATTTAGTTAATGAATATTTATAAGTATCTTGTTTAGATGCTAAGGTATGCTTTATTCTACAAATTGTACTTAAAATAAAATGAATACTTGAAATAATATATACTTATAGGTATATTAAAAAAATATAAATTCATAATTTACCTTTAAATACAATGAAATATTATTAAGAGTTTACTTTATTAACGTAACAGAAACTCTAAATTTAAAGTCGTATACCAGATGTTTACAAATTCGCTAATTCGGTGATAATTGACGAAGGTTATGTCCGCATAGTTGTGACCCTGAGAGATGATGTCTTTTATTGTGGCGATTTAGCTAGCGTAATATATTACGTAAGCCACTAAATACATAAACCTAATTTGTTTATGACCTAGATGGGTTTAATATATGATAAAAAGTCTTAAGACCTTTAAAGTATCTATTTGTATAACTTTTTTTTCATACTTTTACGTAACTTTAGAGAGTAGGTATGGTTAAAATATATATATATATATATATATATATCATAGACGTATTCATAAATCTTTTGTCAAGATTAAATTCACATCATTTAACGTAATTTTGTTAAAAATGTATTTCAAAATGATATATTTAGAAGAGGTATTTTAGTTATGGTTAGAGTACATTTTATAACATGTATATGTACATGTATGTATGTATGTATGTGTGTATATGTATAAATATACGTTTTTGTACAGTACAAAAAAACATAAACAAGCAACCTCTGTGTTAAGTCATTATGGTCACAGTTAGAATTCCTGTACTCATCATATTTTTCCTCCAAGTAACAACTAAAAAAAAATTTGACGTATTAAATATAGGTTCAATTTCTCTATCTAGTAAATAATGCCGATTTACATTGCAGCAAGCGTTTCCGTTGCTCTATTATTTGTAAATAGTTACTTGATATATTTTGCATTTCACTAGTGACTTATCTACTAATGACATATAGACACTTCTACAAAATATAACTCTATAGACACATCAGAGTCAGGTTCTCATTCTCTATTTTAAAGATGCAATAGTCAAGCTTATTTATCGTCTTAAATTTCCACAAAATTGCTCTACTATTCATACATTTATAACTATTCATATCGGAGTAAATAAATTGACGTTTCCATTGACGTTTCGTAAATAAATCTCAATGAAACAAATAAGCTCCTAATTGGCTTGTATATGAATAATCGTCAACACTCTAAGTCAATTAGTTTTTATTTCAACTAGGCGTCTTGAACTTATGAAACATTAGACTTTACTGACATGTTTTTATGGTTTATTACAGACAAGTTATTTATTAATTTTAATTTCGAGTTAGATGACATGGCTATGCGTCGAGTTAATTTATAGGGACAAGTTAGAATTAAAAGCGTGGTACCAAAATAATACAGTGGAATATTAATATATATGTTAATATTATGTCAAGCAAATAGAATTAACAATGAAAACAGATTACAGCCGGGTTATTTTTTTTTTTATTTATTTATTCAGATAATTATTTCACTTCACTAGCAGTGGAAACTTTATTTGCATATATGTATAATAAATAACTATTGTAAAGAAATAACTTTAAAGTGTTTAGAAGTGTATTCTAATTGTTGTTTATTTGCTATGAAATTCATAGTTATAATTAAATACGGAAAAAACGAAAGACTGACGAAGAAACCAACAGCTAGGAAATAATATAATAATATAATAATAATAACGTGCCTTTCGTTCGGTCATTGAAAGACCCGGAACCCCAATCCCCTCCGTTACCCTTCCTTTTACCTTATTTCCCTTCACTACTTCGTTACAGGTTACTCATCTGCAACTTTATTTGTGTGTCATGTCCGGAGGAGATAGCCACTTACCATCAAGTGGCATATCTCCTCAGTTATTACGCAAAAAAAAAAAAAATAACAACATATAATTAAGAAAGATATTAATAATAAAATTGTTTGTAATTTTTAATATTTGAATATGTCCATAGTATCTATTAAGGGCATGGTGAAAAGCTCAGCGTCTGCATAAATAACCTGTTTCGTCACAGTTCATGAAAACAAGCCGACAATCGTATTGCCCAAAATGGATTGCGAATATTAACTATGGCCAAATGCGGTGCTTACAGCATGGCTTATCATTTTCAAAGGTTATTTATTACTCTTGTCACACATATTTAATAAGGAACTTTGGACTTTCTTATCTTTTTATTACTTTAATGACTAAATTGCGGTGTTCTGATAAAAGATAAAAGATATTAAATCATTAGTTGCTGATCTTTATTTTTTATCTATATATACGTCTTAATACCTAAGAGTTATTTCTTTATAATATAGAAATATTTATTAGTTTGTAAGTAATGTTTTATAATTTATTAAATATATGTAATAAAATGATTCAGTCTCTAAAAAAAGTGATAATGTCAAATCATTACCTGAATGACTAATAATATATAAATATTAAATATCAGATATAATTTATACTAAAGTACCATCCAAAATTAATAATCTTCTAATAATAATTAGATAACAATTTGATAATAAGAATTATATTTTTGTTATAATTTCATCGATTCCTCATTAGATAAATTGTTGAAGTAGATTTATTTCTTAATATATTAAAAATTTAGAAAAAAGTTATTATAATATCATAGTATTATAACCTCGTATAGTCTTTTATGATTGCTTTTGAAACAAACTATTCATAGGAATTCAATAAGGAAAATGAGCAATTTGTTTTCTTAATTAGTAATATTTGTAATTGTGCTTAATATTAATTATTAATTAATTAAACAGCTTGTCGATATCTACATTCTCAACCTAGAATTGATAAGTTTTATTTCTTAATGTTATAAAAGTTTAGAAAATAGTTATAATTATATATAACAGCATATTAACACCTCGTCTAGTTTTTTATGGAAAGTTCTATAAGGAAAATGAAAAGTTTATTTTTGAATAAGCAATTTTTTTAATTGTGAGAAGTGTTCATTATAAATTAATTTTACGGTTGTCGATATCCTTATGCCCGAGTTTAGATTTACGTTAAACGATTTACGTTACGTTATTTCTTAATTTAATAAAATTTAAGAAAAAAGTTATTATAATATAACAGCATAATAACACCTTGTGTTTTATGACTATTTTAAGAAGCTTTTGTTTTTTTTATGCCTTGATTGTTTTTTTTAATAAGCAGTTTTTTTTTAAATTAGCAATATTTTTAATGGTGCTTAATGTTTATTATTAACTTTTTATACATTTGGTAGAATTTATATTAAAAAATATATTTAATGAGACACTATAAGAATAGTCCAAACATTGGGATCGATCACGATAATGTATAAAAAAACAGACTTACAATCGCTACATGATCCTGAAACGACGACGAAAATAACCACAAACGGTCCATGAACCTCGTATTTGGCATTGTTATATCTGATATCGACGATTTAATAATATATTCTTCATTTCTTTTCATTACACTACACGTAGAGAATTTCCGTAACATTTTTAATTCTCTGATCTGACGTAAAATCATTTTTCGCGCCATTTTACAATTTACAAGAGATACCGGCAATTTGCGAGCGACTTTCCGCGCAGCGAATTATTGACTGACGTTCAAACTCACGCACCGTACGTACTGAGTAGTGAAAATTACGCTTAATACTGTTAGTAATGCTGTCAAATCTTTACTGTTTTAATTTTTATATACTATATTTTAGTTTTTTAATTTTTATACTATTTTTTATTATAAATTACTATGTAAATGGGTAAATCGCAATGTCACTTAAATTGAGTTGTATCGATGTTCGAGCAACGGCGATACAAGTCCAGTTTCGAAGGTCATCTTCATATTTCCGCATGAATTATCTTTACTGTTTGCATATCACTTGAAGGTTGAATGTTTAGTAAGTTCTCTTTAACAAATTTTAGGCTATAGCCAATTGGTTTTTCAGTATACTGGAATGGTTTGCCAAAAAATAAATAATGTAAAAGCTATAAAATTTAATAATAAATCTGTTGTATTCCTATTAGTTTTTCGTGGTTTTTTAATTCTTTAGTGAAGTGCATTAAATAAATACAAACTTAATGTTAAATATTAAAAATTAATGTTAAATTCGAGAATAGCCTTCTCCTATAGCGAGGTGAACACAGGGCCAGAAGTAGACGAATTAACTGGTTGACCCCCGTAATATTTTTCCTTGTTATTTTAGTTATAATATTAACATTGTATATACTTTAAATATTGTCATTATAATAAGTCATTTACATTAACACTTATAAGTTTTTTGATTTATTAATTGGTAAGTTTATAGACAAGACAACAATATTTATATAGAACTTTGTTTTACGGATCATAGGCACTTACTTTTCGTCTTTCCGTGAACGAGATTGTTGCAAATGATTCTTTAATAGATTTAGTATATATTATTAGATCCATTAAAAAATAGTTTTCTTTAAATGTGTATTCGTGAAAATAAAAGAAAAAACAATACTTTTTGGTTACCTAGCAACGCGATAACATTCACGATAACATCGGTAACATTTGTTGTGAATGCAATTAGAAATTACCCCAAGTACAATAACTAAATGATAATTAGTGAAAGTTTATTCACCTTTCATATTCTTGTCGAACAATACCAATATTTACATGTAATTATTCTGACTTCAATAGATTCGAATTTTAAATCGTTTACTTAAATTTATTATAAACTGTATACCTACCATTTTTAGCAATATAACAATAAACATACTTTCGAATTAATCTTAAAAGTAATATTAGTATAATAATGTTTCGATAAGAAGTTTTGATGACTTCATGGGATGACGTCATAAAAAACTTCAAATCATTCATTTTTTACTATAGGAAATATTATATACTCATACAATGAATTGTGTTTTGACAAATGAAATATTGATCTAATATTATATATTTTTATGCCAAATTTTGGCATTTAAAGAAAGAATTCATTCTTTTACGTCAAGCAATATTGTTTTATAGAGCTAATGGTACGAATCCTGATTGACAGCGCGTTTGAAATAATTTATGTAGCTTACAGCTAATAGGATAGGATAGGATAGAATATGATTGTTTCCGTTCAAAGACACCTTGAAAGGAAAACTTTTTTTTTCCTAAGTTTACGCTAAGTTGCGCTGACTAATTATTTATCTATCATCATATAAACAGTCATAAATTCACCTATTATGCGTTTTGATAGAATGAAACGTTGATAGTTTTCGAACAGTCACGAAACGACTTCTTGGTTGTGATTGGCTTACTAGAAATCTTTTCCAAATAACAACCAATCACAACCAAGAAGTCGCTTTGTGACAGCTCGACAACTATCAACTTGCATACTATCAAAACTGGGTACCAGGGGTACTGATATTTAGATTTTATTTAGGTGTCCATTTTTATACATATATCTATATTTTTTACGTGTGCTTATAATTTTTCAGTTTTTGTGTTTTTTTTTAAACACGATATTTTCTAACACATTACGTCTAACGGCCGTTCCCAATATTCTAACAGTTAAAAATAGAGACTATCTTTGGTTATCTACTTACTATAATACTTCAATTATGTTATAAGGAGGAAAAAATAGGGATAGATAGATTTTTCTATCATTGATAGGTCAAACAGCTAATATAAGGATATACATTTCGGGTCGTTAAAACTTTAAATGCTTCAGGTTTAGAATATAAACCTAGGTATGCTTAATTTTCGGCTTTAAAGATATTCCAAAATTTAAAAACGTTTTTATTTAATTATTTTTTAGTTGGAATATTATTTAAATCATATTGATTTTTAAAAACGTAGTTTCAAACATATTCTGCCCAAAATAGCACAACATATTTGTAAAAAGTATAGATTAAAAATAAAAGCAAACTAACGCTAATTCTATTTGCAGTTAGCATCCCTGTACTTTAAATCAAGTGGTACAAAATTTCAGTGAAGAAGATTTTCTCTGTGGTCTTGAACTTATGAGATTATGAAGGTTTTTCATTGAATTATGTTATTACAATAAATTAGATATAAAAAATGACTCTATAACTCTTTTATTGACGTTAAATTGTTTGTTAAGCTTGGTTTGTGATTGCGGATAATCTTTGACAGATTAAATGGTTGAGTTGTTAGTCATTTTTATTTATTCATCAGAATCTTTCGTACTGCATTTATAGACAGTTTTTCTACTTTTATGTAATTTATGGAAATGTTAACATTTTTACAGACTGAAAGTCTAAATGTCACACTCATGTTTTGTACATTTCGTCGTATATTTGATAATCGCAAGACTGTTGTATTCGTTTGACATTTCCATTTTATATTTCTGTAAACTCGATGTATTAAATCTCATATTAATTCTTATATATTAAATTAATATTATTTCCTACATAATAAATACAACAGGCAGACTTCATCCAAAAGGAATCAACAGTCTTACCGCAAAATACATTTTACTCTGAGTAATCTTTTATTTCATTGAAAAAATTACTGGGCTATCGTTTGATAAAACTTTTTATTATAAGATTTTATTAAATGTTTAGGAAAGATACATGGATTTATCTTATCTTAATATAATATTCATATCACAGCACAAAATCAACTCGCCAGCTCCACTTATTTAAAAAATAAGTTTTGATTAATTACTATAAGATTATTATGTCTAACGTAGTTTATTTTTCAACACACAAAGATAATAAGAGCAATAACCTCGGCATTGTCGCTGGTTGTCGTTATCTACAACCAATTGTGGTTTTTTCACTGTTTTGTTACTTTTAATTCTTTAACTGAAGCTAATAGTTTAAACAATCCGTACTCTGAAAATATTTAATGATTGAAAACCACAATGAAGAACAAAAGAAATTTATTTGTTCTATATTGAAATACCACAATAATAAAAAGATATATATATATATATATATATATATATATATATATATATATATATATAACATTTGTTGATTTGTGTTCACTAGCTAGTTTAACTCATTTATTTATTTTATATATATATTAAGATGTAATTTATATGTATAGTAATTTTTACACCGGTTGCAACCGTTAATGGTAATATTAGTACATTACAAAAAACTTTCAAGATAAATGGTTCCGTGCAACTCGTAAAAGTATAAATAGGTACCTATGTACTACAGTTTAACCAATTAGGTCATGTTATCAGCCTCTTAAGACCAAGTAATTAATAATATACTTATAAACTACCAAAACTGTTACTTACGTTAAAAACTGAGACTTACGTAAAAGAATCGCGACATTTTATAAAACTCATCAGTGAGATTAAAATCAAAGACACCGAAATAATGGTTAGTTTTGACATAGTGTCGCTATTTACTAATATAATAAACAACTTAGAACCGTCTCTGATATTGATAACGTTTTATTTAGAAAGTGCTCATTTTGTATGGCGTGAGGATTATTTCATGCACATTGATGGGGTAGCTATGGGGTCTCCTATTGCTCTCGTGATAGCAAATATTTTCATGGAGTGGTTTGAGAAAACCTTTATATTTAACCATCCTCTCAGACCTCGATACTGGTGGCGGTATGTAGATGACGTTTTCGCAATTGTATCCAAAGACCAGCTTCAAAGTTTAGAGTATTACCTTAACGGGGCACATAAAAAGTTGAAGTTCACAGTGGAAAGAGAATTAGATTGTAGGTTACCATTCTTAGACGTGATGGTGAAACGAACAACTGAGGGCCGCTTAGTAATTAAGGTATATAGGGAGCCGACGCACACCGACCATTATATACATGCCCAATCGCATCATCATTGGGCCCACTTAGCAGCACTACCTTAGAGCTTTACAACTATGTGACGTGAATGATGAACTTAAACACGTCAGAAAGGTATTGGAAAGTAACGGATATAATTGGCGTCAAAGCCTAAGAGTTGTAAATAAAAAATCGTACAATACTAAATTAGAGGCATCGCGTTCACCTACTTACTTACCATATATTAAAGGAGTTACTGATAGGATAGGGTACTTATTACGTCGTAACTATAATATTAAAACTATCTTTCGTGCGCACTGCAAGTTACGTTCAATGTTATGGTCACCTAAAGATAATAGCAACCTCGATGTCCAGGGAGTATACAAGATTCATTGTGAATGCAGGAAGTGTTACGCAGGGGAAACTCGTCGAAACGTTAATATACGGATCACGGAACATATACGTAGTGTCAAAAAAATTTAGACAGCAATGGCTCAGCGATAACGGAACACGTCTTAGATTTGGGAACGGCGCATTTCATACGTTTTGACAAAGCGTCCGTATTAGCAAGGGAAAAGCTTTTAGTACCGCGTAAAATACGGGAGGCTATCGAAATTAGTCGTATACCGAACTTCAATAGGGATAGTGGTTGGACGTTACCATCGGCTTGGAAACCGGTTATCAATACAACGAAGAGCAAGATCTATTCAGAAGACACAACGGGTTACAACGACGAGTGACGAAGACCTGCAAGAGACCTCTGAAGACATCACTACATCTTCCCCCCACACCGCCGCCACCAACTTCGCGTCGGGCCCAGAGAGCTGCGGCACTCAGTTCGCGCCGCGAGTCTGCCACGCTCAGAGCTCATGATTAAGAACCCCGAATGGGTTCGAAACTAGTCGGGCACATTCCGATTTAATTTCTACGTGAATACAGCCGGTTAAATATAAATATAACAAAAATGTTACTATATTTAAATGATATAGTCTAAATTAATACTTATTTTTAGGGTCAATGGCTTCAGTATCCCTAGAACGAGTTTTGACGTTACGAAACGTTGATAGTTTTTGAGCAATCACTCAGTTATTAGTTGTTATTTGGTTGTACTTGGTAGTAAACCAAGTGGCAGCGGGGCGGCCATCTTCAATTTTGAGTAACTGCCCGCGCACCACGCTCACGACGAATCGCTAGTTACCCACGGAATCCTTAATCATTATTATCCTAATTAATATTTGCCCGATTATTAGTGCATTAGAAAGTTAATAAAGTTGTTATTTTGTGGATCGAGAATTGTTAAGTGTGATTAAATAACTTTCAATCATTGTGAGCCTTTTTGTTAAACTTCCAACATATAAAATGGATAGCAATATGGAGAATTGTGATAAGGGGCCTCGTCTTCCTATATATTTATTTAAAAGAGTTTAGGTACAGAAGTATACAAACAATGTTTGAAGAACGACAATCCTACCCAAGTTATAAACAGAATTTTAATGGTTATCGCGCAATCCTGATAATATTGTATATACAGCGCTGTGAACAAAAGCAAATAATAAAGAAAATTTGAAAGGAAAAAAAAATAAGTTAAATTATTAGGAGTTAGATTACTTATATAAAATATGAGTGTGATGTGTGTTTGGCTGTGTATGAGAATGTGTGCGTATACGTGCCAATATATACGTCAGATAAGCTTTTTAAGAAGTTTTTCCGTGGTATCAGAAGGAAGAGGTAATACAGGTTACATGAACTAATTCCCCCATCCCCTTTCCATCACCGGACGTTCCGACGCACGGCGAGCATCCATCCTTTTGTAGTAGACGCACCGCATATCCGAACGAAGCGCTACGCTTCATCTTTTTTAAATCGGACAGCGAAGGAGTGGAACAGCTTGCCTGCGTCGGTATTTCCGTCCAAGTACAATGTGGGTGTCTTCAAGGCAAGAGTGAATAGGTTTTTACTAAGTTGATGCGCTTTACCACCTACGACTACATTTCCACTTCCCATCAGGTGGAATGTAGTCAAGCGTCAACTTAGTTTAAGTGTAAAAAAAAAAAAAAAAAAAAAAAAGCTATTTTACTTTCAACTTAATCAAAAGTTAGGAATAAATTTCAGAAGGCGATATATTATAATATTATTATACAAGGTAGAAGAACCAGAAACCATAGTGAGGTCTGGAATAACATATATATATATATATAGGTATGACCTTGATATATATATGACCTTTCGTATTAACCTCTGCTGGTGTGTCCAAAATGTTTTCGAAGAATATTCTTCAATACAATATTTGTTCGAACACTTAAAACATCAGAAAGTGAGTATAGGTCTAAACCAGGAAAAAAGAAGAACAACTTGCACATGACCTTTCAGACTGAAGCTACATAGTATAATAAAGATATTTTCATAGTCTTTTATACGTGGAAATCATTACCCAGATCATGTTTTTCTAAAAGCAAATATTAGCCTCCTCACTCTGGAGACAGCCATGCATATTTACATAGTTTGGTTCCAAGATAGAGAACTGTCTCATAGAACGCCCAAATGTGTATGAAGTTCTTTCAGTAGAAATACAGTTGCAATAAGTATTCGAAGTACTTTTGCAACGAAACGCAGCAGGAGCTAAAGATGTCAATTTAGAGTAACATACTGATAATATCCTTCGCTTAATTAAATATTTTTGATATTTAAAAAATATTTTATTGAATCTTTAAATGTACGCTTATAAGACATAGTATACAATTGTGACTTGGGCAAAGGGACTTGCTGAAATATTTTGGGGTCAAAAGTAGTAATTTTAAAATCAACTTATTAAATTGATAAAAAAAACATAATTTTCTCAAAGGTCCTTTCTGGAGAATCAGGAATATATTCTAATAAGTCTCTTTCAGTTGCCTCCTCAATATTTTCCCAGCTGGAGATTTTGGGATGGCTTTAACAAATTGGACTTCCCTAATTTTTTTATAAGACTCAACTTTATCATTCACATGTTCCAACACTTCCTCTGGTTGAAGAGTTTGTCCAGCTTGGACCACAACAAAAGCTTTAGGCACTTCACCGGAAATAGAATCCGGGATACCTAACACAGCACAATCTGCGACTTTCGGATGAGTTCGAAGAAGCATTTCTAATTCTGCCGGTGGAACTTGGAAACCTTTCACCTGCGAGGATAAAACGCAAATTAGAAATACTAGCAATTAAGAATTTCGGTCAAAATATCTCAAATGTTGTTTCTTACAAGGTTTGTGACAACAAATAGAAATTTAAATCAATATACAAAACTATATATATAATAACAAAAAAAATATAAACATATTCATAAAACCCAGATTATATACCTTAATGCGTTCTTTCAATCTGTCTATAACATATAAGTATTTGTCTTCATCATATTTTCCAATATCACCTGTTTTGAACCAGCCATCTTCCGTGAATACTTCCTTTGTTGCTGCTTCGTTCTTATAATATCCAGTCATTAGATTTGGACCTCTGTACCAAATTTCACCTTCCTTTAATATTAAAGAGTCTTTTTAATACACCTTATCACTTTAGATAAATTTATAATTATATATCTTTTATGCTGGGGTGACATTAGCGGCCAACGTCAATGTCCATTATCGCGATAATTTTTAACGCGCTATAGTGGGTGGCTACACTTAATACGGTCAATGTGATTCGGCGTTTGGCGGTTAAACGGCGTTAAAACTGATCTGGGAGTAGACTATATGCATCGTGAGGAGGAGGCGACTGGTGTGTCTGATGATTTGGTAATGGGCTGAATGCTTGATGGTGTGGTTTTGGATCCCACAAGCATGGTTCTGTTTGCAGAATCTTGAGAAACGCTATTACTTTCTCGTTACTCCATTCCATAGTATGTATTGCAAACACAACATTCGTGCGATCCCGTCGCGCTGACGACGCACACTGACTGGCGTAGTTTGACTGCTTTATAGCATTAATTCTCGCGTTATTTATTCTCTTTGATGTACCGCCACTTGAATTATCGTCTATTGTCAAACGACGATGTTTGCTGTTGTCAAATTATCGCGTTAAATCGTGGCTACATCTACGGTTAACGTCCCTTAACGCGATAATTAATGGCACTTCCCGGTAGTGTGGCCCCAGCATTATAAAGTTTTATCCCGAAAAGTTTTAGCGTCAATTGTTAAACTTAGCTTTTGGTGTGACATTACCTGTCCAGGTCCCAAGGCTTCTTGGGAGTTAACATCAGCTATCTTCACCTCTCCACTACCCAAAACGAAGCCAACAGAATTGTGATTCGTATTACCAGAGTAGCCGATTGAAATAACTCCGTTGGATTCAGTTAGACCATAACCTTGACGGAAGATTAAATCCTTCTGTAAAATGTTATTGGAAAACTAAGAAACAAATAATATGTAACAAAATTAAAGAAAACAATATATGTAATAATATATAAGCTTCTTTATTTTATTTTTAAAAAATGTATCCCCATGCGGCATAGACTACAATTATCAGTACATTCACACAGCAATGCATTTTTACTGAGCGAAGTTAAGATTTCTCATAGGTTACCGGTTGGATTCCTATTCATGTTGATAAATTTTTGATTATATATTAACTAAAAAAATATACAATTAGTATATTTTTACATTTGTTTCAACATTTATAAGTGTTGATTGAGAAAAAGAAAGGGAAAACCAAAAATGCATCATATCTTATAAATTGTTTTAGATGTACATTTGAAAGTGTAAAAGAGACATTTCGTGGATATATGTCAAAAGATGGAATTATATTTGTTAGCACTTACGCTATCAATCGATAGGTTTTTCGATTTGATTTTTTCTCAACAGTAATGAATCTTTCATTTATAAAATAAAGCCCAGAATATACACAAACTACTCGTATCAGATTATCGTGGCCTATACTAAGTCCAAACCAATCTATTAATAAGAAACTTAAAATAATTGTGATGTGGTATCACAATTATTTTAAGTTTATTCATATTCATATCTAATACTCGTATCATAAATTATCATTAACAGTTATATTCGAATAAAGTGGTCAACATAATTCTTTTTATGAGCCCATTGCATTATGCAATCTAAGCGACACTATCTGAACTAGCTTACTAACATCGCATTGTGAAATGGCTGTTAGAGAATCAGTGCTTCTCTCTGATTCGTGGAAACTTCTACTAGCTTTTATTAAAGGTCAAATAGTGTCACTTTGTTTTACGAAATGAGCGCATTAATATATCGGAATATTGTTTTTATCTACAATTAGCGTAATCAGTCGATAATATTTATCTTCAGTATGAAGTGGTTGATACACTCTTTGAAGTAATTAACAAATTTAATGCACTTCAGAATTATTATCGTTTAAAGAGGATTTATTTATTTTTACTATTGTAAAAAAAATGCTATCGAAGATTGAAAATCGAAGTATTCGTGCAAGCATATCTTTTGTGCCATATCAATCGTACTGCATATCAAAAATAGATCGATATCAAATGTTCAATAATAAATTGTTTTTATTTTAGCTAAAAAGAGTCTAAAATAACCTACCTATTATGATGAAATCATTTTACATTTAATTATAAGCGTCTCTTTGTTTTCTGACGTTTGTATTTTTAGATACAAGCTCCCCAAAAATAACGAAACCCAAATAAAAATATTCTTACCTTTTTATCAATAACAGCATTAGCGTCACTATCCGCTAATGGTGCTGCTCCACAAATAATATCTTTTACGGAGTCTAGATGCTTCGGAGTCACAGCTGGATGCTTGCCCAGGAATATTACTGGAATTATTAGGTACTACATTTCATTCAGTTCCTTGAATAGTGCTGTGTATTACTTTGTATTGTTACCAATCTTACAGATTATTTTTATAGTACGCATATATTTCTAATAAAATAAACATTATTTTAATCGAAGATAAGTTTATTATTCCTTTTAAATCTTTTCCACTTTGAATCATTACCACACAGTGATCACTGGTGTACGTCAAATTGGGGTGTCAGGAGGGCCCATTTTGATACCATACTTATCGAAATAAGCCCTTCTGCAAGATTCTGAATTGTTGTAGGAATCTAGGGTATTGATAAAGCATTTGAAATTTGGAATAAAATTTGTAAATATATTATCAATATAGGTTGAGCTAGTGGCGGTGATTCTAGTAAGCTCCATAAAAATGTGTGATATATTATGTGAAGTAAACAAATTTAAAAACTTAAGACTAATTAAATTTTATCTAAGATATTAATATTAAAATCCCAACAAATAATTAATTGTTAACTCAATTTGGTTAGTCTAGATATTTTGTTTATATGGAATTTGTTTTTTTTGTCTCTTGTACTAGCTTTTACATCCATTTTTAATGAGACATTAACTTGGGCTGCGTCCAAAATATTTGCAATTTAAATTTTCCATTAAATGGTAAACATTGAATAAACGTTCCATCCATCAAATACATTTCGTGTTCCAGTTATGCGGTTGAATAATAAAGATACACATACCCATTGGTGGAACAAGGTATAAATGGTTGGCTTTGTAACGAACAAGAGAATCCAAAAATAGGTCTGCCTTAAACACGGGCATGGTAACAAGTTTGATTCCCGCAGACATTAAATTCAGCATGAGCGTGTTAAAACCGAAAATGTGGGAGAATGGAAGAACTGCTGGAATCACTGATTGAAATGTATCTGAAATGTTTAAAAACACAAAGCTTAAGATCGTTTTCGTATTTGAATTGCGGTTTGAATTTCGAACTCTCAGGAGGAAAAATTTCAAAAAAATTTTTTGGATTCTTGTTGTCTAATTCTCGAGGTTACACATCAGGATTGATCTTTTGCGATAAAGCCGCCAAATTTTTTAACTTTTGTTTTTTCTTATGCTATTTTTAATCAGGGTGTACAATACAAAATATCCTTTAGTATTATTATCAGACTCTCTTTCCCAAATTTAGTTTCATATTCTAAATTAATGATCCTAACGTGTCGAATCCTGTAGGAATTGTACGAGTATTAATAAATTGACATAATAATTTAGTCCATACCTGTTGCGTCCTGGACATAAACAATTTTAGGATCTAAAATCATCCTATGTAAAATAGTCATACTATTATGTCCCAATTCCACGGCTTTAGCAAATCCTGTGGTTCCACTTGAAAACGGTAGAATGGCGATATCTTTTGGACTTCTCTTTACAGCTTTTAAACAATCAAAGTCAATTGATCTATCTCCCGCAAACTCAGAATATTTTATGGTGCCTTCAGGTAAACCTTCATTGTCTATTAAAATTAATGGTATATTCCATATCAAATCTTTGAGAACTTGGGAAATATTTGGTAAGAAGTGCTTCAATGATACGATTGCTTTGCATTCGATGATCTGTAACTGACGTTTAAGCTCGTCTGCAAAATATTGATATAAATATTTATTGATATGATCTTTGACTTTAAAAAGAAGTTTGTATTATTTGATTCATTATTCAATGTGTTGTATGAGGATGGTTTCTCAGAGGTCGTAGGTTCTAATTTTTGACCGTATCGATTTATCTTTTATTTAAAAATTATTTATTGTTAGTAGCACCTACTGTAGGACTAACCAATTGTGTACGCAGGATTCACCATACTAGCAATACATCCAGCCTCTAAAATACCCAATGCTACACTGGGGTATTCTGGAACATTCGGCAACATTATGGCTACTCTATCACCATTTTTCAATTTTAATTTAATTCGAAGGGATGCGGCAAAGGATATTGACATTCGGTGAGTTTGACCGTAAGTGTAACTTCTTCCAGTAAGTGCGCATATCTTATGAAATAATAAGAAATTTTACAAGATTTAGATATTAAAGTTTATATAAGTATGTATGTTATTTATGAAAAAAATATATACTTACTGTGAAAGTTTTGTCGTGATACTTAGGAAGGAATTGCCATACAAATTCGTTGACAGTGCAATTTTGATCTTTAACATCACTATATACTGATTTGAGAATATTATTATCAGTACTTTTTGCTCTTGAAGAAATCGGTAAAATATATATTTTTCTATTAATAATTTGCGCGGTGCGTCGTAAAATGGCGACCATTGTTGTTAATTTTTAACACTAAATGTAATGTTTATTTGTAAATATTATCAGAATAAATGCAAAGTGCATATCTTTGATTGATCATATGTCATAAGTTTTATCATTTTTATAGAACAACTGCATTCTTGGCTTGGTGTTTATTACTGGTGATATATATTTATAGATATATATATAAATATATATATATATATATCACCAGAAAAATCACACTATTATTCACATCACATTATAATAGTGTGATGTTTCTGTTTGTGTGAAAAGAAAACACATTATAATATAATAAAACATGTTTATTTTATGATTGTATAAATCAATATATGTAGAAAAACATTTTGATTATAAAAATAGGTACGTAAAAATATTTAAACAATTTATTTTTAAAATAGTTGATTATTTTGCCAGAAAACAAATACATAACTAATTTAACAAAGAGGTATACATACTATTACGGCAAACCTCCCCTATACTATAGCTTCAGGAGTTAATAAGGAACGACGTAAATGGCAGTGACAAATTTCTATAAAATCTTCCTTATAGATACTTACAAAAGAAATCTATTTGGCTTTACGTATGCAACATTTAATACTAAGTTATGAAATAGCTCCTCAAATAGTTTTTATTGATTTTAACTGAACAATAAATTAACATGTAAATAGTCACTTTAAGGAATGTTTTTTTACTATTTATGGAGGAAAATCTCTGTTACCAAACCAAAGTCTCTGTTTAAGAAATTATACTCAGGTCCATTTAGTAGATCACATTTGACATCTGTCAGACTTAGCTTCATAGTGAAGTAACATAAAAGGTAAAAACATTTATTAATTGCTTAAATCGATACAGAATCTATACATCTATGAATCAAATGCAGCTATTGTGAAAAAATGTTTAAGTAGTATAATTTTAAACAAGTTATATTGAAAATCATCAGTCAAATCCATGACATGACGTCAGGACTATTGTTGATCACGAAACGACACGAAACGAGTTCTTGGTTGTGATTCGTTTATTACACAAGACCTCGTGTGGTGACTGTTCGAAAACTATCAACGTTTCGTAACGTCAAAAATCGTGCTACAGGTACAAGTGTATATTTATAATTCTAATATTTTGATCCTAATGGCACATATTTTTATCAATTGCAATGTGGTTCATTTGTCTAAATATTCGAACATAAGTAATTATTGCATTCAACTAGAACTATCATTAGTTCATTTCTAGAACGTACTTCAAATGCGTCATTGGTAGGTTCATTCCAAATTTGGTTAGGTAGGGAAAGGAGCGCAACCAGTTGAGGTGAGCGTGAATGCGCATTTTAAAGGGCCCCTTAAACACCTGGGTCGCAAGTCCCAGAAGCTGTTTGCACCCCTCTCAAATTAATCAAAATACAATTAGCAACATATGTTTTTTAGGTCATTGTTACAATGAATATGTATTTTTAATTAAAAAAAGGTGAAGCAGTAGTCAATTCTAACTTTAGAAATATAAATAATATTGTGCCTTCTTTAGGAGTTCTTTTTATAAAGTACCGATTTTTTAGAAAGTATCAAATGAGTTCTATTAAATTGACACTACTATAGATGTCATTGTGTCAATTGTGTGATGTCAAAATAGTGACTGCATAAATTAAATAAATGTTCTTAAAGCTATTTAATATACATAATAATTTAATAAACATAACTTATGATTTTATGATAACATACCAATGCTTCGTAAGTTATGTATATTAAATATTTCATAAGAATGAAGAGTGAATATTTCGGTGTTTGATCGACTCATTTGACTAGTCAGCAAAATTAATCAGTAAAAAATTGACGTGCGTACAGACGGATAAATCAATATATATATATATATATATATATATATATATATATATATATATATATATATATATATATGAGATGTATATATGAGTGATCATGGATAAAATATCAAATTCAATAGATTAGGTTTCCAAATATTACTCTACTTAAATCTGTTATAGAATGCATCACATGTTTAATTAAAGCGTACTTTTTGTCTAAAGTTTAATAAAGTTGAAGGCACGTTGAATTTAAACGTAAAATATATAGATAGAAAATGTAGCTCTCATTGGGTTCTTAAAATATTTCCAGTAAATACAAATAAGAGTTACTTACTATATACTTTCAACTAGATATATAACAGTTTTAAAAATATTTTAATAACATATTTATGTAGTTTAATAATATATTTATGAATAGTTACACAATCAAATATAATTCAAAGATTCTCAGATGGCAGTGTATTAAAGTCAATACTAAATATTATCCGCGGATAGAATCGGAATAAATATTTAGTATAGTGTTAAGGTACATTTTCTGTATTTTATTATACTCAAAAATAAAGAGAATTAAATTGTACAGTAAAATAAATATCCAATAATATAATTAATGTTTCTTATTTATTTCATGACAAAAGAAAAGTTAAACTATACTATTTGTGATAAAGTTTCCATATTCAGTTTTTACTTATATTCCTCTCAACTCATACGGATGTCTTTTTGTTAATAACGAGAAAATACTAACCTAACTACAAAAAAAAACATTAAAAAAAAATCTGAAGTCAGAATCGATAGATACCATGACTCCATATTTATAACCATTAAAATAGTTACAAACAAGAATAATTTATAAATACTTTTCTTTCAAAGTTTTTCTTAATATCTTACCCGCTGCATTTTTTGGGATTTCTTCGACGAATTGGACTTCCTTGATATTCTTAAAATTAACTACTTTACTATTGACATATTCCAACACTTCCTCTGGTTGAAGAGTTTGTCCAGATTGGACCACAACAAAAGCTTTAGGTACTTCACCGGCAATCGAATCCGGGATACCTAACACAGCACAATCTCCGATTTTCGGGTGAGTTCGAAGAACCTTTTCCAATTCAGCCGGTGGAACTTGGAACCCTTTCACCTACGAGGATATTAGGAAAATTAGAAAATAAGTGTTTAGGTCAAATAACCTAAAAATTATTTTTTTACAAACTATAGTTAATAGTTTTAAACTAATATCGGGTCTACTTCGCGATAAAAATTAATAAAGGTGAAATAACTTTTTATTTCCCGACGTTTCGGCCGAATTTCAACAGCCGTGCCATACTCGCCACGATTTAAAAAGCCAGTGTGTAGACACCGTTAGTGTCGTTTGTTTACCCTCACTTCCTATAGTAACAATATCAACAACACAAATAATGAGGAACAAGCGAGGGTAGTTACCGAGACCCGCGCCTCGCGAAGACGACGCTGAGCTGACATTAGTCATCCCGTGACCACGGCTGGTGAAATTCGGCCGAAACGTCGGGAAATAAAAAGGTATTTCACTTTAATTAAGTTTTATCGCGAAATAGATCCGATATTAGTTTAAAATGTGTACAAGTCGCGATAGTTTAAAAACATTTATAGTTAATAGTTTTTTTTTTACAAACTATGTAAAGAACAATAATATTGTTGAGAAATGTATCTGTATTATAATAGTTATGAAGATAAATTTTAATATAAAACAATCTTATTATACAATGTTTGTTAAGTAACAAATGGTATTTCATACATATTACAATAGCTAAAAAATATTATCATAAAACTAAGATTATATATCTACCTTAATGAGTTCTTTCAATCTGTCTGTAACATATAAGTTTTTGTCTTCATCATATTTTCCAATATCACCTGTTTTGAACCAGCCATCTTCCGTTAAAACTTTCTTGGTTGCTGCTTCGTTCTTATAATATCCCGTCATTAGATTTGGACCTCTGTACCAAATTTCACCTTCCTTTAAAACAAAAGCATAATAACAACAAAAACTAACCAAGCTTTCCATAAATTTCTAAAGAAATAATAAATTTATAATCTTTCAATTACCTCTCCGGGTCCCAAAGCCTCTTCTGTTTTCAAATCAGCTATTTTAAATTCACTACTAGCAAACGGAATACCAATACTATCATAGTTCGTGTTGGAATAGTAACCTATCGAGGCTCCACCGTTAGTCTCTGTTAGACCGTAACCTTGGCGGAAACATATATCCTTCTGCAAACATAACATAAATTGATAAACCGCCATTTAAAAGCATTCAGTGTTCACATATTTCTATAATTTTCTACAAACTTTAATAGTACAGCATACAGAGCTTCATATCTATGTATATATGAATAAAACTGTATAGCACATACATTCAAACCAAAAGAAACAACGAAATAACAAAATTTACATTGTACTGATTTTATTAGTTGTATAAACGATGAACAAAACTGGTCTAAGTAGTGTTCCCTGTTAAACGTCACAATCTTAAGTTTCAATAAAACTTAAGTCGTAGGTCGTAATTTTAGGAATTAAATCTTCATGTCACTTCGATAGAATACCTACGAGAACAACAATTATTTATTTATTAAAATATAAAAAATCATACAATACAAACAGTAGAGCTTTTGATAGAGATTAAATCGAAAACTTTACATGAAATATTATTTTTAAACACTTAACGAGACCTGAATGTAGGTAGTCTTACTTTCTTATTAACAACAGCTATCGCATCGTCGCTAGATAAAGGGGCGGCTCCGCATATAATATCTTTGATTGTGTCCAAGTGTCGTGGGGTCACAGCCGGATGCTTGCCAAGAAATATTACTGGAAATATCAACTTTTACTTTAATCCTGTTCTCTTGGCAAGTTTCGTTTCAAATATTATATAAATAAATGCTCCAATAAATTAACAAACTAACCCAGTTCTATATTTATTTTAATCAGATGGCTTAATGTGGAAATCGTCAAAAATGTTACGTTGTAATTAACTGTTACACTTTAAAATGTATAATAGGAGTAAACAATTATCTGCATTGACATTCATTACTCCTACGTCTATGATTGGTACAAGAATATATTTGCCTAAAAGTAGTTTATTCCATTACTACTTTTAGGTATTAAAGTATTGCTTGAAATTAAAATATATATACCATATATATATAGTTTATAAACTTACCCATTGGAGGGACAATGTACAAATGGTTTGCTTTATGACGAACGAGTGTGTCCAAAAACAGATCTGGTTTAAATACTGGTAAAGTGACAAGTTTCACTCCTCTCGACATCATATTTAACATGACTATGTTAAAACCAAAAATGTGAAAAAATGGCACTAATGCCGGTAATACTGCTTGATAGGATGCTAAGAATTAAAAAATATATATTACTACAAGATAGCGAGCATGAGGAAAAAATATACCCATATATTCTACCTAATAGTATAATTCACGACCGTATTATTCCTACCCATAATATAAAACACATGTATAAATTACATGTAAATTAGTACATGTAATATAACTGCAGATAGGTTCAATGCTGTAAATTGAATAAAACCTAAAAAAATACCTCTAAGGATCTTCATACAAGTAAAGCAAGCCGAAAAAAAATATTTTAAAATTTTTGTATGTTTGTCTGCTGTCTGTCAAATCCATCTACCTGCCTATCATAACTACCTACCAAATTACAATATAACATTTTTATAAAACATTAGGGAATGCTTAACTTTTACAAAAAAAAATATGGATTCATATATATTTTATGACATCTCATATGGTGTATTATTTGAGTCTCTGGACGGAAGCTGACGAAGTTACTGGCAACAGCTAATATTATAATAAGATTTAGTTCTAAACAAAAACTTAATTAAGAATACTAAAATTAAACAAGCTACAAGGAAAATAAAATAATGATATTCATGACATTGCCAAAATTACATTAACAAAAAAAAGTCTTAAAATGGTCAAAAATCAGCTATTTTTGGCAAGGATTGAGCCACTTGTTTAATTAGACAAGCGGAAACAAAGACCCTGTTGTGTTAGTGAAATAAATTTATATGTATGTACTAATAATAAATAATGTATCTGGAATAATAATCAAATATTAATTATATCCATATGTTTATCGGCTTACAAGTAAATTCCACAAACCGCAGTTTATTTTTCTACGGTCGATGGATTTATTTAAATAATATTATATTATTTAAAACGTGTACAATGTTTATTCTAAGACACTCTCTGTCTTACGCGTCAAAAAATAAGATAAATATAATCTATATATATATATATATATCTAAAACTCTGAGTTTCTGAGTGACTGACAGACAACGCAAAGCCGAAACTACTGAGTGCAATAAGCTGAAACTTGGCATGTATGTTTTTTGCAGAGTGTCCCTACACTAAGAGGGGAGCGCATTAAGAGGGGATTTTTGAAAATTCCAATTATTAAAACCTTTTATATGAAAGTTCTTCTTGAAGTATATAAACTATTAGTATGCCACATTGATACGCGACGGGAAACTTGATTACGACATGTAAATTCATGAAAAAATAAAATAATTTTCGTCGGACTCGCTTATAAAGGACAATTGTGATTTTGATGATGCTAGCGCTTAGACTACGTCTGTAAGCTTCTAATTCCACGCGGGTAAAGCCGCGAGCGGAAACCTAGTGGCGATTTAAAGTAGTTATTGTAAATTTTTGTTTATTATTACTTTTAATATATCCCGCAGAGACAAATATTTTAAGGACTTACTTCTAAAATTTTCTTTATCTGTACTATACAGTCGAATAATTAATTATTGTTTTCATCAAACTTATGAATCCATTTTATTATACAATATAAGCGACACTATCTCTACTAACGTACATCGCATGAAAAGACCGTTAGTGAGTTAGTGCTTCTCTCTGGTTGGTGGAGCTAACTCGCTATTTTCAAGGTCAAATAGTGTCGCTTCAAATTTATAATGAAATGGGCCTATTACTCAGAGACAATTATCTTTAGAAGCATCTACTGAACACTACTTCCAATATACAGCCGTGGATTATCAACTGAAAGATCGTATTCGTGATTTTAGTGATGCTACATACCCGTTGCTTCTTGGACAGCAAGAACCCTTGGAGCTAATATCATATGATTAATAGCTGTTATACTTTCATGAGTCAATTCGACTGCTTTAGGAAAACCAGTAGTTCCACTAGAAAAGGGCAAGATAGCTAAATTTTTGATACTGCGTTTTACCGATTTAAGAATATCTGTATCTGTATTTTCAGTAAGCTCCGCAAACTTAATGGTATTTTCTGGTAACTCTTCATTGTCAATTAATATCACAGGTATGCTTAATTTTAGCTCCTGGAGTGCTTTAAATATGTTGGGATATGAAAGTTTGGAAGAGACTATGGCTTTACATTCCACAAGCTTTATTTGATGTTTAAGTTCATCTAAAAAACATATACACATATTATTACATATAAATCTAACATTTACAAATATAAATAACTACAAACTCTAACCAACTGTATACGCAGGATTCATCATACTAGCCACACATCCAGCCTCTAAAATACCCAAAGCCACGCTTGGATATTCTGGAACATTTGTCAAGATAATAGCTACTTTGTCATTATCTTTCAATTTCAGTTTTTTAAGCAACGACGCTGCAAATGAAACTGACATACGATGAGTTTGAGCGTATGTATAACTACGACCGGTCACAGAACATACCTGGAAATATCAAATTGAAAACTAAATAAGAACAGATATAAGTTAATTAAATTTCATGATAAACATATTTTCGGGCCACTTTTAGTCATTGGTTTTCTATTAGGTGTAGTTTTAAATTATATAATAATGTTGTATTAACAAACTATTAATATCTACATCGTATTTCTTACCGTAAATGTTTTATCAGGCCATCTATCCAAGTACTGCCATATAAACTCATTGACAGTTTGTCTCGGCTTCTTTATATCGTTATGTGTAGATTTGACTATATTTTTCTCAGTGCTATTTTCTCGGGAAGATATTGAAAAAATCTGTTTATTTTTGTAAACAACTTGAAAAACACGCCGATGTAGAAACATTGTCGCTGTTGTATTTTCTTTTGAAACGCTATAAGGAAAATAAATAAATTTTTGAAAAAAGCGTCGGTTGATTCATTCTACGGGTTACAGTATAGTATAAATTTATTCCGGTCACTGTCTGGTGAAATCTGTGTTTACATACTCCCCATCAGGATCAGCGAATATGGAAATACAATTCAGAAGATTAGGATGAGATGCAGCACTTCTTTGCTTGTTATCCTTGGCCGAAGGTCTGCTTCTCTTCTGAGGATACGTCGAGATGTGCGGATGCTATAACTGATGCGGTACATCAGGCAGTGGAGTATTTTATTCCGTTTGCTGATGTACCCATCAGTGGCAAAGATCGCCTTTTGTTTAATGCCGAGTGTGGACATGCTGAAAAGTAGAAGCATTCGACATATGTTACTCGGGCTGATGCTCGAGACCGCAAAGCCCCGGAAGTAAGTTCCAAGAAGAGATCCCTTAACCAAGCTGCTAAGTCCTACAAAAAGACATTACGGAGAAATTGACTCGGTCGAATTGCTAAGATTGGCGAGAAGCTTTCAGATAAGCCATCAGACAGTCGAGCTTTCTGGTCCCTTTCCAAAGCGATTGAGTCGAATTTCTGCCGAACCTCACTGTCACCTCTGCTAATGCCATATGGATCTCTGGCTCATAGAGTGATAGAGAAAGCGAATTTATTTGCTTCTCTCTTTGCTAAAAATCGCATCTAGACACTGGCAACACTACCCCAGCACATCTTTCTCACTGCGGGATTTCGATGCCTGAAATCTGCATCACAAACATAGAGGTATGGAGAGCATTGTGTCGTCTAGATGTTAATAAAGCCAGTGGTCCTAATGGTATACCAGCTATTCTCTAGATATGTGCACCTGAGTTGTCTCCTATATTGACATGTCTGTATCGTCTTTCTTTCAAGACTGGAATAGTGCCGAAATCCTGGAAGCGTGCTAATGTGCAGCCAGTGCACAAAAAAGACAGCCGTGCCGATCGTGCAAATTATAGACCAATTTCAATCACATACTCTGCAAGATTATAGAGCGTGTATTGAGCTCTCGCCTTGTAGCCTAGACAATAACGATCTCCTCCTCCTGTTTGCCTCTTAACCTGAGAACTGTCGACAGAAACTCAGCCGGTTTGTCATTAATTTTCACAGACATACCTTTCAGACTATTTCATTTAAAGACTCTAGTAGTACTAAAGAAGTAGTCGGACAACGATCGCTTGTTACCCACGGTGCATCATGCTCTGAATATTCAGATATACTGTCACATCTGTTAGTACACAAACGTTGAAGGTTATATTTTATAAATTTGAGATTTAATTTTAATTATGTACCTATTGTAATTATATTACACAAACGTTCAAGGATATTTAAAAAAAATGAGATTTATATTTAATTAATTATTGTAATTAAATCAGTATGTGAATAAAAACTAGATGATAATGAACTTAATTTCATAATATATGTATAATTAACTAAAAAGAATAAACATTATAAATCCATTTGAATTATATATTTTTTGTTTTACAGAGTACTTATTTAAGGGTTACAATTAACTATTATTAAAAAGAAACATAATAAAATAATGTGGATGCTAGTTTTATTTTATTTGTTTAATATCTTAAATAAATGGAATTAATTTAAATCTCAATAAGTCCATTTAATGATTCAGCTGTCATAACAAGGAAAGTTATATTAAGTATCAGTTATTTATTTAAAATAATCTTTATTTCATTCAGACATATAACATAATATATTTTATCTGTCAAAATAATTGATCAATAATTATTGTAAGTTCAAATGCTTTAAGTACCTATATACTTTAAACGATGGTTGATAGGTTGATTAAATTGACTTGTAACTGTAGCTGTGGAATAATATACTGTAAGGACAATCGTTAAATAATAACGATAGTATTGACAAAATTGTACAAATTAATGAAGAATGTTATTAGTGTAATGTTTTGGAAAATATAGTATAGAAATATCAATATTCGTAAATTATAAATAATTCGTATTCTATTTTAAATAAAAAAACGGTAGATAGCGGCGTGACAATAATCGCAATACAAGCAGAGAACTCCATAACCACTTTCCGCAAAACAAGACACAGAAGATGAAGAACACCGGAAATTGTATCACTCTTCAACTAGCAGGAAAACGGTAGTCGTATCTTTAAAATTATTCATAATTTAAATAAGGTTGAAAATTTTTAATTAATTAGTAGAGAAGATTTTAAACCAAACAATATTTTTAAACAGATTTAAGTCTAACACTTCAGAGATAAAATCTTCTATGAGATCACCCACGATATGTAGGAGTAGACGATATACTATTTAATATTCATTTGTAAGTAATTGACCTAACAACGACCTGCCGTGACGTACTGAATGCATCATATTAATTAGCTTTAAATACTATACATCTGTGAAAAAAAAAAGTAAAATGACAATATCTAACAGAAACAGAACTGTTTGGGCCAGTTTGTTGCTTGTTAGGTTATTTTAATTTTGAATTATGTTTAAATTTCATAGCACTTATAACATGGAAATTAGAAAAGTAGAATATTATTAATAGAGAAAGTAAGGCATTAACAAATTTACAAAACATACACAATAAGTGGTACAAATTGTATTAAATGTGAATTAAATCCACCATTAGCTCCAGATTTACTCAGAAATTTCATGCCATGAGAAAAATAATGAATAGTAATAGAAACTGACAAGCTAAGCTAATTTCTATATGTGTTGTTTGACATTATTTTGTTTTTCAGATTAAAAATAATTAGGATTTTTGTTCTAATTTATCCAATCACTAAATATTCCTTACTCATCCTGTTACAAGACAAATAACAATACATATAATATCCCACTGGTTATCAAACAACTAAATATACCTTATAAGTCTAAATAACGCAAGATTATATACAATTTCATTAAAATCATCATAATTTTATTGCTTTAAAATTGTATATTTAAATAAGCCATTACTTTTTAAGTGTTATATCTTAAGTAACAATACCGGTTTATTACTTAGCAATATTAGTATTTCACCATTTCACCATTGCCATTTTTTGGTCAGTAATAAAAATAGGAATAAATTAAGAAATGTATTCAAATGAAAATATATGTTACATTTTCTCTTACTAGGGACAAAGTATGAAACCACCTATTTAAGAAGAAATTCTTGAAAACATGATATTCATTCTGACAAAATAAAAGTTAAAGTTGTGTGACAGTTACCATATCAAAGCTAGTTCGTACGGCCTACCTACGAAATTGAATATTATTTTTGAATATTATATATTGAATATTATTTTTAATTTAGATACTTACTAAGATAACATCAACATACAGAATAAAATTAAGAATGACTTTAATATATATTTTAATAAAATATTCGCTTACCTTTGGTCTTCGGATTTTAAATGAAGTGACTTACTGTATCACTGTATCTTTTATGAATCGTGTTTGTAGGATCTGTACTTTGATAAGAGAGTTAAATTAACATGCAATAGTTTAATTCTTATTGATGGGCTCAAATCTTTCTTAATTGTGATTAGAACATTAATTTTACTAAATAGCGATCATCAGTAATAAATAAAAAACATTAATAAAAGCATTGGTAATAAGACCTGTGGTTTCAAAACACAAAGAAAAATATACAAAGTCAACTTATCACTTAGCGGTTGTCAAAGCCAGCTGTAAAACTGCTGACATTATGCTGTCAAGTGTCAAGTATGAAAAGCAACTGACAATTATTCGTCGTATACTACTATATACTACGTTCCCGTGTGGTATCACTCCTCTTCCTATGGATGCCGTAAGAGACGACTAAAGGAAAACCGTTTCTTAATTTGAGAGGGGCTGCTGTTGCGGTGATGGGGTCGTCACCCGATACGCCTACAATTTCTTCAAATGGAGAAATGGTTTATAAATTGGTGGTAGGCAGCGATATTTTGGGTAGTGATTAAAGACGTAAACCTCCCCCGTGAGCGCTCAAAGAGAAGAAGGGTTTATTATTCCCTGATAAACTTAATAGAAAAAAACAAACAATAAATACCGAAAACTAAAACCACAGTATCAAAATAAGTTACTCATTAATCTACAAGCTATTATTTAATCATTAGTATTGCACTTATGAGAGGAAAGACAAATTGGGAAAATTTTAAACTTTCATCCATCATCTTTATCTCCCTGCCCTTATCATTATTTATCGGCGCAGTACTATTTGGTTATTATAAATTTGGTTATTTTCTTACGCCCGGCTGCCTGCCTGACACCAACCCTCCTGGGAAATGCCATCGTTGGTAGTGAGTACCGGGCGGTTTGGTTTAAAAAATATTTGAATTCTGAATAAATATGGTGAAATATATATGCATCCACAAAGATTTTTCTTAACCTTCTTAACACACTAAAATACTAATTTTATCAATGAAATTTCTTAAAATAAATATTTTACTAACGTTTTAAAACAAATATCATATTGCTATCTCATTTCATTCAAAGTTGTCTAAGCATTGTGCGAAGTATTAAGCTGCTCAGACCAAAAACTAAATACTACTTAACTTTTATAAGCGGAAATAAGATAAATTAATGTAATAAAAGCATTTTCACTAGAGTCAGAATTAACTTAGAAGTTGTAAGGATTTCATTTTACATATTAATTTCAAAGTATCGTAAGTAGTGATGGACGTCTGAACTGACAATGCAGTGTCAATGCTAGCCTACGAATAATAATTCACGGGTTCGAAACCCCGGGTCACCTAAACCTAAACATTCAAATAAATTAATACGTCGTTTTCAAAGTAGTAAATGTATTAATGGTATAGGTTGATATTTACTATCACAAGCAGTCGATAGAACGAACCACAAATAAATAATCATATATATATTTTTTAATATCAGCATAAGTTTATTAAGTATATATATATAAAAGAGCTTTAGTAAAAGAAAATATTTTAATAATAGGAAACTTAATAACATAAAAGGCAATACATAGACAAATATGGCGTCAATTTGTACGCGAAATCGACAAAACATCACTAATAATTTCGTACATTTTTATTAATGAAAGCTTACATACAAATGAGAAAACAAAGGACATTATATTCAACGTACGATTATCTGGTCATACATATTTATATATTTTTTTAAATTCCCACTCAGATCCCTCGCAATTTTTAAACAAAAAATATGTTAGTAAAGAAATCTAATTAATATTAAAATTGGAAATATTGACTAGTTGCAAGCTCATTACAATATATTTGGTTCAACAAATAAAAACCATTTGTATAATGAATCACCATAACAAAATAAACAAAAACAAAATATAATAATGATAGCTTCAAGATATTTTAAATCAATAACTAAAGTAAGAGCTTATATATTACAAATGTATAGGGAACAGGTCTAACAATTTTATCATTTTTATAAGAGAAGCACTATTTTGATACTTATATAACTACAATGTTACTTTATATTCTATTTTTCTAACCAGTCTTCCATAACATTCTTTTTTCAAACATTTTACATTGATTTAGATACAATAAATCTTCTTTGAATGTGTTTTTGAATTATTTATAGGAACATTCATTCTTTACCAACAAGTAAAAAATTACATTCAACAAAACAAATTACATTATTTCTTCTTAATCAAGAGACTTCCTACCCTTTAATATATTCAGATAAACAATTGACAACTCGATGCCTGATCATATATATTATACTGCCTCCTTTTCTGACTGAAAAATTATAAGGTTCAAATAATTAGAAACATATTTTGACCAGGTATATTGAAACTTTTGAGTTTGCTTTGAAATATGTTTTTTTTATATATCATCATTATGTTATATTAGCAATAGTTTATCTACTACAAATTAACCGTCTATCTTATAAATATATTTGAGTTATTATTAATAGGATAAGGAGAATCTATTTTAACAACAAATTATACATGAATATATATATGTATGAAAATTTAACATAAATGCGTTATAGTAAATTGTTTTATTTTAAATGATAAACTAACATATCGAATTATCTTTATAACCTTTTTGATAGAAGTCTTAATCATTTGTTTTTTAATTTATTTAAAAGTCAAAATATCCTTGAAATAAAAATGATTAAACATTATCGTATTAAAATGGTGTTGTTTTTTTTTCATATTTATTTACCAATTGAGACTCCAAGTGAGGTATTTAGTTCATTGAACCTTTGTAGATAACATTCGTTGTGATAACTTGTTTCTGTAATAGAGATAAAAATGTATATTAGTCAAGTTCAGGGTCATTGGACCCAATAAAGATTTTTTTTTAAATGCATGTTTATCTCTTGTTCACAAAAGAATATTAATTTTGTTTCTTTATTCAGTGTGATACCATCAAATATATATAACATATAAGTAAAAAATATAAAATATTCTCTTTAGATAATAATCATAATAAATTTGAGACCAATTTTTATTTATATATGTATATTTATTTCCTTATTTCTGATGACAAAACCAATATTATTAATACTCTTAAGGTTGCATACACATTTCTAACTATTATACACAATTAGGTATACCAACTAGGATAATAATTACAGTATTTAAAAAAAATATATGCTTAGTACTTGTTTTCTTTTCCCAACCAATGACTACTTCTACCATCCTATCTAAAACCCAGGAAGATTAACTGAAAACCTAATATCAATAATGCAAAATATAAATATTATTTGTATAAGAAGTTACCTTCAATAATTAGAGATTTCCAATATCCTCTTCAAATGTACGCTTACCGCCTTTCAATATTTTCTCACCATCATTACCATATTTAATCATATATTCCTCTAATCTTATTAGCCATTGGGCCCAATGTTCCCTTAATTTGTCCGTTGATAGATGAAAAGCATCAGCCTTAGAACCATCAGTGTAGGCTATGACTAATAATGCATCGCGTACATTGAAATGTTTATAATTAAGGTCGTTACACACTGCTCCAAAGTAAGCAGCCAATTGAACAGGGTTGTCATATGTCATTTGTATTGACTTGCGAGGCTTGTCAGACTTCTTCCATTCAATAAGTGTTGGTTTTTCTCTGAAATTATATATTTTTCATGTAAAAGATCAATTAAGAATAACATTTTGAATTCCAACAGTTTTAAATATTGTTGAACCTCAATGTATTAAAAAACACAAAGTTTTAAAGTTATTGAGTTTTTAACTGTTTCAGGGTTATTTTAGGGTTAAGTTAATTGTTGCTTATGGTAGTTCATTGAAGTGCTTCAATGCAATCTTTTGATATATTATATGGGGTTGACTATGTGTGCTGACAGCCACATGTGTACCAAGTATATAGAAAGACTATTATAAAATCAAATACACACACATGGTACATAAAAGTAAAACATTAATTAAGATTTAGTTCACTGAAACAAGTCTGTTTTTTTAGTTTTATACAAACAGTTGAGTTTTCAATAAACATTTTGTTTATTATTAGTTAGTTATTTAGGTTGTCAAAAAATTACTTTATTTTACAATAATTAATATAATAAATAATTCAGGTTGTGTATTTTAGGTTATTGAGGTTTCAGGCTCTGACAGGAAGGGAACAGAAAGTTTATGTTATCAAGATTTTACCATATATATTATACATGATGTAATATAAATATCATATATATACAATATAACATAAATATTATAGACAATATTTATGTTATATATATATAATATAAAATATAATGGTAACAAAGACAACAAATGGGAAATGGACCTACAAAAATACATATAACATGGAATTTATACCTTTTTCAACAATATTCTACATAACAATATGATATTATACAATAATTAATAAAACTTACTCATAATCAGCCAAAGCATCAAATATTCCTCGGTACTTTAAGAGTGGATGAACAACATTGGACTCTATTGCCTTGGGGGAAGATATACTTTTCAGTACTTCACTAACAGACACCCAGACACCTTCAACATCTTTTTCAATACGTAATTGAGTTTGGGGCTGTGTGAAGTAATTCTTTAATGTGTTGTGGAACTTGGTGCCAACAGCTAATTGTGCTGAAAAATAAATTTAATTTTCTTTTATTTCTTTTATAGTATGTGTAATTTTTTTCTCACAATGTTTGTTATTATGCATTTGTTAAATTTATTTAAGTAAAGTTTTAACACAGTCTTTCAATTGTTTTAGTAATAACCACAAATATTCAAAATAAGATATACTATCATTAAATAACTGGTGATACTTTTTCCTGATTCTAAACTGAATAACATTTTATAGTACAGTTAAATGAATGTGTATAAATGCAGATTATATTCAGTAATCTGTGTGTATACAATAACAACTCTAATCTATGAATACATTAAGACACTAAACTAAACATCAAATTATAATAAAAAAAGTATGTATGTCAAAAAATTATAGATAAGCAAAAAAAAATTGAGGAAATATATTAATACTGTTAATGCTAATGCAAGTTTAAATGGTTTATTTTAACATTAAAGTAAAAACCCATCAACCAACAGGTCAATGAATTAAAAAAATGTTTTTAATTTCAGGTTTAGAGTAATAAGTAGGTAAATTGACTTTACAAATTAAAAGTTGTGAATTCAGTGTATTCAAATTAAAAAATGTTTCAATCTTTGTTTTCATCTTTGGTTCCAATCCTATTTAGTTTTTATAAAATAGATATTTTATAAGTTTTAAAATACTTCTATTTTTTTACTGCATAATGTATTTGAATTCTTAATTTCAAATACCTTATTTTAGTTTTCTAACATAGAGACAAAGCTTCTTAGAATTCCGTGGATTCACCGTGAGGGTGCCGGGTCCGTCGCGTTGCAGGGAGAGGAGTGCAAACAGCTCCTGGGACTTGCAACCCAGGTGTAGGTTTAAGGAGCCCCTTTAAAATGCGCATTCACGCTCACTTCCCTACCTACCTCTCCCTACCTAACCAAATTTGGAATGAACCTACCAATGCCACCTTTGAAGTACGTTCTAGAAATGAACTGATGATAGTTCTTTTAGACGAGCTTTTGTTTTGTTTTTTTAGACGAGCCTTCTTTATTGAACTCTATGAATCTTTTGGTGGTTGTTATACCCTTTTGCGCTCTAGCTACTGAAAGACTAACCACTTAATGTATGATTTCAAATGCTTTATCATGGCGCCTCAAGTATTGACCTTTTTCCAATAGCACCCTACCAAGATATTACTAGTATTATTGTTATTCCAGATTATTGTTATTAATAGCATTATTGTTATTATTCAATCCAAAATATTAATAGTATTATTGTTATTACAGAGAGTAGCGGTTAAAATTCCACATACAACCTACACTAGTATGGACGTCAAATGATTTCTTTTAATTATAGCTTACAGCTCATTTGTTATCTAACTAAACTAATTAAACAAGGAAAAACAACCCTGTTTTGTTGATCTCAACAAAATATACTATTATCATTAAAATGAATTTAAATCACTTACCTTCATAAAACTTATTGAATTCTTCAAAACCCATTTCAGCTATCCTTTCTTTTTTCCATTTATCTAAGGCCTTTTTAGATTCGTCAGTCATTGTCTTATTTAAGATCAATGTTACTGATGGAAACTGTTTGGTAAAATCATTCTGGTGCTGTTTGATCTGGAGTATTTTGTCCTCACTGGCATATCCTGGCTGTGCAGGGGAGCTCCGAGCTGTGTTACTAACTGTTAAGGTTTTGAGACCTCTTATTGAAACTCCATTGAATAAAACACCCACTAGGTTGAAAGAAGTCCTAGTATTTTGCCACATTTTGTGTTTCAACAACACAAAACTTGTAAAAGCACTACGTTTTGTTAGTGATCGACTTACTCTCGTTATATATTCACTCTCGTCTGCAAACTTTTGCGTATTATCATTCGGTACGATTTCTTTGTTGTTTTGATGAGATCTATTTTTAGCTGAAACAGATAATTTTATGTCGCAAAAATGTTCGTAAGTACATCACAGTCGTGTCATATGATTACATCTGAGTTTGACCAGCGCGTACCTTCATTATTTACATTGTATTCTTAGAACTTAAATCGTAATTGAATATTGCGTGTTATAAATAAATTACAAAATACTCACACGAGTCTTAACAATAGTTTTTGGACGACATTGACTAAATATTTTGTGGAGGTGAACTTCTTACTTCAGATATTCAGTCTTAGAAAGTTGAAATGGTCGACCACAAGGTTAAAGCTTCAAAAATATTTTAACTCACCTTCTTTTTGTAAACGCCGTTTTTTTTGCTTGTTAGTCTCAAGTAATGGTCCGAATAAGTCTTTATTCTCTTTATTGTAAAGTTTCAACTTTTCTGCCGGTTTCAGGATTGAGGCAGGTCGAACTACTTTACTTCTGACAGATTGTTTTTCTAAGCTGATTTTTCGACTTAGAACAGCTAGCGGCCGGAACATAGCTATTTTTAAAAACAAATTGCTAATAGAGATGAAATGGATTCTATATTATATTTCTTTATATCTGTTTACTTAATTTACTTGCTTTAAATTTCATCTAATAAATATTTTAAAGACATCTGTTACCCAGCAACAGAAAAGAAATTACATTTTAGTTTTTAACAATCATTATAATTATGTTTATATCATAATTTTATCTGTGACTGTGACCTATGTCTACAATTTACACTATTACAGTATTCTTTTCCTACATTCTACAATTTTATTCGCACTCTGTGGTATCTGGCAACGACTAGTGATGCCACTCGATAGTCTACACACACTAGATAGACTATCTATAGTCCGGCAATAGCTTGGAATAATATTAACTGCGAATTATTTACTCGTACTTGTTACCACTCTTTTCACCGTGAGTTTGGAGCTTTTGTTTTTGTACGTTTATATTTTTTAAAAGAACCCAACTAAGAATAACTAATAATTATTTGAAAAAACGGACAACCTATGTCATAGTGGGAAAATTGATATGTATAAACTGTGTAAATAACATTGGTATAAAGCGGATGTACCAAATATTTTTTGTTCCTGGCAAACTTACTTTACGAGGTAATAATAATGATATATGTACATATATTAGTACATGTGTTAATATTATTTTTGGCAAATAAAATGTAAAAACCATTAACTACCTACAAACATTGCAATAATTGACTATTTGAAAACAAAAATGTATTATATACTTAAATTCTAAAATTTTATATTCCTAACTATTAATTTCTATGGATATACTGTTACCTGTCGACATTTCTGTATTACCCAGTTTAGTCTTATCGACAATAACATTTCAGATGTCAATAGCAATCATTCGCAATTTCGATGTCAATCAATAAATATAGATCTTGTTTTTGGCAACATTTTAAATTGTTTTTCGTCCTACTTGTATATTTACAGAGCATGTAATTATTCTTCATTAATAATTTCAGCAAGATTGTGAATTTCAAGAATAATAAATAAATAACATTCTCATTGTTTGTTATATTTTTGCTTAAAATCTTTAACCATAGGCATACATGTATAAAATGGTAGTAATAATAACTACAGACATATATCAGCTTCTTATATTTTTTTTAAGAAATGTTTCTGCCATCTAGGATTTATATATACAACCAGAACGTATCTTCTCCTACGTAAGTACTTAACCTATTCAATCTTAGATGTCGCTACCAGAATATATAATGATACAAAAATAAGAAGCATATGTTAAATCTATAAGACTTCTGAGTAAAGGGTACTCTTAAATTTAGCCGTTTAGTTTCATTATTATCAATGAAATAAATGCCTATAGCTCGACCAATTTATGAAGACCATAGACATAGTAGTCATTTAACTACTGAAGTAATGATTTATTTTTATTCGGTTACATTTCGAAATTGGCGGGAAATATAGATAGTATTATTAGTATGTACAGAATTTGTTTGTGAACGAAGACGCAGGCGCGAAGCCGGCTAAGAATTACAGACATTTCAAAAGCCGGCTGTCAGCAGTTGTGTTGGCAATACGAACGACGAAGTTATTGCTTGAACAAGTAAGCGATTAAAAAATTTTATATTACACACTTTTTGTGACATATCCCGTAGAATAATATCAAATTACCTAAGTTCTAAATTATTTAAAATGGATCAAGTGATAGTGTAAAATATAAGTTTGTTCTGCAATAAAAAAAACACTTATAAAGGTAAGTTTACTTTTCTTTCGTAATATTTTCAAAGATATAGTTAGTAAGATGTTATTTTAAACAAGGCTAGGTAGTAGGTAGTTTTGGTGTAATACTTATATTTCTTTTAAAATAACTATTTCCAAATAACAGCATTATTTATTGATGCAATAACTTAGTCTGTTATAGAAAATAACAAAATAGAATTGTTAATGTTTGGAGGGACAGAAAATAAAATGTTTAAATAAAAGTATTATAATTAGGAAGTGGTACAAAACTTATTAAGTTTTTAGAAATATAATGTGAAGGGTTATTTATATTTTTGTCATTTCAATAATCACAAATACAATGTTATAATTGTATTTGTGACGTGCCTATAAATCTAAAATATTCCAGCGATAACTGAAGATAGATAGATAGATGTACTGTTGAAAGTATTATAGATTTATAAATATATTAAATTATACGGAACCTTAGTATATTTTTTTTGTTGCACACATTCTCAAAAAAAAAGAAAAACTTTACAACTCGTTGACAGCTCAAGTTCTTCTAAAAATTTCCCATTTTCTAATTCAAGCTTCATAATAATTATATCATATACCTATTTAATTATTCCAACTACGACTATTGCAGATTTCCCTATAGGCTTAGCCCTTAGGTAGGTATACTTAGCGAGCAACTTGAGGTTTAGAAAATAGACTGCCTCTTATCGATGAGGGTTTTTGAGGCTCCTCGGAAGAAGCAAAACATTATAGTTCAATACTGTTATGTATTTTGTATACTTTTTTCTGAAATTAGTAATATCTGGCTTGATTCTGAAATAGTGCGTTCTTGATGTAGTCAACAATTCGAGAGTGTATGGTTTTTAACCTACTACCTACTTACACCGGAGGATCGTTCGGTGAAAAGTTACACGGGTCATATGTGTCACAATAAATGTTTCTATGAGTTATTCTAAAACAAAAATTATAAATTGCAAAAAAATAAGAGTTATAATATAATAAACTAAGAATTTGACAAAAAAAATTATAACAGTGCGAAACGCAATTCTATGTATTAGGTAAGTGATGTAACTCGCCTATTCTAGCTACTTAATTTAAAATACCATTGTAATAATACTGAACTGAAAAGCAGTTTAGGTATGTACCTATAGTATTATACAAATAGTTTATTTTGTAATGTACAATCACCTTGGGCGGCTTAAAGAACTAAAGGTGTTCACGACAGGTAACACATTATATGTTTTACCTTCACAGAGGTAACTATCGAATATTATTTAAGAATACAAATGTTCTTAATTATTATTCATAATTATTAATATTTTGTCTAAAGTGTCTATACACTCGCTTGCGTGGTACGCATATAACATCAGTAACAAAATTAAAATGTATATGGAAGATATTTTAATTTATCTATATAAAATAAATGTTTTTGTGTTCAATTTCTATATTCTAATTTAGGTAACCATTTTGAGCCATAAATATATATTCCCAGTATTGGCAAAAGCTGCTCGACAAAAGGCAATAATATTTAGTCATTTTGGTTGCCTATAATCAAATCTTTCATTGTCACTTTATAAATGTGACAATGAAAGATTACAAGTTAACAATACTTTTAGTAATAAATGAAGGAGTACTTAGTACAAAGATCGAGTTCTATATTAATATGTATGAATTTGTGCTAATAATTTAGTTGTCTGTTCTAGTTGGATTTTATTTTCTTTACTCTGATAAAATGTAACTATTTCTAGCATGTCATCGGTAGGTCAAAACTCAGTGTGTCTTCAATATTATTTTTTCATTTTATTTTGGTTGTTTTCAGGCAGACGCAGATATTATTTTAGGTAGATATTGTAATATGTAGTATATTGCGAAAGGATTAATGTTCGTCATTCTGAATTTAAAAAAGCTTAGAAATCTGATCCGTTTCTCTTAACGCTTCTCTCTAACAAAATAATGTTAAATTTATAACTATTAATATTTATAATAAATATGGACAGAAATAAAAAATAACTGATAAGGGCAGGATTTGAAGTTGCGACCACTGAGAAACTGACTCGCTCTGCTAATTGAACTACCGTATTTCTGAGCAATTAGCAGAAATTCACTCATGACGTAATGTATAAGAAAAATAATTTTTGTGTAAAATAATATAAAACGTTGAACAATACTATTTAAAACTATAAAAAAACCTTGTTAATATTTTCCAAACAATATGAAAATGCAAAAACTGCCAAAACCAAATCACGAATTCCAGTCTACGTGAACATATCACGCAAAAAAGTGAACGTATTTGGACCGAGTTCGTAGTTACATCCCATAGCCCATGGCTATTGTCTACTGTATAAAAGTAAATATAGTAACGGCTTCCAAATTTTATAAATAAATGAAGCTTTAAAAATTAATCACCACGAGCAAGAGTCGAAGCGACTTCTGGGTATCCTTTTTAAAAAAATCTAAGTAAGCAAAGCAGAACATGGTATCAATAATTTGAAATATCTTTATACATATTAATAACACTAAATATACAACAGTGAGGTCATTAATATATTCTGTAGGCGCCACGTTAAGTAATTAGCAACTTACCATCAAGTTAGAAAGGGCCTGTAAACAAACTAAGACCGTTGTTTGCCTAACCTTATTAAAAACGTGTTTGTTCAACCTATTTGGAACTTTGGACTAATAGGCAATTAATTAAGTTCTCTTTATACCCTGTTGCCCTAGCAGGAGTTTTAACGTGACGAAACTACGAAATGTCACGAAACAAGTTCTCTATCAAATAGTTCAAATAACAACCAAGAACTCGTTTCGTGACGAAAACTATCAACGTTTCGTACGGCAAAACTTCGCAAGTTTTGATTCTATATTACGGTACCCCAAGAGGTATAGGAAGAAATAAAACTAATGGTAATCTTATTTGCGATTGATATACAGAATGTAATACACAAAGGACAATGATTTTCTTTATTTCTATGATTTTCTTTTACTTATGCATTCACATTTGTATAACAATCTAATCTAGTAACTATATACTATTCATTACAGAAATAAATACATGCTATATACTACTTGGAAAAAAATACATAATTTGAATATCTATTTAGGTTTAAGCTATACATTTTTCGAAATTGCTAATCTTAAAAACTTAAACAACATTATAAGAATGCAACGTCTTGTTATCCTTGATATAACTAACAACTAGCGTAGTATATAGCTTATAATTTATTCTATGATAGTGTAGGTTGAGGATGAGATCAACTGGAACCGAGAATAGTTTATTCTATTCTGTACTTTATGGCACAAAATTTAAAATTGCTGCAGCTGATTTAAAATTACCACACCGTTCCAAACAATTGTGGAGTTTGAAATTTCTGAAAATATTGCAATGAAAACAAACAAAAACAACTGCTGCGGTATAACGATAAGAGTTTAAAAGGATAATGCATTTTATGGCCATTTATTACAGCGCAGCCAAAAGTCGTAATTAAAGTCCGTTATGGAAGGAATTTATCATGGAAATGTATCCACATGTCGTGTTACATAGATTTATTGGTCATAATAAAGTTTGTGTTATAAATTCGTAAATACGATTATACATTTACAACAACAACGTAGAGATATCACTTTGTTCTATTTAAAAATAGATGCAGTGATTATAATTTAGATGTCCAATTTTATTTTCCATTTCTTAAGGAAATTCTTGAGAGCAGCCATTAATCTTTTGTCCTTACGAAAAAGAGAAAATTTCTTTGTTACAAAAGCATACTATAAAAAAATCTTGATCTAGAACGCTACAGTTTGAATACTCAGTAATTACTGTTCGAAGTTCTAATGACTTTCCTTAGTAATTACGAAGGATCTAATACACTGTTAGCGAGTCCTTTTAAGCTGGGCTAGATTATAAGAGCAATTTAATGGGTGTTAGAACTACCTTAAAGCATTTAGTAATAGACACTGTTATTAAACCTGTTCACGCGATAGTAAACCTCATTTAGTTTATTATTAGGTAATTTAGGTTGAGTTTCGAATGCATCGGTGGGTCGGCTGACTGCTTAGGATAGGCAAAATGTACATTATACCCTCTCAGGAGTCAAGGGTGAAATTTATGGGTTTTATAGAACACTCGTAGTTTTCATCCCATGTGGTTCTCAGTACGACTGCTTGAGAGTTCAAGTGGTCCTGATTTCGGATATCTCATTTGTTCGAGTCACGTTTCTCACGGATCGAAATGATGTGATTTTGAACTAGATACATACAATGAAATGGAATTGAAATTTGGTCATCGGTTACAAGAGTGATTTATATACTTTCGTACTTTTTTCCTTTGCCTTTAAATTTAGAGCCATTAGTAGTTTATTAATTTTTTTTACGATGAAAAACATGATTCAAAATGTATTAAGTACATAAAATGTAACGCAACAAATTAAAAACTTTCAGTAAATTTAATTATAAATAACCCTTCGAAATATAAAAAGTCATTGTTTCTTGCGAAGTACTCAAATTTTTTTAAAGAATTCTCTTTTAGGAAAAATTCCTTTGTATCATAATTTTTGTTCTTTAATTTAATGTTACTTTTTTTATTTTTAAATTTTAGATCAATTATGCGAAATCAAAGAATTGAGAGCTTTCAAATAAGTTTAGCCCGAATTCTTTTCTATTTCTTGTGATTGATGTTAGAAGAGACTTGATAAAGATATACAAAAGGGAAGATGTTTTCAGCATTTGATAAATGGGTTGTTTCATTTATACTGTTTTTAATGTACTGTAATAAACTTTTTGCCTTGTCTTGGGATCGTGCAATATATTTTTCCTTATCAATTAAATAATATAATATTAAATTTATGGGAAATATATTCTTTTTAAATAAATATAGAGTGAAAAATAAACTGAAGACAGAGCTTCGAAGACGTGACCTCTGGGAAACCGTCCCGTCTCTACAAATTTAGCTACCATATAGCTACCCGCCTCGGTGAATTAGGCATTCTAATTATATTTGTCTTTATCGGACGGTGGCGAATATAATTAAGCTTCTGTCGAACATCCTAACCAATGATTAAAATATATTTTTGCAGGAGTATATATTTTTCCGTTTCTCCAAATAATGATTTGTATTATATATGAAATACATATTTGTTCAATGTAACTGCGAACTAACTTTGATGAAGCTTCCTCAAACGTAGCTCATGTGAAGTTCAAATAACAACATTCATTCCATTAAAACTCAACAAAGCCACACGGAGAGTCACTACTAACTAAATAAACGTCCGGTTTGTAAATCAAGTCTACTAAATTATTTACACAAAACGAAGCGATACTATCGGACTGGAGAATAAATGAAGCAAAAACTTTTCGTATCCCTAGATGTCTATCCGCATTTAAATTACTTTAAATACAAATGATTTGTTCGATGAAACTGAAATATGGAATAAATGAAAGAAATTTTAGAATATGACTAAAGCTGTCTTTTCCTTACCTTGATCAAAAGTAAGTTACGAATTTTAATATATTGGAAGTTAAGAAGAACTCTTGTTATAATGTTTTTGTTTGGTTTTCCTTGTTTTACTCTGAGAGTGGAAAATTCTAATAATTGTATTGATTTTAATATTCGAAAATTAATGTAAAATCTAAGTTGCTACTTAGATTTTGCATTAATGTAAATAGCAGTAAGTAAGTAAGTAAATAGTAACTTAATTTAATTCCCAGAAATAGTGACATCTTGAAATAATAAACATTATTTTGAATAAAATGTTCAAAGTTTTCAAACTTTGATATAATATTTAGGTAATGTATGCTGAAATCTAAGTAAGGAACAGCTGTGAAAACCTACCCACATAACATTGACGTTAAACATACATAACTCCAACTGCATGTGCTTTACTGACATACATAGACACTGCTCCCATTCGCTTGTTCGTATATTTTTAGTTATATAAATACAGGAAGATTTCCGATAGTAGTTGTATACCAATATCTTCCGTATGTTTGATTTTACGACGTGTTAATTTCGTACGCTGTTACAAAGCAGGTAGGAGATATAATAAATTTTAAGTGGAATTTTATGCGTTATGCAATTGAATAAAAGGACTATATTTCAATGAACTGTTATTGGACCTGTGTCGCAGAAATTCTCGTATCGGATGGTGTCTTATTCAAATGTCGAGTTTTAATAAGGATATAGATATTTCCCGATATCTAATGAAGGTAGTGTGAACATTTTAGTTTATTTATTTATTTATTTATTTATTTATTGCATAGGAAACCAACGTGAGATACAATATTACTTATAATACATAAGTAAATATTATATATCAACACTTATACTATTACTTATTATAAAAATAGTAAATCTTTATTATTCTATGAATTTATACCTGTGGAAGCCGAGCGTATCGTAGTATGAAAATTTCCCGTGTTCATTCGACCGTTATGTAATATAGTGTCTTTGGATCGCATCTAAATTCTGGAATATTTTATTTGATCATACAGGAAATAATTTAAAATAAACTTTAGCCTTAAAAACGCAACTCATGCTTCGAAAAAAATGGCTATCATAATTCGATATAATTATTTAGAAGTTCCTAAAAACACACTTAAAAGGAATGTTACAAATACGCACAAAGTTAAGACGCTTTTTAAAGTGTTTTTCGTCTTTTTGTTTCGGCTAGTTTCCGAAATGTCTAAACCGATTAATAAAGGACAGTTTTCTATGATTAAAAAAAATATTCTTGTGTAATTTTCGTCTCCAAAATATTAAGGGAATAACATAAAAATGTTGTAAAAGTAAAAATTTAATATTTCGGATGGATGGCTATACATATTTACCGCTTTACTCCCGTGCTGCGTGCCGGCTTAAGATATTTCTAAGAAATTACTGATTATAACTACATTCCATGTTTCTATCAATACATTAATAAAAAGAAGAAGTAGTAAGTCTCTGAGAGAGAGAGTAAGACAATTTATCCTAAGATTAAGCCTTTAATGCCTTCCAATCTTTCTGATTGAACTTAACGCGCTAAGAAATAAAGTTTTTCAAGCTTCATAAAATGTTGACATCCAAAACTCTTATTACTTTCAGATTTTAGAAACGTGGTCCTTCTGATTACTTGAAAGTTACTGCTTTTTATCTATCTGCAGGTAATTAATGGAACGAAGTTTCATAATTATTTTCAGGTAGGCTTCATTAAAGCTGAAATGTCTGTAGGATTTGTTTCTAGACTTCTAGGCCATTTTTTTGCTTTTGTCATCATTTCAGCGTTAACGAGACACTTTGCGACATCCGAATGCAATTAAAAATATAGCTACCCTGCGGAAAATACGGAATATTAAATAAAATCGTACAATTAACAGAAGTTTCAATATTCAATAAGTTATATTTGTTTTATGAAGGTACTTTGAAATTATGTAAATGAGTTTATTTGTATACTGTATAATAAAACTTTATTTAACTGTGGTATAAAATAAAAAAAACTATAAACGAACTTGTAAATTTGCACAAGTTCGTGAGTTCTCGCAGTTAGTGAAACACGGTTGAATATTGTTTAGCTTAAATTCAATTTTGTGTTACACGAGTGAACTATAAATATTTCGGTGAAGACAAGTCGCCTTTGTAACTTCTTCCAGCTCATTGTAGTGAATTTGGATAAACTTAATATTAAAGAACTATAAAACTTGAAACATTCTTTAGTCTAAAATAAGTCTAATCTCTAGAAAATTGGCAATACAGTGTTGAATTGGAAATAAAGTGTTAAATTGGTTTCTACTGTACAAAGAATCGTTTACTACAGAAAACTATCAGAGCTTTTGTGACGAAGAAGAAATAGTTTGGAATCGAACCTACATAATCATACAATTTATTTTATCGATATATTTTCGAATAAGAATTTATTTTATCGATGTTCTCGTTATTAAATTCCAGAAACATATACTTTGATAAAGATTTATTTTATTACTGAAATTACAGTTAAATTAAAATTGTGTCAGTCAAACTTCCTTATCAGAATTTTAATGAAGTAAATGTTTGGTTAGTGTGAGTGTATGTCAATCTGTTGACAGACACCGCGCTACCGTATTATCTCAACAGAATGCAGTTTATGCTCGTTAAGATAATTAACATAAATATGTGGAATTAGGTTTAATAACATTTGGAGTTCATTGCACCGTGGGCATTCAAAGTATATTCAAAGAAAATTTGATTCAAAAGTCATAAAATTTTCAAGGAAATAAAAATAAGTTTGTACCTAACCCGAGGAAAATTTTGTCGAAATTTATTGATATTGTACTATTAATTCAAACAAACTGCTTGTAAGGTAGCTCAGGCGATACCCTTTCGGCAATAAACGTTGTCGAATAGACGTTTTTATAGCGCATACATTTATTTTCTGCGGTTGGAAATGTATATTTGGACAGATACTGTCATAACGCTTCAATAAATCAATAGATTTAATTTCAACCAATACCTTATACCTTACTGAGAAATTTCGCATTAGAGTAGTAAAAAAATCTGCAACAAAAATCCAAAAGATTTCTCGATATGCAAAAATTGCGAGTCGATAACTGCATGTATAACTAATTTTTAATTGAACTCAAATGCTAAAATATTCTGTTCATTCAATGTTCTACCAACTATATTAAACGGTATATTCACTCAAGTTTATCTTTTAGTTTAACCCGGGGTGTAAAACTTTTCTTTAGCAATATAATACAGGGAAATGATTTCGGTAAAACTTTGTAAAATGTATTACTTCAGAAACATCTTATATTAGACATAACTAAAACATAAATTCTCACAGCCGTTTATAAACTGAATATAAAAACAAAATATAGACCTGATCCATATTTATGAGTGTTGGATATATATTTTCTTTCGTAGAACCCAAAATCTGAAGGTTGCCATATATTATTTGAATATGTTATTATATTGGAGGCGATAATAAACAGATTAAATATAAATAAATATACGCAATGTGTTGTTATGTGATAATATGGGTCAAGGAATCTCTAACGAAGGATAAAATTAAACACTACGTAGAAATCTGAACTATAAGTCATTCAATCTAATGCAGATTAAGGCACTTTACTATATATACCATACATTTTATTATGAAGTGATATAATCTATCCCCATTTTTGATTCTGCATTAGCTACAATAATAATAAAGCCAAATTAAACACACACACATACAATGAAAAGATTGATAGATTAATGACCTCCCTTTAAATAGTTAACGAGCTTTTAATGATCATTTGATTTAGATAATATATCTTGCAGTTTACTAAACTGTACTTCGTACTAATGACTATATTAGTGTATACATACGTTCCTTTATCTTACATTCATGTTATATTAAAATTATAATTTAAAAAAATAACACAAGTTTTTGGTATTTTTTTAAATTTAAATATTCGTCTAGCGTTGTATCATTAAATCCACTTTACGAGCAGACCTCTTGAATCTGAAATTTTAAATCAGATTTCCGACTCTGTTCCCTTTTTGAAAAGATCGCTTTATAGAGCATTACTAAAGGATTATCAATTGTGGTTGTGGTAAATAATTAAAGCGTATATTTTTACTTTAAATGGAAGTTTTATTTTCATGTAAAAGCGCGGACAGACAACGAGAGAGAGAGGATACAGAAGTGGGGTCATAGACAAAAAAAAAATATTCTGGTTGCGTTCCTATTTACTAACACCCTCCCTAGGGACGCAACCCCATCATTTTTACACAATACAAATGCTTGTCAGCTGTGGTGCCCTTAGTTAGATTATCGGCAATCATTTCCTCACCCTTAACATAACTAAACTTTATATCTAAATTATTAACATGATCTTTGAGAAAATGATAGCGGATATCAATATGTCGTGACCTAGGTAAATAACAGTCATTTTTGGACAATTTAATTGCACTCTGGTTATCACTAAATATGACGAGCGGATTGCTCTGTTCTTGACCAAGCTCAGCATGCAGTTGTTGGAGCCACAGTGCCTCCTGCGCCGCCGAGGACATCGACATGTATTCGGCCTCAGCAGTGGATAAAGCCACAGTCTGCTGCTTTTGTGACCGCCAAGATATTGCACCACCCTGTAACAAAAAAATGTAACCCGTGCACGACTTCCTGTCGCGCACATCACTTGCCCAATCTGCATCACAATATCCTGTGATTTTCTCATTACCATCTTTGGTATAAATCAGCTTCAAGTCTTTGGTACCCTGCAGATACCTGAAAATTCTTTTTACTGCAGCCCAGTGTGCAGTCGTAGGATTTTTGTTAAATCTGCTCAGTGTGTTTACTGCAAACGATATATCAGGCCGGGTACCTTGAGCCACATACAGTAAGGAGCCAATGGCCTGTTGATATGGACAGTCAGTAATTTCATCTTCTTCATTTTTAGCACCAAGTTTCATGCCAGCTTCAAATGGTGTTTTCACAGATTTACAGTCTGACATTCTGAACCGAGCTAATATTTCATTTATATATTTTTCTTGATCTAGTAGTACTTTATCACCGTCTCTGGTGATATGTAGACCAACACATTGACTTGCTGGGCCAATATCTTTCATTTCAAAGTGGTTTTTCAGTTTCTCTTTGAAATTAATTTTTGTGTTTTCTTCAGCAGTGAATAAAATCAAATCATCCACCCAGATGGCTATAAAAGCATTCTTATCTTTATTATAATAGACACAAGAATCTGTTTTTGATTGTGTCATTCCTAACTCGTGCAGGACAGAATTTAATTTCAGGTTCCAGAGTCTGCTGGCCTGCTTGAGTCCGTATATAGATTTCTGTAGCATGCATACCTGAGATCCAAGTTTATACTCCTCTGGCTGTTGCATGTAAATTACTCTATCAATCTCTCCTTGCAGAAAAGCAGATACAGCATCCATCTGATCTATTTCCAATCCATACCTGGCTGCTAGGGCAAATAGATAGCGAATAGTTGTATACCTGACAACTGGTGAGTATATTTCTTCATAATCTGTTCCCCATCTTTGTGCATATCCTTTTATCACAAGCCTTGCCTTGTATCTCTGAACGTTCCCACTCTGGTCTGTTTTTGTCTTAAAAACCCATTTATTTGGGAGAGCCTTCTTACCTGGAGGGAGATCTGTCAAAGTCCATGTTTTATTTTTCATCAGGGAAGTATACTCCTCATCCATGGCCCTCTTCCATTCTGTAGCTTGTGGTGATGCAAGTGCTTGCTCAACAGTCTGTGGGTCAGTCAAATCAGTTAACAAACACAATAAGCCCATCTTATCATTTTGTGCCTCATCTTGTTTAGCCCGTGACCGTGTTGACCTCAATGTTACATTACTATTGTAATCCTGTCTTTGCGAATATGGAGGATAGTAAGTTTCATCAAGTTCTCCTGTGTCAGTGTCATACTCACTTGAGTCTCCATTATATCCTTGTGCGTCTGAGTCTCTGCTGGACATCACAGGTGAAGATGTGGATAATGACTCCTGAGTGTGTATTTTGCTTCTCTCACTGCCTGAGTTTGCTGGAATATAAGTTTCACAATCAACTGGTACACTGACATCCTCATTATAATTTTCAATAAAAGAAACATCTCTACTTTTGACAACTTTGTGTGTCTTAGGATCCACAAAACGATAACCCTTTGTGTTTTCACAATAACCCACAAATATCATTTTTACAGATTTTCTGTCCCATTTTTGGCGTTTTTCCTTAGGTACATAAACCATAGCTTCGGAGCCAAATATTTTCATGTGTGATAAATTAGGTTTCTTACTTTTCCACATTTCATATGGAGTTCTACCTTGTAGTGACTTTGTCGGGGAACGGTTTATGACATATGCAGCAGTTGCCACAGCTTCAGCCCAGTAGCTCTTCTCCAGGTTGGCATAGAACAACATGCACCGTGCTCGTTCCACCAAAGTCCTGTTCATTCTCTCGGCCATGCCGTTTTGCTGGGGAGTGTACGGAGTAGAGGTCTGATGAATTATACCATGCTTAGATAAGAACTTTTCAAAGTTATGGTTACAGTATTCCTTACCATTATCTGTGCGAAGCTTAGTTATTTTATGATTCAATTCATTCTCTACTTTCAACTTAAAATCCTTAAATGTTTCTAAAATGTTTGACTTATCTTTCAGAAAATATACATAGACCATTCGTGTGTAGTCATCAATGTAAGTAATAAAGTATTTCATACCTCCAAATGATAAATTTTCCATGGGGCCACACAAGTCTGAATGTATCAGTTCCAGCGGTCTTGTTGCTCTAGAACCCACATTTTTGAATGGCGTCCTTGCTTGCTTGCCTTCCATACAATAAGTGCATGTGACATTACATTCTTCCTGAGTCAGAGTCACACCATCAGTGCAACTGGGCAGCTTCTTCACATCTGGAATATTCAAATGGCCCATTCGCAGGTGCCACAGGTATGTGTTATTACAATTACGAGAACTTGAGGTTAAATGTGCTACTACTTTATTGGTGTCAATGATGTATAACTTGTTGCTTAATGTTGCAGTGCAAACCACCTCATCTTTCCCATTTCGAATTTCACACCCCCTTTTATTAAAAATAACCTTATGTCCATTTTTGACAATAGTGCTAACTGAAAGTAGATTGGCAGCTAGCCCAGGTACATATAGAACATTATTAACTTGTATTACTTTATATTGACTTAAATGTATGTCTACGCAACCGACTCCCTTCACAGCTAATGGCTCTTTGTTAGCTACAGTGATATTGTTTACAGATGGCTCCGTGACCTTGTACATCCAATCTTTTCTACTAGTCATGTGCATGGATGCACCAGAGTCTAGAAACCATTTACCATCACTAATGATTTCTTTGACAGTGGCTGAAAAAGCTGCTACAAAGCTGGAGCTCTCTCCTTTGCTGGCTGATTGTTTCTTTGGCTGTTTACAATATTTGGCAAAATGACCATTCTTATTGCAGTTATAACATCTAGGTCCCTTTGATCTCACTGGCTGCACATTATTCCCTGTTTTCTTAGTGTTTGTGTAGAAAGCAGTTGACTTTGATGTGTTAATCTCTTGTATGAGTTTAGTTTTTACAGAATCTGCACTGATTTGAATACCAGAACTCTCAAGCCCCATTATCATAGGCTTGTACTCTTCTGGTAGGCCAGCCAACATCAAAGTGCCAAGCCACTCATCGTTAACATCAAATCCAATGTTGCGCAGTTTGTGAGCAGTGTTCATTATTTTACAAACATAGTCTTCAACACTATTACTCGACTCCAGTGTAGTATTTATCAGATCCTTAAGTAGACCTACTCTTCTGGTTAATCCGTTGTCATCAAAAGCCCTTTGTAAATTCTCCCATACTTCTTTCGCAGTTTTGCATTCCTGAACATGTACGTAATTCTGCGGGTCCAACAACAATATCAGCTTTGACTTCGCCTTTACGTCTTTACTAGCATCGACAGATTTATCATCGGGGCGCTCAACACAACACCATAGATCTTCGTGCTCCAAGTACGTCTTCATGCTAAACTTCCAGGTTGCAAAATTTTCTCTTCCGACCAATTTCTCCAGATTGAACATATTATTTGGACTCATCTTACTGGGTTTCACCAAAATATGCAATTTACAGACTGTGATCGTAAATTTTCATAACCTCAAATTCAATAATGTGCCGGCAACTTTTCAGGTTAAAGTTATTTCACTTACTCGATATTTTTTAACTGTACCACTATAGAACCACGCTCTGCTACCATAAAGGATTATCAATTGTGGTTGTGGTAAATAATTAAAGCGTATATTTTTACTTTAAATGGAAGTTTTATTTTCATGTAAAAGCGCGGACAGACAACGAGAGAGAGAGGATACAGAAGTGGGGTCATAGACAAAAAAAAAATATTCTGGTTGCGTTCCTATTTACTAACAATTACATTCCTAAAAAAAAAGTATCCAAAAACACGGCTGTAAAAAAAATGTAACAAAATATACTTTAGCTCTAAGCTTCTCACTTAGCTGCTCGTAAATAGTAACATAAAATCCTATAAAGTTTAAATTTCATATTGTGAAAATGTGTGTTGTTGTGTTATATGTGTGTGTGTGTGTGTGTTTAAGGATATATGAGTGTGTGGAATGGAACTCGATTATTGATTTCAACGATATAATAATTTTCCCTAATATTCTTTCTATGCCTTATTTATGTATAGTTTTGATATTAACTGCACGCTGTGTAAAATCCTCTTTTATATAGTTCACCCAACATTAAAAGAAAGTTTAGCAATGGCCCAGCATTCCATTGAGACCCTTTGTCTCGGAAACCATAAAACAAAAGGGTACATTTAACACAGATATTATTTGTTCTACAAGTATATTTATGATCAAATGCTTTTAGTGAAATAACACAAAAACAGACCAAAATAACTTTAAAATGCTTTTAGTAAAATACCAATTAATAGTTTAAGTAGTTTATTTATGATAGTGTTAAATATTACAAAGAAACTAGGAATCTGAATTTTTAATTTATTTAGCTTATAAATATTAATGACCATTTTTTATAATATGCATAGAAAATTTCTTGCTTTCTCTGAAAACTAATGGTCTCAGACCAGACGTATGTATGATTCTAGAAAGGAATAAAGAAGATGGTTAAGTATGTACTATTATTATATATATTGCTGGAAACTTCAGAATACAATAAACGAATAACCAGTATTTAATATATTACATTACAAACTAATTAATTATTGTATTTTGACCTAACAAAAGAATAAAAAATTTACCCGCTTAATGTTCGCAACGCATGTTCTACAAACTAAAATAACGAATCACTGAAGATGTTATAATTCTCTTTGTATCAAGAAATGGAAGAAATAGAGCAGTTTCTGACAATAACAATAACTGGAAGCACTTTACGGCCATCCCAGTAACCCGATTTGGAGTGTCGTAACACAAACATTACGCCATTGACATTTTACGAGTATGCGTAATTATTTGTCATGCGCCCATTTCATTATACAATCTAAGCGACACTATTTTACCTAATATACATCGCATCGCATAGTGAAATGGCTGTTAGTCCTTCTCTCTGATAAGTAGTGACTCCCACTCGCTGTTTCAAGTTAGAATAGTGTCACTTAAATAGTATAATTAAATGGGCGCATTAGCATAGTTTTTGGACTTTGTAAATATTAAATAATAAAATATTAAAATACATTATGTGAAATGGATTGCACATTTCACGCTGGGTCGTTATTTTATGATTATGTTCAAATAAGAGTTTTATTTGAAAATATTTTTATTTTCTTTGAAATACCGAGTTTGAGATTATTTTCCTTACACAACTGAACTCGGTTTATATTTAATACCTAAAAGTATTAAAAAGGTCTGCAGTATAGAAAAATATGTTAGGAAATCTCACATTTCTCATAAATCCAAAGGTAATAAGATAAGCTATAAACCACGTCGAAAAAGTTGCTTGAAGCAGTACAATTTGGCACGTGGAATGATAAATCATATTCGTGAACTTTTCTAATTATATACAGATAAATAAGAGTTTTGTATGTTTATTTGTTTACTTCGACGTTATACAATTATATTATTAAAATAACACCTTGTGATAGATAATATATATTTGTAAAAATTGCCAATAGTTGTTTTGTTTTTGTACAGAAATGTGTTTTGCTGTTGGCCGTATTGGTCATGACAGCGTCAGATGTTCATATATTTTTTATAGTTGATCAATGCTTTCAGCCATATTGGCTTTGACAAAGTTACAAGAGGACATGCGATATTTTATTTTTATTTAAAATATTCTGTTTAAATAACTGATCCTAAGTCTGGTGTATTATTCTTGATTGTATTCATTTATTTTTTGTCACCGTTTAATTTTAAGTTACATTTAAATCTTCGTAATGATTGATTTTATTACGAAAATAAATAAGTAAGTAACAAAAATTATAGAAAGATTATTAATATAAACAGGACGCTCTTGTAGCGTATATATTTTTCTTTAAATTCTAGTTGACTGGTTTTTAGATTCTAAATCAAGGTCAAGGATTTTTAATTTACATAAGCATATATTACACTCATGGCACTTTCGACTCTAGTTTCCAATATGTCCATAGATAAGATAAGCAAAGAGCTCAGAATACTCTTTTAAATTATTCATAACTTTGTCTATAATATTGACACGAACTGTCTTACAGTAACAATATTGGTTACCTATTAACTATTTCATATTTCTTTCAGTTATGTCCCAGTAGGTATTGAGAAAACATGTCTTTGCAACAACTTTTAGGTACAATGTTGAATAGTTATGACAAAAAATACAACATTCTTAAGATGACTGTTTTTCTTAAAAATGTAACACTGTGTGGGAGTACATTTGATGTCATAGCTCCATATCCGTCGCTGGAGATTTATTGAGATCAGCGTTAACGACCACATATTATTGTTTCGGAAAACTTTCCTATAACTTATGAAATATACGAATTTTAAGATGGATCGTAATCCATCTTTGACAACTCGTTTTTCTGACAAGGGTTGCGTCACTGATAATTACTAAACTGACATTGAAGTATGTTTGACCCTTGAAACTAACCCTTAGTATTTGCTTGTGTTTTTTATTTTACTAAAGAGAAATAAGCTTTAAGACAAATAAGCTTCATTTTGTTTTAAAACCATTCCTTACCACTTTACAGTATTTTGCCTTTAACCCAATTCCTATTATTAAATAAAATATGCAAAAAAGCATGTTTATAATTTCATATGCAATTCTTTTGCATTATATTTTTTATTCTGCTAAAAATAAAATAAAATTTTCGAGCCTTTGTTTATAAGAAATATTATGGGGTCATATACGTTTTTCAAAGGGTTATTCATATTCAGCGGAAAGTTATATAAAAAATATTTTAAATGTTTTATTTTTTCAGTAATTTGTAATTTAAAAACTTGTTTAACAATGTATAAGAGCTGTTCCCTTTTTGCTAAAGTGAAAAAAAAAAGATTTTTCGAAAAAAAAAACAATGTGTGTAAATATTTATTTCAGAATTTATAAAATTAAAATTCAGTATGAATAAATGCTTTACATTACAATTTTTATGCTGCTATTAGTATTTTGAGAGGACACTTAAGTTCGACATATTTAGATGTACTACTGGAAAAATAATAAATAAACTTTGAATTACATAAAGATGAGACTATGATTATAAAATATATTTCTAATTCATTAAGAAAACTTATTAAAGACTGGCCGTATTTTAGTGACTTAGTGGGAAAATATTTCCAGTGAAACTTGAAAATTGCTAGTTCCACATCATTAAGCCACGTGGTTAGTTGCGTTTTGAGTGCACATTTAAATATGAATTATAATATAAATTACTTTTGTGTTATATATTATGTTAAGTGGATGAAATATAATTTAAAATGAAAACAAATGTCTTATTAATAAGCTCGTAGTTTAATTCCATTATGAAGCTGTAAAGATACAAACGATTGCTTTGATGTAAATTCGTTATAAAGAAACATTTGTATGATTTGTATGCGCTTTGCCAAAACTCTACCTCGTGCATTATTGATTACAGTGCATACGAAATTTAATGAGTACTAAGAATTCGTAAAATATATTATTAAAGATGCTGCAGGATGTGGTACCGTAAAAAAATGATATATTTGTATAATTGTTAATTACATTATTCGCCAAAACATTTTTTTTAATTAAGGTTGAAATTTATTCTGGCTTTGAATTTGAATATTATCTTTAATGAAAACATCAGCTGTATAAGTAAAACTTAATCTCCGTATTCAGTTATAACAAAAACATGCAGGGTAGAGATAACATTAGACAGTTAACCGAACAATCAAGTCTTGTTTCGTTTATGTACAGTTGAGAGATAAACAAGTGCTGCTGTTGACAATGGACTAAGTACACAATAATACAGAATTTACGTGAGTGAACTCACATGAAAAAAATGTCCCTTAGTAAAAAAATAAGTTCTATTCACAAATATATGAGCGGAAAAAAATAAAGCGATATTGAATTACATGTTTATGTAGAAACAGATACGTTCACATTATAATATATGTATTAATTTGCCTGATTAAACAATGAATTATTCTTCTTCTAACAAGTTGTGTTGTTAACAACATTTTAAACCCTACATTCGTTCCAATTATCGTAGCTTCGTAGATCTTTTTAAGTCTACCCTAAAAGTCAATATGAAAGAAACGAAGTCAGTAATTAATTCATTTCTTCGAAATCGTTTCTCTCATTTGGGTCAGAGGGTATCTCCATTTTTGGTAACATATGGACTGTCTGCGGTGACGTCACCGGCCCTTACAAATGAGTGATGATGGGTTTACTAAGTAAATGTCGGCGGGCACATTTGTTCTTACAATGGCTGTGTTATTTAAGTGCTCTTATGGGTGTGTTTCAAAATATTATCATTTTTGTTTGTAATTTCGTTTTGTAAGTGCCTGTATATATTTTATATATTTGGTGTTTCTATATTTTACAGCGCTAAGTTTATCCGCTAGTTTTATTGCTTTTTGTATTTTCTACTTCGAGCCTTAGCAAATTTGAAATTGCACTGCAAGTTTTCCGGTTCGGTGCAATATGATTAACTTTAATTTAAGACCGACATTTTTCACTTTTCTGAACAAAGTAGGTCACCTTAAATTCATAACAGATGTTTTGAATGTTGACATTTTTTATAAATGTTAAATATGTTAAATTTTTAAGTTCTTAATCTTAATTCCGCCATATGACTCTAATATATAAATAATGATATTCTAACGTTGGAAATTCAGTAAAAAATTGTACTGAAACTATTATTATATATTTTTTATTGGAACCTGAAATTCATTTACGTAATGTAAATAGCAGGTTTAGAAGTTGTATTATTATTATCTGGAACTTTTCAGCTAAGAAGAAACAAAAATCTCTCTGTTTGCTAATCATTTCGTTCTCGCATTAGAAATTAAATATGATTTTTAAAAAGGTGAGGGAAAAAAATCATATTAATGTTTTTAGATCAAATCAGAATTTTAATTAAGACTTAAGAAGATATTATAGAAGTTACTTAGAAATTATCAATTTTTGTACCAAGAGGTTATTAAGTAAATAAAAATCAAAAGTGCATACCAACTTTTCATTTTTTTTTAATTAATGGAAGTGGACTACTCTGCACTCGTTATTTTATATTTTATATAAAGGATACTTCAGAAAAGATACCACGTTTTTCATTGTGCTATAGCGACATTTAAATATTTTTTTAAATTAACTATATGAGATTTTTCACCTAAACTTTTCTTTCTCTATCATTATCAAATTCAGTTTAGAATTCCATTAGAGACAAAATGCCTTTGACATAACCTATCATTAGACACTTAGTATGTATTTTTTTACTCATTAGGTTAATAGAAATCGGAGAGCGGCCTATTTTTTGTCAGACCTACATTATATTGGTGCTATCGATTTTGGACTTGCACTAGTGTCCCAAAATATACGGTAGCGGCTTCAACGAGCGCTGTCTAGACAGCTGACAGAGAGTACTGAAATCATAAAATGTATATTCGGTTTTGATTCTGCTGACAAACCATTCAAGTTTTGTGACCATTTCATTAACTTATTCGGAATCTCGTTTTATATTTAAAATTCAGCAGAAATTTCGTTAGCGTATAGAATTCAAAGTTCCTCCAAATATGTATCCACTTATATATTTCAGCTTACCGCCGGTGTCGGTCGCATCAGCAGTCGATCGAACGCAGGTACTCTCTTTTTCAGGGCCCACAGTAAAATATCTCTGCTTACGCCCGTAGGTACAACAACTAGCGGAGTGCAAATGTGGCCTAACATCAGAGCACAAACCCAAATGGGTTATTGACTTATTAAATATAATTTACAAATATTTTTATGCGCTTGTTTTGTTTATTTAGTATATTTTTACTCTGAGAAACAAACATCTAGAATAAAAAAGAATTCACAATCTTTTGACATCTGGTAAATAATGTTTGTGTATTGCCAAAAGTCACATCGAAGGCATTAAAATTCAATGTCGAGTATTACTTAAAAAGCTGTTGTACTGTTTCTGAAATGAACTTGACGTATCAATTATAAAAAAACTCGAAACTACATTAAACCCAACCTTGTGTATTATCTCAAGGTATATATATATAAGAATGACAAATGTTGGTTACGTCATTACAACCACTATAAAAAGTAATAGTTATTCATGAAAATGGACTCAAATATCTTTTTAATATCTTACCAATTTCAACAAGACAAGTAAATTAGATTATTGAACATACTGTTTAACAAACTTTTCCTCAAAGAGTGATTTAAGTCCATTTAAATACGGAAATACATACATCATTTGTTATGGCTCTAATGACCCCGGTTTGATAGTTCGCATAAAATTTTAAAACATTTTACTAAATAAAGCGTGGGTGTACACATGTCCGATGATTCACTATGATTCTTTAACACTATTTATAAGTTTATAACGATATTGCATTTTCGAATGAACATGTGTTAATAAATTTAACTACTCTCGTAAAATCTATTCCCCTAGTTTACGGCATTTAGAAATCACTTGAAAATTTGAACTCGCCGCTCTTGCTTGATTATAAAATGTTATTCCGGCAATTTTATTCTACAAATTAAAAGGAAAAAAAACAAGGTAATTAACAATGATGATACTTTTATAAAAAATACCATTTCATATTCGACTTTACCTAATTTTCGATATTATACAATAATTATTTTCACGTTAAAATAAAGAAATAAAGGAGATGCAATTACCTTGTACTAATTCATGAGAGAATATATGACTGAAAAAAATGAAAAATGAATGCGCTAGATCAAAATAAATAGTTTTATATTGAAAAAGTACTTTGTTAAAATCTCAGAAAATGTGTTTTATTTAATATATAACTATTTAGCTACAGTGAGAATGATAACACTTCAATACGGTTACCAATGTAAAGAGTAATTGAGACAAAGCCAATATTCGCTAAGGCCACGACAGATTTCAATTTTACGTAAACCTCGTGAAGTCTAATATTCCCAAAGAGATTTTCTCCAAATCTACAACCGAACGCGTTAAGGCGAAAATTTATTCTTCCCATTCATGCCCAGCAATGTATCCAAGTTATCCTATCCTTACAAAAATAGAAAACTTTTAAATTAAATTGTAGAACATATTCCAGGGAGCGGGAAGCCGGTAATATTGAAACCCTGCAGAATGTCAGCGAGTTCTAAGTCTAATACGTTTCGTTCTTTTTAAAACAGCGATAAGAGAAATTATTTCTGAGCTATTTCTGTTGGTGTTAGTTTAAAGTCTTCCACTATGTAGTCAAAACTAAGTTTGATTATTATTTTTTTTAAGATTACAATTAGTCACTAATTGTTGAATCTATTTTGAAGTATTTTTGTTGTAATCAAGTTCAGTTAAAACGAAAATTTGATGTAATATCGGATGAACATCAATTCACGACTTCAAAAAAATCAAGCATTTGTAATGCAAAGTGATGGTTTCACCAAAATTGACGCTATTGCATCCGTATTAGCGATATTCGTCTATAAGTCTTTATGCTCTGTATACTATGTGGATATATAATTGATAGGCACCACAGGCGTATAGCTCTTGAAAGTATACATTCATGATATTTCAAATTATAAGCTATACAGTACTATGTAACTATTATTACCTTATAACCACCTCCAAGGCCGGAAAAGCTCTTCTGAGTCCTCGGACGTTGCAAGAGTTCGTGGGCGGCGGTGATCACTTAGCATCTGTGATCCGCACGCTCGTTTGCCCTATATAACATAAAAAAAAAAACTTAAATGAAATTGTTTGCAAATTAGTAAGATTATAACATTTAGTATTTTTTTATACTTTTGATAATAAAAGTAACTAGTTTATGAGTTACGGTATTTTACGATATTTTGAACGTTTTACTTATAACATAACAAAAAAAACATACTTTAATAATAAAATAACATAAAAAAAACGAGGCATATTGCATATTACCTCGAACCTCGAAAACTAAAATGTCTTCAAAGCAAATAAAATGGCTTTTAAGTTTCAATATAATTTCAATTTTGCCTAAAAGAATTTGAGAATGCTGGCACTCAAGTGAAAATCAAGTAAGATTTACCGGCTTACAATATGTAAATGAAATAGCGCCACTTCTAGCTGAACTTTTGCTGATGGAACAACAAGAATGAGGCTATTTCAGTGTCCAACGCTCGCTGTAAAACTGTTATAAAGTCAAAGTTTATTTATTTTCTTTTGCTGGCTCTAAAACATCTAAATGTTTTTCTACTTAGGTATATCTATATATATATATAACTGAGTATAATTTTAATAATGATTCATAAATTGCTGGATACAAATAAAACAGAGCTGCTAGGTACGATAACATTTATGTACGTGTGTGAATAATTAAAAAAAATCACTAGAAGTTTATATTATTGTTAACTAATGAATTAATAGAATAAATGCTGTTTATCTTTATTAATGGAAATAAGTGATTATTACATTTTAATAGATTCGGAATCGTAAAACATTTTTGCATTAGAATATACGACTCTTTTGCGATTACGATACGATTCTTTTTTTTTAAAATTTACAGTGTAGTATAGAGATTTACGTTTAAAATTGAGTGGATTTATTCGAAATTAAAACACTTGGAATATTAAATGACTTTTATTGTTGGCGTGGATGAACTCTCTGGCGATCACACTGCGACCGATTTAGAAGTCAGCTGTTCGCGTGAAAACTATTGTTCCTTGTCTATGTAAACTTCTTATCAGCTAAAATTAAGTTCTTTTTACTTGAGGAATTATTATGTTTATTCTTATTTCTTGACTTTGTTTAGTATTGCATTTTATTGGTTAAAATGTTTACTTTTAAAATTTTAATGATGAGCAGTTACTTCTTAACACATCAAAATTGAGAAAACTAATAATTTAGGATGATAATATGAATTCTGTTTGCCAATATTAGTGAAGTTTACTTATTGCTTAGATTATTTATGACAGACCAATTATAAGAACATTTTTTTTTGAATATTATTAGAACATGTTTTTACTTCTACCTTCAAAAGTTTCGGCTTTGTGTAGATGCGTTTATTTCCTCATTTTGTTAACATTTTATTTTATATGGAAATCAAAACGTTGTAAGTAAGTACAATATCTGTTTTAATTGGTAAGCATTCACTTTGCCGGTTGGTGTTTCTAAAATGTGCATGCATTTATCTCATGATGCAACAACTGGGTTTAAGCCAATAGCACCTGCTTAATATTATATTGTATTACAAATTATAAATGTTGGTATTCTTCAATTTTACCATGTACATATCTCATAAAATTACTTGAGTAAGAATTCTTTTGCTTTCTGTATCATATATAATGTAAACGATATCTCTCGCTGTGCTTTTATGATCTTTTCGGAGAATGTTATGTTATTTTATTTACACAAGACTCTTTATTTTATTTATTTTGAGTCATTATATGTTTTGTAAGTCTTAGTTTACTATTGATATTCTGAGTTTCATTCTCTTGACTTCTAGATACAAATATTACAATCGACTAAATAGGTCAACTGATTTTTATGTTGCTATTACAAATTTTTAATTCATTAGTCAAAGACAATGATAGCTGCATAAGTGATTACGAACAAGATAAAGTTCAATTAAAAATATAACTATTGCTATGTTTCCAGATGTATGCATCACTAAAAACCGCATACAAGGAACTAAAAATATTTTATAAGCGTAAGACAAACATATTCTTATTCCTTTTTTGGGCACAATGGTATAAAATTTTATTCATTCCTGACCTAGAGAACGCTCATTGAATTAATATAGGGATGAGTTAATTTATAATGCGTCCAGCAGTCTGCTTGAATCATGATGTCATGCCAAGCTAAATTAGAAATCTAGCGGCATTATGGCTAGCGAGCCGGCGATTATTCATGTATTTTATGACTTATGACACATGCAGCTAAGTTTCGATAATGTTCCCGCGCTTTTTGTTTGTGTTTCTTATTGATAGAGTCCAAAATTACAGACATAGGTATTGATTTTGTGAAGTGGAGCATATTTAATGAAATGGGATTAAGGTCGCACGGCGCAAATATTCGGGTAGTAATAAATAGAAAGTCAATTCTTATTATGGAACGTGACAGCAACTACTCCTTATAAAAGTTGTGTTGGCTTCATTCAAATAATATTTTATATTTAAAATACCATTTTATCTAATTATAGGTAAATAAAAACATATATATTCTGGAAAATACATATTAAAAAAATGTTTTTGATACGGGCCTGTTGATAAAGGTACTATACATGTGTCTTGGAATTATATTACGAATATAATTTATATTTTAATTGAGCCTTGATTATATTTTGAATTTTATAGTAATGCTAATCAATAATGTTGGTAAAAAATTCTTATATCGAAATGTTATTCTGCAAAAATCGTCATCCATAAAAATATTTCGTTATAAAATAACGAAATATTTTTGATAAAGTAATGTAATTTTAATAAAAATAATGAACTTAATACATTTAGAAATAATGTTAAACATTAGTTACCAGCCGAGCGAAAAATATATGAATTTATACCTATCAATAAACCAGAGAATTTAGCTTTTATACTCTCTGTACATAATTTGTACCTGCGTCCATTTCCCTAAGCGCAGAACTCTTAAGGTATAAACCCTTCAGCTTATTTTTAATTTTACAATTACATTTCTAAGTTCAAGTGTTCCCTTCCGTCGAGTTATTTATTATCAGCGGACGTTGACCTCACAGTAAGGGCTTATTAAAATAGAGATAATACGTCTAAAGGTCACACAGTAATTTAAGATAAGAAATTTAATATATTTTTATTTGAAAATAGCCTACAGGCCTCCCGTGAACTCTAATAGTAATATTACAATAATCTTGCTATCGGATTCGACCTAAAAGTGATACTTTAATAATGGTTACTTTACTTTAATAATGTTTCGATAAGAATTGATTGTTGACGTAATCTTAAATCATTAATTCTTTTAGCTAGATAATTTATTAACTTATACCATGATGATCGTTTTGACATTTTAAATAACAATGTGTTATTGTTTCCATGAAAACATTCGGTTTCCTAATGGTGCGAGTTAAATAGGGGTTCCAGATGGTAGCATTCTGATTCCCTTACTATTTTCCATCTCCATCAATCTTATTACCTCTTGTCTTTATTGTTTTAACCACTTGTATACAGATGACTTGCAAATTTACAGACAGGTCGATATCTCTGATATTGAAAGCAGAGCTAATATGATAGGCATCAACCTGTGCAGTAGTCTCTCATGGTCTAAGAAATTTGAGATCTGCGTCTTTGTGCACACACGGTAATCCATTGTCTTCATCATTATTCATTCATTAAGTAAAGTAGATCTAGACTGCCATACCGTTCTCATCGACGGTGAAGAACCTCGGTTTAACTGGAGATTTCAAAATTTCCAGGACAACACAAGAAAACGATGTTATTCGGTCAGTCGGTGCGTTGTATGTATAATACCACTTTTTACAAGTAATTTTTATTTTTTATAAATATATGATATTTTAGAAATGTAAAATATATTTGACGAAACAATATATATTATACATACAAAAAATCTAATAAAATTCAGTCTCAAATGTTTATTGCTTTGAACAAAATATCAAATATCTGTTTGATAAAATGTGCTGAAGATGGATTGCGAATATTCCAGTTTTGGTTGATTTATTGACGTTTTTATAAATTAGTAGTGAGATGTTACTCGTTTCTGTGATGATATTAGCGTAGATTTATTTAAATAGTACCTATCTATTTGAAGAATCTAAGACAATGTCTTCAATAAAATTAAAATTTATAGAGTAATTTTGTAGAAAAATACCTAAACCTATAATTTCCGATTTTATTTAGGGCCATTGTTCTATAATCTATACGTTTGTATTTTATAAACAGGTATACAAGAGTTAATTACAATGTAATGAAACAGTCGCATTAGTAGTTACTGGTAAAAACCATTATTCCTCGACAGAGGATATTTCATAATTCCTTTCACAGATGTGTAATGTTAATGTTACACAGACAAATGTACAGCATGTTACAGTTGATAAATATTTACGTATTTCTTTATCAAAATTCTTATATTAAAGTATATAATATTAAAAATATTACCCAAAATGATAAAAAAATAGTATAAATTATGCGACAATTGCTGGAACGGGTGGCATATTGCGACGACGTGAAGCCAGTTTGGCAATATTGTTTTATTTATTAACGATAATAATTTGAATTTTCAACTAGAATATCAGTCCAATAAATTCAGTCATAGTTAATGTAGTAATTATGACCTGGGTTTGCTTGTTTAAAAGAAATAATCCGAGCATTTTTATTAAAATACTACTCATATCATAATATAGTCTGTTAAATTATTTTAAGCCTTTGTTACTCTCATGAATATTTGTTATATAGAACGTACAGAGAGAGAGATATACACGAGACATTGCACTAAAAGCAATTATGGGTGGGTGGTTTAGTAAGGGTAGTCCCTCTAATCGTAAAGTTTTATTATGTGAAGCGAATATGTATTAACAAGAGTTTATATTGATTTAAACAAATACAAAAATATATATATATATTTGAAATAGTGAAAAGGGTGTAATTTTTCTTTATTAGTATTTTCTTTTATAGTATTTCAAAGTAAAACATTTTTCATTTTTTAATTCAAATCTAATTTCCAGAGAAGTAATAACTACTAAGTGTATTGCTTTATAAAATTATAATATATATATGTAAATTATATAAGATACATCATAGACAAGTTTTAAAAATGCTATGCAACTTAATATAAAATATAATTTGTGTGTGACAACAATACCTAAAACTTTTTTAGGATTTCTAATATTTCGATTAAAAAACCCAACAATTATCTTAAAAACGCTTGAAAGACAAAATACCTTGTAAAGTAGAAAAACTTAATGTTTTGTGTGCAGAAGAACTGTTTGCTCAACTTTGCTTAACTTTGCCGTATATATATGAATAACCCGTTTATTTTTATTTGATTACTAACAAAATCACTATTAAAGAAACAAAAATGTTATATATGTTTTAAACGTAGAGAAAAAGATTTTTGGATTTACCTATATGTAAACTGTACAGATACAATTATGCAGGGTGAAAATTAGCTTTAAAAATTCAATAAATAATTCGTTAGAAATATCTGTTCAATTTAATATTTAAAGCAAGTTATAGAAGCTGAGGTTCTGTATATAAGTTTGTTGGTAGGGTATGATGTAAAAACTTTTGAAAACGTCAAAAAGCACAGAAGTCACAGTTCGAACACCCGCGAGAACCTTGGCCGCCGTCCAAGACACTGTGCGGCACCCTCATACAGCTATAACCCTCTGCGGCTTCCTTAAAAGTGTTTTATTTGAGGCGGTAACGCGGTAAGGCCACCCATGACCCTTCTTACGATGTCTGAGTAATGGCGTCTGCAGGGTCTCCAATACTGGGCAGCATTCTGCCAACAGCAGCTGAGGTGTTAATGAGCTTCGTGGTGAGAAGTGTTCTTGTACAGCCCTCCCCGATATAGGTAACTAACCAAAAAGCTTGCCTAGCACAAAAAAGTGAACTACAAAAACGACCAAATTGTAGTATCAAGATGGACGCCGCCACGAACTTATTCGCATCTTGAAAATTTTGAAATTGATTATAATATTGATAAACTACAAAACAAAAAAACAACTAAATGTATTGTATAAAAGTAAACAATTAGATACGCTTGTGCAGAGTACCGCAAATCTTGATCAATACCTGATAGAATCTATTTACCATGATACCGCTTCGAAGAATGTATTTGAGGATTCTATTTTCCGTACAATGCACATATTTTATCGCTCATATATTTTCTTCTATTTTTCTATCATCGATCATATAAGAGCGGGAATTTTACGAGCGCTACCGGCAGTACAAAAAGAAAAACTACTCGTGTGTTGCAGAGTGGCCATGTTGATTTAATATCGAGGAAATTTTTTATAAGATTTTAAATTAAAACTGTTCTTGTAACCACAAATCCACTATAAATTATGAAACTATTTTGTGAGAAGGTGTTGGCAGTAGTGTAAGCACTCTATTTTTTTTATTTTTCTTCCCAGAGTGGCATTTGGGATGAGCCTTTTGCCAACCCAGGCACTATTCTTATCACATGCTGGTATTTTTTTATTTGATTATTACAGATATAATCCTTTTAGAACTAGTAAATAAATAGATAAAGCATTAAAAGCGCAAATAAACGTGATCTAAGTTCATTTGTAATCTTTCTCGTATAAAAAAATATAAAAATAAAACAATATCTTAAAAAGGTTATTTAAATTTCATTTACATTGACTTGTCGATTGACAGATCTTTAACTAGTTTAAACTCCTTCATTATTGAGTTCGATAGTGAGTGGATATTGAGAGTAAGTCAATTATAGTTTTCTGCAAGGATTTTCAAGCAAATTATAAAAATGGCTTTACGGGTTACGAGTATTTTCAATTCAAAGTTTTACACGATTAAGTAGAAAATGGAAGAAGACCATCAATAAACCTCCTATTATATCATCATCATTAAAACGTATTAGGATAAAGGTACCGACAATTATTTCGCAGAATGTATTTATAACATTGCAAGTTTATTCGTCACGAATTCGTGCTTTTTTTTCATCTTTTTTTGAAAAATAGAATGAAGTCCTGGAAAACTTGATAAATGAAGGTAGGAATTTGACAGTAAAATGTTACTTAAATCTCTTGGCTTGCCGTCAAGTTGCTGGAGGCATTAATGAATAACGTACCAGGTTTGGTAACTGTCCTTACGGAAAGCATGGTCGCGGACGGTGTTACGGTCAATAAAGTATTACAAAATAAAATGAAACTCCTAAAATATCAATTACAATGTAGCTTAAAAATTATCCATTTAAGAATTTGGTTTTTTGTTTTTTTCTATTTAATAATATTTTATATTTTAAAATATATTTTCTTTGATTTGGAGGCTTCGAATCCTTGCCCGTATCGGTTTATTTATCATTGTATATTTATTTAAAATTTGCAATAACTAAATATTATTCGGATAAATTACTAAAACCTATTTCTTGATTGGTTCTGTCATTTTCCTCATTATATTAATTTGAGTCTTTAATTTTTGCCATGCCTTTCATAAATCACTATTTTGCGATGCATTTGTAGAGTATATAAAATAAGTTAGGTTAAATACATTTTATGGTATTCTACTTTGAAATTAGGAATGTATACCGTATAAATATGTTTTTTCATACAAGATTAAGTGAATTGGAGGTATATAATATTTATTTATTGAAGAAGTCTACGTTTTCACTAAATTTTAGAGATACCTTCATAAAAAATATCTTCACTGTCCCCTGTGGCTTGGGCACAGTTGGTCAAGGTAAGTTTTTATAAGCTATGTTCCGACGCAATGAATATATTATGACCCTGAATTAAACCAGGCTAAAGAAAAGAGATGAAGGTTGGGCGCGAAAGCATCTGTCTTATGGTAGGTGGTGAAGGTTCTATATATAATGGGGTAGCATTCCGTTGCAAAACTGTATGAATTTCCCTTACTCATAAGAATGATGAGGAACATGCACCTGCAACTGAGACTGATACAGTTAAGCAAAGCTAAACATCAAAGCAAAGCAAAAACAAAGCTTGGCTAGGTGTTAGTATGACCCCTCTAATAAACACTGTTTGACTACTCGTATATTTTTAAGTTTGTTGACCATATGTACGTATGAATGATTTGTATACAAATTGTTTAGATGTTTATTATAACTGTAAGCTATATTTAATTGAATTTATTACTAAACAACAAATTTAAATATATTTTAACTGAAACAAGGTTTTTCCATTTACAGCGAATCTTTGTTAGTTTTTTGATATATGCAGATTTGATGTAAGCAAAGACATCGATCACAACAGTATAATCTACAATATTATGATAGTCACTTAGTTAACAGGTTAATCTATAAAGATTCTGATATTTTGTAAGGTTACAAAAAATTTACGAAATTGCAAAATTAAAATTTAAATGTAAAAAATTTATAATGTTTGATGAAATTGTTTAAATGCTACCACTTTGTCACCGCTCCCCCTCTCCCGCTCAAATTATATAATAACGATAGTGTACAATTTAGTTTATTTATTATTTACTTTTAAATGAACTGTCTTTTATTTTTATTAGTCTGTATGACATTCTCCTAAGTTTAGTAATCCTAAATAGATTACTTGCTCATTCGGTTCAAGTGTAATCGCATTTAGTAAGTAAGGATCCCAAAAACTTATTCAAAGGGAAAAACGTTTCTTACTCAGCATCATCACAGAAATCCCGATTTTTCCTAACGAATACCGTCTCTTAATATTGAAACAGCGGTTACTTTCTTCGCAAGATTATTTAGATATTATATATTTATTTATTAAATGATGATGACTAAAGTTGTAAAGATTATCAGAAATGCTATGATAACAGATTACTATGTAGTTCAGAGTCTACGAGGAAACAAGCTAACATATGATATGCTTTATTGTACCACAAACAAATGGAATATATAAAAAACAACAACACATAAAAGATGAATTAGTACAAAAGGCGGCCTTATTGCTAAAGAGCAATCTCTTCCAGGCAACCTTTGGGTAGAGGACACGAAATATGAAGGTGGGTATTTAGGTACAGCACAGTACAGGATAATATAATATAATATAGTAAAATAAAATATTATGAACCATATATACATACATATTCATACATACACACATATATACATACACATACATACATATACACATATATATATACATATATACATACATACACTTACTTATATAAATAAATAATTATATAAATAATGTACACTACATACATTACATACATTACATTTAAGAAAGCTTATGTTATGACTTTGTGAAGGGAAAGTAGGAATTTAGGTAGAAGTCAGGGAGTTAAGATAATGTTCCTTGACCTTTGTTTTAAAAGATGCCTGGGACTTTGCACACTTAATGGAATAGGGCAAGGAGTTCCATAAACGAGCAGCTTGAACTGTGAAGGAATTTGAGTAGAAAGAGGAAGAGTGGGGAGGAATTTTTAGGGTTAAGTTATCCTCAGAACGAAGGGAACGTTCGTGTGACGCACCCAAAAATATAAAACGTTCTTTGAGGTAGGAAGGGGTAGTGGGATTGAACAGTATGGAATAAAGAGTATTTAGGATACGAGCATTCCTGCGAAGGCGAATCGGGAGCCACTTGAGTTTAGCACGAAAATGGGAAACGTGGTCATATTTGCGGAGACCAAAAATGAATCGGATACAGAAGTTCTGTAGGCTCTCAAGTTTGTTTAATAGCTCCTCACTTATGTCGACATAGCATATGTCGGCATAATCAAGAATTGGTAAGAGGAGACTTTGTGCAAGAACAGTTTTGGTGGAAATGGGGAGAAAGTTTCGCAACCTGCTCAAAGATGCAGCAGAGGCAAAAACTCTCCTGCTAACTTCGGTTACATGAGGACCCCATCGAAGATACCGGTCCAATGTAACACCCAAACTGATAACGGAGTTACTATACGGAATAATAATGTTATTAAATACTAAGCCTGGGAGTTGGAGAAAATCAATTTTGGTTAGAAGCTTTGAGCTACCAATAATGATAGCTTGGGTTTTAGACGGGTTGATATGCAGCCCATGGTAATTACACCATCTGTGTATGATCTGCAGATCTGTATTAATCCGACTGATAGCAAGTGGGAGTTCCGATACACTAGAATGTGTGTATATCTGGAGATCGTCTGCATACAAATGGTAGAGAGAGGATAAGCTTAGATTTATTGTATTTATAAACAAAGAAAATAGCAAAGGAGATAACACGCCACCTTGCGGAACACCGGCATTGACTTGTAGCCACTTAGAACATGAGTTCCTTGCGGAAACTCTTTGCCGGCGTCCATACAAGTAACTATGAAACCAGTCAGTCGCCGCAGGAGATATGTTAAGAGAACTAAGGATAGCCAGCAGAATATCAAAGTCCACAGAATTAAATGCGTTACTAAAATCAAGCAACGTTAATACCGTGACCTGTTTATTGTCCATGCTTTCTCGTATATCATCAGTTATCTTGACTAATGTAGTGGTCGTACTATGACCAGGACGGAAACCAGATTGGAAAGGATTTAAGAGATTATATTTCGTGAGAAAACTACTTAATTGTTGGTGGACAAGACGCTCAAGCACTTTGGATAGGAAAGGGAGTATAGATATAGGACGGTAATCGGAAAAGGCGGATGCATTTCGTTTTTTGGGTAATGGTATAATCTGAGCGCCTTTCCACATGCTTGGAAAACTATTCGTGTTAATGGAATTATTGAAGATAGAGGTTAAGACGGGAATTAAAATAGGAAGTAGGGGAGTGATCATCTTACGACTAATACAGTCAGAACCAACAGCATCGGATTTAATAGCCAAAATGTTCTTCTTAACATCACTTTCAGAGAACTGACTTAGAAAGAATAAAGGAATGTCAGGAGTTTGGCAAGTAGAAATATGATTTATCGTTTTTACTTTAATTGCATTATCAATTGCAACAGAATTTGAAAAATGCTTATTCATGCAGTTTAAATCTAAATTACCTACATTAACATCTTGACGTGTTTTGCCAACTCCTAATGACTGAAGAAAATGCCACACCCTTCCGGAGTCTTTTTCTTCTATGACCGATTTGTAGATATGGCGACGTTGTTTGTCTCTACACAGTTTGTTACATCGATTTCGAATTACAACATATTTCTCCCAATTGCTATCACTCGAGTCGTGGACATACTTTCCCTTAGCTTTGTGCTTCTTCTCCTGTATTTTTTTAATTTCTGGTGTAAGCCAAGGCGCAGGGAGGTGTTTAACACGAACCGGGCGTATCGGTGCATGCGTATCATAGAGTGCTGTAAGTGAGGCATTTAACAAATCTACTTGATCATCCACACAGCTAGTATTCAAAACATTGGACCAGTCAATCTTGGAGGCATCCTCCTGTAAGCGAGCCAGATCCATACCACCAAAATTGCGCTGCAGAAGTATTCTAGATTTGGCCTTAGGGGGCTTAATCTTGTATGAGAGATAGATAAGGTTGTGATATGAAAATTCATATGCAGAGCATTGTCCATGCTTTTCGATGTAATCAATAGAAGAAACAATAGATAAATCAAGGAGCGAAGGAGAACAATTTGGGGAGAAATGAGTAGCAAGTGAAGGAAGGATATGTAAGTTTGCTCCATTAATTAAAGATTTGAGACGAGATGATCGGTGATCGTTTTTAATTAAGCACGTGTTGAAGTCACCCATTATTATTGTGTGACTGTAGGATGGTGTTAACTGTTGAAGTATGAGTTCAAACTCCACAAAATAGTTAACAGTAATGCTTGGGCTGTAGAACACACCAAGAAGTAATTTTGTGTGAGAGAGAACCACCTCGACAAAAATGTACTCCGCTTTACCACCAGTTTGAGAATTAGAAGAACTTATAACAGAGAAAGGAATGTGAGAACGAAGATAGATTGCAACACCACCACCAGTCCGATCGACACGATCATTACGAATCAAATGGAATCCGGGTATAGAGTAAGAGATAGAAGGCAGACATGGCTTAAGCCAAGATTCAGAGACTAGTACTGAATGAATGTTTTTGCTTTGAAAGGCGGACAGTAAATCAGGGTAATGTGCAGGAATGCTCTGAGCATTTATGTGAGTAATGTTGAAATTTTGTGGGACATTTGAAAATTTGGAATCGAGATTATCAGCTAAAGAAGGAATACTGTGGAAACTGTCTTCACTGTTCGCTTCCTCAGACGAGGATAAAAGGGACATAAATGAATCGTCATGGCTTAAAGTCATTGAGTAATAGGTAAATAAATAAATGTATATAGTAATAAACAAAAGTAAGAAAATATGTATAAATGTAGTTGCTTAATATTATAAATATATTTAGAAATAAAATAATCAATACTACACTTTATGTATATAATAAAGCAAAATAATCTAAATAAAAATTATATTACAGCTATATTACAATGTATATTCAATTTAAATTAAACAAAAAATAACAAATATATATATAAATGTATATGTTATACTAAAATGCCATTTACCCGCCAGCTGCATAAAAAAGAAAACTGTAGGTAAATATTCACGTTAATTTGAGAAAGCAGAAAAAAAATAATTTAAAAAAAAATAAAAAAGAAACATCATTTAAAGGACACCTGAATTTAAAACGAATCTAAATATATACAATAATGCTATAGACATTGGTAAGTAGTATATAAAAGTTGGTAGTTACTATTGTGGAATTAGTCAAAGACATGAATGACAGCCTGGCATCCAGAGCAGACCAACAAAACATTTATCACTATTAGCTGTCAATACAAGAAATAACAATTGTCAGTTTGTAATAAATAACAATTTCTGATGTGGAAATAAATATAAAGTAAATAAGAAATATAAACATTTAGTAAAAACAGAATACGAGTGACGTTTGGATAAATAAAAATAAAATACTTATTCATATGAAAATATTACAATAATAACTACTACTGACACAGTGATAACGCAGTGATACTGAAACTTACTTTCTAGTAATTCTTTTTGTACGAGGAATAGTCGCTTTGTTTTCCACTGTAACTGGAGCTGCAGGAGAAGTAGACATTAATTGTGGAATTGGAAGTTCGTCTGCGATACCCTCAACATCAGCCAAGCATACAGCTCTGTGACGCTTTCCATCTGACCCAATTACAAATATGCAGCCGTCGCGCGTCCAACATTTTTCGATGCCGAAACGCTGTCTAGCCGCCAGAAAAGCATCATGTCGCGTCTTTGTCAAAAACTCTGACTGTGTGAATCCAGTACCTTTAAGTTTGGTTTTTGCGAACCAAACTTTATCACGCACTTCAATGTCTGAGAATTTGATGACTATTGGGCGAGTTCTCTCAGATGGACGGCCGAGGCGGTGTGATTTCTTGATGCTGGCACTTGAAAAATTTGGCAGATTAAGGTGCTCTGCTATAATTGAGGTAACGCGAGCAGTGACAGCTTCACCTTTGTCTTCCGGGACTCCATGGATAAGTAGCATCTTCCGACGCGCTCGCATGTCCTGGCGATCCACTTCTCGACTTAAGAATTCTACTTGCTTTTGTAAGCTGTTCAAGGCTATTAAGATAAATTTTTTAAAAGAGTTAAATTCTGCCGTCAAGGATGATATTGTAGCTGGTGAAGAGCTCTTCTGTAGATTTTGTTGAAACTCATTCATCCTAGAGTTGAAATGGTCTGCCATTGAGGATAAAGACTCTTTTAAGGACTCCATTGTTAGTGAAGAAAGTGAAAGTGACTTGTGTTAAATACAGTGAATAATATATGGAATACTTGCTGGTGGGTGACACTTTTTACTCGTAAAGCTCAATATGCATTTCAATTCTTGATAAACTCAATAATACTATTAATTAGTAATAAAAATATATAAGAGCGTTTAAAACGATGTTAACTGTTCGACCTACCCACATTTAAAAAAAGGCCCACATTTAAAAAAAGACTATACATAACTTATCTTTTTCATTATACCTACTAAATGAATTTATTTAGTTTTCATTTTATACTTCGCTTAAGATGTAAAATTTGTAAAATGCAGATCATGATTTGAGATTATTAAGTAACTGAATCATTAGAGCTTACTTTATATTCGCTCTCTCATTTAGATAGGATTGGAATTAGGAAAATGTAATGACACTTTAAGCTAAATGGCAAGTCTGGACACGCACCTCTCCCTACCATTAGGGCAAAAGTTACTTATTTACACTTTATATATATTACTTAGAAACATTGGTTACGATTTTCGAAAGAAGATTATAGATATCATCACCGTCCCTATAAAGACGAATTTATATAGTGTGCTAGATTAACAGAGTCTGACAGCGATACGGTGACTCATTTGGTAGAGCGACGGGACGGTTTCTCAGAAGTCCCAGGTTCGAATCCCTGCTCATATCGGTATATTTTTCATTCTATATTTGTTTAAATTAAAGTAAGTTTAACATTGAATACTTTACGCGGTTATAGATATTTCTAAATACTTTTATAATATCAGCCAATTCAGTTCTTAATACATTCTGCATAAGGAAAGTTGTTGTCAGTTTTAATGATCACAGTTACTAATAATTATCTTTAATTTTTCTATATTGTGATATAAATATTGTAAATCTATGTGACGTTTTAAAAGCTTTATGATTGAATTTGTTAGACTATACCGTCACAAAGTTTTAATATTGAATCAAAATTCAAACAGAATATACCAATTTATCAAACAAAAAAGTTTTCTATATTAATGCTTCACGTTTAATTTTAAATATTCAACGCGATTTTTTTAATAAAAAAATAAATACATCAATATATTAACTAACTCAATATATGAAACAGGTACCATTATTACTATAATTTATTTATTATAGCTTCTTTACTAAACATTTTTACGTGCTAAAGCCTTGGGTGCAGATCTACAGAATTCAAGGTACAATTCATTTCGGCAGTTTGAGTAAACGTTCTACTCCATTGAAATTCGCACGTGTTACCTTCCAAAGCGACTGTATCATGAATGGCTATTGCTATATATTCTCTTATATGAGTGATTCGCTTGAATAGTCTTGATCCTATCCTCTGAAACAAGGAGTTGCAATAATTCATAAAAGTAATATTACTGTTATGATTAGAATAATAATTCTATTAAGTTGTCATTTATATTTAGGGCCACTCTTTTCCTTCTAGTATATTCAAATTTAAATAAAATGATTTCAATATAGACAGTAGACAGTTTTGGGTAAATTATTTTTGTGTTATTGTGATATATTTATATCGCTTAGATGAATTTTAAAAATATTTTTGATTTTCAAACATCATTTTATCGAACTCCCTGTGGAATAGACGGTAAACTATGTCAAGGCGTGTCTTCGAGTGAAAATTCTTAAAATACTATAAAAACTAAAGTAAATATTTAACATTAATATCTAACACGCTGATAATTCTACTCATAATACGTATCAATTAAAGTTAAAGTTGACAGTTAAGGTTTTTAAAAACCAAGTGGTTGACCGTTTGCAGTAAGTGACTTTTATGCATTTTTATAGATATATTGGATTTTCAATAAGGTATAAAATATATTTTTTAGATATGCTTCAATATAACTGTACGCTTCCCAATCTCTTCACAATCGCATTTCCTCAAAAGGGTAAACACCCAAGATTGGGTTTCATATAACTCAATATGTGAGTTCTGCTGATTCACGTATCTACCATACGTATTCAGGTAACATAAACTCAGAGAGATGGATGGAATTTTGCGCTTGTAATGACAAATCCGCTTAGTGTTATAAGTATAAAAAAAACATATTTTTTTTATTTTGCAGTGCAATATGTATGTTTAATTTTTTTATTTCTTCATGAAAATACTATTAGTAGGTAGATATTTAAGTACCTGAATAGTTCCGAATATAAAATCAAAATCGAAATCAAAAATCTTTATTGTAAGTTTTACAAAATCATTTTTTCCTTGTCGAAGCTACCACCAGCTCGAAAAATTAATTGCCATTGACCTGAGAAGAGCTTGTCATTTTTTTTTTTTAATCATCGTAAGTAAATGTACGTTCTAAAAGGGTTTAAGAAGGCTGATGAATAGATCGAGTATAATATGATATTATATTAAGAAAATTTGTGAGATGAATTGTAGAGATGAGGTGAGTGGAGTAGAGTGACTTGTTATTTTCAGTATCTTGTCCGTTTTGTAAGCTTAATAAATTCCATTTAGAATACAAATGATGTAATAATTCTTACATAATAATTTTATAGCATTAAGTTATTAAAGAATGATAAATAAATAAGATTTGCTTTAAAGTTAGTAACTATACATTAATATATATTTGTTATATTGTAATAATAAGAACTACAGACGTATGTCGTCGTGACATATTTTTTTAGAAATCTGCCATCTAGTATCTATACATACAAACAGTACAAATCGTCTCGTACGTAATTTCTTCATATATGTAAGCCTAGATGTCGCCACCAGAATTTATAATGATACAAAAACGAGAATACATGTTAATACTTAAAGCTTCTGAGTAAAAGGTACTTTTTAAATTAAGCCGGCTAGTGTCATTATTATCAATGAAACATCTATAAGTCGACCACTTTATGAAGACTATGGGAATAGTCGTCAAGTAACTACTGAAATGTTGATTTATTTAAATTGGGTTACATTTCGAAATTGGCGGGAAATATACATAGTATTATTAGTATGTACACAATTTGTTTGTGAGGGACGACGCAGGCGCGAAGCCGGCAAAGAATTACAGACATTTCAAAAGCCGGCTGTCAGCAGTTGTGTTTGCCATACGAATGATGAAGTTATTTTTTTGAAGAAATAAGCGATTAAAAAATTTGATATCGTACTTTCTGTGACATATCCCGTGGAATATTATCAAATTATCTAAGTTCTAAATTATATAAAATGGACCAAGTGATAGTGTAAAATATAAGAAGTTTGTTATTTGTTGTTGTTATATAAAAACACTTGTAAAGGTAAGTTTACTTTTTTTTTCGTAATATTTGCAAAAGTATATAGTTAGTAAGATGATTATTTAGGTACAAAGCTAGGTAATTAGTAGTTTTGGTGTAAAATTTACACTCTTATATCTTTTTATCTTTTAAATCGACTATTTTAAATAAATAAAAGCATTATTCATTGATGCAATAACTTAGGCTTTTATTTGATTTAATTTTGAATAGCTAATAAATAAGGTGTATAAAACGTAGGATAGAAATGTAAGAAACATAAATTTATAATGTTAGGACGGACAAAAATAAAATGGTGAATTAAGAGTATAATAATTAGAAAGTGGTAAAAAACTTATTAGGTTATACGAAATGTGATTAGGACAAATTATTTATATTTTTTTTTTTACCTCAGAATTGTAATAATGATGTACTTATTTACCTACTATATTCCAGCGATAACTGAAGATAGAAATCCTATTAAAATTATTATAATTATACCATTAAACCAATTATAGCTTACCATAATTTAATTAATTTATTTATTTTGTTGGCACACATCCCACAACAAAAAAACCTTAGGGCTCATTTAGAACTGTGGTTTTTCTACGAATCTCTCATCTTTTAGTTCAATATTGATGGGATACCTATTTAACTACTCCAAGCAAAGCTATTGCAACTTTCCTTATAAGACTAGTCTATAGACTTAAGTATATTTACCGACCAACTTGCGGTCTAGAGTATAGACTTTGCGTCTAAGACATTGATGAGGGTTTTTGAGGCTAAAGTTCTGGAAAATTTTGGAAGGACAACATTATAGTTGAGAACAGTTTTGAAATCGATATATCTATTTATGAATTCGGAAATACCAGGCTTGAGAACTGAGTGTCACAGATTTTATTGTCAGCAATTCGAGAGTGAATTATTTTTTAACTAAGAACTACAGGTAAAAAATACATGAGCTGTACGTATCATTGTAAATTATTTAATTAAAAATGTTCTAAAATAAATTATAAATTGCCAACAATTATAAAAAGTAAGAGACACAGAGATTATAAAGTATTCGACACAAAATCGTATAACAGTGCAAAATGCATTTCTTAGTAAGTGACGTAGTTTGATACAAAATGTGATTTTCGTTAATATATAATAGTTTCGTTGAACTTTCGAAAAGGTGTTCACGAAAATTCACACACACATCATATATACTATTATGTATAAGAAACATTGTATATGAGATATGATCATAAAGTGCAGAAGCTTTTAAAATCTGTCCCTTTTGTCACAACGTTTGTCTCACTAACAAAATAATGTTTATATTTCGAATAAATATAGAAATAACAATTATTCGATAAGGACAGGATTGGAACTTGCACCCGCTGGGAAACAGACTCGATTACCGACTCGTCGTTGGGCACAATCGTTGTACATAGACGGGACGGTTTCCTAGAGATAGCAGATTCAAACCAATATTGATTAATTTTGAATTTTATATTTATTTAAAATTTAAAAATTCCTAACATGACTAAACAAGCTTACAGATAATTCAAATAATAATACAGTGTTTTAAATGAATACAAAACTACAAAGTTCAAAGGAAATACTACTTTTGGAAATTTGGTTTGAGTATTACTATTACGATTGCATTATTGTATTAAAAAAAGTCCCATCTTAATAGTTCTTGAACTCATTGGAAGCACTTTACCTTCTTTATGTTTATTGATACTTGTTAGTAACAAAGAACTCTGGTATTATTTTAGTTTTAATAAAATTACTACATTTTAACTTCACTCCTTATAATTGTACTACTCATTACCTTACTAACTAGAAAATATAATAACATATAATGTTGAACAGTTATTATTGAAAACTTAAAAACTCCTGATTAATAATTACCAAACAATGTAGAAAATTATAGTACAAATAAAACCAAATGAACGAACGACGAACCAAACGAAACGAACGAACGAATTTGGTACGAGTTTTTGTAGTTTCATCCCATAACTCACGGCCTAATGAAGTGAATGAAAGAATATGTAGTAACAGTTAATTTTTTTAAATAAAGAGGAGCAGGACTCGAACTTGTGACCTCTGGGTATCTTATTTATAAATTGAAGTTAGCAACGTAGGCTTTAAAGTCAGGCATTTTAAATATGTTTATACATAATAAAAATAATACTAAACATACAATGGTGACCTCATCAATATATTTTGTAGGCGGCCACGTCATGTAATTAGTAACTAACCATCAAGTTAGAAAGGGCCTGGAAACAAACTTAGTCCGTTGTTTGCCTAACCTTATTAAAAACTTGTTTGTTCAACCTATTTGAAACTTTGGGCAATAGGCAATTAATTAAGTTCTCTTCAGACTGCTCTAATACACGAAGTAAATTGATTTTACTTTATTTCTTTGTATTTTTCTGACTTCTGTTATCATATTTGTATAATTAATAGTTTCACCTAGGAGTAATATTTTGCAATCTAAAAAAATATTAAACCTAAAATAAATGCAACGCTATAAGAAAAAAGCGAATTGAATTTCCATTTAGGTCTTAAATGAATTTTCTTCGATCTTGCTGACTTAAAAAACTTGACCTATATTATAAAAATCCTTGTTAAACTTATAATTTGCGTAGTTTATAGCTAATAAATAATAAATTCTATCAAAGTGTAGGTTGAGAATGAGATAAATTGGAATTTTATTCTATTCTGTACTTTATTTCATATTTATAAAGTTTTTTTTCCTAGATCTAAATGAAGGTGTTGTATTAGTGAGGTTAAATATTTTTTCTTAATTACTCAGATGTAGCTCCACAAAAACCATTTTAAAATAGCTGCAGCTGAATTAAAACCTCATCGTCCCAAACAATTGTGGACTTTGAAAGTTCTGAAAATATTGGAATGAATGCAAACAAAAACAACTGCTGCGGTTTAACGATAAGAATTAAAAAGGATAATGCATTTTAGGGCTATTCATTGCAGCGCAGCGGAGAAATTTAATTAACGCTGTCCGTTATGGAAGGAATTCTTCATGGAAATGAATCCATATATCGTGTCGCATAGATTAATTGTCATACCAGGCTTTGTGTTATTAGGCTTATAAATACAATTATACATTTAAAATAATAACGTTGAAATATCAAATGAAAACAGTTTTCAATTAAAAATAAATGCAGTACGATTATAATTTAGGTATTTAATTTTATTTTCCATTTCTTAAGGAAATGCTTGAGAGCAGCCATTAATCTTTTGTCCTTGCACAAAAGAGAAAATTTCTTTGTTACAAAAGCATAATATAAAAAATCCTGATCTAGAACGGTACAGTTTGAATACTCAGTAATTACTGTTCGAAGTTCTAATGACTTTCCTTAGTAATTACGAAGGATCTTATACACTGTTAGCGAGTCCTTTCAATCTGAGATCGATTATAAGAGCAATTTAATGGGTGTCAGGACTACCTTAAAGCTTTTAGTAACAGACACTGTTATTAAAACTGTTCACGCGATAGTAAACCTCATTTAGTTTATTATTAGGTAATTTAGGTTGAGTTTCGAATGCATCGGTCTACATTATATTATAGGAATCTACATTATACCCTCTCAGGACTCAAGGGTGAAATTTATGGGTTTTATAGAACACTCGTAGTTTTCATCCCATATGGTTCTCAGTACGACTGCTTGAGAGTTCAAGTGGTCCCGATTTCGGAAATGTTATTTGTTCGAGTCACGTTTCTCACGGATCGAAATGATGTGATTTTGAACCAGATACAATGAAATGAAATTGAAATTTGGTCATCGGCAACGTGAGTGACTTGTATACTTAGTTATTTTTTCTCATTAGTTCTATAGTGGCCTTAAATTGAAAGCCATTGACTTGTTCATTAATTTTTGAAACAAAAATAATACATGATTAAAATACCTTATATAAAAAGTAATAAAGAAACAAAGTTAAGACTTTCAGTCAATTTTAAATTAAAAAAATAACCTTCAAATTATTCAAGATAAAAAGCAATTGTTTCCTGAGAAGTATTTCACAAACTTTTAAAGAGTACGATTGTTTGAGAAATCTCTTTGTATCTCAATTTTTTGTTCTTCAATTTTAGATAAATTTTGCGAAATCGAGGATCGAGAGCTTTCAAATAATTTTATCCCTATTTTTTTTCTATATCTTATGATTGATGTTAGAGTAGATTTGATGAAAATATACAATTGGGAAGATATTTTCACAATTTGATAAATAGCTGGTTTCAGTTATACAGCTTTTAGTTTACAGGATTAAACTTCCTCCTGCCTTGTCCGAGTTTTATTGGGGTGGGGGAACACATTTTAACTTTTGAACATTATATAGGAAATATATATCTCTATAAATAAATAAATAATTTAAAATAAACCAATACAGGTAGGGATTTAAACCCTGTATCAAACTACCGTATCGGTGAAATTATTATTCTTTATATATTCATCTTTATCGCGACGGTGGTGGCATCCATTAGGCTTCACTCGAAAATTCTAACAAATGCGTACATATTTTTGCGAGAATATATATTTTTTATTCCTTTGCCCAATATATCTAGTAAATATTATACGTTATATTTGTCCAATGTTACTGCAAACTAACTTTGATGAAGCTTCCTCAAACACAGCTCACGTGAAGTTCAAATAACAACATTCATTCCATTAAAACTCAACAAAGCCACACGGAGAGTCACAGCGCTAAATAAACGTCCGGTTTGTAAATCAAGTCTACTAAATTATTTACACAAAACGAAGCGATACTATCGGACTGTAGAATAGATGATGCAAAATTCTTTTCGCATCCCTGTATATGTTTTTAATCATCGACGTAAGAAATACATAACTCCAACTGCATGTGTTTTACTGACCTACATAGGCACCGCTCCAATTCGTTGTTCGTATATTTTTAGTAATATAAATATAGGAAAGAATTTCACTAGTAATCGTATACCAATTTCTTCCGTATGTTAGATTTTATGACGTGTTTAATATCGCTCGCTGTTACAAAGCAGGTGGGAGATATAACGGATTTTAAGATTAAGTGCAATATTATGCCTTAGTATTTTCAATATAAGGACTGTATTGTTGTGAGCTGTTATTGGACCTGTGTTGCAAGAATCTTCGTATCGGCAGGTGTCTAATGCGAATGTCGGGTTTTATTGAAGAAATATGAAATTCCCGATGTCTAATAGAGGTAGTGTGAACAGAGATCATCATCATATCAGCCGCAAGACGTCCACTGCTGGACAAATCCCTCCACCAAAGATCTCCACGACGATCGGTCCTGCGCAGCCCTTTCCATCTCCTACTGGCGATCTTGACAAACTCGTCGGAACATCTTGAAGGGGGCCTACCTTCTTCCAATACGCCGTCGCCACATTTATAGAAAATCTCAAAAAAGTATATATGTATTATGTAACACAGCTGGACTAATTTATATTTATACTAACACTTACTCTTTTTTTTTATTATTTTATTTATCGCATATTGCCTGACTTGTTCGAACCCAAGCTGCGAGTATGCCATATCATATCCATTACGGTTCACGACAGTTGAGTTTATTATTATTTTTATATGAATTTATGCCTATGGAAGCTGAGTGTATCGTAGTATAAAAAATCTCGTGCTTATACGAGCGTAATCTAATATAGTGCCTTTGGATCGCATCTAAATTCTGTTTCATTTCATTTAATCATACAGGGAATAATTTAAAACAAACTTTATATATATAAATACAACTCAAGTGCTTTTCCGTGTATTCGAAATAAAAGGTTTTGTAAAAATTCTTATAATAATTTAAAAGCTTCTAAAAACACACTTAAAAAAATCGGATAAAAATACACAAAAAAATAAGCATTTCCAAACGTTTTGCGTCTGTTTGTTCCGGCTAATTTCCGAAACGTCTGAACCGTTTTTTCAACACAGATTCAGGATGTTAAAAAGAATATTCTTCTTTACCTTTGGTGGCAATATCATTTAGGGTACAATTTAAACAATAAGTAAAGGTGAAAATGTATTATTTAAGCTTCATCTATATATTAAAGATATATAATATTTATATATATTATGCCAATATATAGAATGCTATGCCCCCTTTGCCCCCGGTGGGCTGAATTGAGCACTTATTAGAAATTACTTGACATGAACTAAATTCTTTGATTCTATTCATGCATCCCTTAACATTGACCAGCAGTCCTTGATATGATGAAGAAGAGAAGTAAGTTTCTGAAAGAGAGTAAGATGATTTATCCTAATATTAAGCTATTAATGCCACATTTTTCTTTTGATCCTAACGAGCTAAGAAAAAAAATCAAACATTATAGGACAGATTAATAGTCCCGGTTTCTACAACTTCTATAAGTCACAGATTTCAAAGCAGTAAACATAGAGTGGTCCTTCTGCTTGTTTGAAAATAACTGCTTTATATCTGTAGGTAATATCGGAATGAGGTGTTATTAATCCTTTCAGGTAGGCTTCATTGAAGCTGTCTTGTCTGTAGGATTTGTTTCTAGACATTTTTGCTTTTCTCACCATTTCACCGTTAACCAGACATTTTGCGACATCCGAATGCAATTAAAAATAAACCTAACGAGCGGAAAACGTGAAATATGAAAAATAATAGTCGTACAAGCGAAATTTCAATATTCAATTAATTATGTATGTTTTTATGTACGTTGTAGTTGTGCAAAAGGAAAAAAATGTTTTATATGCTACAGCATACATGACATAATACAATGTTGTTAACGGGAGTATAAAATGATAAACTATAAACCAACTTGTACATTTTCGGAAGTTCGGGAGTTCTCGTAGTTATCTCGTAGTTTAATAAAGCACGGTTGAATGTTGTTTAGTTTAAATTCAATTTTGTGTTACAAAAACCTGTCAGTCAGACAGTGTCAGTCAAATTTACTTATAAAAATTCCAATGAAGCAAAGGTTTCAATAGCGTGAGTGTAAATACAATATGATAATTAACGCAAATATATAAAATTTTGTATAATGATATTCTGAAATAGTTGTTTTAATGGCATTCAAAGTGTACTCAAGGAGAATTCGATTCAAATATCATAAAATTTTCAAGGGAATAAAAGTAAGATTGTACCCAACCCGAGGAAATTTTTGTCGAAATTTACTGATATTGTACTATTAATTCAAACAAATTGCTTGTAAGGTAGCTCAGGCGACACCCTTTCGGCAATAAATGTTGTCGAATAGACGTTTTTATAGCGCATACATTTATTTCTTGGGGTTGGAAATGTATATTTGGACAGATACTGCAATAACGCTTCAACATATCAATATATTTTATTTCAGTTCAGCCAATACCTTATACCTAATTAAGAAATTCTGCATTAGTGTTATAAAAATATATGTAACTGAAAACCAAAAGAATTTTCGTGATGCAAATTTGTGAACCGGTAGATCGAACTGCATGCATAATTGTTACTTGAAATTCCACGCTGGACGTTAAAATATCCACGCCACAATATTTTCAACAAGATCAAACGTTATATTCTCCCAGCTTAATCTTTTAGATCTTTTTTAACCCGGGGTGTAAAGTTTATCTTTAGCAATAAATATCTTTAAACCACTTAGAACAGGTAAGTACCCTAAATTTAGGGAAAACTTTGTAAAATTTATTACTTAAGAAACATCTTATATCAGACATAATCAAAAGATAAATGTAAAAACAAGAAATTAAACTGGTGGTATGGTATGTACATTTGTTCCTTTATGGAACATCCATGTAATATTGAATTAAAATTTAAAACAAATAACACAAGTCCTAGGTATTTTCTTTATGTAAATATTAGCTAGACTAATACGACGACGTTGTACTATTAAATCCACTTTACGAGCAGAACTCTTTTATCTGAAATTTTGAATCAGCCTCTGGATTCGTTTTCCTTTTTGAAAGGAACGAATTACGGAGCATTATATTCCGAAAAAAAAAAACAAGTAGGTACGCAAAAAAAAGAAATTGTAACAGAATATACTTTAGCTCTAAGCTCCTCACTTAGCTGCTCGTAAATAGTAACATAATATTCCTATAAAGTTAGAATTTGAAATTGTGAATAATTCAAATGATACGAGTATGTGTGTGTCTATGTATATATGCGTAATGCATGTGTGTGATTATTGAATTTAATGGTACAATAAACTACCCTTATATTCGTTCTATGCCTTATTTATGTAAATGTTTGATATAAACTGCACGCTGTGTAAATTCCTCTTTTATTTCGTTAAGAAACCAACATTTGAACAAAGTACAGCATTGGCGAAGTAGCATTCCATTGAGACGCTTTGTCTCGGAAACCATAAAACATAAAGGTACATTGAACAAAGATATTATTTGTTCTATAGTATTTTTATCGCCAAATGCTTTTTGTAAAATGATAAACAAAGTTACAGACCAAAAGAACTCTAAAAGGATTTTATTAAGACATGAACTACTAATTCATGTTACTTAATCTTCAGAGAACACCTTTTTTATATTAATAGATGTTTTTGTTTTCTCTGATAACCAATGGTCTTAGACTAGACGTACCTATGATTCCAGAAAAATAATTTGAATATTTCAACACGGAATGATAGAGATGTATATATAATTCTATACATATTGCAAGCGACTTTGTTCACGACTTAGCTTATTTTTTAATACGTTTTGTATTATATAATAAAGAAATTTTTATTAGTTGATATATTATAGGTTACTAAAAAATTACAAATACTCCTTAATTATTGTTGGGCTTAGCTTAGGACCCAAAAAAATATTAATTTTATTCGCTTAACGCTTTCAACAAACAAAAATAACGAATCACTAAAATTGCTATAATTTTCATTGTATTAAGATATGGAAGAAATGGGAGCAGTTTCTGTCAATAACAATAACTGGAAGCACTTGACGGCCATCCCAGTAACCCGATTTGGAGTGTCGTAACACAAACATTACGCCATTGACATTTTACGAGTAAGTGTAATTATTGGTTATGCGCCCATTTCATTGAACAATCTGAACTAGCGTACATCGCATCGCATAGTGAATTGGCTGTTAGTGAGTTAGTGCTTCCCTCTGATTGGTGGAGACTTCGATATTTTTCAAGGTTGAATAGAATAATAGTATTGAATAGTATAATGAATTGGGGGATTAGTATGTTTTGGATTTTGTAAATTTGTAAGAGTCAATTAGTATGTAGATTAGTATTAGTATAGGAAAAGTATTGCACATTTATGAAAACATTTTAATAAGAGATTTATTTGAAAATATTTTTCTTTGAAATATCCAGTTTGAGATTGTTTTTCCTCACACAACTGATCCCGATTTATTTTTAATACCAAAAAGTATTAAAAAGGTCTGAGTAAAGAAAAATACGTTAGGAAACCTCACATTTCTTATAAATCCAAAGGTAATAAGATAAGCTATAAACCACGTTGAAAAAGTTACTGGAAGCAGTACAATTTGGCACGTGGAATGATAAATCATATTCGTGGACTTTTCTAATCATATACAGATAAATAAGAGTTTTGTATGTTTATTTGTTTACTTCGACGGTATACAATTATATTATTAAAATAACACCTTGTGATAGTATATATTTTTAAAAAATGCCAATAGTTGTTTTGTTTTTGTTTAGAAATGAGTTTTGCTGTTGGCCCTATTGGTCATGACAGACATTCATATATTTTTTATTGTTGATCAATGCTTTCAGCCATATTGGCTTTGACAAAGTCACAAGAGGACATGCGATATTTTATTTCTATTTAAAAAATTCTCTGATTAAGTAACTGGTTCGAGGCCGGACGCATTATTCCTGATCGTGTTTATATTTTTTTGTCTGTGTTCAAGTTTTTATGTACTATTTATTTTTTATTCTATTTTCTGTATGATTGAAGTTATTTTAACTAAAGAGACATTTATTCTATAAGAGTCAGCAGAACTTGCAGCGTCCTGCATATTTCTATGTCGATAGGTTTTCAGATTCAGAGTCAAGGTTTTTATTTCAAATAATCATACATTTAAGTAATGAAATGTCAAACTTTAGTTTCCAATGCGTATGTCTATAGATAAGAACGAGCAAAGAATTCTATGAATACTTTTTTAAATTATTTATAGCTTTGTGTGTAGAATTGACATAAATAAGAATTATTTTATTTACCTTTTTACAGTTTCTTTCAGTTTTGTCCCTGTAGGTATTAAAAAATATGTGATTGAAACAAATTTTAGGTACCTATATATCGATTTTGACCAGTTATGACAAAAGATACAAATTTCTTAAGATTTATGTTTTCTCAAAAAATTAACGCTATGTGGGAGTACATTTGATGTCATAGTTCCATATCCGTCGCTGGAGATTTATTGAGATCAGCGTTAACGACCACACATTATTGTTTCGTAACACTTCCCTAATTCTTTTGAAATATATGAAGTTTTAGATGGATCGTAATCCATCTTTGACAGCTTCCGACAAAGGTTGGGTCACTGATAATTACTAAACTGTCATTGAAGTATGTGTAACTCTTGAAACTGTTAATGAACCTTTAATATTGTGATTTCCATTTTATTGTCGAGAAATAAGTTTTTAGGCAGATAAATATATACTTTTAAGACTTTTATTTTACATATAATATAATAACTCAATCTTACAATCTATAAAATAAATTCCTAATATTTAAAAAATATGTATATGCAAATATAATTTTTAAAATTTTATATGCATTACTCTTTGTTATCATATATGTTCGACTCATATTCCGAACAACCATATTTGATATTCTGCTAAAAAAAATGTGCAAGCCTTTATTTGTAAGAAATGCTTGGATAAGCATAATGCTTGATGGGGTCACATTCGTTTATAAAAAGGCATTTCATTCAGCCGAAATTTTGTTGTATAAAAGGTATTTTAATATTTTATTTGTATAAGTTGTAATTTAAAAATTTGTATAATAATAGTATAAGGGCTATTGCTTTTTTTTCTATACTTGTAAATATAATTTTTATGTCTTACAAAATTGTAATTCAGTATGAATACATATTTTAAATATTTTTTTATATTAATCTCATACTTAAGTTCAACATACTTATACATATTGAATGGAAAAAATAATGAATAAACTTCATGCTACATAAAGATGAGTATAACTGAAGCATACTTACATTTATGATAATTCTTTATATTTCTCTTTCATCAGGAAAAATAATGATAGACTGGCGGTATTTCAGTGGCTGAGCCGGCAAATATTTTCCAGTTTTATTTCCACATCATTATAAGCCACGTTGTCATTTTCGATGTGATCTGCTCTTTGAATTATGAATCACAATCTTAAGTAGGTTTTTTTTATTAAAGGCGTTAAAAATAATTGCATTGTATGCAAAATAAATGTTGTTACGTAAATGTTGTTGTTAAGTTGCATACAAACAAATGCATTAATACAAATTCGTTATATTTAAGCTTTGTATGCGCATTGCCGAACTCTACCTCATACTTTATTGATTACAGTGCATATTTTGAAATTATGAGTACTGAGAATTAGTAGGAATCATATTATTAAGGATGTTTCATGGATAATTATTGTGGAATTAATGTGGTTCCGTAAAAAACGAAAATGATTACATATCACATAATTCGCTAAAACCTTTTTATTATTATTTAAACTTTAGTTACTTTTTGGCTTTGAATTAAAATTGTAAAAACTTTAACTGAATAATTTAAACTTTATCTCCCTATTCCGCTTTAATAATACATGCAGGGCAAAGATAACATTAGACAGTTAACCGAATAATCAAGTCTTGTTTCGTTTACGGTTAAGAGATAAACAAGTACTGCTGTTGATAGTACACTAAAGTTTACAATAATACTTAATTTGTGTGGATAGATAAGACATGAAGAATAATTTCTCTTAGGATAAGAAACAGCCTACGTAACTTCCTGGTCACAAACTTATGAACGGAAAAACAAAGCGACATTGAAGATTCTGCTCACGTACGACCAGATACGTTCTCATTAATTTTGTTATATTGGCTTGTATGTTGATTAACCAGTGAATTGCATATGAGACAACATCACTCAATCATTATCTTCTTTGAACAAGTTTATAAAAGTTTAATCTTTCAATTGAATCTGAATGACATAAACGGGACTTAGTATATCTTTACAAGTGTGCTCTTAATGGTATGAAAGAAACGAAGTCAGTAATTCATGTCTTCAAATTTTTTTGTCTCTTTTGGATCAAAGGTTATCTCCATTGTTGTTTGCACGTGGACTGTCTGCGGCTCCGTCACCAGCCCTTACAAATGTACCATGATGGGTTTACTAAGTAAATGTCGGCGGGCGCATTTGTTCTGACAATAGCTGTGTTATTTTGAGTGCTTAAAATGATCTCATACATTTTGGTTTATTTTTGTCTGTAACTTAGATTTGATGTGCCAGATATGTTTTGTTTTAAGTTTTATATTTTATAGCGTAATTAGAAAACGCCAGTTTTATTGCTTTTTATATTTTTCCCGAGCCTTAGCAGATTTGAAATCGTATTGCAAGTTTTCCACTGCGCTGAAATATGATTAACTTTAATTTTAGACCGGCATTTCTCACTTTCATCAAAAAAGTAGGTCACCTTAAATTCATAGCAGATGCTTGGAAAGTTGATATTCATTTATGACATATCGGTATATTGTCGCTTCTCAGATTCTTAATCCTAATTCCTCCATACAACCTTAACATATAAATAATGATCATTTAACTTTGAAAATTTAGTACAAAAAATGTTATTATATATACCAGTGATGTGTGTGTATGATATATTCGCATGCTTATAGATCAAATGGGATTTTTAATCAAGAGATATTTATACTAGATACTTTAATATTATTAATTTTTAAAAAGTGTTTATAGGTAAACCAAAGGTTAGGTTTATGAAAGTTTAGATACAATCGGCTGAATAAAGTTTTATTTCCTTTAAAATAAGTGAAGCCTGGAGTACTTTGCACTTTTTGTCTATTTTATAAAAAGGATAGGTAAGAAGAGTTTAAAATGTTTTTATTGTGTGATACTTAAATTTATATTTTAAGTAACTACCTATAGGTAGCCTTTTCATGTATCATCTATCATTTTCAAAAGGTTTAACTCAATTAGTTGACCAAAAAAATGTCTGTCATAAGTTTTTATTATTTCTTTAAATAATTTATCGTCTTTGTGACCAAGCACTTATCCATTAATATAACATTATCATATTTTTTACTCATAAGGTTGTGAGGAATTGGAGTGCGGCATGTTGTTTCTCAGACTTGCGTTACATTGGTGCTATCGATTTTAAATTTGCGCTGGTGTTCCAAGATGCAGAACGGTACCGGCGCTTCAACGAGCGCTGTCTAGACAGCTGACAGAGACTACCGAAATCACAAACTATATATTCGGTTTTGGTTCTGATGAAAAACCATTCAGGTTTTGTGGCCATTTCACCAATTTACTCTGAAACTCTATTTATATTAACATTGCAGAACAATTTTGTAAGAAAATAGAATTCAACGTGCCTCCAAATATTTATGTACTTCTATATGTTTGACACCGGCGGGACTAAGAGCCAATCGAACGCAGGTACTCTCTTTCAGGGTCCACCATAAAATTTCTCTGCTCACGTCCGTATGTACAACATATAGCGGAGTGCAAATATGGTCTGACCTCAGCACAAACCCAAATGGGTTATGGATTTATTAAATATTAATGCTTGTATGTATTTACTTAGATTTTTACGATGGATTTGTTAGTAACGTAACGATTTATTTTAATTTTAAGTAACATTCATCTAGAATAATATAGATTTCAAAACCTACAAATTATTTACAAAATCAGTAAATAAATTTCGAGTATTGCCAAAAGGCACGTCGAAGACATTAAAATTAAATGTATTACTAAAAAAGCTGCTATACTGTTTATGAAATGAACTTGACATATAAATTTAAAATAAACTCGAAGCTACTTGAAATCCAAACTGGTTTATTTTCTCAAGGTATGTATATAAGAATGACAAATTTTGGTTACATCATTACATTCACTATAAAAGGACATAAGAAGTAATCCACGCCAAATGAAATGAAGAATCTTTTTAGTATCCTAGTTATTTCAACAATACAAGTAAATTAGAACATTGATAAGTACGTTTTCTTCAAAGAATTAATCAATTTAAATACGAAGACGTGTCATTTGTAAAAGCTCTACTGACCCTGGTTTAATAGTTGGCATAAAATTGTCAAACATTTCACTAAACAAAGCGTGGGTGATCATATGTTCGATGATTCATCATGATTCTTTTAATCTATTTATAAGTTTTTAACGATATCACCACTTAGAATGAAAACATTTTAATAAATTTAACTACACCCTTAAAATCTATTAACCTAGTTTACGACGTTTGGAAATTCTTTCGAAAATATAACATCGATTCTGCTCTATTTTAATTATGGAATATTATATTGACGATATAATTTTTCAAATTTTTAGCAAGCGAATAAAATATATTGTAAGTAATTAAAAATGTTAAATATATAAAATATTAAAAAAAACCGGATTCGACTTAAACAGAGTTCTAGATATCTTACAATAATTAATTACATTTTAAAAGTAATAGGAGGTTAAATTACCTGGTACTAAGTACACATTAACCGACTGATAAAAATGGAACCGCTAATTCAATGCTACGCTATTATTTAACACATAAAGTGAGAATGATATTTAATAAACATATCTTACAATCATTATTTTTACGTTAACAAAGAGGAGATGCAATTACATGGTACTAAGTCATGAGTGTATATATGACTTGCAAAAATGAAAATGTATGCGCTAGATGAGAATGGTAATAGGCAAATACGGCCGCCAATATAAATAGTAAAACAGACGAAGCCAATATTCGCTAAGGCCACGACAGATTTCAATTTTACGTAAACCTCGTGAAGTCTAATATTCCCAAAGAGATTTCCTCCAAATCTACAACCGAACGTCTTAAGGCTTAAATTTATTCTTCCTATTCATGCCCAGCAATGTATCCAAGTTATTCTATTCTTACAAAAATAGAAAACTTTTAAATTAAATTGTAGAACATATTCCAGGGAGCGGGAAGCCGGTTATATTGAAACCCTGCAGAATGTCAGCAAGTTCTAAGTCTAGTACTTTTCGTTCTTTTTAAAACAGCGATAAGAGAAAGTTATTTCTGAGCTATTTTTGTTGGTGTTAGTTTAAAGTGTTACAATATGTAGACAAAATTTAGTTTGATTAATTTTGTTTTAATATTACAATTATTTACTAACTGTCGAATCTTTTTTGAAGTATCCATTTACAATCAAGCTCAGTTAAAACTGACGACAATTAAATGTAATGGTGGATGAACATCAAGTTAAGACTAAAATGGCGACCGCATCGTAAAAATTAGTCACTCAATTGAAATGGCCTTACTTTTAATGGTAATAGTATCAACAAGTATTTAGAATTGCATGCAGTGGAATATAACAGTCATAAATATTTTAAGATTATATACTGACTGAACGAAACACCACAAAAAATACTTACAGAATATTGATCCGAGGGCTTGTATTAATGAAAGCAACTTTTTTCTTCCTTTATGAAAATTAACATATAGATTAATTTAAGAAAATATTGTTTTATATTGAAGACTTCTTCGAATATATTTTAGGATGTTATCTCTTACAATGTGGTTTCTACCATTGGTGGTATTGAGAATTTTTAGTATCTTACATATTACCTATTTAATTTGAAAGTATTTTGTCTATGTGTAAGTCAACGATAAACCCCGTGAAAAGAGACGACTATTTGAGATTAGTGGCGATTCATTTAAATTTAAAAACCCCTAATCTTGATTGTGACATGAACATTGAACATGAAACCAGAATTACTTTATTTCCATTAATATTGTGTAAGTTTTTAATAATAGATTACTAGTCGTATTGTTCACCGAAAAAAGCAAGCCGAGGGTAGCAGATATATAACCAGGCTACCCTCAAAGTCATTCTTATCAAAAATATTTTTCGACAAAATATATACTTAACATTATAAACAAATAAAAGTCGATGAAGTTTTTTCAATAAGATTGACCGATGCCGAGTTAACTTTTTTTTTTTAAATTTTTGTCCTGCTTCTTTCCATGGTTCTAAGTTGCTTTTTATATTTCCATCGCTGCGCTGGCTATTATAGGACACGAATCTATAGTTCCATCAAAATGGATGAGATATGAGATCCCAATGTAAGTATACATATAGCCTATAATACAACCATAACAAATTACAAAAGCTCTTTCGTCCAGTTTCGAGGCAATTATTTCTGAGTCATAAAACTGTACTCACGCTAAGTACAAACGCGAGTCTCATATCTAAATCACATCATATCATTTAAAATGGTAATATAGCCCTTGTAGATAATCTAATTATTATTCTATGAACTAAATGAGACACCTTTTCACGTAGGTGGTGTTATTTAATATAATAACTACTTTGTTTATTATTTAAATCAGTTTTGCTATCATTTTCAAACACACATAGATATTTGTCCAAACAACTTATCCAACGTTTTTACGCAGAATAAAACAAATAATTAAATAATATAAAATGAAACAAGGCATATTTAATATTACTGTAACTTCGAAGACTAAAACTTCTTCAAAGCAAATAAAATGCCTTATAAGTTTCAAGGTAGCGTACAATATAAATGGAATTTTGCCAAAAATAATTTGAGAATGTCGGCACTCGAGTGAAAATCAAGTAAGATTTATCAGCTTACAATAAATGGAATAGCGCCACTTCTAGCTGAACTTTTGCTGATGGAGGAACAAGTCGCTTAAGTTAAGAATTGCTCAGAGAAAGGCTATTTCTGTCTAAAGCTCGCTGTAAAACTGTTATAAACTCAAAGTTTATTTACTTTAGCTGTCCTTAAAACTCCCAATGTCTTCTATTTAGGTATATCTGTATATAACTGAGTACAATTTTAATAATGAATATTAGTTTGCTTTAAATGAATAAAACCACGCTGCTATATAAAATTTATAATGTGTACGAATAAATATTATAAAATTATCTAGGTGTAACTGCAAAATATTTCACTGCAAGTTTATTTTACTGTTTTTGATTAATTTCTAAGTTAACACGAATAGTCGTTAAACGTAAATAGTCTATTAACTTGTTGATCTTTTCATTTTTATTCACTTGGAATCATAATATATGTTTGAATTCGAAAATACGACTCTTCTGCGATTACTTTTTTTTTTTTCAAATTTATTATCTAGTATAAAGATTTACGTTCCAAAATTGAGTGGATATATGAGTAATTTAAACATTTGTTCTAATAAATGGCTTTTATTGTTGGCGTGGATGAACTCTCTGGTGATCTCACTGCGACCGATTTAGAAGTCATCTGTTCGTGTTAAAACTATTGTTTAATGTCTATGTAAACTTGTTTACTTTTAGTTATTAAGAATAACTAAAACGAAATTCGTTTTTCTTAGGGGATCGGTAAATCTCTCTAAATTGAAAAAACAAATTACTTAGGTTGATAATAAAAATGTAACCATTAGTTCCAAGTAAAACTAAAAACCGCACACAAGGAACTAAATTCACTTTATAAGTGTGAGATAAATATATTTTTTATTGCTTTTTGTGCACAATGGTATTGAATTCTCTCCATTCCTGACCTAGAGAATGCTCATTGAATTATAAAGGGATGACTCGATTTATTATTCGACCAGCAGTCTGATTGAATCATGATGTCATACCAAGCTAAATTAAAAATCTAGAAGCTGTGTGGTGTGCGAGCCGGCGATTATTCATGTATTTTATGACTTATGAAACATGCAGCTAAATGTCAACAATGTTCAAGTTACGCGATTTTAGTCTGTATTCCTTATTGATAGGGATCAAAATGTTGGATATAGATGTTGATTTTGGGAAGTAAAGCTTATTAAATGAAATGGGATCAAAGTCGCACGGCGTATATATTCGGGAAGTATTTAATAGAAAATCAAGAAAAACCGTTACATCAACAACTCCTAAAGTGATGACGGTTTATAGACGTTCATATTCAATTATTCAAATAATATTTTATATTTAAAATACGAATTTATTTCATTATTTTATAGAAAAAGAAATCAGCAAAAATATACATTTCTAAAATGAAAAAAATATATACTGGCCAGTTGTAGTATTTATCACATTTTTGAATTATATTTTGAAAATCATTTTTATTTTAACTGGGGCCCTGATTATATTTAGAACGTATGTAGAACGATGCATGTGTCGTATTAACTTTGTAAATAAAACTGCAAAACGGCGTAGTTATTTAATGCATTAGCAGTAATGTTATACATCAGTTAAAAGCCGAGCGAAAAAATATGAATATAATATGTACCAATAGAACAGAGCAATAAACTTTTATGCTCTTGTACTTACACAATTTTTACCTTTTCCCTAGGGCAGAACTCTTATTATGTGAACCCGTCACTTCATTTTTATTTTTACCACAATCGTTTTAAGTTCAAGTGTTCTCAAAGGAGTTATTATCAGCGGACGTCTACTTTACAATAAGATCTTATTAAAATAAAGATAATATTTAAACTTTCGTGAACCATGACTATTCTATTTATATTTACCCGGCTGTATTCACGTAGAAATTAAATCGTAATGTGCCCGACTAGTTTCGAACCCATTCGGGGCTCTTAACCATGATTAAGAGATAATATGTCGAGAATGTCACTACAGTAATTTAAGATAAAGAATCTAATATATTTTTATTTGGAAATTGTCTGCAGGCCTGCCATGAACTCTTAAAGCAATATCATAATACTCTTACCATCAATTTGTTCTTGAAGTAATATTACTCCAATAATGATTGAATAAGAAATTTTGATGACGTCATGCAAAATCATTCAATTTTTTACGGAACGTTTTAAACTCGTAGCAAAAAGAGTATTTTGAAATAGTAATATTACATTGTTTCTATGTAAAATTTTGGCATTAATTTGATTTTTCGTTAGATAGTAACTGGGTGTTTCAACTTTATTTGGCGTAAGGCCTATAAAACTCATTACCCAGATAATATCGAAGAATTGAATCATTAAAAACCTATATTGATTCTGATTCACTTTAATCAGGGTTTAAGTAGCATCATAGTACTGCTACGGTTACTTCCCAAAGTTACCGAAGATATCTTACTAGTTCTCATTCACTTCTCTAATGCCATCAACTTGGTAGACCATTTTATTGTCTTTGACTGCATCAAAACAATGAATCATTCACAGTGTTAAATTAGTTTTCCAGCTCCGTGATTGTCGGAAAACTGTCAGACCTTGTGTTCCACAAGGTGGCATATTGACTCCGTTGCTATTTTCCATGTTCTAAAATGTTATTACCTCTTCTCTTGATTTTTATTACCAGTTCTATGCAGATGACTAGCAAATTTACACAACAATATTTGCTGACATTGATGCGAGTGAGTGTGACAAACATTAACCCGTGCAGCTATCTCTAATAGTCTACAAAATTTGGATTCATCGTCTTTATTCTTATCCTGAATGTACATGAATTTTATTCTTAAGTTAATTAGATTTATACTTTGTTCTACCTTATGATTGGTTACATTTTACGATTTACTGGACAATACAAGTAAACGAAATTAGTCGGTCAGTATTAGATTTCATTTATTATAAATATCTGAAATTCTCTGGACATGTAAGATATATAATTTTAAAGAATATCTTTTTTACATACAAAAACCTAATAAAAGTCAGCTTAAATGTTTATTAACCTTTGAACAAAAGATAAATTTGTTTTGATAAAATATGTTGAAGAGGGGTTGCGAATACTTGATTTGGTTGATTTATTAATGTTTCTATAAATTATAAGTGAGAAATTGCTCATTTCTATGATATTATATATGTTATATGTATATATGGTGAATTTATTGTAAAACTTTTGGTTTTGAATCTAACCGTTTAAAATTAGTTTTAAGTGTTAAAAGTTATTTTCAGTGTAATTTAACAGATAAATATAGACAGAATAAAATTAAAACTACTATATAACTTAATTTTTTTTAAAATTTCAAATATTTTCATTAAAAAAAAAATCATTAATGTTAAATACGGCTAAAAGGCAAAGTATCTTGTAAAACAGTAAATATAACTAAATGTTTTCTTTGCACAAAACTGTTTGCTCAACTTAGTTTACCTTTGTTTATTAAACGTCTCTTATGCCCATTGGGATTACTTCTCATTAGTTGAGACACTCCAGTCATATTTGAGTTTCAGTAATCAAGGTTGTTATCGATTGTTATTAAATGTATTGGTTCTAACAGATTTGTTTATTTTTAATGATTTCAGATATTGCCAAGAAAGGAAATCTTTTTAATATATGTAAGTAGTTCAGTTCAATTATTTTCTTCTCTAATAAATGAATAATGCATTCATCTTTTTTACTAACAAACTATTAAAAAAAAAATCAGTTTTAAAAGTAGAAAAAGTTAATATTGGAAATGTCGATATGTACGGGTACAAATATCCAAGGTGAAAAATAAGCTTACAGTATTGGAAATAAGCTTACAGTAATACAGCTTGGAAATTTTATTTAAAGAAAATTATAAAAGCTGACTTTGTGTATTCGAACGTGTAATGTGTTGGGCCCTACCAACAAACTATGATGTAAAAACTTTTAAGAAGTCAAACAGTCTTGAGTTTATATGTATTTTACTAGCTTGTAATTAACTTGTCATGTAAGGATGTTGGCTTGGATCATATCTTTTGTACATTTGCTACTCTAATCAGTTTCTGATCAAGATGAAATTAAAATTAAAATCCAAAATATCGTTGTAAATCTAAAATAGCCGAATTAACAAAACGTCTCATTACATTTTTATACAATCCTCCCCATATAGGTAACAGATTAAAAATCTTGACTAGTAGATTTTTTATATTAAATTAATATGGAAATATTTAATTTTAATTCAAAATTAAATATGTTTAAAAATGGTCTTATTTTTGTAAAGAAGGGAAAGGCAACAAAAACTGTTACATTAATATGTGTATTAATTAAAGAGAATGTAATCTAAAACAAAATAACTAAATGTATTATATAACTGTAAACCATAAGATACGCCTGTGCAAAGTAGGTACCGCAAATCCTGATCAATACCTGATAGAATCAATTTACCATGATACCACTTCGATATTCTATTTTTCGTACAATGCACATATTTTACCGCTCATATATTTTCTTCCATTTTTCTATGATCGATCACATAAGAGCGTGAATTTTACGAGCGCTACCGCCAGTACAAAAAGAAAAACTACTCGTGTATAGTAGAGTGGCCATGTTGATTTAATATTGAGGATTTATGTATCAGATTTGATTTGAATTATATTATTTTATAAACATATTCGCAATCAGTTATCATCCTATTTTCTAGGAAAAAGAAAGTACTCGTTTTCCACGAAAAATCTTTCTTCCTAGAATGTTATTTTGGGTCAGCCTATTGCCAATCCGGGCTCTATTCTTGGCCCAAACTACACTCGCGTGCAGTCGAATCAACTTACCCATACAAAAGAGACAAAAAGCGTCTTTTTAATTCAAAATTTTTTTTAAAGTTTATAAAATGTATTTTTTATAAAAGCCTATTTTTTTCAACTTTAAATCAAAACATTTATAATTTTAATCCAATCACGATTTTTGAAAATAAACGTAAATACGTAAAATTTACTCCTTGTTACATAGTCTCTACAAGTCTCAGAAATCGCCATTTGATTTGCTGTGCAGCTGAGAGTGGTTCGAAGATTCGCTGTCAGTCAATGGACGGTTAGACGACGACTAAAAGATGTCTGACTCCTAAACGCCCTGCTAGAGGCCCCAAATTTACCACAGCTCACCTACAGGAGCTCTCCCTGACGTTGCTCGCCAACACATCGGTTGGACTGCTGAACAATGGCGATCGGTCCTAAGCAGAGTGTGTCTGCATGGCAGCGACAAGAGAGCTTGAGTCTACTGGTGTCCAGGCGAACGATTTACGCAATGTTGTTTCGCTGAAACAGTGTCCTATGGTGGTGGTTCGTTTATGTGTGGGTTGGCATTTCAGTGGAAAGAGAAACAGCTCTTGTTTTCATCCCTGGTGAAGGCCCAGGCAGCACTGCATACTGATTTGTGAAAGACGATTTCTTTGATTACTTCTTTCCTTATAAAGGCTTCATAGGAGATGGCTTCCTACTTTTGCACAATAATGCCCGCTGCCATACAGCACCAACTCGTCAGTTTCTGGACGAAGTTGGCATTGCGACCATGGACTAGTCGTCAGTCAGCCTTTATCACAATTTTAATGTGTTGGGCCCTACCAACAAACTATGATGTAAAAACTTTTAAGAAGTCAAACAGTCTTGAGTTTATATGTATTTTACTAGCTTGTAATTAACTTGTCATGTAAGGATGTTGGCTTGGATCATATCTTTTGTACATTTGCTACTCTAATCAGTTTCTGATCAAGATGAAATTAAAATTAAAATCCAAAATATCGTTGTAAATCTAAAATAGCCGAATTAACAAAACGTCTCATTACATTTTTATACAATCCTCCCCATATAGGTAACAGATTAAAAATCTTGACTAGTAGATTTTTTATATTAAATTAATATGGAAATATTTAATTTTAATTCAAAATTAAATATGTTTAAAAATGGTCTTATTTTTGTAAAGAAGGGAAAGGCAACAAAAACTGTTACATTAATATGTGTATTAATTAAAGAGAATGTAATCTAAAACAAAATAACTAAATGTATTATATAACTGTAAACCATAAGATACGCCTGTGCAAAGTAGGTACCGCAAATCCTGATCAATACCTGATAGAATCAATTTACCATGATACCACTTCGATATTCTATTTTTCGTACAATGCACATATTTTACCGCTCATATATTTTCTTCCATTTTTCTATGATCGATCACATAAGAGCGTGAATTTTACGAGCGCTACCGCCAGTACAAAAAGAAAAACTACTCGTGTATAGTAGAGTGGCCATGTTGATTTAATATTGAGGATTTATGTATCAGATTTGATTTGAATTATATTATTTTATAAACATATTCGCAATCAGTTATCATCCTATTTTCTAGGAAAAAGAAAGTACTCGTTTTCCACGAAAAATCTTTCTTCCTAGAATGTTATTTTGGGTCAGCCTATTGCCAATCCGGGCTCTATTCTTGGCCCAAACTACACTCGCGTGCAGTCGAATCAACTTACCCATACAAAAGAGACAAAAAGCGTCTTTTTAATTCAAAATTTTTTTTAAAGTTTATAAAATGTATTTTTTATGAAAGCCTATTTTTTTCAACTTTAAATCAAAACATTTATAATTTTAATCCAATCACGATTTTTGAAAATAAACGTAAATACGTAAAATTTACTCCTTGTTACATAGTCTCTACAAGTCTCAGAAATCGCCATTTGATTTGCTGTGCAGCTGAGAGTGGTTCGAAGATTCGCTGTCAGTCAATGGACGGTTAGACGACGACTAAAAGATGTCTGACTCCTAAACGCCCTGCTAGAGGCCCCAAATTTACCACAGCTCACCTACAGGAGCTCTCCCTGACGTTGCTCGCCAACACATCGGTTGGACTGCTGAACAATGGCGATCGGTCCTAAGCAGAGTGTGTCTGCATGGCAGCGACAAGAGAGCTTGAGTCTACTGGTGTCCAGGCGAACGATTTACGCAATGTTGTTTCGCTGAAACAGTGTCCTATGGTGGTGGTTCGTTTATGTGTGGGTTGGCATTTCAGTGGAAAGAGAAACAGCTCTTGTTTTCATCCCTGGTGAAGGCCCAGGCAGCACTGCATACTGATTTGTGAAAGACGATTTCTTTGATTACTTCTTTCCTTATAAAGGCTTCATAGGAGATGGCTTCCTACTTTTGCACAATAATGCCCGCTGCCATACAGCACCAACTCGTCAGTTTCTGGACGAAGTTGGCATTGCGACCATGGACTAGTCGTCAGTCAGCCTTTATCACAATTTTATTGAACACATATGGTACGAGCTGAAATGCAAAAGCGCTGAATTTCTAGCGCCTGCAGATATTGTAGAACCAAAGACAGCCCTCGAAGAGGAGTGGGAAGCTCTCCTTCAAGATCTGGTAGTAAGGGTTATAAAATTGGTAAGGAATCGTCTGAGAGCTGTTATTAAGGCTAGGAGGTAACACTAATGGATTTAATATTTTTTTTATAAATCTTTGTTTTTTTTAACTAATTCTATTTTTGTTACTTCGAACTCGATTAAATTCAAAATTTGCGCAGATTTTTTAGATTATGGTATCATTTGTTTATTATATATGTACATATAGTTAGGATTTCTTTTATTCTTTAAAAATATAATACACCATTCATCCATTTTGTAGTATTTTACAATCGACTCACCTACCTACACACGAGAGTACACGCGAGTGTAGTAATTTTCTATTCGATTGTAACGTATATAATCCTTTATAAGTGGTATATAAATAAATAAAACATTAAAAGCATAAATAAATAGGGTTAAGTTCATATTTATTTTTTCTCGTATAAATAATTTATAATTAAAACATTCCCTGAAGGTTTAATAATTCTCTTCAACCCTTCATTTAGATTGACTAGTCGATTGACTGCTCTCTGACTAGTTTAAATTCCCTCATTATTATTTGAGCTCGATAGCGAGTGGATATTGAGAGCAAGTCAATTATAGTTTTCTGCAAGTTATTTCTAGCGAATTATAAAATAGGCTTTATGTTTCGAGTATTTTCAATTCATAGTTTTACATGATTAATTCGGAAATAGAAGAACAACAATAAAACACCTATAATATCATCAAATTTATAAAATATATGAATAAAAGAGTACCTACAATTACTTCGCAGAATATATTGATAGCAAGTATATTCGTCAAGTATATTAAATATTTTTTATCTTTCTCTGAGAAATAAAATAAAGTCCTGGAAAACTTGATAAATGAAGAAAAGAATTCGACGGTAAAATGTTACCTAAATCTCTTGGGTTGCCGCCAAGTAGCTGGAGGCATTAATGAATACCGGACGAGGTTTGGCAATTGTTCTTACAGAAAGCGTAGTCGCGGCCGGTGTTACGGTCAATAATGTATTTGAAAATAAAATGCAACTTTTAAAACACCCAGAACAATGCAGTTCAAATACAATTCGTTGTAGAATTTAGGTTGTTTTTTGTATATTTTATAATATATTATATTTTAAAATATATTTACTTCTGTAATATTATTTTTCCGTGAGTTTCCATGTAGAATCCTGTCACATAACGACGTTCCTTACATATATAACGTGAAAAAATTGACAATTTTATTTTGTAAGTTTACAAAGCTTCTTGGATTTATAACACTAAAGATATAAAATCTCTCTATCAATCTAAGAACAAACTACAGACGACAGTATTTTATATACATGTGATATTTATCTACTTATCTATTGAAACCAAAAATATAGAAAAGTTTATTTTACCCGACCTAATGTAAAGTTAACCATTACTAGTTTGTTTCCAATATAATAAAATATGCTATGTGTCACTACTGATCCAAATATGGAATAAATCTAACTATATATTACACAAGCAATGAATTTAAGATATCATATTTTATTTTTATGCTGAAAGCAATGTAGCTTGTTTTATATTATTGTTTTCATATTAAACCAAGATTCATTCAAAAAATATGACACTTTATTAAACAAAAAGGTTTTAACTTATCTTAATCTTTCACGTTTTATAATATACATATTCGACGAGATTTTTGGAATCCACAAAAAAAAACTCAATGAATAATAAAACAGCTATTATAATTACTTTCAACTATATTATTTCATATCGTAGCTTCTTCATCAAACACTTTTACGTGCTCGAAGCCTTAAGTGACGATCTATAAAATTCAAGGTATAATATATTTCGGCAGTCCTGAGTAAACGTTCTACTCCATCGAAATTCGCACGTGTTACCTTCCAAAGCGACTGTAAAGTGAAAAATATATTTTCGTATGGAAGTGATTCATTTCAAACAAAGGGTTGTAATAATTCATAAAAGTAATATTGAATCTTATTATTGTGTTAAGTAGTAATTTGTATTTTGGTCCGTTCCATTTTATATTCTATTATATTCGAATTAAAATAAATTTGTTTCAATATAAAGTAAGCAGTTGGAAAATCGTTTTTTGTTGTAGTATTATGATATATATGTTATATCACTCGTTTAAACTAATTTTAGAAAATTTTTTGGTAAATGGTAATTGAGTTTGTAGTGGACTAAGCGGTAAATTATATTGAGGCGTGCCTGTGAGTGAAAAACCTTAAAATACTATATAAACCAAAGCAAATATATCATATGTAATACGCCGGCAATTTGACTTTTAATAACAATTAATTATTAGTTTTGGCAGATCTTTTTAAAATAGACTGTTCTGTACTTTATGGTATAAATTGTAAGATTTTATAATTGTTAGGCTAAAGATTTTTCTTAGTTACTCAGATGTAGCTCAATTAAAACTATTTTGAAATAGCTGCAGCGGAATTAAAACCACCTGATCGTTCCGAACAATTCTTGAGTTTGAAAGTTCTTAAAATATTAAAATGAATGCAAACAAAAACAAGTGCTGCGGTATTAAGATAAGAATTAAAAAGGATAGTGCATTTTAGGCCATGCATTGCAGTGCAGCGAAGTGTTTTAATTTAAACTGTCCGTTGTGGAATCTACTTTTCATGGTAATGTTTTCGTATTTCGTGTCACATAGATTTATTGGTCATACCAAACATTTGTGTTGTTGAGTTTATAAATACGATTATACAACAATAACGTAGAGATATAAAAACACATTGGTATATTTTAAAATGAATGCAGTACGATTATAATTTAGGTGTTTAATTTTATTTTCCATTTCTTAAGAAACTTCTTGAGAGCAGTCATTAATCTTTTGTCCTCTCACAAAAGAGAAAATTTCTTTGTGTCTGTTAAGAGCATAATATAAAACAATCTTGATCTAGAACGCTACAGTCTAAGTACTCAGTAATTACTGTTCGAAGTTCTAATGACTTTTTTTCTTTTTTTTTTATATATAAAAACGGAGGTCTTAACACACTGTTAGGGAGTACTTTTAAGCTTGGCTAGATTATAAGATCAATTTAATTGGTGTAAGGACAATCTCAACAAAGCCACACGAAGAGATACGTCCGATTTGTAAATCAAGTCTACTAAATTATTTACATAAAACTAAGCGATAAAGAATAGATGAAACAAAAAAATTCCATATGTTATTAATTTGATTGCGATCTCAATTCGCAATTCAATTATTTTAAGTTCAAATAATGAAACCTTGGCTTTGAAATAGAAATATATTTTTAAATATAACTGAAACTATGTCTAACTTTCTTGAAGAGACCTTGATCAAAACTTAGTTACGAATTCTGATATATTAGAAGTTAAGAAGAACCCTTTGTTACAAATTTTGTTCAATTTGCATTTTTCGTGGTAGTTGAATTCTCGGTAACTCCTTAAAATAATATACTTTACGTAAAATAATATGTTCTTAGTTTTCAAACTTTGATATAATATTTAGGCTACGTATGTTAAAGTCTAAGTAAGGAACAGCTGTGAATTAAGACCTACCCACATAACATTGACGTAAGACATACATAATTCTAACTGCATGTGCTTTACTGACCTACATAGACACTGCTCCAATTCGCTTGTTCGTATATTTTTAGTAGTATAAATACAGGAAAGATCTTCACTAGTAGCCATTTACCAATGTCTTCCGTATGTTCGATTTTATGGCGTGTTTAATTTCGCGCGCTGTTACGAAGCAGGTGGGAGATATAATGGATTTAAAGTGTAATATTGTGTATTTTAATACAGACCCTATTGTTCTGAGCTGTTAGTACCTGTGTTGCAAAAATCGTGCTATCGGCAAGTGCAATTCGAGTGCTGTGCTTTAAATGGTGATATATATATATATATATATATATATTTATATATATATTTATATATATATAATATATAATTTTCCGATACGTAATGGAGGGAGTGTGAACATTTAAGTTAATTTTGGAAAAGTACATCTATTTTCATAAAGAACTTAAATTCCTTTGGAAGCTGAATATATCGTACTATAAAAAAATTTGTGTTCATTCGTCGTAATTCTTTTGTAATCTAATGTAGTGCTTTTGGATCGCATCTGAATTCTGAATCATTTCATAATTCAGATGCATAATCATACATAATTAGGGAATAATTTGGAATAATCTTTATACATAAATATATTACTCGAGTACCTGTCTGTGTTTTCAAAAAAAGGGTTTATCATAAATCGATATAATAGTTTTCAAAAAAAACATCGAACAACATTTTAAAAAACATCGGATACAAAACACAAAAAGTTTATACGCTTTTCAAAATATTATTTCGTCTATATGTTCCGTCTAGTTTCCAAAAACTCTGAATCGCTTTTTACAGACAGAAGGGAGGGAATAAGTTTCTGAAAGAGAGTAAGATGATTCATCCAAAGATTAATGCTTTCCATAACTTCTAATTGATTTTAACGCGCTAATAAATAAAGATTTTCAAACATCATTGGACGTTTTCATAAAAGTCCGACATCCACATCCTGTATTAGTTACAGATTTCAGGAAATTGATTCTTCTTTTTACTTGAAAATTACTGCTTTAAATCCATATGTAGGTTGTAGGTAAGTTGATGAAATGAGGTTTCATAATTTTTTTCAGGTAGGCTTCATTAAAGCTGTCTTGTCTGTGGGATTTGTTTCTAGACTTCTAGGTCAACGTTTTTTGCTTTTGTCATCATCTCACCGTTAACGAGACACTGCGACATCCGAATGCAATTAAAAATATAGCTACCCTGCGGAAAATGTGGAATATAAAATAACAATTTTATTTTATATTCCGAGGGAAATTTCAATATTCAGTCAATTATCTATGTTTTATGAAGGTACGTTGAAACTATGTTAGAGGAAAATTTTGTATATGCTGTATAATAAAATTTCGTTTAACTGGGGTATGAAATAAACTAAAAACCAACTTGTAAATTTTCGGTAGCTCGTGAGTTCTCGTAGTTAGTAAAATACGGTAGAATGTTGTTTAGTTTAAATTCAATTTTGTGTTACAGAACTCAACCATAATTAATTTGGTGAAAATAAGTCGCCTTTTTACTTCCAGTTCGTTTTAATGAATTTTGATAACAAATACTGATAATAAACAATTAAGAAGTATGGAACTTCAAGCATTCTTTAGTATAAAATAATTCCAATCCGTATTACATAAAATTGTAAATACAGTGTTAAATAGCTTTCCACTATATATGGAACCGCTTACAGAAAACTAGCAAAGCTTTTGTGTTGACAAAGAAAAAATTTGGAACCCACTTAATTCTACCGTACATTTTATTTTATCAATCGTGTTTAAATTCCAGAAATATTTCTTTGATGAAGATTTATTTTAAAACTGAAACGATAGTTAAATTAAAAATTGTGTCAGTCAAACTTCCTTATCAGAATTCCAATGAAGCAAATGTTTGGTTAGTGTGAGTGTATGTCAATATGTTAGACAGACACCGCGCTACCGTATTATCTTAACAGAATGCAGTTTATGCTCGTTAAGATAATTAATATAAATATATGAAATGTTGTTGAATAACATGTGGAGATTATTCCATTGGCGTTCAAAATATACTCAAAGAATATTCTATTTAAATGTCATAAAATTTTTAAGGAAAAAGAAAATAAATTTGTCGTAATTTATTGATATTGTACTATTAATTCAAACAAACTGGTTGCAAGGTAGCTCAGGAGATACCCTTTCAGTTATAAACGTTGTCGAAAATACCTTTTTATATCGTTTACATTTCTTGGGATTGGAAAAGTATATATTGCGGTGAGACTGCCATAACGCTTCGATACATCAATAGATTTAATTTCAGCCAATATATACCGAATATAACATCTTATAACCGAAAAAAATCGCTTTTGCTTTATAAAATTTTCTGTAACTAAAATCTAAAATATACCTCGTTATGAAAAAATCTGCGAGTCAACTGATCGATCGAGCGATCTGAACTACAACGCCAGACGTTAAAATATTTGATTCAATCGAGGTTTTACCATTTTTTTAATGTCTGGAAGCTAATTGCCCGAGCACGTCGCCGCAGGCAGGCAACCCCGAGCGGCAGCCTAGCGCGCGTTCCGCCCTTGCGGGCACGACCGCCGCCGCACCGAGCTTATCTTTTAATTCAACCAAAGTTTTTTTTTAGCAATAAATATCTTTAAACCACTTAGAACAAGTAAGTACCCTACATACATTTAGGAAAAACTTTGTAAAATGTATTACTTTATCAACATCTTATATTAGACACAACTAAAACATAAATTCTCACAGCCGTTTATAAAGTGAATATAAAAACAAAATATAGACCTGATCCATATTTATGAGTGTTGGATATATATTTTCTTTTGTATAACCCAAAATCTGAAGGTTGCCATATATTATTTGAATATGTTATTATATTGGAGGCGATAATAAACAGATGAAATATAAATAAATATACGCAATGTGTTCTTATGTGATAATATGGGTCAAGAAATTTGTAATGGAGGATAAAGAGTCATCAAATCTAATGGAGATTAAGGCACTCTATATACCATACATTTTATAATGAAATGATATATCACTGATGGGGATCGGTTATAACCTATCCCCATCTTTGCTTCTGCATAAGCTACAATAATAATAAAGCCAAATTACACACACATACACATACGAAGAAAAGATTGATAGATTAATGACCTCCCTTTAAATAGTTAACGAGCTTTTAATGATCACTTGATTTAGATAATATATCTTGCAGTTTACTAAACTGTACACTAATGGCTATATTAGTATATACATACGTTCCTTTATCTAACATTCATGTAATATTAAAATTATAATTTAAAAAAAAAACATTTGTTTTTGGTAGTTTCTTTAATTTAAATATTTGTCTAGCGTTGTAGCATTAAAGCCACTTTACGAGCAGACCTCTTGTATCTGAAATTTTAAATCAGCTTCTCGAATCGTTTTCCTTTTTGAAACGACCGCTTTACGGAGTATCACATTGCGAAAAAAACAAGTACACAAAAACACGGCTGTAAAGAAAATTGTAACAGAATATACTTTAGCTCTAAGCTCTTCTTTTAGCTGCTCCTAAATAGTAACATAAGATCCTATAAAGTTTAAATTTGATATCGTGAATTATTCAAATGTGTGTGCTATTTTCAGCAATTTAATGAAACAATATACAATAAAGTTCCCTTATATTCGTTGTATCCCTTATAGCGTTGATATAAACTGCACGCTGTGTAAATTCCTTTGTTATTTCGATAAGAAACCAACATTTGAAGGAATTACAGTATTGTCGTAGCATTCCACTGCGACCCTTTGTCTCGGAAACTATATAACGAAAAGCTACGTTGAACACTGATATTATTATTTAGTTTATTTATGAATGTTTATTTATTTATGAATTATCACATGCTTTTAATTAAATGACACTAACAAAACTATAGACTATATAACTTTCAAATGCTTTTATTAAGACACGAATTAATAATTCAAGTTAGTTATATAATTATAATAGTTTTAAATGTTACATAAGAACTAGGTATCTCCAAAAATGTACCTAATTTAGTTTATACTTAATGACCTATTTATATATTTATGGAATATATCTTGCTTTTTCTAAAAACCAATGGTCTTAGATCAGAAGTACTTATATTTCCAGAAACAATCTAAATTATTTTTTCCCTGTGTATTAAACATTAGCATGTTTCAAAACGCAGGGGAAGAATAAAGAAAATGTTTTTACAATACTATCTATTGAAAGCGATGTCATTCGCTAGATTGCGTATATTTTTTAGGTCATTTTTTTCATTCATTCATTTATTGATCACAATAAACGAATTTGTTAATATATTAAAAAAATATTAAGATATTACAAACACTTCTTAATTATTATTGCGCTTTGAGTTTTGACCCAAAAAAATAATATATTTTGTTCGCTTAACGCTTTCATGTTCTCCAAACTAAAATAACGAATCACTGAAAGTGTTATAATTCTCATTGTTACAAGAAATGGAAGAAATGGGGCAGTTTCTGTCTATAACAATAACTGAAAGAACTTTACGGCCATCCCAGTAACCCGATTTGGAGTGTCGTAACACAAACATTACGCCATTGACATTTTACGAGTAAGCGTAATTATTGGTTATGCGCCCATTTCATTAAACAATCTAAGCGACACTATTTTTTTAATATACATCGCATCGCATAGTGGATTGGCTGTTAGTGAGTTAGTGCAGAGTTAGTGCTTCTCTCTCGTGGGTGGTGTCGCCCACTCGTTGTTTCAAGGTCGAATAGTGTCACATAAATTGTATAATGAAATGGGTGCATTAGAATAGTTTTGGACTTTATAAATATGTGAAAGTCAATTGGTAGATAGCCACGTGCAAAGAATTGCACATTTCATGTTAGCTTCTAATGTTATGATAATATATTAATGAGAGTTATATTTGAAAATGTTTTTCTTTGAAATACCAAGCTTAAAATTATTTTTCCTCACACAACTTATAACTGGGCTTATATTTAATACCAAAAAGTATTAAAGAGTTCAAAGTATAGAACAATATTTTAGGAAATCTCACATTTCTCATAAATCCAAAGGTAATAACATAAGCTATAAACCACGTCGAAAAAGTTACTGGAAGCAGTAAAACTTAGCACAGGGAATAATAAATCATATTCGTAATTCTTTCAATCACACAGATAAATAAAAGTCTTCTATGTTAATTTGTTTATTTCGTCAGTGTACCAACACCATAGATTAAAAATAACACCTTGTGATAGCCAATTTATATCATATGCATTATGTATATATACATATATTATAAGCTCTCTATAAACGTTTTTTGTTGTTTAGAATTGTCTATTGCTGTTAGCTCTATTAGCTATGGAAGCGTCAGATGTACAGCTATTTCTTATAATAGGCCAATTCTGTCAGCCATATTGGTTTTGACAGCGTCAGCCGAGAATAGGCTATTTTATTACAGTTATGACAATAGTTCTAAATTTGTTGTGATGGATGTTTTTTTTTATATAACACTATGTGGGAGTACATTTGATGTCATAGTTCCATATCCGTCGCTGGAGATTTATTGAGATCAGCGTTAACGACCACACATTATTGTTTCGTAAACCTTTCCTAACGATTTTGAAATATATGAAGTTTAAGATGGATCGTAATCCATCTTTGACAGCTTTCGACAAAGGTTGGGTCACTGATAATTACTTAACTGTCATTGAAGTATGTTTGACTCTTGAAACTGACCCTTAATATTTCTTTGTAGATTCCATTTTATTTCGAAGAAATACGCTCTGAGACCAATAAGTATCATATTGTATTAACCCAATTTAGCATTTTACTTATAACTCATTTCCTTTTTTTTTCTTTTGATATATGAAAAGGTATGTTTATGGCATAACTCTTTTGTTATCATATATGCATTAATCATATTTTATATTCTGCTAAAAATTAAAAAAAAATGCGAGCCTTTATTTGTATTAAATGTTTGGATAAGCACCACGCATGATGGGGTCATATACATTTATCAAAAGGCTTAACATTCAGCAGAAATTCTGTTCTATAAAAGGTATTATGAATGTTTTATTTTTATGGTAAGTTAAAATTTTAAAGTTGTTAAATAATTTTATCGGGTCTTTTATTTTTACTTTATTTCTTAAAATAATATTTTTTTTTTGTTTTTTTACAAAATAATAATTCAATTTGAATACATACTTTATGCATATTATATTACTTTTTCTTTCATATATAATTATTTAGAGGGGAAAAAAACAATGTATTAACTTCGTTCTACATAAAGTTGAGTATAACTGAAGCACACTTGAAATTATTATAACTGTATACATTTCTGTTTCATTAGGAAAACTAATCATAGGCTTGCGGTATTTCAGGGGAAGGAAAATATTTTCCAGCGAAACTTGGAGCAGTTGAAAATTGTTAGTTTCACATCATTAAGCCACGTGACCAGTTGCGTTCAGACTGCCCAATTATGAATTAATATATATATACATATTTTATTTCTAATTAACAGCATTAAAAAATAATTTTAACAATAAAATAATAAGTTATTACATTATGAAGATATTATTAATACAAATGAATAATATAAATACGTTATAATGAAACATTTGTATGCTTTGTATACGCTTTGCCGAAACTCTGCCTCGTGCATTATTGATTACAGTGCATACTTTGAAATTAAATGAGTACTGAGAATTACTAGGAATTATTATCAAAGACACTTCCTTCATTTTTATTAATATGGTACTAAACTATTATAATAATAGTTTAGTACCGTGTTTGTTTACTCTGTAATATGAAATAGTTATATATAACTAAAAGATTTTAATTATTTAACATTTGAAATACTTTTTCAATTACAATATTATCTTTAGTAAAAACGTCAGTGACATAAAATATTTATACTTTATCTCCCTACAATAAAACATGCAGGGTAGAGATAAAATTAGACAGTTAACCGAACAATCAAGTCTTGTTTCGTTTATGTACAGTTGAGAGATAAACAAGTACTGCTGTTGACAGTGGACTAAAGTACACAATAATACACAACTAATGTGAATATATGAATACATGAAGAAAAATGACCCTTATGGTAAAAAATAGCTTATGTAACTTGCCGGTCACAAACTAATAAACTGATGAAACAAAACGACTTTGAAGAATATATTCATATACAAACAGATATGTTTACATTAAATTTGTTATATTAGTTTGTATGAACCAACTTCACTTTATTAACTTTTTTTTGAACGAGTAATGTTAAGAAAAGCTTAAACTTTTCATTGGTTTCCATAAAATTATCGGAACTTAGTAGAACTTTTTGAGTGTACCCTACAAGTAAATATGAAAGAAACGAAGTCATTAACGCATTCATTTCTTCGAAATTGTTTTTCTCATTTGGGTCAGAGGGTATCTCAATATTTCGTAGCATATGGACTGTCTGCGGTGACGTCACCGGCCCTTACAAATGAGTAATGATGGGTTTACTAAGTAAATGTCGGCGGGCACATTTGTTCTTACAATGGCTGTGTTATTTTAGTGCTTTTATGGGTGTGTTTAAAATGGTCTCATACATTTCGGTTCTTTTTTGTCTGTAACTTTGTTTATAAGTGCAAGTTATCCATTTTTTTTGTATTTGTTGTTTTCATGTTTTACAGAGTGAATAGGAACCGCTAGTTTTATTGCTTTTTGTATTTTCTGCTCCGAGCCTTAGCAAATTTGAAATTGCACTGCAAGTTTTCCGGTTCGGTGCAATATGATTAACTTTAATTTGAGGCCGGTATTTTTCACTTTTCGGAACAAAGTAGGTCACCTTAAATTCATAACAGATGTTTATGGCATTTCAGTATATGGTCAATTTTCAAGTTCTTAATTCTAATTCTACATATGACTTTAATATATAAATAATGATATTCTAACGTTGGAAATTCAGTAAAAAATTGTGTTTTTATATCCTCGTTATATGTTCGTATTATTTTTTATGTTAAGCTCATACTAATTAGGGTAATGTGAATAGCAGGTTCAGAAGTTATATTATTTTTATCTCGAACTTTTCACCAACGAGGAAACAAAAATATTATAGTTTTCTTTGTCTGCCAACCGTTTAGCTCCTGTTTTGGAAATATAATATTTATTTTAAAAGTTGAAAGTAAACATCATTATTAAATTTTAAAATAAGAGGTATTTATAGTAGATACTGTAAAATAATTTATCTTTGTACCTAGAAAGCAAATAAATAAATAAAAGGGTCCACTATATTTTTTCTTAACGTTTTAAGGTTTTGAAATTTAATTATAAGCGGCTGAATAAAATTTATTTACTTCAAAGTAAGAATACTCTGTACTATATTGGAATACTCTGTACCTGCAGTTATTGCATTGGTGCTGTTGATTTTAGATTTGCGCTGGTGTTCCAAGATACAGAACGGTACCGGCGCTTCAACGAGCGCTGTGGATGGACAGCTGACAGAGAGTACTGAAATAACAAAATATATATTTCGTTTTGGTTATGTTAAAAAGTCAACATTCTGCATTTATGGCCACTTCACATCCAAAACTTTTTATTTCGTATACTCAAAAAAGACTTAGACACACAAACATACAATTTCGTATATGCAAAATCATGAAATAATTCTAATGAAAATACAAAAAGAAAATATTGAAAAAAAGACTCCGTAAAATGATCACTACTCATTTATTTTAAAAAAGAATCCAATGTTTATTTCCGGTAGTAGCCATCTTATTTACATATAAATCAGTATTCAGTATCAGTGATCTAGACATATAAAGACCAATTCACTCCTAATTTCCAATTTATATTCACTGTCTAGAACAATGTCGTAGGTGCATTGAATGCTTCAAAGTGCTTCTAAATATGTATGTACTCATATATTTCAGCTTACCGCAGGTGTGGGTAGCAGCCGAACGAACGCAGGTACTCTCTCTTTTAGGGTCCACAACGAAATATATCTGAACTCGTCTGTAGGGAGAAAAACTAGCGGGGTGCAAAAATGGCGCCTGATCTTATAGCACAAATCCAAATGGGTTATTGACTTATTAAACACATATTTTTATGATTCTTTTTTTAGTACATTATATTTTTATTCTAAGTTACCCACATCTAGAATAATATAGAATTAGCAACCTATTGACAAAATTGGTAAATTATTTTCGAGTGTTGCCAAAAGTCACGTCGAAGACATTAAAATTCAATGTCGAGTATAACTTAAAAAGCTGTTATACTGTTTCTGAAATAAACTTGACATATAAATAATAAATAAACTCGAAGCTACATTATATTCCAAACTTGTATATTTTCTCAAGGTATGTATATAAGAATGACAAATGTTGGTTACATCATTACAACCACTATAAAAGGACATAGATATTCAAGCAAAGTAAAATGAAGAATCTTTTAAATATGCTACCAATTTCAACAAGACAAGTAAATTAGAACACTGACAACATACTGTTTAACACACTTTCTTCAAAGAGTGATTTAAATCAATTGAAATACGGAAATACATCATTTGTTATGGCTCTAATGACCCCGGTTTGATAGTTCGCATAAAATTTTAAAACATTTCACTAAATAAAGCGTGGGTGTACACATGTACGATGATTCACTATGATTCTTTTACTCTATTTATAAATTTATAACGAAATATATAAATAAATTTATAACGAACACGTGCTAATAATTTTAACTACACCCGTAAAATCTATTTACCTAGTTTACGGCATTTTGAAATTCACTTGAAAATTTGACTCCGCTCTTGCTTAATTATAATTAGTAGTATAGTTAGTATTATTTTACAAACTAAAAGAAAAAGAAAACATGCAGTTTTTAAAAAATGATGAATGTAAAAACCATATTTTAAACATACTTTTATAATTAATCTATTTTCAGATTCGATTTAACTTAATTTTCGATAAACAATCCCACAATACTAAATAAACATATCTTACAATCTTTATTTTTACGTTAACAAAGAGGAGATGCAATTACATGGTACTAAGTCATGAGTGTATATATGACTTGCAAAAATGAAAATGTATGCGCTAGATGAGAATGGTAATACGTAAATACGGCCGCCAATATAAACAGTAAAAGAGACGAAGCCAATATTCGCTAAGGCCACGACAGATTTCAATTTTACGTAAACCTCGTGAAGTCTAATATTCACAAAGAGATTTCTTCCAAATCTACAACCGAACGCGTTAAGGCGAAAATTTATTCTTCCCATTCATGCCCAGCAATGTATCCAAGTTATCCTATCCTTACAAAAATAGAAAACTTTTAAATTAAATTGTAGAACATATTCCAGGGAGCGAGAAGCCGGTTATATTGAAACCCTGCAGAATGTCAGCAAGTTTCAAGTCTAATGCTTTAAGTTCTTTCTAAAATAGCGATAAGAAAAAAATATTTCTGAGTTCCATGTTCCATTATGTAGCCGAAATTAAGTTTGATTAATTTTTGTTTTAAGATTACAATGAGTGATTAATTGTTGAATCAATTTTGAAGCATTTTTATTTCAATCCATCTTAGTTAAAATTAAAGACAATTAGATGTAATGTTGGATGAACATCAAGTTAAGACTAAAATGGCGACTGCGTCGTAAAAATTAGTCACTCAATTGAAATGGCCTTAATTTTAATCATAATAAGTATTTGAAACTGCAAAAAGGGTTAATATAATATAAATGTTATATGTCATATCAGATTATAGAGCAAACGATTCACCAAAAAACGAGGAAGATATTTACATAATATTCGTTCGAGATCTTGAATCAATCGGAGCTTTTTTTTTTTGTTATTTATGTATGTTAGTAGCATAGTTTAATTTAACAAAATTATGTAATTTCATCTTCATGACTTCAAAAATATATTTTAGAATTTCATCTCTTACTATGTGGTTTGTATCAAATGGTTTTGAAGGTTGTTAGTATCAGTATCAGAGCCTTATATTTAAATTAAAAGTATTATCTACGTATAAGTCAACAGCAAACCACTCTGAATAAAACATTGAAAAGGGACGACTATTTGTTACTTGTGACATTTGCGATAGATTTGGATTTAAAACCTCTTAATCTGATTGTGACATGAAACGCATTTGAATTTTGCATTTTCATTATAATTAATTTATCTCTATTTACTTATATCGTGTATGTTTTTAATAAAAGATTACTATTCCTATCTAGCTCCGGAGATAGCGAGTAGAGGGGAGGGGGGGAGGTGGAGGGGTTGGTTGTAAATTATGTCTCTTAGTCCTTCTATTAAAAAATCTTCATCGACAAAAAGTATACTTAAAGTTATGAATAACAAAAAAGTTCTAGCTGATTTTTTTTTATAATAAGTTTGACCGATCTCGAGTTACGAATTTTTGAAACTTTTAGCTTGGGTTCTTGTAATTGTTCCAAAAGCTCTATGTTGCTTTTCATGTCACTATTGCTGCCGTGGTAATTATAGAAGACGAATCCACAGTTTCATCAAAAAACTGTTGAGATATACGACCTCTATACATGTATATGTGCCCATATGCAAATGGAAAAAATATTTTCGTTTAGTTTCGAGGCAATTGCCTCAGTCAATGATTTCTTACTTACACACTAGTATTTCCGCTAAGTACAAACGTCAGTTGAGACTGGAATCAGGTGAGACTGGAGACAGGTATGAGTACCTAAATCACATCATCATCATATAAAATGGTCATAGCCTTCATAGATAATTGATATTCACTTAATTAATTATTATTCTCTAGATTAATTCAGATAGCTGTTTCACGTAGGCAGTTTTATCAAATACTACTTTGTTTACAATTTAATGTAATTAATTATTACATAATTAATTTTATATTTAAACATACATAGATTTTTGTTTAAGCAATTTGTCCCACGTTATGACAGCGACAGTTTGAGAGCTCTTATATATTTTTATCGCGTCGTCATTCGCAGATTTTCTAAATAATAAATCTTTATCATGTTTTAACGTGACAATTATTTCAATGGTATCAAATACTTCCACATATGATATATTTTATGTGGTATGCAAACATTATATAGAATGCAACAGTCGGCTGTTACAACAACTAGATCATTTGTTATTCAAAGTGACGCCGACCACCAACGTTGACACTATTGCATCCGTATTAGCGACTCTATGAGTCTTTATGCTCTGTATAATATATTGATATATTTTTGTAGGGTACCACAGGCGTATCGCTCCAGTATAAATTGTAGATTGTACAAATTATAAGTTATATTCAGTTTAACTTTGAAAACATTAAAATTAATATAACTTATGAAATAACCAAATTTAAAGACATTGACATTGACATTGATTGAAAATCAGAATGAGTATACATATTTCATATTTTTAATAGTAGTCTATGAGTAATAGAATTTTTCCTATAGAGTAGAAATATTTTGAGCGTTTGAGGCAGAACAAAACAAGTTAGTGAAATAATTTAAAATAAAACAAGGCATATTTAATATTTATGTAACCTCGAAGACAAAAACGTCTTCAAAGCAAATAAAATGCCTTATAAGTTTCAAGGTAACGCACAATACAAATTGAATTTGGCCAAAAATAATTTGGGAATGTTGGCACTCGAGTGAAAATCAAGTAAAATTTACCGGCTTAAAACAAATAAAATAGCGCCACTTCCAGCTGAACTTTTGCTGATGGAACATCAAGTCGCTTAAGTTAACAATTGCTCAGAGAAAGGCTATTTCAGTGTCTAAAGCTCGCTGTAAAACTGTTATAAACTCAAAGTTTATTTACTTTAGCTGTTCTTAAGACCTCGCAACTTTTTCTACTAACTGTATTCTACTGAGTATATCTATTTATATAACTGGGTATAAGTTTAATAATGAGTCATTTGCCCGATACAAATAAAACAGCGCTGCTAGGTAAGATAAAATGTGTATGAACAGACATTATATAAATTTATGTACGTATAGCTGTGCATGATAAAAATATTTCACATGAAGTTTATTTTATTGTTTATAGTGCGGTATCAACTTGTATTAATAGAATAAATGTTGTTTAAGGGTTTATTACATTGTTATTGATTCGGAATCGTAAAACATTTATGTATTAGAAAATACGACTATTTTGCGATTACTTTTTTTTTCAAATTTATAGTGTAGTATTGAGATTAACGTTCAAAAATTGAGTGGATTTATTCGAAATTAAATCACTTGGACTATTAAATGACTTTTATTGTTGGCGTGGATGAACTCTCTGGTGATCTCACTGTGATCGATTTAGAAGTCAGCTGTTCGTGTTAAAACTATTATACATTGTCTATGTAAACATTTTTAGTAACTAAAATGAAATTCATTTCACTTGAGGGATTGATATATTTCTATGATTTTGTTTAGCCTTTGATCGGTTAAAATATGTCCTTTCTCAACTTTAACGATGCTGAATTACCTGCCTACTTCTTCAGACATCGAAAATAGGAAAACAAATCATTTATTTTGATAACATGAGTATAGTTTATGAATATTAATGAGGTTTAATTATAATTCAGGTTATTTATTTCAGACTTAATATCACAACATGTTTCTATTTTGTCTTCAATATGTTCGACTTTGTGAAACCAATCAGTGCCAAGTTCTAGATTATTGTTTATTTCTTTATAATACATTTTTCACTTCATATAAATAGATGCAAATGTAGTTGGTATATACAATATGTGTTCTAATTTCTTAGCACCTTGCACTTGGGCGGTCGGTGTTTCTAAAGAGTGCATGCATTCATCTCATGATGCAACAGCTGGGTTTAAGCCAATAACACCTGCTAAACATTATATTGTATCAAAATTATAAATACAGGTACAAATTCTTCAAATCTTCAATTTTAAGCTTGATCATATTTCATGAAATTACTTGAGTAAGAATTCTTTTGTTTTCAGTATCATATATAATGTAAACGACTTTTCTCGCTGTGCTTTTATGATCTTGTTTGAGAAACGGCTTTGTTATTTTATTTACACAAGGCTCTTGTGGTTTTTTAAAAAAATATTTATATTGAGTAATTATATGTTTTGTAAGTCTTAGTTTATTATTAATATATTGAGTTTCATTCTCCGGAGGTCTACTTACAAATAATAGAATAAGGTTAACTCATTTACGTTCTGCATTCACTAATTCTTTGTTAGTTACAGACAATAATAAACGCATAATTGACTACGCTTAAAATAATTAATCTCAAATAAAATATGAAACCATTGAATTGTGTGCAGATTTAAGCAACACTAAAAATCGCACTTAAGGAATTAAATATACTTTATAATCGTGAGATAAATATATTTTTATTGCTTTTTTTGCACAATTGTATTAAATTATTTTCATTCTTGACCTAGAGAACGCTCTTTGAATGAATAGAACGATGAATCAATTTATAATGCGTCCAGCAGTCTGATTGAATCATGATGTCATACCAAGCTAAATTAGAAATCTAGCGGCATTGTGGTTAGCGAGCCGGCGATTATTCATGTATTTTATTACTTATGACACATGCAGCTAAGTTTCAATAACGTTCAAGACACGCGATTTTAGTCCGTATTCCTTGCCAATAGGGATTAAATTTTCAGGCGTAGGTATTGATTTTGGGAAGTAGAGCTCATTAAATGAAATGGGACTAAGGTCACACGGCGTAAATATTCGGGTAGTATTATATAGAAAGTCTATTCTAACTTTGGAACGTGACAGCCACAATTCCTTTTAAAGTTGTGACAGCTTATAGATATTATTATCAAATAATATTGTATATTTAAAATACGATTTTATTTGATTATGGGTGAATGAAAAGCCATGTCAGTTATATAAAAAAAAAACTGCAAAAGAAACAATTACGTAATGTAACAAATATCATTTATATTTAAATAAATCTTGATCAATGAAATAGCATCTTGATTTTATTTTGAATATACATTTTAAAGTAATAGTACTCTTTGTATATAAAATTGTAAAAGCCGTAATTGTTTAATGTTTTGGCAGTTATTTTAAAAATTAGTTACCAGTCTAGCGAAAGAAAAAATTACATTATATGTAGTAATAAAACAGAGAAATAGGCTTTTACGTACTCGTACTTACACAATTTTTACTTGCGTCCATTTCCCTATTGGCAGCTCTTATGAGGATTCATAAACCCTTCATTTTATTTTTAATTTAACTACTAAATTTCTAAGTTCAAGTGTATACATCCATCAATCTATAAAAAAAAGATTATTTATCCAAAGAAATTATCAGTTACCTTACAAGGGCTTATTAAAATAGATATAATATGTCGAGAATGTCACTATAGTAATTTCAGATACGGAATTTAATATATTCTTATTTGGAAATACTCTGCATGATACTATGAATTCTATCTCTATCTCTTACTATCGAATTCTTACTAAAAGTAATATTACTTTCATAATATTTCGATAGGGAGTTTTGATGACGTCATCCTGAATCATTCTTTTACTATTGGAAACATTATTAACTCGTACCATGAAGTTTCGTTTTGACATTTGAAACAATAATATTATATCGTTTATTATAAATGTTGTATTGTTCATTCATTCTTTTATGTTTTTAAGAATTAAACAATTTAGTTTTATAGAGCTCACGGTACGAACCAAAGTAATATTATTATAATATTGGAACCTCTTAAAACTATTATAGTTTTTTTTTAATATTTCATGCTAGGCATGCTAGTCTTTCTAGAAAACACGAGTATTTAGTATAACATATTATTTCAACGAAAATTTTCTATGATACCATTGATCTCCGTGACTTCATCCGTATTGAAATACAATTAATAAAGATTTACAATTTTTTATAATAGATATAGTATTTGTACACAATACATACAAACATATTATTTTTATTTTATTCAATCAATTAGTTATATCAATTTATTGGTTTGTGTCATACAAACTGTACTGAAACGTCATACGTTTAAAGCGCCTGTTTTAATTCATTGAGGTATTTATCTGTGATACATTGATAGCGGTGAATCACAAATTGTTGAAGCTATTAAATCTCAAAAATAAAATATACCTTAATTTAGTTCCGTCAATTTTTGTGACTAATTTATCGTCGTTTGTTTCGTAAAAATGCACGTAATATTTCAAGCTTTTTTTAAGTAGTCGTAAATCATAACATATCCACTTTTAAATATATAAATTTCTATCAGCCAGTTCATATTAAAAAACTAACCATTCATATTTTAATTTTAACTAGTCTAGTATATATTTTATTAATATGAAAAAAAGTAAGACAAAAAATACTTATTAAACACGTCTGTAAAGGTACGTTCATATTGCTCAAAAGCATTCCATTACTAGGTAGTAAGTTAGGTAGGTAAGGTAGTTTTCATATCTGGTCATACTGAAGACTCTAAAAGCCGCCACATTCGTAGTCAGTGCTATAAATTCCAAGCATTTCGGCCTTTCATAAACCGGGGCGTGAAGGCGTTTGTGATAAGCTGTGTGAACCCACGTAATAAACGGTTCACAAAGTTTCCATTTATATATATATATATTAAAAAAACATGATTTTAATAAAATGTATATATAAGTTATATGTCCAAAGTTACTTTGTATAAGTTGTTTTTTCGTATTTCAATTACTCTACAAATTAAGTTGAGTTGGAATGTTACAAAGTTAAGGCCAAAGTTCTAATCTGAAATTGTTGAATTGATCACTCCTTGGCACCTTCGTTGTTAACGTGATCGTACATTTTTTATTTCGTGAGGTCTAAACAACTCATTATCCAAAAAAATACTTGTCCCGATCAAGTCAACGAAGTTAGTCGGTCGATCTGTGGTGTTGCGCTTCCTGTAAAGTTTTTCTTTAAATGTCTGTCAAGTCTCTGCATATTCCCAATTTTGACTATTATAAAATGCTATTTAGCATTAGGTCTGCCCATTGTAAAATTTTTTGTTGGAACAATAAGGATTAAATAAATATGAAATAAATACAGCAACCACTAAAAGTATATATTAAAGCATTTTTCTATTATTAAGCTTTACTTTTTATAAATATCTGATATTTCCAGTCATGTAAAATGTTCTTAACATTTAATAATATAAAAGATATTATACATACAAAAAATGTAATAAAAACCATCCTCAAATGATTAAAGCTTTGAACAAAAAATCCATTTTTTTGGTAAAATGTGCTGAAGATGGGTATGTTTGGGTTTTGGTTTATTTATTCATGTTTCTATAAAGTGCAAGTGAGAAATTACTCATTTCTGTAATGATGTTAGCGTAGATTTATTTTAAAGGATCTGTTTGAAGAAATTAAGACAATATAATTCCTCCAGTAATTTTTTTTTGAGTAATTTTGTAGAAAAATACATGACATTCAATTTAATTATTATAAAGAGCCATTGTTTTCTAAACTGTACATTTGTATTTTAGAAATAGATATACGAGAGTTACCTAATTACAATTCAATGTAGCGGTCGCATTATAAAAATAATTGTTCCTCGATATAGAACATTCATTTAATTCCTTTCACAGATGTTAAATGTTATACATAGATTTATACAGTATGTTGATAAACATTTATATTTTCAAAATGATTATATTAAGTCCATAATATTAGCAATGCTATGGACTTAATATTAAAAATACTAGTGAATAATTGGGCGAAAATTACTGAAACGGGTAGCATGTGGCGGCGACGTGAGACCAGTTTGGGATTATTGTTTTATTTATAAACGATATTAATATTTGCATTTTCAACTGCTAAATATCAGCACAGAAATGCATAAATATTTAAAGTAGTAATTATGATCTGGGTTTTTACTTTTTGAATACATTTTCCATGGAATATGTATCATGAGCAGATTTTTTATTTAAGGACACCATAATATTACGTCTTTCTTATACCAAGATGTCACCATTTCATAACCAATCATTATTTTAAATCTATTTTAATTGAATCAATATTAGCTATATTTAACATTACTGAACAGTCAACGTATTGAATTAATTTATCAACATGGGAGCTTGTATTAAAAAGCAATTATAGGTGATTTTATTAGACTACCCTCTTATAAAACTTATTATCTCTAGGAAAGATTGAACGAGCTTATATCAAATATAAATCCATCAAATTTAATTGAAATAGTAAAAATGTTCTCATTTTCCTCTTCTAATATAATAAGATAAGTAATAACTGTTAAAGTGCATTGAGTAATAAAATCTGTAATAAATGTATGAATGATATTTCATACCCCATATGATGTGTAAATATAAAAATTGGTAGGAATGCCAGGTAAATTAATGTAAAAATATAATTTGTCTGTGACTAACCACCTAACACTTTTATTAGGATTCAAATATTTTCAATAAAAAAACTCATCAATTATATTTAAAACGGTAAAAAGACAAAATACCTTGTAAAGTAGTAAATTAAACATATTGTTAATTTGCAAAACTGTTTGCTCAACTTAGTTTACCTTTGTTTATTAAACGTCTCTTACGCCCATTGGGATTACTTCTCATTAATTGAGACACTCCAGTCATATTTGAGTTTCAGAAATCAAGGTTGTTATCGATTGTTATTAAATCTATTGGTTCTAACAGATTTGTTTATTTTTAATGATTTCAGATATTGCCAAGAAAGGAAATCTTTTTAATATATGGAAGTAGTTAGTAGTTAAATGCATTCATTATTTTACATAACTGCCCTTGATTGTTTGTTTTGATTACTTACAAAATCACTATTTTGATTACTTACGAAACAAAAATCTCATGTACTTTTAAAAGTCGAAAAAACCTAGTATTAAATTTACCTATATGTAAACTGTAGGAACAAATATAAGCTTTCAGACTTGAAGAAAAAAAATTCGTTGGAAATATTTGTCGAATTGTATTTTAAGTAAGTTATAAAAGCTCAGGTCCGTATATAAGTGTATTCGAACGTGTAGTTTGTTGATAGGGTATGATTTAAAAACTTTTGAAAATTTTGAAAAAGTAAAAAAGCAGGAGTTGATATGTATTTTACTAGCTTTTATTTACCTTGCAATGTATGTATGTTGACTTGGGTCGAATCTCTTGTAAGTTAAATTTGATATATTTCCTAGTTTCTGATTAATATTTGAATTATACCTTTATTTCTTATGGCAATACAATTATCTTCTCTTGAATTATCTTCTCTTGAGATCTTGAATCAATCGGAGCTTTTTTTTATTATTTATGTATGTTAGTAGCATAGTTTAATTTAACAAAATTATGTAATTTCATCTTCATGACTTCAAAAATATATTTTAGAATTTCATCCCTTACTATGTGGTTTGTATCAAATGGTTTTGAAGATTTTTAGTGTCAGAGCCTTATATATAAATTAAAAGTAATAATAAGTCAACAGCAAACCACTCTGAATAAAACATTGAAAAGGGACGACTATTTGTTACTAGTGACGTTTGCGATCGATTAGGATTTAAAACCTCTTAATCTGATTGTGACATGAAACGCATTTGAATTTTGCATTTTCATTATAATTAATTTATCTCTATTTACTTATATCGTGTATGTTTTTAATAAAAGATTACTATTCCTATCTAGCTCCGGAGATAGCGAGTAGAGGGGAGGGGGGGGAGGTGGGGGAGGTGGGGGGTTGGTTGTAAATCATATGTCTCTTAGTCCTTCTATTAAAAAATCTTCATCGACAAAAAGTATACTTAAATGAATGAATAACAAAAAAGTTCTAGCACATTTTTTTTTTTAAATAATTTTGACCGATCTCGAGTTACGAATTTTTGAAACTTTTATCTTGGTTGATTGTGATTTTTCCAAAAGCTCTATATTGCTTTTCATGTCACCATTGCTGCCTTGTTAATTATAGGAGACTAATCCACAGTTTCATCAAAAAACTGTTGAGATATACGACCTCTATACATGTATATGTGCCCATATGCAAATGGAAAAAATATTTTCGTTTAGTTTCGAGGCAATTGCCTCAGTCAATGATTTCTTACTTACACACCAGTATTTCCGCTAAGTACAAACGTCAGTTGAGACTGGAATCAGGTGAGACTGGAGACAGGTATGAGTACCTAAATCACATCATCATCATATAAAATGGTCATAGCCTTCATAGATAATTGATATTCACTTAATTAATCATTATTCTCTAGATTAATTCAGATAGCTGTTTCACGTAGGCAGTTTTATCAAATACTACTTTGTTTACAATTTAATGTAATTAATTATTATATAATTAATTTTATATTTAAACATACATAGATTTTTGTTTAAGCAATTTGTCCCACGTTATGACAGCGACAGTTTGAGAGCTCTTATATATTTTTATTGCGTCGTCATTCGCAGATTTTCTAAATAATAAATCTTTATCATGTTTTAACGTGACAATCATTTCAATGGTATCAAATACTTCCACATATGAAATATTTTATGTGGTATGCAAACATTATATAGAATGCAACAGTCGGCTGTTACAACAACTAGACCATTTATTATGCAAAGTGAGGCCGACCACCAACGTTGACACTATTGCATCCGTATTAGCGATATCTGTATATGAGTCTATGCTCTGTATAATATATTGATATATTTTTGTAGGATACCACAGGCGTATCGCTCCGGTATAAATTGTAGATTGTACAAATTATAAGTTATATTCAGTTTAACTTTGAAAACATTAAAATTAATATAACTTATGAAATAACCAAATTTAAAGACACATTGATTGAAAATCAGAATGAGTATACATATTTCATATTTTTAATAGTAGTCTATGAGTAATAGAATTTTTCCTATAGAGTAGAAAGATATTTTGAGCGTTTGAGGCAGAACAAAACAAGTAAGTGAAACAATTTAAAATAAAACAAGGCATATTTAATATTTATGTAACCTCGAAGACAAAAACGTCTTCAAAGCAAATAAAATGCCTTATAAGTTTCAAGGTAACGTACAATACAAATTGAATTTGGCCAAAAATAATTTGGGAATGTCGGCACTCGAGTGAAAATCAAGTAAAATTTACCGGCTTAAAATAAATGGAATAGCGCCACTTCCAGCTGAACTTTTGCTGATGGAACATCAAGTCGCTTAAGTTAAGAATTGCTCAGAGAAAGGCTATTTCTGTGTCTAAAGCTCGCTGTAAAACTGTTATAAACTCAAATTTCGGAATTTCGGAATCGTAAAACATTTATGTATTAGAAAATACGACTATTTTGCGATTACTTTTTTTTTCAAATTTATAGTGTAGTATAGAGATTAACGTTCAAAAATTGAGTGGATTTATTCGAAATTAAAACATTTGGACTATTAAATGACTTTTCTTGTTGGCGTGGATGAACTCTCTGGTGATCTCACTGCGATCGATTTAGAAGTCAGCTGTTCCCGTGAAATCTATTATACATTGTCTATCTAAACATTGTTAGTAAATAAACTGAAATTCGTTTTACTTTTGTATATTTCTGATTTTGTTTAGTGCTGCCTTTGATCGGTTAAAATATTTCCTTTCTAAACTTTAACGATGCTGAGTTACCTGCCTACTTCTTCAGACATCGAAAATGGGAAAACAAATTATTTATTTTGATGATATGAGTTTAGTTTATGAATATTAATGAAACCAGTCGGTGCCGAGTTCTAGATTATTGTTTATTTCTTTATAATACAGTTTTTGCTTCATATAAATAGATGCAAATGTAGCCAACTACATTTGCATCTATTTATATATACATATATACATATACCAATATATACAATATGTGTTCTAGTTTCCTAGCACCTTGCACTTGGCCGGTCGGTGTTTCTAAAGAGTGCAAGCATTCATCTCATGATGCAACAGCTGGGTTTAAGCCAATAACACCTGCTAAACATTATATTGTATCAAAATTATAAATACAGGTACAAATTCTTCAAATCTTCAATTTTAAGCTTGATCATATTTCATGAAATTACTTGACTAAGAATTCTTTTGTTTTCAGTATCATATATAATGTAAACGACTTTTCTCGCTGTGCTTTTATGATCTTGTTTGAGAAACGGCTTTGTTATTTTATTTACACAAGGTTTTTGATGGTTTTTAAAAAAAATAATTATATAGAGTAATTATATATTTTGTGAGTCTTAGTTTATTATTAATATATTGAGTTTCATTCTCCCGAGGTCTACTTACAAATAATAGAATAAGGTTAACTCATTTACGTGCTGCATTCACTAATTCTTTGTTAGTTACAGACAATAACAAACGCATAATTGACTACGCTTAAAATAATTAATCTCAAATAAAAGATTATACCATAGAATTGTGTGCAGATTTAAGCAACACAAAAAATCACACTTAAGGAATTAAATATACTTTATAATCGTGATATAAATATATTTTTATTGCTTTTTTTGCACAATTGTATAAAATTATTTTCATTCTTGACCTAGAGAACGCTCTTTGAATGAATAGAACGATGAATCAATTTATAATGCGTCCAGCAGTCTGATTGAATCATGATGTCATACCAGGTTAAATTAAAAATCTAGCGGCATTGTGGTTAGCGAGCCGGCGATTATTCATGTATTTTATGACTTATGACACATGCAGCTAAGTTTCAATAATGTCAAGTCACGCGATTTTAGTCCGTATTCCTTGCCAATAGGGATTAAATTTTCAGGCGTAGGTATTGATTTTGGGAAGTAGAGCTCATTAAATGAAATGGGACTAAGGTCACACGGCGTAAATATTCGGGTAGTATTATATAGAAAGTCTATTCTAACTTTGGAACGTGACAGCCACAATTCCTTTTAAAGTTGTGACGGCTTATAGATATTATTATCAAATAATATTGTGTATTTAAAATACGATTTTATTTGATTATAGGTGAATGAAAAGCCATGTCAGTTATATAAAAAAAAAACTGCAAAAGAAATAATTACGTAATGTAACAAATATCATTTATATTTAAATAAATCTTGATCATTGAAATAGCATCTTGATTTTATTTTGAATATACATTTTATAGTAATAGTACTCTTTGTATATAAAATTGTAAAAGCCGTAATTGTTTAATGTTTTGGCAGTTACGTTGAATATTAGTTACCAGTCTAGCGAAAGAAAAAATTACATTATATGTAGTAATAAAACAGAGAAATAGGCTTTTACGTACTCGTACTTACACAATTTTTACTTGCGTCCATTTCCCTAATGGCAGCTCTTATGAGGATTCATAAACCCTTCATTTTATTTTTAATTTAACTACTAAATTTTATAAACTCAAGTGTGCCCATCCATCAACCTATAAAAAAAACATTATTTATCCAAAGAAATTATCAGTTACCTTACAAGGGCTTATTAAAATAGAAATAATATGTCGAGAATGTCACTATAGTAATTTCAGATACGGAATTTAATATATTCTTATTTGGAAATACTCTGCATGATTACTATGAATTCTATCTCTATCTCTTACTATCGAATTCGTACTAAAAGTAATATTACTTTGATAATATTTCGATAGGAAGATTTGATGACGTCATCCGGAATCATTCTTTTACTATTGGAGACATTATTAACTCGTACCATGAAGTCTGTTTTGACATTTGAAACAATAATATTATATCGTTTATTAAAATGTTGTATTGTTCAATCATTCTTTTATGTTTTTAAAAATTAAACAATTTAGTTTTATAGAGCTCACGGTACGTACCAAAGTAATATTATTATAATATTGGAACCTCTCAAATAGTTTTTTTTTAATATTTCATGCTAAGCATGCTAGTCTTTCTAGAAAACACGAGTATTTAGTATAACATATTATTTCAACGAAAATTTTCTATGATACCATTGATCTCCGTGACTTCATCCACATTGAAATATAATGAATAAAGATTTACATTTTTTATGATAGATATATTATTTGTACAGAATACATACAAACGTATTATTTTTATTTTATTCAATCAATTAGTTATATCAATTAATTAGTTTGTATGACACAAACCAATAAATTATACTGAAACGTCATAACGTTTAAAGCGCTTGTTTTAATTCATTGAGGTATTTAGCCGTGATGCATTGAGAGCGGTGAATCACAAATTGTTTAAGCTATTAAATCTCAAAAATAAAATATACCTTAATTTAGTTCCGTCAATTTTTGTGACTAATTTATCGTCGTTTGTTTCGTAAAAATGCACGTAATATTTTAAGCTTTTTTTAAGTAGTCGTAAATCATAACATATCCACTTTTAAATTTAAATTTCTATCAGCCAGTTCATATTAAAAAACTTACCATTCATATTTTAATTTTAACTAGTCTAGTATATATTTTATTACTTAATATGAAAATAAGTAAGACAAAAAATACTTATTAAACACGTCTGTAAAGGTACGTTCATATTGCTCAAAAGCATTCCATTACTAGGTAGTAAGTTAGGTAGGTAAGGTAGTTTTCACATCTGGTCTACTGAAGACTCTAAAACTCGCCACATTCGTAGTCAGTGCTATAAATTCCAAGCATTTCGGCCTTTCATAAACCGGGGCGTGAAGGCGTTTGTGATAAGCTGTGTAAACCCACGTAATAAACGGTTCACAGAGTTTCCATTTATATATATATATATATATATATATTAAAAAAACATGATTTTAATAAAATGTATGTATAAGTTATATGTCCAAAGTTACTTTGTATAAGTTGTTTTTTCGTATTTCAATTACTCTACAAATTAAGTAGAGTTGGAATGTTACAAAGTTAAGGCCAAAGTTCTAATCTGAAATTGTTGAATTGATCACTCCTTGGCACCTTCGTTGTTAACGTGATCGTACATTTTTCATTTCGTGAGGTCTATACAACTCATTACCCAAAAAATACTAAATATCCCGATCAAGTCAACGAAGTTAGTCGGTCGATCTTTGGTGTCGCGCTTCCTGTAAAGTTCCTCTTAAAATGTCTATCAAGTCTCTGCATATTCCCAATTTTGACTGTTATAAAATGCTATTTACCATTAAGTCCGCCCATTGTAAAATTTTTTATTGGAACAATAAGGATTAAATAAATATGAAATAAATACAGCAACCACTAAAAGTATATATTAAAGCATTTTTCTATTATTAAGCTTTACTTTTTATAAATATCTGATATTTCCAGTCATGTAAAATGTTCTTAACATTTAATAATATAAAAGATATTATACATACAAAAAATTTAATAAAAACCATCCTCAAATGATTAAAGCTTTGAACAAAAAATCCATTTTTTTGGTAAAATGTGCTGAAGATGGGTATGTTTGAGTTTTGGTTAATTAATTCATGTTTCTATATAGTGCAAGTGAGAAATTACTCATTTCTGTGATGATGTTAGCGTAGATTTATTTTCAAGGATCTGTTTGAAGAAATTAAGACAGTATAATTTCTCCAGTAATTTTTTTTTTTTGAGTAATTTTGTAGAAAAATACATGACATTCAATTTAATTATTATAAAGAGCCATTGTTTTCTAAACTGTACATTTGTATTTTAGAAATAGATATACGAGAGTTACCTAATTACAATTCAATGTAGCGGTTGCATTATAAAAATAATTGTACCTCGATATAGAACATTCGTTAATTCCTTTCACAGATGTTAAATGTTATACATAGATTTATACAGTATGTTGATAAACATTAATATTTTCAAAATGATTATATTAAGTCCATAATATTAGCAATGCTACGGACTTAATATTAAAAATACTAGTGAATAATTGGGCGAAAATTACTGAAACGGGTAGCATGTGGCGGCGACGTGAGACCAGTTTGGGAATATTGTTTTATTTATAAACGATATTAATATTTGCATTTTCAACTGCTAAATATCAGCACAAAAATGCATAAATATTTAAAGTAGTAATTATGATCTGGGTTTTTACTTTTTGAATACATTTTCCACGGAATATGTATCATGAGCAGATTTTTTATTTAAGGACACCATAATATTACGTCTTTCTTATACCAAGATGTCACCATTTTATAATCAATCATTACTTTAAATCTATTTTACTTGAATCAATATGAGTTATATTTAACGTTACTGAACAGTCAACGTATTGAATTAATTTATCAGCACGGGACGTTGTATTTAAAAGCAAGTATAGGTGATTTTATTAGACTACCCTCTTATAAAATTTATTACGCCTAGGAAATATTGAACGAGCTTATGTCAAATATAAATCCGTCAAATTTAATTGAAAAAGTGAAAATGTTCTCATTTTTTTCGTCTACATAAGTAATAACTATTAAAGTGCATTGAGTAATATAATCTGTAATATGATATGTAAATATACAAATTGGTAGGAATGCCAGGTAAATTAATGTAAAAATATAATTTGTCTGTGATTAACTACATAACACTTTTATTAGGATTCAAATATTTTCAATAAAAAAACTCATCAATTATATTTAAAAGACAAAATACCTTGTAAAGTAGTAAATTAAACATATTGTTAATTTGCACAAAACTGTTTGCTCAACTTAGTTTACCTTTGCTTATTAAACGTCTCTTATGCCCATTGGGATTACTTCTCATTAGTTGAGACACTCCAGTCATATTTGAGTTTCAGAAATTAAGGTTGTTATCGATTGTTATTAAATCTATTGGTTCTAACAGATTTGTTTATTTTTAATGATTTCAGATATTGCCAAGAAAGGAAATCTTTTTAATATATGTAAGTAGTTAGTAGTTAAATGCATTCATTATTTTACATAACTGCCCTTGATTGTTTGGTTTGATTACTTACAAAATCACTATTTTGATTACTTACGAAACAAAAATCTCATGTATGTTTTAAAAGTAAAAAAACTAGTATTAAATTAACCTATATGTAAACTGTAGGAACAAATATAAGCTTTCAGACTTGAAGAAAAAAAATTCGTTGGAAATATCTGTCGAATTGTATTTTAAGTAAGTTATAAAAGCTCAGGTTCTGTATATAAGTGTATTCGAACGTGTAGTTTGTTGATAGGGTATGATTTAAAAACTTTTGAAAATTTTAAAAAAGTAAAAAAGCATGAGTTGATATGTATTTTACTAGCTTTTATTTACCTTGCAATGTATGTATGTTGACTTGGGTCGAATCTCTTGTAAGTTAAATTTGATACATTTCCTAATTTGTGATTAATATTTGAATTATACCTTTATTTCTGTTGGCAAACAATTATGCATAGCAATGTCGTTCTAAGTAAAAAAATCCGTGGCAACAAAGTGTCGGATTACATATTTTTGTACTACCCTCCACAATATAGGTAATAAACTTGAATAGTAGAGAAGAGTGCACACTCAAAAACATCAAAATTGTAATATCAAAACTTGATTTACATTCGCTTTTTTAAAGTTTTGAAAATGTATTTTAAAAGTATTGAAGAACTACGAAACTAAATAAACAAGCAAACAATGACACATTAGACGAAATTTATAGACTTAGCAATATTATATCTTATATATTATATCCAGCGACTTATCAGTTTCAATATTGAAGGATATAAAAAGAAGAAAAAATCACTTTCATTCAACTAAAAGCCATAAATTTGTTTCTTCAAACCATTCTTATGATATAAATAAAGCTTTACCTTTTTATATAAACATTATTTATTCTTAGAATTACCTTTATTAATAACAATTTAAATTAGTGGTCTATTCTTGCTTGTTTATTATATTTAATATAAATGGAAATATCATTTTACATAAACCGTACCCGTCCTCAAATGTGCTTTAGAAATAGTATTTTGTTGTTTATTTGAAAGGAGGACTCAGAAAGAAAACTGTTACATTTAATAATTAATAATAATTTTCTAATATTTACAACATACACTAAAATAATGTAAATATATTATATTAATTCAAATAATTAGATAAGCCTGTTCAAAGTACCACAAATCCTGATCAATACCTAATAAAAAATGGATACCGCTTCGAAGAATCTATTTGAGAATTCTATTTTCCGTACAATGCACATATTTTACCGCTCATATATTTTCTTCTATTTTTCTATCATCGATCATATAAGAGCGGGAATTTTACGAGCGCTACCGGCAGTACAAAAAGAAAATCAACTCGTGTATAGTAGAGTGGCCATGTTGATTTAATAACGAGGATTTCATATATTAAATTAAATTAATTTTTTTCATAAACATATCCACACTCAATTATCATCCTATTTTTTCCTAAGCAGTTGGCAGTAGTGTGAGCACTCTTTTTCCACGAAATATTTTTCCTTCCCAGAGTGGTATTTGGGGTAAGCCTATTGGCAATCCGGGCTCTATTCTTGTTCCACGCTAGTAATTTTCGATTCCATTGTCACGTATATAATCCTTTTATAAGTGGTATATAAATTGATAAAACATTTCAAGCATAGATAAATATGGTTCATTTGCACTCTTTCTCCATATAAAGACTTAATAATTTTAACATTCTCTCAAGAAGGTTTACTAATTCACTTTAACCCTTCATTTAGATTGACTAGTCGATTGACTGCTCTCTGACTATTAAACTCCCTCATTATTATTTGAGTTCGATAGCGAGTGGATATTGAGAGTTGATTTGATACTTTCTGAAAATAATTTCGAGCTAATTTAGAAATGACTTTACGTGGTTCTAGTATTTATTATTATTATAAATTCATAGTTTTACAGGATTAAGTCGGAAATAGAAAAAGACCACCATTAAAACACTTTAAAGGTGTTTCATTGTTGGTCATAATATTAATAAATCATACACACAAAAAAAGATCTACAATTATTTCGCATGATGTATTATAATACTACAAGTTTATTCGTCTCTTATTCGCGCTATTTTTCACTTTTCTGAGATAAAATTAGGAAAACTTGATAAATGAAGGAAAAGGAATTGTACAGTCAAATGTTACTTAAATCTCTTGGCTTGCCGCCAAGTTGCTGGAGGCATTAATGAATAACGTACAAGGTTTGGCAATTGTCCTTACAGAAAGCATGGCCGCGGACGGTGTTACGGTCAATAAAGTATTACAAAATAAAATGAAACTCCTAAAATATCAGGAAAAAATAATCTGTTTAAGAGTTTTGTTTTTGGTGTTTGGCTAAATTTGATAATATTTTATTTTTAAAAATATATTCATTTGGTTATGCTGTAATAATTTTTCGTGTGTTTCTATTTGGAATCGTGTTACATAACGACGACTTTTACATTAAATATATTTTTAAATAAAATCAGTTATATTCAAAGTTGGGTTCTTAAATCTACGTATATAAACAATATCTCGGAAAACCAATCTTTTATAACTCTACGTCAAGAAAAAACATTATATAAGTACAATATAGGTGTTATATTGATCTACTTATCTATTAAAAGCAATAAACATACAAAAGTTTATTATGAGCCCACCTCATGTTCACCGTTACTAATTTGTTTTCAATATATTTTAATATACCGCCTTTGATGGTAAATTATTTATGTTTGCCAAAGAACTTTAGCATGTTTTGTTTAACTTAATAAGGAATAGTATTGCTTAACAAGTGCAATATACAAAAAATTCGACTACCGTCATTGTCATTAATGAACTGGTTCCATTACGTTGGTTTATGTTATCAATCTTTCTTCTAAAATATTTATTGTCTTGTGTGGGTAGTTACTTAATTTGAAACATACATGTAGAATCTATTAAGCTGTATAAAGAAAACATAAATTTCACAAATTAATTGGGTGATGAATGGTTATCCGTTATTAATAATATATTACTTTGGATAGTTTATTCATAATAATTAAAATATTTTAATCTAATTTCTTAATTCGGTAAAAATTATTACACTTGAAAAGTTATTCCATACATGACATCAATCTATTTAAATATATAAACATTATATTTTATCTTTTAGTTCTCTATGTCTCATCCGGTCAACTGATATTTTAAGATAATATATTTCGTAGATTTTTATCGTATTATTATCTTGAAAATGAATTGATATTATTAATTGAAGCAATAACCAAATATAATTAATAATATGTTAGTTATATTATTAATTTTAAACTCAACTCATTTAATAAAATCACTTTTTTGCGTTTTATCTGTAATTGTATCGGTACTATTTCTTGTATAAAATATCTTAGGCTTAGTACATTTGTATCGTATCATTATTTTATTGCCTTTAAATTATTAATGTTTACTGTAATAATATGTTTTTTTCATATAAGATGAAGCGGATTGGAATATAAGTTTGATTCGATGAAGAGCTTAGCTTTAATTTCATTTTAAAGATATGCTCTTTTCAATTTGACTTCATTGACTCACTTGTACCCACTTTATTTATAATGTATGTTTAATTTGGTTACAAGACCAAAGTTGTCACTGCCCCCCCCCCCCCTACCCTCTCAAATTATAAATCATCTAACATCATTTAAATATATAAATTTTAATTTTATAATAATTATACTAGCTGTACTATTTGGTAAATTTATCCTTTACTTTTGTAAACACTGTCTTTTATATTTTCTAGTGTGTTGTCCTTCCTTAGTTTAGTAATCCTAAAAGGCTTTAAAAGGCTTAGTAATCCTAAAAGGCTTAAACGAATTAGTTAAGATTTCCAAAAAATATATATTGAAAGATGTAAACGTTTCTTACTCAGCATCTTTAATCATCATCAGAGAAATCCCGATTTTGCCAAACGTATATCGTCTCCTGATATTGTCTCAGTGGATCTCTATGTTGCAAAATGTTTCAGATAATGTATTAAAGATGTAAAAAATTGCAGAAATGCTGTAAAACAATGAAAATTATAATATTCAAAGCCTTTTATCAAAAACATTATTTTTTTACTATACTACATACATTTATTTACTTTTCATCCCATACATCGCTTAAGATATAAAATAGATAAAACCATAATTAATAATAGAACAAATAACGCTTACATTATATTCGCTCTCCTTTCTAGATCGGACTGAAAGTCGTTAGGAGCCATAAGGCTAAATGGCAAGTCTGGATGCGCAATATTTTTCCGTAAAGTCAAAAGTTAACCATTTACTTAATTGTTTTACACTTTATTTATGTTTATAATCATTACTAACAATGTATTCAACCTTAACTTGAATTTCAGTTTCTTTTCTGTTGTATTATATTTTATTACTTTTAAAATGTCAGCCAGTTCAGCTCTTGACACATGTGTTCCTTCATACGGGAAGTTATCCTCAGTCTTAGTTGTCACAGTTAATAATAATATATATTTTTTAAATTGTGATGTAGTAGACGTGAATAAATTGATTGATTGATTGATAATTTGATTTGATAAACTCTTCCATCGCATTGTTTTAATATTTAAAAAAGTATTAAACCCTTTTGCTTGATAAAGTGGTATATTTTATCTAACAGAAAGGTTTGAATCTATCTTAATCTTTTACTTTTTATTTTGTATATTTAACGAGACTTTAGGGAGAGATAAAATAAAAACTTCAATAATTTAACTAACTCACTGTACGATACAGATATCATAATTACATTTAACTATATAATTTATTTATTATAGCTTCTTTACTAAACATTTTTACGTGCTCAAAGCCTTGGGTGCAGATCTACAGAATTCAAGGTACAATTCATTTTGGCAGTTTGAGTAAACGTTCTACTCCATTGAAATTCGCACGTGTTACCTTCCAAAGCGACTGTAAAATGAATGACTATTGCTATATATTCTCTTATGGGAGTGATTCGCTTGAATAGTCTTGATCCTATCCTCTGAAAAAAGGGGTTGTAATCATTCATAAAAGTAATATAAACCCTTATTATTATGGTATTAAATAGACATTTATATGTTGGTTCATATCTAGTATATTCGAATTTTAATAAAATTATTTCAATACAGACATTAGACAGTTTTGGGAAAAACATTGTTCTGTTATTTAAGATATATAAAGGTACATATTCCACATTTAAAGGAACTTTCAAAATATTTTACACTTGAAAACATCATTTTATCGTAATAGCTTTAAATTATGTTGAGGCGTGTCTTCGAGTGGAAAATCTTAAAATAATATTAAAACTAAAGTATCATATAATGTAACACACTGACAATTTCACTCTAAATAACAATTATTGGTGTTGACAGATTGAACAAATCAAGCGGTTAACGTTTTGCAAAAGTGACAATATTTTTAGAGATTGCTTGGAATTTCAAAAAGGTATAAAATGAAATTTTCAGATACGCTTCAATATAACTGTACGCTTCCCAATCTCTTCACAATTGCATTTCCTCAAAAGGGTAAACACCCAAGATTGGGTTTCATATAACTCAATATGCGAGTTCTGCTGATTCACGTATCTACCATACGTATTCAGGTAACATAAACTCAGAGAGATGGAAGTTTATGCTTGTAATGAATACTGCGCTTATAGTATTATAAGTATAAAAAATATTTTTTTTATATGTTTTTGAAGTACAAGAAAGAAGTTTTTGAAATACAAGTAATCTTTAATTTTTTTACTTCGTTATATAAATACTATTATTAGAGAGACGAAGCTTCTTAGCATTCCATGGGCTTACCGTGCGCCGTGTGGCGTCACCATGTATGAAATGATAATAGCTGTAAATAGTTCCGTGTATAAATGTAAGGTGCTGCAATGCTGCTAAAAAGTTAAGGAAGGCTGATGAATAGATCGAGTGAATATCAGAGCTTACGAAGTTTTTCAATATCTGTGCTTACAAAGAAACTTTGTAAGCACTGATATGAATGGTACAGGCGAGTGGACGAAGCCTAACTGACTCGTTAATAGAAAAAAAATGGAAGACGGTGACCTAAAAATTTTTGTGTAAGATACGAAGTAACGAAAATACATAAATAGAGTAGAATCTACAAATGTTATATTTATTATAATTTTCAATTAAAAATCTATGTAGCTGCTGTTACAAAATTTAATTAAAAAATAAACTTGAAGTGGCTTCATCGCAAACGGATCCCAGACTCTTTTAATATTATTATACAACTTCATAAAAAATAAATGAAAGAAAATGTTACAATTACTTGACGACGTTTTGTATTCGATTAAATTCTAATATTACCTACAATTGTAGATAATAAAATAAATCACAATGGCTATAGTAGGCATTATTTTGTTACAATGATTTCTAAGAAATATTTTAATATATATTTTTTAATAAACATATGAAAAATTCGTTAGAAATCCGTGTCGAAAACAATATTAAAAGACAATTCAATACAATAAATATAACATTTATTCGTAAGCAAAGTATTGTTAAAAGTTATTGTATGAATATTTAAATCCAATTCCAATCACAAATGACGCAACAAAACCCACAAACAAATAAAAATATTATAACAAATACAATAAATATAATTATCATTTAACATGATGTCACTGCGGTAACATTTTCTAGAAGAGCTCTTATAAAGTTATAGAAATAAACTTATTCGTAGAAATATTATGGTCTGTATTATAAATTCTAGTGAATCACTTTGTTTTCAAATGTTATTTTAGTAGTAAGAGTGAACTTAGATCTTAGATATGTCAAAAGATAAAAAAATATATTATAAGGACGTATCTTAAGATAAATACTATAATTTTACTTATAATATGTATTACACGTGTTTTCAAATTATTGGAACTTGAAAATGAAATTACGATTCTTGAACATGAAGCAAAGAAAAGAAAAATTTTCATCTCCTATTTGGTCCTTAGTTGTGGGAGATAGAGAATGTTTTCTTAGTAGAGGACTTCTACGTTGCAAAAGAATATTTTAAAGTGGTTTGTTTTGCAGTCAGGCCAACGTCACAAGTTTGGTTTTTCTGCTAGCTCTCATATTATTACTATAACATACGATACAGATAACTTGATAGGTAAAACTAATATATATATATATATATATATTAGTTTTCACGTCACTAGTTTACAGTATATATATACATATACTGTAAACTAGTGACTTCAATATTAATAAGTTTAAACAATATATAATAAGGTATTATCGTCATATGTTACATAATTCACAGTCTTAACATACACGATTAATATAAATTGTTTTGAATTATTGTTAAATATAATAACTTAAGGTATATTTATTCATGCATAACAATTTCAATGATTTTTATAAGAAAAATCTCAGTTCAGTAACAGTACATTTGAAGCCAACGCTTGTAAATAAATACCTTTTAGATTTAGGATAATGTCATCAAAACTTCTCTCAGTTTGAAAGTAATATTCTTTTAGGACGAATTCGAAAGATTATTGTTATAACGCTTTAAGGCATGTAAGACATACCTCGTTCATTTGAATCCGAAATTATATCTAATTACTTATTTGTTCCAATTGTCACAGAAAATATTACAAAAGGGATCTTAAGTATTATAATTGTGTAAAAATACGCAACAACATCAACTAGTTTCCACGTACAATACAATAATTATTCCCCAAATTAAAAAAAACTTTTGTTGGCTTTATAAACTTACCGAGGCTCTAAACTTTGTCGCTTTCATAGACGTGTCGGAAACTCTCATTTGTTTGTTTTGTCTTTAGATTCAATTACTTAGAATAAGTGTGAAATTGTAAAATTGTAGAAGTTTAACTTATTTAAAAAAATGATACTATTTTAGCATTATCAAAAATTTAAACTATAACTCTTTTGTTACAGAAACTGAACGAGAATAAATGATGGATCCATGGAGAATTCTCTCGCTTGTTTGTGTTGCATTCATCTTCGCCGAAGCCCGCTTCCACCAAAAACGAGATACTAATACTCACCTTTGTGATCCGGTCTACAATAACACAAATAAAATACAATGCTATTGTATCCGAGATTCTCGTAACCAGGATTTGATTCGAAGTGCTGAGTGTTCATTGACAGTTGATGGAATTGCTATTGACGATAATAATTGGAATTCATTTGATGAACTCGCTAACGTCGGTAAACTCTCGTTTGTAAATACCAGAGCTGTTACATACAAATATATTCCAACGAACGCACTCAAACATGCCAAAGCTTTGTCAAAATTGGAATTGAAATATGGAAACATTGAAGTTGTTGAGGCGTTTGCAATTGCGAATTTGAGTCTTTTGAGGGAGATTACTTTGGCAGATAACCATATCAAAGTTATGAAACCCAATGCTTTTGCTCATCACAAAGAATTGATTAAGATTGGTTTGGATATGAATGAAATCGTTGAAATTAACCGTGACGTGTTTGTTGATTTACCTTCGTTAGAAAAGATTTTTCTCACCAATAATAATATAACTACGATCCACGATAGAGCGTTTGTGCATTTGATAAATTTGAGAGATTTGGAAATTGATAGTAACAAATTGTTTAGTTTGAACAGCGAGAGTTTTGCCGGATTGAAAAAGTTGGAGAAGCTTGATCTTAGCAGTAATAGCTTAGAAGTTATCGGTGATAATACATTTCTACCGTTGAAAAACTTACAGTCGTTAAATTTAGACAGTAATAAAATTCAAATGTTAGATGAAAAAGCATTTAATGGGCTTGTGAAACTACGTGCTCTGTCATTAGCTCACAACAAGCTCACAAGTATTGATAATCTAAAGATATTCAAAGGGTTAAAATCCCTGACCATGATGAGTTTAAAAGGAAATCAATTAAAGGCATTAAAAATAGAAGTGATGGAACCAATACTAAAGAACTTTTACAATAATATAAGTAGTTTAAATGTAGATGGTAAGTTTTTAGTTTTAGTTATAGTTTACACTAGTTACATAATGTTCAAAACACGCAGTAAACAATAATAAAAAATATATTTAATGTATACCTAATAGAGAAGTTACCAAAAAACGGAACTTAATTATAATAACTATATTCCATAAATTATTTATTTTATAATATAAATATTTTATTCACTTCCAGTGTAAATTGCTATTCGTTATACATGGTTTTAACTATATTATTAATTAATAAACGTAAATATGTTTCAGATAACAACTTCCCATGTGATTGCCGGCTTGATTGGCTTGTTTCCTTGATGAATAAAACAGAGAGCCCACATTTGAAGTTATCCGTTGAAAATATGAAATGTATACCAAGTAACGAACTTAAAGAAAGTTGGGTAAAAGCAGTGGAAAATGACAAAAACGCTCAAGAAAGTGACGACGGGACTGCACCTAGTGAAGATTATGAATATTATGACGAAAGTCAATTAAATGGTAAACTTTTCTACACTGATCTTAGAAGTCTACTCAACTGCTCTGAAGATACACCAAAAGTAATACTACATAATGTAACTACACCCAGTTCTCCCACTACATTAGCGAAGCAAACAATAAACGACATGAACGAATTAAGTATTTCATCTCACAAACCAGAGACATATAAAAAAATATCCAATGATGGTCTCTTAGATTTATCTGGAAAAGATACTCAAAAAGAAAAAGAATCTAGTTTGTATACTACTAGTAGGCTCGTAACAGTATCAGCAAAGCCGGTCGAGAAATTTGAAAATCGTGAAATAATAAATCCAGTTGAGAATTTCCACGATCGCGAAATAACAAAGCCAGTCGAGAAATTTGATAATCGGGAAATAGCAAAGCCAATCGAGAACAAGTTCGACGATCGAGAAATGGCATCCGACGAAGCTAAGCCGGATAAAATAAAAGCACATCGAAGCGTTCAGAATATTGAAGACACGCGAGATTATTCTGGCAACAATGCGATTAATAATGTAGCCTCTATTTTAGTTCTTTTAACATTATGTGTTGGATTTTTTTAGTTTGTAGCAATATTTGTAGTTAATACTCTAATTATGTCTCACAGTCATTAATATATTAAATATTAATTTTAAGATATAAAACCATTGCTTTCTTTATTTAATTCCTACTAGGTTAAAAGCAAAAAAAATAGTGTAAATAAGATCATTCAAATAATAAAATGATACCAATGATAAAGCTTTTTATATTCAATGTGATAACGATACGATAATACAAAGCAAAAATCGTTATCTAAGCTTTGCTTTTAATTTTAATACGGCACTTTAAACAATTCATTCGTGGTCGATTTATTTACTCTAATTACACTTTATATTAATCAAGGTTAACACGTGGGCTGACCAAGCAATAATGTAATACTTTGAACGTGATCCTTTACTCTTCTGTCATTAGAAAAAACAATTTAATTTAGACATCATATTTTAATTAAATTCAAATAAATCCATACGATTAGAACCTAAGTCAATTCGGTTTCTGCGTATATAAGCAGTTAGCACTGACTTTTTATTATAGTATAGTACATAAAATTACCTGAAATATAACATTAATTAGGTTCCTAAAATCACACTTGATAAAAATGTTGCACAGCGCCCTCTGTTACCGTTCTATCGTACTTTAAAGTGGAGTGTCGCTGTATGTAGCATTCCAGCACTTTTCGACTCACGAAATGTCTGAGTAATAATACTACAGTTAGAAGATAGGTGGCAGCACCAGTTTTTATAAGCAACAATTCTTTTAACTTAACAAAAAATCGAGATTAACCAATAAAGGAAATGATTGTTATTGGTATAGCCATAAAGTATGTGACAATACAATTTGTGAAACTTTGTAGACGAACATAAAAAGTTATTATATTTTTTGTCATTTAAAATCAAGAAGACAATAGTTATAGAATAATTTTCCAATAACAATGTAAATGAGTCTTGATTATTTCAATTTCATTAATGAAAAACAATCAATCTGTCTGAATCCTTAAAAGATACAATTATACTGTCTTAATTTGCTTTTGTTGAACAACACTTGATATTATTACTTTTTTGTTTAAGCTTAAGTTGTCTAGGTGAAAACAGTTTCAGTTAAGTCAATTTAATTGTTTAAAAAAAAATGTAACAAGTAATTGGTAAAATTTAATGAAATATTCTTTGTTATAATTTATTAAATGGTACTCGATCTGGTATTGTATAGAGAATGGCATACATGAAAAGAAACATGGAAACATTTTAGAATTCATTCGTTCTCTTTTATAAAAAAAAACAACAAGAACATGAAGTACATTTTACTAGATTTTTTTTAAACTTCATGTTAGTTTTGATGTCAAGAATCCAAATTTACTTCAAATTATCAAATAAACATATTTATTTTGACAAATAAATAAATTAAAAAAAAAATAGCAAAAAACAAAGACTTAACTTGAGTACCTCAAACTTTCATTTAAATTACAACAAAATATATTTTAATTTGGTATCAAATTAAGTTTCGCTCTTAATCCTTCTCGAAAATTTATTCTAATTAAAGCTCTCCATTAGAAGTTAATTTCCTCGAAACTTTTTTATAATTAAATTATCTTGGAAAACGTTTCCTTCATCAAATTAACCACGTTGCCTTAATATTTTCAGCGTAGAAACAGCTACGTGGAAAAAGTTGTACCGATTCGTTTGGTTAAAACATAAAGTAATGTTATTATTTTTATTTAAGATTTCCTTTTTAATGTTTTTTTTTTCAAGAAAAAATTAGAAAGGCACTTTATGCGAAACCATAAAGCCAGTATTTTGTTATTTTTATTCTGAAAACTCTTTTTAGTAAATATGTAATTTAGTAAAGGTTGCTAGAAGAACAGGATACATGAACTCCTTTTATTAATATTTTAATGACTATTCAGTTAATAGTGTTGGTAATAATACGTGAAATATAATATACAAAAGAGCCCTGACTTGGATATTTAAAAACTTTCAAAAGATATATGTTTTTTAATAAATTATTAGCAACTTGTCATATCTTTTCGTTTTCTTTAATGTTTAATAATAAAAATAAAAAAACGCTTACTTCTTTATGGACCTTTTTAAAACTAAATTCAATTATTTACAAGATATTGATACCAATATAACTTTTCCCAATATATAGAAAAAAATAACAAAAACGCTAACTTAATCAATAAACCAGGTCACAATAAATCATATTTGAGGTACAAAAAAATAAAATTATTGGAGACAACACGTACATCTCATATTACTGAACTTGTTTCAATATTATTCCGATTGATGTCTACGTGTTCGTCGAGTTTTTATTTACTTCGTATATTTCTCATAATACAATTGTATTCTGTAACTAACTTTTACTGATTAGTAATCTTAAATGTTAAAAACAATAAAAATAAAAATAAACCTGATTAATTTAGTTATTGTTTATATTATTAGGGGTTATAGTTATAAATACAATAAACAAAGCTAAAATACAATAAACAAAGCTAGAATACATTTTATTTATTTTTAATTAAAATTAATTTGTTTGCCATCTATATTAATTAGTTTAAATGGAACTAATTTACCTCTAAACACAGATTATAACGAAAATTATTGCTTTAATTCGCCTAAAATGTACTGATGAAATTGAAAACCATCAAAAACGATTTGGGATTTCAGTTTAGATGATAAAATATATTGACGAGGGTTATGTAAAACCTGGAGGGAGATCTGTTTCGTAAAATTGCATGTTCTTTTTATCGATGTATGTATGTATGTTTATTTTATTACATTTATTTTATCACATGGTAAATTTTAAATGACGTGTCTCGATATCTTTATTATATTTTATCTTTATTAATAAAATTGAAGCTCGCCATTCCATTCCCCTTGTGTTTCGTTTCAAATTTAATTCAAAGCACGAGGAGATGATAAATGAAGGTAAAGTTTTAATCGTCTATTTTAAAATGTAGTTCAAGAAAACGCTATTAATCTTCTTGATTAACTTAACGGCGTCATCTTAGTCTTGAAAACATTCGATATATATGACATTTAGATATAATTATTTCAAATATTTGTACGAGGCAAAGTTGAGTACAATGTCATTTTAAGGATGTATGCAGCTCTTGCTAGCTATTATACAAGTATTGAAATGTTTTTATTTCAAAACAATTTAAAATGTCAAGTGTTTGATTTAAATTACGGAATAGTCATTTCACCAAACATCTAAAAGATTTTTTAAAAACTAATTAATTATAAACTAAACTACTTACATATTAATTCCATTACGGTAAAATTGTTATCATTTCATTGAATAGTCCTGAATAGCTATTCAGGACTATTCAATATCGAAATGTCACAGTTCCAGCTTTTAATCTTTATGAAAATGGCCTACTTACATACAGCTGTACACAAAAAGATCCAGCATTCATTTGAGTTCCATTTTAATATTCAATAAAGAGTTTTTAATTATTTCTTATTTCGCAAAACATTACTTGTTTTATTTTTAGTTCATTCTACTCAAAGGCGACGCTATACTGACGTCGTTATTTAATATTTTGGAAATTTACAGGAATTATTCTTATTCACAAAATTAGTCATCAGTTCCGCAAATAAAGCCACTAACAAAATAGGGTCTCGTGAAATATTGCTATATTATTCACTTTCTTTGTAACGACAAGCTTGAATTGTACAGTCTTTAAGCCTTTATTGAACGTTGTATTCAAATGACTTCGTACATTCAAGAGTTATGTACTGTACTTATGAACAAAGAGTGTCTCGAAGGTTTCAGAATGAATGGAAAAAAGCAACACAAAAGTTTCAACCCGTTCGTATACATTTGAAAATGATTTAACAATGCAGTATGAAAGTAATTTCTTGTTATAGCAGTTATTATATATATATATATATATATATATCAGGACAATCTCCTACTACTTCTATTGCTCCTTGTAGTGTTGTTATATCGATATTTATAAATAGTAATTAATCATTAACCATTTTAATAGCCGAGGTTTAAATAAAAACATTATTATTTTCTTTGTGTCAAATTTGTTATTAAATTTACTGAAACCAAAGAAAATATAGTTCTTATAAAAAATAACTATCTTTATTGTTTATGGGATTTATTATAATTATGATTAATTATATATATTATTTTAATTGGTTATAAAATATAGTACTACAAAGCTAAAAAGAATCAACTCTATCTAAAGCGGCTTATACAATGCTTCGCTAATCTGAATTATAATAATATTAAAATGCTGATCTCATACATATTACTGTACTATTACTAGATCATATTTTTGGTAAGATTAATTTTATGAATAAGGCCTTATAAATATATTTTATCCTTATTCAGTCTTGAGATACTTATATGGAAGATACGTTTTAAATTGTTATAATTAAGAATCCCAAGTTAGATTAAATATAAATATAATATAAATCGTATTTTCTTAAAGTAACCTTTTCAATGTGGCCATTATTTAAATTTTATCAAGTTATGATTCTGTTTAGACAAGATTGTTTTTTTTTTTTTCAATTGAAACATTATTTTTATGTTATTCTTCTTTGGCAAGTATAATGATTTTCTCTATTAAATGTTCAACTGAAATAAGAATTCCAACACTTTGAATTTTGCCGATTTCTTAATTATTAATACGGGATTATTCTGAATACTTGCAAGCGATGGCAGTTATTATAAACCTTCAATGTATCTGACTATACACTTGTATTGAATGCTATAAAATTGTGTAGTGTATCACACACACACAAGGCTATCACATCACAAGTAAAGAAACCGCAGCGTAATATTACAAGCAAGAATTTGACTTTAAAATTTTTTGCAACCGCCCATCAAGCGCTTTGTTTTTCTTGAGATTTCCAATACTATAGTCGTTGGCTTAGTCTGTTTGCTTTGTTTTATTTAAAAAAAAAGTATTTTGTTATTATATATTTTTCTAAACTTTATTACCAGTTATTAATAGTTAATTTGTATGGTTCCGTTTAAAAAAATATATCCACTGATATTAATATTTAATTATAAGCACTTCATTTTTCAAAAGTTAAATATTAACTATACTTTTATAATATATGATATCAATAATATTATTGATATAAGATTTTTTAAGCGTCAAAATGGATAACTTATGGATCATGGATTTCTTTTTGGTGAATCTTACCTTATCTTATCTTATAGACCACATGATAGTCATAAATGCAGTTTGTTTTGAAGTTTAGTTTCAAAGAAAGTAATGAAAAAATAGTTCCTAGTAAAATAGAAATGAAGCTTTACACGAATAGTTCCAGCATTCATTACTGGAACTATTTATGTAAAGCTGTAAGTAAATAGGTCATGTTCATGAAGATTAAAAAGCTGGGAGTTTCACATTCTGTTAGTAATAACTTCGGAATAGCTATTCAGACTTATTTGGAAAACGTCCGAGTTGTCGTTTTTCTAAAAAAAAAAAATTGTTTATTCTAATAAGGCATAAAAAAGAGGCAATATTCAAAAGATTTTAAGTAAAATAGCATTATGTATGCTAATGACGTCAGACGCCAAGCCAATGAGCCCTTGGCTTATAACATCATATTGAAGTCTTGAGAGATTTTTTTGATATTATCGTAATATAAAATGAAAACGAGGTACTTTCTATATATTACATGTTTTTAGACAAAAATAATTGATACATATACTTAAAACAAAACTTAGATAATTGTTTAATATTGTTGTTATTTTTTCTGATTATTTGTTTGCGCATCACAGAAAGACCTCTGAACATATTTTAGCGTTTGAACAGTGCGTCCCACCCGTACAAACATACGCAGCCGAGATATGGGCACTGACTGCGAGATTTATTCACAAATTTAAAGTCACTCAACATGCAATGGAGCCAGCTATGCTAAGTCTCTCTTAGGGATAACATCAAAAATGAATATATTCGTGAGAGAACTAAAGTTACTGACATAGCTCATCGGATCACCAAGTTGAAATGACAGTGGACCGGTCACGCTTGTCGCAGGACCGTTGATCGATGGAGTGGAGACTACGTGACGCCCTTCGGCCCTATGGACGGTCACTGATGCATGCCGGATAGAGGATAGCGGAGAACAGGAATATCTGACGCAAAACGTGAAAACCGTCAAAACTAACGTACAGCTAAATAATGAGGCATTGGATTTAGTTGACTCTTGACTAGAGTCAATTTTGAGTATTAATTTTGTCCAAGGTAATACCTTGGATACAAAATTAATAACTAAGAACAAATTATGTACGATAAATCATATATATGAGAACCCCATTGCGTCCTCGAATATGTGATTTGTCAAGCAGACTTAGTTCTTAGTTGGTCCAAAGATTACGCCGGATAACTCACGTTGAAACCGCTAGATAAGTTTACTTTAGTTATTTTCACAGTATCATATGTACTATTGTGGTGTACTATAGTGGGGTATCGTCGAGTTGCCCTCCCAAATATGGCGAAGAGTTTGATGGCTGACCCATGCGTTATGCTCGTGAACTGGTTTTGCTTGCGGTGACTGGTCGTGTTGCTGGCAAGGGTTTTTTTGTGTTAATTAATTATTACAACATGATTTATTACTTATTAGGCCTTCCCATCGAATTGATTGCAATGGTTCTAGTTGATCGTACACTGTTTATTTTATATTAACAGTGACCACAATAGAGAAACACCCAGCTGAGTTTGTTGTGTAATTCTTCTCAGACCAGGGCGCGTTTGGAACTCTCGTAATTTTAATTTTAATTTGAGAGGTGTCCTTGCAGAAGAGCTTATTTCGACAAGCATGGAATGAATTGAATTTCACGTACACAAGTGATCACCGGTAATTATTCAAAGTGGAAAAGATAGATAAATAATAAAAATGGAAAAGATAGATTAATAATATAAAAGGAAAAGATAGATAAGAAAGATACATTAAAATGGGGGAGACTTTTGCCCAGTAGCAAATTGGAATAGTTTGAGATGATGAAGTACACACTTGTTTTTCAGTCTCATATCAATTATACAAGTATGTTTTTTTCATGTTAAACGATGAACTGTATGACGCTATATAAATATACACTTTAATTATGACCATTTGGAGAAGAGATATTAAATATAAAAATGTGTTATCAAATCTTTAATTGTAATTTCTATAATACCCGAGGCGGTGTAACACAGACCACAGGATCGAATTTTCCTCCCCGTATCGGTTATTTTTCATACTATATTTATTTAAAATTTAAATAAGCTTTAAATGGCTCTACAAAGTTATAGATATTTTCAAACATTAGTTTTAATTGTACCTTTTGAAAATTAGCTGAAAGAAAACCTGTTCAGCGTATGAAGGTAAGTATTTTGTAGGCCTTATATATCGAGGCTGAATGATAAACTATGACAAACATTTCTGAATCTTGAGTTGATTTGCAAAGAGAGCTTGGAAAATATTGAAATTACAATAAGTGATAAAAGAGTGGCTTCTGTGAGTGTCACTTCCTAAGTGAGACATAAAGAAATAATTTTAGTACGCCATACAATGAGAGATGTATAAGGAAAATAAAGTAAACAAAATTATGATTTACATTTATTTTAAGAAAATCGTGCCTTATATCCTTATAAAAATCGTTACATAAACTCACGCATTAAAGAAAATATGAAAGATATAAAAATGTACAATAACGACAGTGGCAGTTACTTAAAAATATTATTATTTCTGTTAAATATAAAATAAAAGTACATTTAATTTATATTTAACAGAAAGAAAGAAACAGAAAATAATGGTATAATTTAAAATTAGTAAATATAAATGAGAATTTGCAATGTGATTTTACGATAGCTTGCCATTTCATGTCAAGCCGATAATACTCGTATTGTTCAGAGGCGGTAAGCCGTGTCGTACCTCCGCGACATCTAGACACTGTTCCCGAACGTGTCTCAAATATTTAATGCGTATTTAAACTATACAATGGACAGCTGTAACGTACATCTATTAAAAATAAAAACGAATATACCTATCGAAATATATATCAAGAAGGGTTTTTAGGTGTCAAAATTAGAAAGAACATTAAATATTATTTCAATTTTATAGTAAATAAGTTGTTCTTTTTTGCATTTATAGGAGAAAGTGGGTTAATAAATTGATTAAATGGATATATATGAGATGACTAATTGCGGTATTTACATATTTCGGGACATTAGTTTATTTTAAACAATTTAGTATTATTATTCTCGGCTCTATAAATAGTCTATGAAGGGGGTTAGATCTTATTTTTCTGAAATGAAATCTACAATAATGCTGTATGCTATCACAATATTGTGGTAAGTTGTACATTTTTTTTTTCTACATTTGATTTATAGCGATTCCTTTCTATGGCACCTGGTAAAAGTATTTATAAGATAAACTTATGTTTTTTCCAAAGGTTTCTTCAAACAATAAAACGATTTCCTAATAATGAAATTGATAATAATGAAAGTTAAAAGGTTTTGGCATATAGGGTCTTTCTATAATTTAAAAAATGCGTTTATTCAGGCAGGGGCGAACGAATCCGGAAACCATATTTTGCTTATATTTTTTTTATTAGATTCAAGTAACGAAAGTCACGAAATTGAAGGCAATATTATTTTGTTTCTTGTTATCCTTAAATATGTCACACGCTTACATTCAACCGTTTATATAAAACTAGCTGTTACCTGCGTCTCCGTCTTCGTATACTATATAATGTTACATTTTTGCAACGATTGATTGCATGGCAACTAAAAGTATTTTCATAAAATTTGATAAACTCATGGACATGTCTAGAGGGACGCACAAAAAGGCAGAATAACAAGAAATATTGTTTATTTCGGACACGCCATATGTACTAAATTCACACTTATGAATATGAAAAAAACCTTAATAAAAAAAAACTGTAAGTAAAGGTTGTAAGTACTTAGTACGTAATTGTTAGGAGTTGTGACGAAATATTATAAAAATTAAATATTGTTTAAATTTTGTAGTCATTTTTTTTTTGCAATAGGTGATACAATCAGCATTTAGTATCGGCTCTTCTTGCTGTCAAAACTGCCTTCATCCACCTGGGATACTTTTTATTAAATTATTAACGAAACTGTGGCATTAAGTTCCATTCTTCAATCAATGCGTTTTTAGGGTTTCTCAGATGGTGCTAAGTTTCTTTGTTTAATTTATTTTCCCAGTTTATCCCAAACATATTATTCTTTAGGATTCACGTCTGGTGAGCGTGTTGGCCATCCTAAAACTTGGATACCGGAATCTCAATAAGAAAAGAAAAGAAAAGAAACTCCGACCCTACCGCCGAAGAGTAAGGACGAGCATTGTCGTGCAATTTGTCCTCGCTGAATGTGGCAAAAGGCATCACAATTTACTCATCAAAAATGTTTCAAAAAATATTTTTCGAACTCGACTTGTAGTTCCAGATGCTCTAATGCACTTAAACAAACAAACAAAATCGCTACTTTAATTTTAGTATTACTAACATATGATATTTTATTAAATCGACGAATAAAACCGCTCCATAAATCTTATAGGCCTTGTAAAAACGTCATATTTTTCGAATGCCTTGTAACTTAATCTTAATCTGTAATTGTAATCTATTGGATAGTATTGAAAATAACATATGCAGTAAAAATAAAATAAAGAGCATTTTCGAAATTAAACTATAACACTAACTAATGACCAAAAATATTTATGTCAACAAGTTAAAGTAACTCCGCAAAAAATCATGAACGCCATCGCTTAATTGAGTTCGAAATATAATTTCTAAGTCATTTATGCGGTACCTATGATATATATATTATAATTTACTTTAAAAAAACTTTTATTTTCTTCCGATTACCTTATATTATAATATGTATCTTATGACAAATGCTATTAAAATAAATTTTATATTAATTTAATAAATCATAACACCTAAAAAATAAACATGACGAAACTATTCTATAAAAAAGTGAATAATTGTTTTAGATCAACAATGCATTTTTCAGCATGCGTGCCGTCTGAGAGGCGTTGTAAAGCATCCTTATACCCCATGTTCTGAGGCCTCTTCAATCTTTATACATGACTACACTTTTATCATATAACTTAGTCTAGGTACGCTTTTATAGTTCCAAAGAGGGCTTGAGGCTTCTTTTAATATCGGACATAAAATGGAAGAACGTAATTTTTTCTACTTGAGTCGTTATACAAAGTATTTTTGAAGATCAGCCGAAAGGTACATTAGTTAAATTAATTAATTATCGCATTCCTTTAGCAAAACTTATAGCATATGTGGCTTGTAATAAACTACCGAACTATAAGTACTCTATTATTTTATACCCTTGAAATAATAATAGTACTTTTCGTGGGGAGCAATTTTAAAAATAAAAAATATCGAACGATTGAGTTTCTTATGAGCTCTGTATTCGAAAGACCTCGCGGACGAAGTCTAGTATAGATAGTCGTTAATAAAGGAGATTCATAGGAAATCAAAGTAAACAATTCATTCATTTATGCACAGCTGGAAACTTATTTAAACGATTTCTATAAACCCATGGAAAATCAATGTGTATTTAAGGTCCTAAGCACTTGGATTATCAACTTTATTTTAAAGTCAAATTTGTAATTTTCAATCAAGCCTAACGTTTGACTCCCATCTGGTTTTGCATTGCTAATAAAGGGTGCAAGTTGGATGTTTCAAACGAAATATCATTTGAGTATATTGAACTATTGTTAATGACAAAATATAATTTGATTGAGCTAGTCAATGTTCCGACATATTCACATTATCACCGAAAAGCTAAGTTATATAATTCTCGTCAAAATTGAGCTCCAATCATGAATGTATAGCAGCTTATTCGACTGTGTGATTGGATAACATGAGAGGCAACTACATTATGTAAATTAAAGTATCACGTGATCTACGAGCAAACCTGGCTATCCTAGGGAACAATTATATTAGTGCTTTAACATTAACAAGTTTTAATTTATAAAATGCTTACGTTACTTGATATTTAAGCGTTATTCAATTTTAATCTTTCAATTAGGACATATTTAAAGACACAAGAATAACCAATCGAGAATATTTTTATTTATTTTCCAGTATGTTGAAAATATTTTTAAAAAAGCAGGCTTATATATATATATATGTATATCAATTTTTAACAACTATTCAACGTTTTAACTGACAACGTAGAGTTTTTTTTTTAAGAAATATTTGTAATATGTAGACAAAATGTATTCCAAAATTAAAAACTATATAAAAAAAAAAAGTTCTTAAAAAAATATAGGTATGTAGAAAAAAAATAATGAAAAACAAACAAGTATAACAAAGGAGATCTGAAAGCGCTGTTTGAGGGGAGGGGGTTTAAACAAATTTTGAAGTCAAATTCTTGATAGTAATATATTCAAAGCTCTGCCGCAGCTGATTCGACTTGTAAATCTCATAGCCTTGTGTACTAGACGGGCATTGCGTTTAGTGATTAGACTTATAAATTTGGAAAGGAAAATATAATATTATATTTTAAGAGTACATGTTTAAAAATATTCATTGTAACAGTTAGCTTTAATCATATAACTGAGTAAAATTCCCTTAAAAATATTCTTTTTTTAGGTTAAAAACAAGAATAATTTCAATTATGTGTGAATAATTAATTATACAGTGGGATCATTCACAAAATGTCTTCATGAACATAGACTATTTACGTATTTATTTAAAGCTTTATACAATTAGTTCCAGTATTAATTTCGCATCTTTTTTACTAGGATCTGGTTTTTAATTATTTTCGACTGACAAATAAACATTCTCGCATAATTTTGTAGTGGCTATATTCTCACTTATTAATATTAATTTTTAAATTGTTCAAAAAGTGTATACATTTGCATTTTTTACAATCTTTTCAATATTGACTTTGTCTTTGTCATACAAACTATTTTTCTTGAAAAAATAAACAAAAATAAGAAAAATATAAGAATAAAGAAAAATATAGAAATATAAGAAAAAACCTACTTCTGATATTTTCCAAATATGTTTGAATAACTAATCAGAGGTATTATTAGCAGCTATACACGAATACTTCAGGCATTCTTTTAACATTTATCTTACTAGGAATTGGATTTTAATGATTTTCGACTTACAAGATAGCATGACTCACATTATTTTCTAGGGTTAATACTAAATGCCATCGTGGATTGGAAATACTCAAAGATTAAGTCTGAACATTAGAAATTACTCGTACAAAAATATGGTTTCAACCTTTACTGATATTTCAAATAGGTCCTTAAAAAATATTGTTTGAAGAATTTTAATTGAAGTACTTATAATTATATTAGTTGTTACTTCTCATAAATAAGATTTTATGTTATGATATTATTGAAATGTACTTAAATTTTAACCGTTCAAGCTCATTAACCCCGTCCAGATAAAGTTTTAAGTTTCAATTAAGTTGAATGTAGAGGCGTGTGTAATCTTTATATTTAAACTTTCGTGAACCATGGCTATTGTCTTATGCCCGACTAGTTTCACGTTGACCGTGTGATAGTTAACCGTGCGGTTCACGCCGTGAGTCTGTCACGCTTAGAGCTCATGAATAAGAACCCCGAATGGGTTCGTAACTAGTCGGGCACATATAATAATAGCCGGGTAAATATTAACATAAAGTCTGTAATCGATTCGCACCACAAAACATTTAAAATCACCTCCTTTTAAATTTCGATTTAATATTTAATCATCCTCTCTTATCGCGCTCTTATGTAAATAAAAGTCATGGCTATGTATTACGATTATTTCTGTTTATTTCAAATATCTGTTTCACACCTCTTTTTTGTCAGTTTACTAAAAAAATTGATGTCTTTTGGATATCAAGATGTCATTTTTCCTTTGTTCTGATGTGATATTTCAAACCGTGTGCTATTTATATATTTAAATTCTTTAAACTAAATTATGTCAAACTGAGTGACAATTTAAAAATATCTCGGACAGATTTATTGATGCAAATTTGTTTATTGTGCGATTGTTCCTAAGGAAACAGTATATATATAAAATATTTTATCTATTGATCCCATAATTTCCGCTTCTTAAATTTCATAACTTTTAATTTTTTTCATTCTTCCTCAATTTTGTCGACGCATCCAGTTTTTAGAAAATAATAGATGGATCGATCAAGATTTCTGAACTCCATTGACCAAATTAGTGAAAAACCTCATGATTGATGATGACAATGTTGTTTGTTGAAAACAAACCTTCTATTTCTTTTAAATTGATATTACGCAGGACTTTTTAAATAACTTTAAAATTGGATCCATTAAGAAAGTTATTTTGTGACCATTAATTATTTGTTTGACATGTTTGTACAATAAATATATATTTAAAAAGTTTTGACAGAAATTACAGTTATAAAATTTAATATATAAACCTAAAATATAGTCTGGAATTAAACACAGCAAAATTTACAAAAATATTTTTAATAGAATTTAAATTGGGTACGTGTAAATTATGTAAAACATTTCGATTGATTTTTAAATATTATTTACTTGAACGCCACATTCTTTTCAGCAATGGGTGATAAAGGAAAAAGGATTGCAGTTATTGAATTGGACCATGTGAGAATGGAGCCATCGGCTATTTTTACACCTTTCAAAAGCTTGGTATCAGCCTAATCATATAATGTGCTATGGACAGATGTAACAACACTTCATCTGTCGAAGATTACTTTATTACTCTCTGCGTCTGTCTAGAACCTCAACGGTTGTTAATAGCCGGAATCTTTACTTAATTAAGGAAACCGAAATCTTATCACAAGAAATTAAAATGTCCTCTAGGACTCTCTTGCAGTTTATTTAGACAGGTTTATTCAAATAAAGATGTAATAAAATCCACTTATGCTATCTAATCTAATATCGTTAACTTAAAATACGAATTGAAACTCCAGTTTGTAACGGAGAAAGCCATAAGCATATAATTGTAAACATCTTTAAATATAAATATATTTTCATACTTTAGCTCTTGGTTCCTTTAGCTCATTGTGTCTCCCTTCGACTCATATAGACGAAACAACGGTATATGACGCACTCTGCAAATTGCACTTAGGGATATGTGGTCATGACTACTTAGCTCTGGAGCACTTGTGTTTTGGAGGCCCTTGGGTAACAGTATTTTTCGCAATACTTAAAAACACATATTTTAGACATGGGTATTAATCAACCTTCTGTCTATTTAAACTTCAACTGCTACATCTAGAAGTATTTATCTCCCAATTTCATTTGCCAAATAGTTGGTACAGTACATCAACGATGTTCGATGAGGCAACGCGTGGCGACTCTTGATGCATTAGTCAGGCATCGGGCTGCCAGATTCAGACAAACAGTGTTTGAATTGGGTGATCTGATAATCGCTGCACTAAAGAGTATGTCAAATAAATTGCTCACTTTTTATTCTAGAATTCTTCGTCAACCTGCAAAAGTCTAGTACCTACAATATTTTATTTGTAGTTTAAATTGTAGTGTTAGTTTTATTCCACCTTCATTTATTTTCTCACTTGTAACATGTCTATGTTGCCTATTGTAATTATTTTTATCAATAACGGAAGTTATATCAACATATAAATATTATAGCAACATTTTAAAACAAAGCAAACAACATATTCATAAAAAGTTTATATTTCAACGGAACCCCAATCTCAAATACTTAAGATATATGCCCAAATATATTTGCGATATAAAACACTCGCATCCAGATCCTAGTTTTTGGTGAAAGGTAAATATATCATTACAAGTTCATTCCCCACGGCAATCTTCCTTTTCCGTGTTTGTATATTATTTTCTTTAGTTTATCTTGATTATATTACCATTTCTTGTATATTAAATGTATTATCTTGTAAAAGTTACTACGGGTTTCCACATTGATTGATTATTATTACATTATATTTATTATTTATTCTTATAAATACGAGTATATTTTACAAAGGTCGCTGAATTTCTATTAACAGTTATTCTAAAATCTGTGGCTCATAACTTTCCAAGCTCATGCTAGTTTTGAAAATTAAAAATTATTGATACCTGCAATAAATATGTTATTTCATTAAAATTTTATAAGACTTAATAAACCAAGTGTCATCGGACATCAAATGACGATAACTATAAATTTTAACTTTATATATATATATATATATATTTATATATTTATATCTATTTATAATATATTTATATATTTATATATATTTATATAAATAAAGCAATTTTAGAGACAAATAAGCTGAAGAAAGTAAAAATATTCTTATTATTTCTTTACCATCAAGATGAAGAAAAAATATGCTCATTTCTTAAATAAAACAAATTCCTTTTTTTTTAATATTTTAGTAAGGTTTTCGTTTTCGAACAAAAAAGTTATTTTTTACATATACTGATATAAATTTGTATTATACCACAGTGTTTCAAAACTATCTCAACTATAACTTTTTCAAGTGTAGTGAGTAAATATTTATATTACAAATGACATTTATATAGAAAATAAAAAAATTATATATTTGTCATAACAAATATATAAATTTTTTATTTTCTTAAGGAAAAAAATGTATTAAATTTTTCATACCGACTTTGGTAATCTTTTGCATATTTTGGTATAATTTAACTTTTTTAAAAATTTAATTTCTTTGAGAAATGTGCTTCGTAGTGCTATTTATGGCTAAAGCTTACTGCCTGCAACATAATGTAATATTGTATTACTCATTAATAAATGTAAAGTGCATACCATTCTTTCCTATTACTTATAACAGCCGGTACTATTTACTAAATATACGAGTTGCTGCACTTTTAATAATGAAGCACCAAACAATTCACTGAATTTAAGAAAACTTCGTTAGGGACTATGACACTGTAGGGCACCTGTATTTTATCAAAGGTCTTATTATACATAAAGGACTACTGCTTTGAAAACAAAACTATAATTTAGGTTATAGTTTTCTGCAACGACACTTTTGGTGAAGCACATTCCCTGGACGGACATACAAAATTCAACGAAGGGGATTACCGATACTGGGCAAGCACAGAAGCTCGAGGAACATGACGTCTCCTGTCAGGAGACTCGAATCACTACTGAATGATGCGAGTGATTCGAGTATTTCTGGTTCGTTAGTAGTACTTCAAACTATTGCATTCAGCTTGGACTCAATATCTTTTAAAGAAACGGAGACTAAAAACTTCCACTTTTTTATATTCCTGGCGTTTGGATAAACAATATTTGTATATTTAAATGGAATCCTAAACTCGCATTCGCCGTACCCAAGGGTTTCAAATGCCGTACCAATTTCTTTCACATTTGCAATTCTTTAAAGGATAGCTAATGTTCCTACCAGAAATATGCCATCTAAAATCTTTTTTGGATTGTCCTGGTGATATTTTTTTCACGTTTTCGTCTATAGTACTAAGGTGATTACATACAAATTGTATGTGCAATGACAGTGTCGGATTTTGAAGAGGGTCAGCCTTGGGGTTACGAAATGGAATTTTTCCGGATATAACCATTTGTTGAATGAAAATTTGTTCTATCAATACAAAGCTTGTCAGATTTACCTTCATACCTATTACTTTTTTGGATTATATTTATCAGAGCTCATATCTTTTTACTAAACATTTAATAGTAAATTTAATAAAAAAAAAAATCAAAAACATTTTTAGAAACAAAATATAAATATTTCAATTATAATAAATTAATAAATAAAAAAAAAGTATTATTTAAAAATAGTACGTTTTTTATTTTTATTTTTTTTCCTCAATTATGTAAATTAAAGCTTGGCAACAAGCCTAATAAAAGTCAAAGAATTAACAAATCAGAATAATTTTAAGGTAATCAAAAGCATGTATCAGTTTTTAATACAAAAATTAAAAAAATAAGATTTTGATAGTGAATTAAAAAACTTGAAAACGATTTTTTTATTTTTATAACTAACTCAAAGTAATATTACGTTAAAAATACTACATACATAGATTACAGAATTCTCGTTAACGACAGGAATTCGGTGCAGTTAGATGCTACCTCACGTACTAAGTACTACGTCGTAGTGGTGCTACCTACTACGTCGTAGTGGTGCTACCTACTACGTCGTAGTGTTCGTGCTAAATATTTATAAAACGCTTACAGTTCAATACAAACTTCATGCTTGCGATAATTTAAATGCACACTTTAGTTGTAATTTATCTCGAAATTAATAATTGGGAATTTTGTTACCCAGAATGAATTGAAATTTCAATTAATTCTATTATTGTATATTATAATTTCTCAAGAAACATATTATAATTAAATTTGAATTGAAATACTAGTCATATTTATATACAAAACCTAACTTTTCTACGACATTTTTTGAGGACTATTAGTTACTAATTTTACAAAAATTAATCTCTATATAACATTAATATAGACTGTCAAATATTGGTTAGTTCAACTGTTTTTCGTCCTACGTTCAAAATAAATACTATTTATCTCTGTGTTAAAACTGTTTCAAAATTATAACAATTGTATTTAAAAAAATAATAAGATGATTGTAATATTAGTCGTTAGAAAACATTATCAAAAAAAGGAAAAAATAATGCCAGAAAGCAACAAAATAAACTTTGTACACTTTTTAATCAAAAATATTTTTTTGTCTTCAAAAACTCAACTGCATAATGTGAATAAGGTTCTGGAAATATGATTCAGAAAATTCACCGGAGCGCATAAAAGAGCACGTTCCTAGTATGTGCAAGTCTGAAAGCTTTTGAAAGGCATTGAGATACTTAGTTATAACGGTTTTTAAATTTAATAGCTTCTTTTTAGTTAAATTAGTCAAAAAATTATAACTCTTATATTGCAGGCTATATACACATACTAAGATTACCGTCACATATTGTAGATAGATGATATTGAAGATTTATACTGTATTTCAAATTAAGGAATTTTTAAACATAACAAAAGCTAATAAAACACTTATTAAATACAAAACAACATTTAAATTATACAAATAGCGCACGCGTATGATATTTCGTATGATAATTCTGACCTTGATCTTATATGCTATATATTCTTAGCTTAGCAGATATCAGATTAGCCTTCAAACTACGTAAATAACATTCTAATTTGAACATTATTTTTTTACCTGATGGACATACATATTGACAGACTATAGTAAAATTGTCCTTTCCTTGTTGTGATATTAAAGAATCTACGTTATTAGTTTTTATAATTATTAAAATTGTATAAATTAATTAATTGAAAAACTAATTAAGCTCACACAAATGTAATTGATTGTATTATTTCATTAACTAATAAAATTCTGTGCTCACTTAAAAATTGTAATATAGTCTCTAATGTTGTTGGAAAATATATTTGCCTGCCTATAATAGGCGAAGTGTTTGAGTTACCCATATAGTCTGTATATTACAACTGTCAATCTAAATTTCAAGCAACTTAATAAAATATTAATTATGACAAAAATAATAGTTTATTTTATAATATATTTATTAATACTCGTAATATACACTAACGCTGAGACTACACAAGAATAAAAGCATAATACATCAGACCTGTGATAGGTGTAAGTTGACATAAAAAAATATTTTGACTAATAACTTTACGACCGAAACAAACCTTCCCAGTGCAAAAATCTAAAAACAAATGGATATATATTTTTTTCTACCCGCGATGAAAAAAGTATTTAAAGAAAGCCAGTATGTAAAAGTAATTTTAATTTAAATAAATAAGGAATAAAAATTTAACCGATAATTGCTAAGATTCGAATCCACGACCCGTCGCTTTACCAATTGAGCTACCGTATCGCTGCCGCCATACTCGGTGAATTAAGCAGGTAGATTAATATAGTTTATAAAATTAGGGTGAATTATGTTTTGAATGGATTTTTACAACTATGTCCTTATTTTTTTAATTTGACATCAGCAATTTATTTAAAACTCTATCATATAACAGGAAGTTAACAGAGAATCGTGTTAATAATTTTTATAAAGTATTTATTTTATAAAAAGTTATAAAAATCTTGGACCAACTTTGCCCTTTATTATATTCTGAGCTGTCGATAATAAACATGTTAATAAATTGTTTATATATTGTATATAAATCTTAATAATATCTTTAATATATCTCTGCAATAAGAGGAATGTTGAAAAATAAAAAATATTGCTAATAACTTTTATATTCCAAGAATTTTTATTCAAAAATCTTTAATTCATACTAGTTTTTGGGAGAAATTGTTACAAATAAAAATATTGCATTATCAATACCCATAAAGTCCAACTCCTCCTGAAACATCTACTCTTAATAAGCAAGGAAGAAAGGAAAAAGCTTGAGCAAGTATAGAAAAGTTAATATTACAGAATGGTGCTCAAATACAGGCTGTTTGATTTTAAATTCAGAAAATGTATAAATTTGTTATTTCAGTTTATTCTTATTTACAAAGATTTCAATATGAAATAAGAAGAATAATTTAATTTATTTTGATCACTTAATAATAAATTTAGTATGTTATGGATTTAATTAATAAAAAAATAATATCTTGGAAGTACAAATAAAAACCACATAACACTATCAACAACATAACGGAGATTTCTAGTTGAATATTAAGGTTCGTAGGTAATAATTTAAGAGTCTAATTCTTATGTCGGTGACATGTTGCGGTTTCAAAGACTTTTGGATCCAAAAGACTTCTCTCTCTACTTAGCAACAAATTGTCATACCATCGGGTTCAATTAAAACCTAAGTCGAAATATATTAAGATTAATAATATTTTAATTCATGTATAATATGTAATTTTAAAAAGAAATAATAAATAAAAAGAAATATATATATATATAGTATGTACTTATTTTTTCTTATAAAAGTTGTTTCTTGAAAAGGACCTCGTTACCTAACGCCGTCTCTCTATTTGTCTTATTTACTGTTGATAAAGGGCTCTTTTATCATAATATAGCTGCCCTAAAAGTTTGACTTCAGTTAAAGTTAAATGATATATTTTTATATAGTCATGAGACGTTTATTTACGAATTCTTCTGTTTAATGCTGACAAGACGAATTTGAATCCTCCTAAATTAAAACCTCCGCAGGATAATATTTTGTTTTGTCCTTATTCTTTTTGCAAATATAATATGAGAAATATTCGTTTAGTATTTTCCTTGGTCGTTAGATTCGCTTGTAGAAGCAGTTGAGTTTTTTTTATGTTTTTCTTTGCTGTTATTTTAATATATTCTTTTGTACGTAACCTCTTCGTTTAATAAGACGTTCATATAATAAAAGGCTACGTAATAAGAATAAAGAACGTTTGCTAAAAATATGCTTTATAAAGAAATAAAGATTAACGAGATCGACGAAATGAGAACGAGATGAACTCTGATTCATTAAGTGTTTTTAATTTTATATTTCCAGAAATATATTAAACTGTATTTTGCCAAAGGAAGGCAGTCAGTTCTTTGTTTTGCTTTTATCTACACAATGATACATTTTAAAATTGTCTATAACGAAATGTGTCTTTGCACTGTAGACTCCATTGATAGGAAAGTTAATTAGTTCTTGTTTATAGGTTTTTCAAAAACTAACTTTTCATGTGAGGTCGACTTGTTGGTGTTACTTTATAAAAACTATATATGTTTTCTTTAAAATTATATTCTTCTACCACATTTTACTTAGATTATAAAGAATACTTATACGGCGACCCGCTCTTGTAAGCGGCGATATAATATCGGGTTAGGGCTGCCACTTTGTTAAAAAAATATATAATTATTATTATTTTTAAATTGAAAATTATCTTGAGATGGGATGATTATCTTACGAGTACATACACAACAATAGTTAAAATATTATACTGTGTTATATTCATAAAACGTTTCAATATAGGTTAACTGAATATCGCAGATAGTATAAAATGCAAATTTTTAGTTTTAATTTAAAATAAAAACATAACCTTATTTAATACTTGACAGGTTATATAAAACTTTATTTATATTATAAATCCGACATTATGCATCTTACCGACGTTATTTACCGCTCAATTGCTCTATCTTTGTACGATTTCTTTTGAATATACCAATTTTATGAATAAAGACTGTTGTATATAAAAAAAATATAATAAATTTATCCAATGAATACAAGAGTGGAGCTAATGTAAGACCTCCCTGGTTCAATTCACAAATTGTTTTGGACTCTCTTACAAAAATATTTACTTTTTCATATGTTTAGTGTAAACTCAACTTCAGTGTAAACTTTTTGGACACAGATAATATACACACTCAGATTTTTGTTTGTGTCATTGTCATTGATTACTCTTTGTTTCAAGAACTAATCAAAGCCAAAAGTACTTGAGCCTACAAGCTTTACGAGTCACAGTGAAAGTTTAACGTACTCGTTTGTGTGGACGGAAATATTAGTGGTGTATGTGTTGATTACAAAGTTGATCCTGGCAGCCATGCAATGTTATCTTTCACTTTTAACATCAATAATTATAACCAAAATTAATTGTCAAACTGTACAGTTAAACAGACAAGATGGATTTTACAGTTTATGAGATTAAAAAATATAAGATTCTCACGATGTCTCACTCACTAAATAACGAAAAAAATTATCTCGGCGCTATGTCAATCAAATTAACTCGAAAAAATAAAATAAATCGTATTCGATTTGTTGGCCTCTTTAAAAAAAGTGTTATTTTAAAGCACTTAATGAGTCAAATGATGCGTACGGGAGGGGGAGGCGAAGCCCACTTAAGGGCTCGACATACAATTAAAAATAGTCATGTTTTATATTACAAGGAAGGAAGGATATTGCTAAATCAATCAATGAATCCGATTTAACCGAAAGTGAGATTATATTTTACTAATTTCTACAATACGTGAAGTGAATTTTGAAAAAAATAAATCAAATTTCAATAAAAGTTTTGATAACACAAGTTTATTTTATTATATTTATTCCAAATTGTGATTATTGAATTATATATTTATGTAACATATTATTGAATTATATATTTATGTAACATGCAGTTCGCTGCTTAAAGTTTACAGAAAAATACTTGTGTATTTTATTTAAGACAAAAAGGCAATACTGTACTTAAATTAAATTATTTTTCTCCCGAGGGACTTGGTTTCGTGGGATTTAAGGCAATCTCTCGAATAGAGTTGATCAATTGTGGCCGCAATGAATCATAAAATATTTTTTCGATTGGAGGATATGATTTTCAAAATAAATATTTTATAAACTTTTTGTATATAATATCAAAAAAGCGAAAAGGATTTTCCTTCATATAAAATCGATTAAAATTCAATTTACTTGGTATAAAAAGTCTTAAAGCTTATTATTTTTTTTATGTTTAAACTTTCGTGAACCATGACTAATATATTTATATTTACCCGGCTGTACTCACGTGGAATAATATGGGAATGTGCCCTACTAGTTTCGAACCCATTCGGCGTCCTTATTCATGAGCTCTAAGCGTGGCGGACTCGCAGCGTGAACTAACAGATCAAAACTATTCCGGCACATTCCGATATTATTCCGCATGAATACAGCCGGGTAAATATAAATATTATTAATAATAATTAAAGACCATAAAAATATATAATGTAAAATGAAGAAAAGTACTGAAATGGACCAAGTCTCGATATACTACAGGTGAATGACTGAGACGCTAAGATTAAGTTTGTAGACAATATTCAGCCACTGATAAAACTAATATTGTTAAGGCATTCATTATTAACGATGACTGAAAAACTTTGTAAAAGCAAATATAATTTTTAATCAATTTACAAAATTCAAGTAATAATTGAGAAAATAGTGACTAGAAAGATTATAAGATAAGAGATATATTAATAGTTAAGGTCAGTTTCAAATAAATGTCTATCACCGGATGATGAAAAAATCATTACAGTTTCGTGAACTGTCTTGTTCGTACAAAATAATGGTCATCAAAATTAAAACAAATTCCGAAAAAAATCACGTACAATGATCGAGTTACCGAAGTTGAATTCACGTCATCAAGAATGCAGCATCTAATCAAACCACATCAGCGAGTCAGAGTTCAGGGATGCAATCAAAATGGTAATAGTAATAAAAAATGTGGTTGCCGTGATTTTTTCCATCAATTTAAATATCACATGAAAAACGTGTATTTTAAGTATTTTTTCACAATTTCGCTGCTTTAACGTAAAACACTATCAATAATGTAATTTCTTGCAAAGAAGTATAAAATGCAGATAATTCTTTATACGAATCGAAAAATATGTATTATATTATTGCAAGCTATGGTATGTTAAGCTGATTTACATTTTTAATAGAGGTGGCATTTTCAAATACCTGTCCGAATTGGTTTATTTTTCATTCTATATTATTAAAAAATTAAATAAGTCTCACATGGCTATATGTGTTTTTAGACGTTTCAAACACTCATATCGGTTTTGGCAACTCTTCAATGTTAATATATCCTGCAAAATTAGAAACATTGGTTAGGGTTTTAGCAAGAAGCCTAATAGATGTCACCACCGTTCCGATAAAGATGAATATGTATAGAATGTTCAATTCACCTTATCTGTCAGCGACAGTTTATCTCAATTGGTAGAGCAATAGGACGTTTTCCCAGAGGTAGTGGGTTCGCAGCCCTGCCCGTATTGGTTTATTTTACAAAACAAACAATTCAAGACTTTAATATGTTGGTATTATAAAGAGTGTATTGACCTGATATCTGACGTCATTAGCATACAGAATGCTATTGATCTTACAATCTGTTGATAAATAGCATTATGTACGCTACTAACAAAATTTTTCTTCTTTATGCCTATATTTTAGAATAAAAAATGCATATTTTCTCTCATTTACTAAATATATCTCACTCCTAGCTTTAATATTCATGAACATGGCCTATTTACTTACAGCTTTATATGAATATTTCCAGCATTCATTTCGCATCTATTTTACTATGAACTAGTTTTTAATTATTTCCGACTTACAACTTAACATTCTTGCATTTTTTTCTAGGATTACCAAATACCATATAGGCCTGGAAAGACAAAAAAGTAACCATATTTCTGCAATGGCTCCAACAAAAACATCGCTTCAATCAGAAGCTTAGTGCAGGTGTTACAAATACGGCTTACAGAAATAACAAACATTTATCATTAAATATAATTTTATATTCCAGTATTGTTAAAATATCTTTAGCTGCAAACCAACAAATCATATTGTTACATAAATTTAAATATAACAACTTTGTTTGTTTTAAGATGTGGTGAATATTTTAAATTATTTATTTGTTTTAAATTTTCAATGTTAAACGGTATCGTAGACTATAAATTAAAAAAAAACATATATTATTTATTAAATAATGTAGCTGTTGCAACTGACCACAAACAAATTTCCTGTAATTGATTACAGGAAATTTGTTTGTGTTGTCCGATTTCAGTAGAATTGAAAACAAAATTGCTTCTATTAATTAAACATAAATTCAATCCAATGGACACAAAAATTTTACGTGACGCGTGTCTACAACATGCAGATAAACCAACAAACAGATAAACTATGAAAATACGCTCGATTGAATTAAACATAGATTCTAGACACCTAGATTTTTTTAATATCTGAAAGCGAACATTTTTTGAGTATAGATACAATTGACTACTACTATTGATTAAAAGACATTCGTATAAAAAAATGTAGCAAACACGAACTAAACAAACAGATTAATTAATCAAATTTATCTTATAATGGAGATCTCAAGAGACCCAAAGTAACATATTCGAATTCTTCGACTTATGTGTAAATCTTATTATGTACTAGATGCCTTAGTATGTACTAACCATAAGGTTAACCATGAGGTTAGTACATAGATACATACATATATACATAATACTAGACCGATACATAGATACATAGTACTAGACCGATTAAATTCTAATTTTAGTAGATCTTAAACTAACATTAACATAAATTTGAAAGGCAAATAAATTATAAAAAATAATCTTGTTGTTTTAACAAGATCCCTTGAACACTTGATAAATTAAAATAACGGCATAATTAAAAAGGTTTATTTAAGAAAATACCAACGCTTATTATATATATTTCTATTTAATCTACCGCAAGGAATTTCTTAATAGGATATAAGATATATTTTAAATGCAAAGTAATATCTTCCATATAAAAATCGTGTATCTGTAAATAAGGATAAAATATGATTTTTAAGGTATTGTTATTTTTTATTCGTAAATGAAATCTTAACTAAAGGATATCAAAGTAATTGAGCAGTAAGATGCATGACATCGGAAATTTTATATAATGTATTAGTGAAGCATTATACATATAAGTTGTTTTAGATAGGGTTGACGTTATTTGACTAAAATAATGCTAGGGTTTTGTAATATTACATTAAAATAATATTTTATTACTCATAATTTATCTTATAATCATTAAATATAATGATTATATTTTTTAAGAATTACAAAATGTTACTATATAAAAAATAAATAAAATCCAAATTTTCCAGTCATTAACGTCAACGGTGTAGAACTTTCTTGAATAAGTTTTCACCCTTTTCAACCCCTTTGGGATGGAATTTCCAAAAATTCCCTCTTAGTGCTCCCCTCCCCTAAAAGGAACACACAAATTTCAGCTACTTGCATTCTAGTTTAGGGTGTGTGGTGTCTGTCTGTCAGTCACTCAGTAACGGAGGAGTTTTATATATTTAGATTATTAAATATTTCCCGTATCCAATGATGTTATTAAAATACAGAAATTAAGATGGTTAATGATTAATTAGGATATAAAGTAGGAGATTGTTCTTATATTTATTTATACGATACAAGTAATATTTTTCAAATGAAATATAAAATGTTTATTTTATTCTCAATATATATTATAATACTACACTGCTATAACAAGAAATTACTTTCAAACTGAATTCAAAAATAATTTTCATTTGAAAACACAAAAGTTTCAACTCGTATACATTTGTATAGGAACGAGTTAAAACTTTTGTGTTGCTTTTTTGCTATTCATTCTGAAACCTTCGAGACACTCTTTGTTCATAAGTACAGTACATAACTCTAGAATGTACGGAGTCATTTGAATATAACGCTCAATAAAGGCTTAAAGACCGTACAATTCAAGCTTGTCGTTACAAAGAAAGTGAATAATAAAGCAATATTTCAGGAGACCCTATTTTTTTAGTGGCTTTATTTGCGGAACTGACGACGCATCGTAAGGGTACTTAACATTGTAAATAAATATTAATCTTTTAAATTTCTCAAATAAAGTCGAGTTTCCATAATCTATAGACTAATTTTTCTAGCCAATTTTGTAATCGCTTACAAGTTTTATATACGTCATCAACAATTCGATTTGATCTTACAACCCTCAAAAAAAAAAAGATATGCGCGATATGGCAAAAACTAATAAAAATATAAAAGTCATGATACGTTTGACTTTCAGTAGAATGAATCCAAAAATAATGCAATGTTTTGTTTAGTAAAAAAAAAATAAAAACTCGTTAATATTAAAATAGAACTCAAATGAACGCTGGAAAGCTTTTTTGTGTAAGGCTGTATGTAAGTAGGCCATTTTCATAAAGATTAAAAAGCTCGAACTGTGACATTTCGATACTGAATAGTCCCTGAATAGCTTTTCAGGCATATTCAATGAAATGTTTATAATTAGGTATGTCGTAATGGAATTAATTTGTAAGTGGTCTAGTATATAGAAAATTTGTTTTATAAAATTAACTTTTAAGGGGTGATGAAAGTAAAATAACAAATCAATTAATAATAGAATTTTCCGTAGTTGCTAGAAAGAGCTGTTAACGTCCGTAAAAGAGAAGAAAAAAAACAATTTTGTCGCAAATAAATATTTGAGGTAAGGGTATCTGAATATCATACAAATTATTTTCAAGACTAAGAGGACGCTATTGCGTTCATCTAGAAAATTGTTAGAATTTATTGAAATACATTTTGATTAGACAGATTAGATGAATGTAATATAAGACTTCAATAAACAAAACAGGTAATTTTACGAAACAGATCTCCCCCCAGGTTTTACATAACCCTCGTCAATATATTTTATCATCTAAACTGAAATCCCAAATCGTTTTTGATGGTTTCCAATTTCATCAGCACAGCTTAGGCGCGAATTTTTACAAACATATTCATTGTAAGTTAAATTAGTTCCATCTCACGTAATTACTTAAAATGACAAACAATTTAAATTTAATTAATGTCGGCAATCAAAAAAAAATAAAATGTTTGACAGTTCTGTTTATTTTCTTTTAATTTACGTAAATGCTCACAGGCCGGTATTAAGTAAATAATACAAGATCCCTCGATATAATTCCTTGCATGAGGTAAAAATACTTTTTGTCTTAAGGATAAAGATAAAAGTAATATATATATATATATATATGTTTTTGTAATTTCTAAGTCCATTAATTCTATTGCTAACTCCATTAACAGTAACCTACAATAATTGTATTCTAGAACTAACTATTTTTGATTAGTAAGTTAGATTAGTCCTTTATTTCGTTGTTAAATTGTAAAGACATCCATTCTACGAATCCAGTATGCTTTTTTTTCTCCATGCAATTGATTGTCTGGAAGAGCTATTTAGCGATAAGACCGCCAAATTTGTACCATTTTTTCTGTTATTTTTTTTTTAATTTCAAATTTACAATAATATTTAAAAATAACAAAAAATAATTGTAATTTTTTACACGGACTAAAAGTTAATGGAGTTAGTGGATAAGTTAATGAAGTTGGTAACGATGTATTTTTAGTTAGAACTAATAATGTATTATTGAATAAATTCGATTTTCAATTTCTACTAGTAGCGTGTAATATTACATCTTTTACATATACCGGTTAATTATTTTTACGGATTCGTCCGACGTTTTAATGTGATTACATACAAATTATATGTGCAACGACAATGTCGGGTTTTAAAGAGGGTCAGCCGCGGGGTAACAAAATAGAGTTTCTCCGAATAAAATCATTTGAATCTGAATGAAAATGTGATTTTAAATCAATATCAGATCATATCAGATCTCACAAAAACAATTTCAAAAAGAGGTATTTTTATTTACTCTTCGATTTTCTGAACTTCAGCTTGTCAACTAAATTCTGATTGTCCATAGAAGTCTAACAAGAGTCGAGTCTAACAATAGTTTTGATCAGTCCAAGAAAGGGATGAACAATAATTATAAGGTAATTTAAAAAAAAAATAACAGTTTAAAACAAATTACTTTGACAGTGAACTAAAATACTTGAACATGTTTTTTTTTTATAATTTTAGCGTACCTTTTATACCTTAAACCTTAGTAAAAGTAGTAATATTACATTAGAATTTGAAAAAAAATAGTATTCGGTGGGGTAAAGTAAAAATTTTTATTATATATGAATATAATTGCAGACCATATGGTCTGCAATTCTATTCATATATATATATATATATTTTGTGATTAAAGGCTTGATTGAGACGCATTCTTTAGTTTATCAGATCTCCAAAAAACTTGGAAAATTAATAATTATAGCTTTTCTATAAAAATGCTTTGTTATAAAATAAAAGAAACAGGGTGTTTCGGTGTAAGTATCAATCTTTTGAAGATTTATTAAAATCAGTGCTACTATGTATATGTACGTTAGGTAGATTTTGTATATATATATATCTGATATATATTTGAGTGACATACATTTTGAGCCTGTGTTATACTGGTACAGTTTAAAGAAGTTTATTTTTGTATACAGTTTTCAATAGGAATACATTTCACTGAGACCCACTCGACCTTAGAATAGTTCTATTCCATTGAATTTATTTTATGTACGTCCTTATATTGCGCAAGTCCAAGAGTTTTTAAAAAGCCATAAGAGACTTCTTTAAAACGGTTCATACATTTCATATTCTTCTTTAGATACTTTAGTCAAAAGAAAACATATTAAGAATACCTTCACCTAATATGTCGTAGTTTTATACTGTATAAAAAAAATCTAACCTATTAAAGGCTGAATACTGGATTTGTTAAATATAATTCAAAAATTAAGCTTCTTTAGAAAACAAATAACGAACGCAATACATTAAAATTGCAGTGGCTTTTCAAATACATCCTACATTTGCCATCTTTAGTAATTGTATAAAATAATGTAAATACTCATTTTAACGGCATAATTAGAGTATATAAAATAATTTCATTTTCGTTAAAGTAAGTTTGTTTCATTCGATGTAACTTTATATAATGAATTTTATTAATAACTCACAAAAGTAAAAATTTTCTCACCGATATTGCTAGTAAAATCCTGATTCGAGCTCGCAGTTCGTCATAAACTGGCAGCAATAGCTCGTCTCCTATCGAAATGTGTAATTTCGTCCGATGTCGTAAAATTAGAATTGTACTTATAAATAAATGAACCGGGTAAAATCCTCACGCAGCCCTATTTTATTTTTATGTTATATAAATTGTTTGTGAGCCTTTTGCGCGTATTTCAATATATTTTTATGTTCAGGGAAAGGTTGTTGTAGATGAGTTATCACAGATATTGGATCTTCCAAAGTGTTCCTACTTTTACGACTAGTTTTTATCCTTATACACAAATTGCCTTATTACAGAATAGCAATTCGTCGCACTATTATCTCTATAAATAAAACATATGTATATACTTATATCATTTATGTATAATAATATTTATTTATTATTTTATATTGAATTTACTATGTTGTGTCGTTTATAAGATTTCCTACGTCTAATATAGATTAATTGAGTCTTTATATGGACAATGTCTATAATCAACACACAACAATTTATAATAATGTTACAAAGCTGTTTTTTTTTTAAATTTCTAGATCTACACTAGTAGTGGTATACCACAGCTATGGAGGTAATGGTCAAAAGTCTTATGACGTCATAATACGACACGTAAAACTAAAAAGTAAAATAAGGAAGAAAAAAAAAACAAAGAAAACATTTGCCAGAACGTTTCTGCTGTTAGTTTTTCCTTCCCAGATTTCATCAGCAGTTACTGTACAGTACTGATGTTCAGTGTCAGTGGTAACGCCCTTCTGTTGTCTAAATGTATGGATGGATGGATGGAGTTGCGTGAAACTGATGAAACGGCATATAAGAAATATTTTTAAAGACAAAAATAATGTGTTATTTAATATGCGCATGACAATTAAAGTTACTGATTCTATAAATTTTATACCGATGCACTTAAGTTTAAATAAAAATATGTAACATGATAGTAACCTTTTTTTGGAAGAAAAGCTTTTCGAAAAATTAGGTCGTTTAAACGATTTTTTGGAGAAAGTTAGTTTATTAGCTTTATGGAGTAAATTTCATTGGCAGTTAGTTTGTATTGAAAAAATATGACGGGTGTACAATTTCGATCACGATAACAACTTTTAACATTACGTTATTACGTACCTCTGACGTTACGTTATTACGTTACGTTACGATTTGTTAAGTTTCATTACTTGTATAACCTCGCATAAAATTATGACACTTTCCGAACATAAATTTGGTAACTTTATTTAACGTTTGAGAAAACCTTCTCAATGAGTTTGATCTTTGATTTATTAAAATGATAAAAAATTGTATGGAAAGTCATTTATTTTGACGATGATCAGCAGTTATTTTGCCTTTACCAATGTCGAGCAATTGTTTAGAATTTCTTTCTCCAGATTCGTCATTCTGAAATTCCACTTTCATATTGATATTTAATGACCGTTTTTATGTATTTACATAAAAGGGTCTTCTACTCTAAGCATGCGTTAATGTTATCATCAAGCGTTAATTGTGGTTTTACTGAATATGTATATGATATATTTATAAAATCTTAAAATCTTTGCATCACCATATCAGTTTGGTGCCATCATCAACTTTACTGCAATACTTTGGGCTGCACAGAATTCTTGAGAAGGTTGCAAGTTAATTTGCTATATCTCTTTATCTTTTAATGTCTCGGAATAATATTCGCTGGTGCCTCAACCGTTGATTAAATGCATCATTGAGCTATTGTCTGTAGAAATTAATCATTTAAGCCTCAAGCAAATAGCTACAATTAAAATTAATGATTTACTGTAAATGTCTATCTTCATCTTCTTTCATTAGATTTCAACTAAAATTCTAAAAGTGGGACAACGTTCTGTAATCCATGCGGTTAAGATGTCGGTCATAAGTTTATTAGTAAGATACCTAAATATTCATAAACTACACCCAAATAAATTGTTAACATTAAACATTTTCTGTAACAACTTTAAAAATCATAACTAAGAACGTAATAATGGACGATGTGTTAGCAAGGAGCTTCTGTTAGAAGCAGTATGTGATTTTATTTTCCTGTTGTGCGCTTTATTTAAAATATTTATTTGAAACAAAAAAGCTGTCGTAGGTACGTCTTGATAAATCATTAAACAAAATTTAAGGTTCTTCTGTTCTTCTATATCAATAAGTAAAAGCAGTGAAAATGCTTATAATCTATATCAGATTACCGACCCTAGCTTTTAATCCAATAATATTGTATTGAAATCTATCTTCGGGTAGCCTTACCTTTTTTTGTTAAATGAGAATTATTCTTTTTTTAATTGCGACGCACCGTATATTTTTTGTGTATTATGACTGATTCTTCCAACCCTGTTAATCGTTCAAAATATAAGTTAATGCTAATAATATACTTATTATTGAATACTTACAGTGTAAGATTCATTGAAAATGTACATTGATTCAGTAAAATTGAAACAAAATTGACTGCAGTCTGTAGTTTAAATCAAATATACACCACAGCTTACCGAACTGATTACTATTGAGCTACGTCGGGAACACGGACTCATGTCTGTCGTTTTAATTATTCTATCAAGCGTATGTTTCAATACAAATGTGCTTGTAATAATTACATAGTAATATCTAGGAAGTGACGTAAAAAATTATGACATTTTCGTCTCAAATTTAATAAAAGTATCACATAGTATTTTGTGAAATGTGAGCGTGATTGAAAATATCATTTATTATATTTATTGTAATACCAACTACAAGAAGGTACTATTTCAATAGTCTATCCGTTTGTTGGAAAACGTTAATTACTCGATTTTAAGTCATGATGTTTATTTATATAATTAAAAAAAAATGAAAGGCATTACATGTATTTTGTATATGAAGCCATTTAGATATCTTTATGGCTTACCTTACTTTTAATTTTATAAAAACAAGTAGATATATTCAAATACGGCTGAACTTATTCCGGTTCCTGAATCTTGTTTGGGAGGAATTTCTGAGTACGTTAATGTAAATATGTTTGGTTATAGCGAAGCACTTAGAGATTGGAGTGCGAATAATACTTCTTTCTAAGAATGGGACTAAGAATATATTTTCGTAAATGTTTGCAGTAAAAGATTTAATATATAAATGTCAATAAAAGTAACTTCTTCATAAAAGAGCATAAAGGAAAACCCGAACATTATAACAAAAAATAAAGACAGAAAACTTTTAATAGCTTATTCCCTTACTTATGAAATACAAAGTGCTATCTAATTTAAATCGGTTTATGAAACTTGACGGGAAGCTTTGTTATCTAAAAACAGGAATAATTTTGAAAGCGTGTCGTCAGGGATATTCTCAAGTTTTTTAAGTTGGAAAAAGCTTGATAACTTAAAAATTTTTTTTTTTGAAAGACAAGGTACAATAAAATAAAAGTTCAATTATATAATATTTCCTTATTCATAATACCAATAATCATATATATTTTTTAAATCATGATAAATCGTTTTAAAAATTATTAAAAATAAAACATGTACAAGTTTTATTTTTATAGGCCATATTTCAAAATATTAATATCTCACAAATCATATTTGAAGAAACAAAACATTTATTTTGCCTTGATTAAGAAAGAATTATCAGCAAACAAAAATATATACTAGTATTTCAAAGAATATTTTGAATATATTTTTTGGTCACAGTTGTAGGCCACGTTCAAACGCATGCTTAAAACCAATTTCATAAGAAAGTAATATAAAAACTTCTTTTTATGTGTATTTTTAATGAGGCTGATAAATAATTCAACAGTAAAATACTTATAATCGAAGCTTCAAGTTCCAAGCAAATGACAAATTTTACCAAGAAAAACAAATTAACTCACACAGAAGCAGCTACCAAAAACCACTGTATTTCTCATATTTAAATGCAAAAAAAACTGGTGCACTGATATGACCAACTTTAGCCAGCCGTCCCCCCTCCATTGGGTAATATAATAAATACCCTTGCCCTTATAGCAATATAGAAAGGTGATCATTTGCGCACTCTTTTCTTTTTTATGCTGTGAATTGAACTGACCCTTCGATCATGCTTCCATCCTACCACTGTATCTAACTGTATAAGAATGCCGTAAGTTGTAAGGCAACCTCTTTTTTTTTTTGACGTTCATAAAGGCGGCATTTCTGCGACCGACCATCTATGCTCGAAGTAATAAAGTAAAGTATTGGTTAGGATTTTCGAAAGAAGCCTAACATATATCTCCACCGTCCTGATAAAGACTTATATGTATAGAATGTAATTAACCGAGGAGCGTAGTGATACAGTAGCACAATTGGTAGAGCAATGGGAGGGTTTCCCAGAGGTTGCGGGTTTGCATCTCTGCCTGTTCGAATAGTCCAATATAATAAGTTTCAATTCATCATTAATTTGTTTAAACTGGAATGATAACTTTTCTGCGGTGAGCTCCACTTACTCCCCCTTTGTTTCTACCGTAATCTCAGACATTTCTTCAAATATGAGATATATACATATATATAAACATTTTGAGTTCCAAAATCGTTTTTCCCGCTTGGTTACTGTTGATTATTCTTCCACATAAAGTTAAGTTATGCATGAAACCAGCAGCACACTCCGAGCCGACCATTAACAAGCCGCCTTTACTCGGCATTGCCTGTTTGCGTGTTCTATTTGAAAATGAATGAAAATATGATATTACACTTTATTGACACGGATTTAAAATAAATATCAAAAATGTAAGCTAAAATAAATGATAAGACTGAAAATACAAAAATATATATAATCATATCGGACATTCAGAGAAACCTGAGTTTATTACTTTAAATAACTTTTCAAACTCTATATTCATTTGGTTAATGGAAAGGAAGACAGTGTTATAATAATAGTAGGTAACTAAATCTGATATCTCTGTTTAAAAGGCAGTTTAAAAAATGAACCAAATTATGTTTTTTATTTATTTAAAGTACTTAAAAGTCACTTCCATTTGAAATTGTTTTCCATGTTCGCTGTGAAAATCAGTGGATTGTATAAATTTATCCAATTAACTTGGTTTTCTGTCGTCATATACATTGTTCGAGTTTTACTGTAATTGTAACGGAATTTCTGAATATATTAATTAAAGATAAAATGAAAGATCTTCATTAATATTAATATTGTTAATGCTCGATGTTTTATTTATTAGTACATAAAGTATTTTTCTTTTATATTTTAATACTGATTTTCAATAAATCGATAATTGATAACACGAATATTTCTGTTTAATCAATAAAATAATATGTTTTTTAAAAAAGATGTGTACATATAATGTTATAAAAAGTCATAATTTAGTGATGAATGCAATTATATTAGTAAATACGTTCATACTAATAATATTATTAATAAATGACGAGTTTAAAATTAAACTAAGCTACGTAAAAATATTTTTACTCAGTTGAAGTATAGGAAATTAGTTGTAGAGTAAAAATAAATGTTATTATTTTAATTCATCCGCCCTAGAATTTAATGGATGGAATACAATTACACCCTTAAAGTTAAAGTTTTAATTGCCCTATCACCACATCTAATCGAATACAAAAAGCTTTGAATTTTAATTGGTTTTCGCATCGCGATGGGAAATTCGTTATCAAAAAACAAGAATATTCAGAAAGCGTATCGTTACTGACACTCCGAATTATTTTGGCTAGATAAAAGCTGACTAATTTGGCAAGAAGATATTAAAAGCCTTTGTGGAATTACATAGCCAGTCCGCGATATAATATTTTCTTTATTTTGATATTTGTGTTGTTTTCATCGCTAAAGTTCATTCCGTATCATCTACGAATTAATAATAAATTGGGGTATAATACTACCTGTAGGTATATACCTACAGGTATTATATTTCACTATCAGCCACTCATTGATTATTTAGAATATTTTAAATTAAATGGATAGAAAAACAACTGCCTCGCCACTTTGTATTAAGTTAATTCGCACTTCATTAATATTATTTTCAATTAAATAAAATTTACCAATTAGTCACTGAGCCTTTCACTCGAAAGTCAAAAGAAAGTCTTTAGTAGGCAGGAATCGTCTTTCAACTAAGTAAGAAATGTTATTTGGGAACAAAACACAATATTGTATGTAATGATTTTTTTATATTAAACTAGTTACCTTTCAAATCCTATATATCAATATGTATTTGGTTGATAAATTAAATTAAATAAGGTTTGGCAGATTTTCTGTGCAAGAAAATGTTAAAAACTGTGTGAAAATATTACTACGTCTATGTAACACAGTTTTATAAATTGCTATTAAAAGGTGCTGAAAGAAATAAAAATGTAACTATCTTTAAATTTCAGTTCACCAGATGTCAAAGGCAACCAATTAACTTTAATTGACTGTATATGAAGTCCTTTATACAGACTTTATATAATTTAACATTTTGTAAAAAGATCTCACAAGGAGTTTTCTACTCTACTTTTATTAAATTTCTACTTCTATTTAATTAAAGATAAGTCTTTTCTCTTTTATTAAACTATATTTCACTTTACCATTCCGAACTCCTAATTTAGAAGAATTGAGAAAACGTATTGTTATTTTTTTACTAGTTTCAGATTTTTTATTCAGAAAATTATATTTAATATCAAGTTAATTTGTAGTCAAATCTATCTAATTATTATTATTCATAATACGTTCTAAGACCACGGAGTGCAAATTTAACCCATCTTTTCTGTAGAACCAAACAAGCATAATTTAAACAGTTATTACTTTTTGCGAAAATCTCTAAGGGCCCTTTTACAAACAGGCGAAGATGAGATTGCCGATTATCTTTAGAAAAAAGAAAACGGTTTTGTCCTTGAAGTTTTTTTTCTGTATGTATCTACCAAATTTAACTTAGTAAAAGAAGAAGGTCAATTTTTGTCCGTTTGACTCACTTCTCATCGACTCATCTCTCATTGGCTTATCTCTCTTTGACTCATTTCTCCCAAAACGTTTTGAAACTGTTGGCGTGCAGTATTACAGTAAAATTTAAATTAAAGAGCTTAAACGAATGTTTAACTCAAGTGTGGATTATCGTTTTTATTAAATAGATAAAAAGTTTAAAGGTATATATAGCTTATTAAATTGTGGTCTGGTCTTTAGATGATCTATAAATAAAATTACTTAAGCTTAATTTTATGCTTAAAGTTTTAAAGCTTATGCTTAATTATATGCTTAAAGTTTTTATTTATCGATATGCTACTAATGAAATACAAATTGGAGAGTGTGTTTAAACTACGCATATATTAGTGTTTTTTTTCGAATTCTTATTTTCTTTTACCACGTGTCATCACAATCTGAATTAATTTTATTAATTTGACGTAGTTAAGTAAATTCGTTTAGGTCGATTAATAGATATATGCAAAAGTTAAAATTTTAAAATGATTTAAAACTGTGGATAAGTTAAATTAAATTAATCACGTTTTTATTATATGTAAAAAAAAAATCCGAGACAAAATATTGTATTTATAATAGGCCATAATTCGCACATCGATGAATTTGGACGAACCTCATTATAACATGACGTGATCCGATGGAAGTTCAATAATTTATTCTAAAACAGGATTGCTAGGTTCATTCACAAATATTAACTAATTATTGTTCATTGTTATACACCGAACTAGATGCAAAAACCCAAAATCTAATCATTATTACGCGTATCATAAACTGTTCAATTCCAACGTTTATCCGAGTCATAACTCAGGAGCAGACGTCAATATACAATTAATTCGGAGCACGATTCCTGCGGATTTATCTGCTAGGAGTAACTCTGTCACGGTTTTGATATGGGTCGCCGGTGAAATTTCGGAATCGCATATATTTTAAAATTTGTTAAAATATATTACTTACTTGTTGAAACTATGCTTATGGGTGAAAATTTAATTCTGATATATATTTTTATGTATCACAAATACCGTATCTTTTCAGAAAGAAGAATTACACCGAGTAGCTCATATAATATAAATAATATGAATAGCGGTTTATTGGTGCAACGGTTTTTTTTGTTACAGGTTCACACTAGACAGATTTATTGTCGTATTACTGTAAATAAAACTGCTTTTAAATCGTGTCATTGGTTGCATTTTATATAAGTAACGTTACTTTTAAATGGACTTAGCACTTATTGTCTGTTTTATTTTAAGATTTATAGGTTCAGGGTTCATAATTATTTTTTAATAATAATATTTTTTTTATATTTACTAAGTACTTTAAAATGTTTATATTTATAAGTATAAATTTTATGGCATCTGATAAAATTAACTTGATTTGTAAAAAACTTCAGCTGCCGTATCTTTTAATAATATTGATTCAAGCGTGTGAATTTTATATTTTGGTGGACAAATCATTTATTTTTATTTTTTATCAAATTTATTCTAAATATTAACATGAATGCGTATGGCGTAATCATGCTAATATTTAGAATAAATTTTGAGCGATATTGATTTAGACCAGAAAAAAGCATACATTTTAAATACTGATACCGTAAGAAGGGAATAAAATAGTTACTCTTTATCTTTATGTAGCTTAGTAACATAATTAACATTTCTTATTGATTCGTCTGAACTACGATGTAAATAATTCTGAAAAAACTAATTATAAATAATTAAATTGAATTTATTGTGCCACTTCCATAATCTATGACGATATCAAAGTCTTCGAGGCTCATTGTTTCCTTTCAATTCGTTCGGAAACAGATTTTACTCACAATGTGTCGTGAAAAATTGGATTTTTATCCACAAAAGACTGCCCTATTCGTAAATCTAAACAGTGAGATATAAATATTTATAAGTAATATACATTTGGACAAAACTATATTGTTAGAAGTAGTCGGCACTCAGTTAACGTTAAATATTACATCAGTTTATTAAAAACAAATAAATAAATGTAAGATTAACAAGTTATTTAAAAAATCGATTATTTATATAAACAAAATCTTGTTACGATTAAGATTAGAAAATTTGTAATTCTGAAATATACAATTATGGGAAAAACTACTCTGGAAATTGCATACACGGTATTGCAATGTGGTTGAAGTTGACTAATTTAAAACATATATTATAACCTCAATATTTACGAAAGTAAAAGGGAAAAGAGGTAAAAATTATTTCATATAAAAGTTATTTTGATGGATTCGGGTTTTAAAATATTTTGTTAAAATATAATCTTAAAAGAGCAATAGGGGCATTCATTTCGTTTATTAGGTGAGATGGAGATGACAATTTTGCTGGCTTAGAGCACTGTTTCAAATCTGAATACTTTGTGCTAATTTAGCTAATAGATTAAGATATAAAAGAATCAAAATAGACCGCCATGTTTCATGGAAAACAATAAACTAAATTCATTTAAACATCTATTTCGAAACGAATTAAAGTTTCTTGGTCATTTATCTTGGCCGTAATAATTGCAGGTCAAGTAGCTGCATTGTTGACAAGCAAGATAAATTTATTTTATTAAGGCTTACTGTTAAACCTTTGACATGTAATTTTTATATTTAAACTTTCGTGAACCATGACTACTATATTTATTTTTACCCTGTTGTATTCACGTGGAATTATATAGGAATGTGCGCGAGTAAGAACCCCGAATGGGTTCGAAACTAGTCTGGTACATTCTGATATAATTCCACGTGAATACAGCCGGGTAAATATAAATATACTAGTAAATATAAATATACTAACATGTAATCGTGCAATGCAAGTGTTTTATAGTAAATTACTGTAATAGTGTTATATACCGAACAACCTTATGTTCATTGTTCAGTAGATGACATCTGCACGATCGATCATTAGATGATGAGAGTAGGTACTCGTGAGTACTAAAATTTAATGAAGAAAGTACTAGTGAGTACTAAACTTTAATGGATTGATTGATAGATTTATATTAAAATGAAGTATTAACTTTTATAGTCCTTTATTCATTACTTTTGACATGTAATTTGAAATTACATGACTATTAACTAATTACCTATAATACGGAGACCATACAGTAAATCTTTCTCCGTCTGAATTATGTCAGTAATGAAACATTAAAAAACGTCATATATAGCTAATAAGACAAAGATATGTTTTATTCCTATATATTGTATTTTAAGAAAATACATGATACAGTCGGTACCTAAATATCTCACAAAATGAAATTTATACAAAAACTTTAATTTGTTTAAAAAATAATATCCCTGTCCTCAATAAAATTTAAATAATATTCTCACAAAAGTTTATCACTGAAATGTTCAAAACATCATGTCCTTGGTTACACAAAGTTATTTCATAATTCATTACAGCCACAATAGGTCTTCTTTGTGAGATGAACTTGTATTCCTCAAAATAACCTTGGAAGAAAAATCTTATATAAGGAAATATTCCGAAGTAATTTCCACATCCTTATAGTATCTCGTAAAGGCCGAGTCATCACTATTGTGTTTCCTCTTTATGGTACTTTTAATTCTTTCCTTACTAAGTAATTTCTTATGCAATTTGGTCTTAGCAGAAAACGGACCTAAAAGAAAAATGAGACAGTCGCCTTTTCTGACTTCAACATTCTGAATCATGAATTCTGTATCATTCTGCACCATTTGTTTCGTGTCATGTTATATATGGTTCATCTAATGTTATAACTTATATGTTATATGATAGTTAAAACAACTTGTTGAAATACTGCACCTCAAAGCTCTTAAAGATGCGTTTACTGTAATGCTTAAAGTACCTACATATATATTTTTTTAAATAATAATATTAGAATTAGGTGATTACATGATATAGCAACTTTAGTTTTTTTTACAATCACGTTACGTAAATCTGACTTATGGTTCAGTACACATTTTAAACTAGTAAGTAAATATAAAAAGTACAAAATAAATTTAATTAAGAAATCACCTAAGAAACCTACAAATCTTAAAATAAAACAGAGCACAAGTGATTTGTATCCAGGGAATATGTTTGAATTTCACTTTAAAGTAACGTAATTTAAGTTAAATTGCAACCAATTTAACCATTTTAAAGCAGATTACTTTACAGGAACGTGACAATAAACCTGTCAAGTGTGAAGCTATAATAATAAAATCGTGGCATAAATAAACTGCCATTAAGATAAATTACATAACTATAAAACAAGCTATTGATTACTAGTGATTTTGCCCACATACATTTTTGTTTATAATAAAAATCGATATAATGTGATCTTTACAATAGAGATAAAAATGGTTACTTAGAAATGATTCAATGAACTATTATGTTTTAGCAAATTTGAAAATACATGTGATTCAAAAAAAAAATACAAGAATCCACATCACAACCGCAATAGGAAATACTCGTAGAGTGTATTCGATTTTTTGCTCTTGCTTCTATTTCATTATGAATAATTTTAGTGTCTATTTCATCTAAATTAGCAATGTGATATAATCAGTGAGGCGTTTGATAAGTAAGCTATGAATTTTAATGACAAATTAATATTTAAAAATGAACTTTCAAGGATGCTTATCAGACTTCTATCGAATTGACCCCTGTTTTAGTATGTTTCATGCCCTGTTTCTCAATGTCATCGTCATCGAAATTTTATAAGCTACGACGTTATTGTAATTCATAATTATATTTAAATCAATCTTAATCCATTGCTAAAATTTACTTTATTTTATGAATGGTGAAATTAAGGGTTTTATGAGTTTTTTAGAATTATAAATAACTTATGCAAAGTAACGAAGGTCACTTGCCACTTAGAGAGGACCACTAGTCCAACGTTTAGATGTTAAACGTCCGTATTTTTATTGTTTATTGAAAACAAAAGAAAAGTACAATCGGCGAATAAGATTATATCAATAAGAGTACATCCTTAACACGAGCTAAGAACAAAAAGGGACCGAAAATGTACCCTTGAGGAATGATTAATTTTACTAATCTACCCAAATAATATGCATAGGTGACACTAAATTTCTATTGTCCATTTGATAACTATGGCGCTACAAATTACAGACGTTTTTGTTACAAAATTTATACTTGTGTTTGGAGTTATACGCTAAAAAATTTATAAGTGCTATTCAGATTTTATGAGGGTCCACGAAATTACACCGTTGAATTGAAAACATCCCATTACAGTGAGCTGTAAGGGCAAATCAGGGTTTTATTATCAAGACCGGAGAGCACATTTTTTGCTTCAATACTATATAATATATAATGTAAATTTAAACTATACATTTAATACTATTTACTAAAAAAATAAAAAATATTATAACCATGATGTTTGGTTATGGATTAAAAGTTGCAAACAATTTACAATATTAATTTAAACACTGAACAAAATAAATAAAATATTATATTATATTTCATCATAGTTTGTTTCTTAAATATTAAGTTTAAGATGTAGATTACCTTAATAGCAAGAGTGCAATGAGACCAAGAGTAGATAATTACTATAAGCCATTTACATCTACAAACATGGATAGTTGCAGACGTTTAATTTTTTCGAGAAATGAATGAAGAAAAGTTGGTAGGTTAGGAAAGGAATGACCGTCTAGATTTCCAATGTTAATAGTAGTAGTACTACCCTGGCTTAAGCCAGTTTCCAAAAGTGGCAAATAATTAGCTACAGCTAGGTTCAAGAGCTCATCTGCTTTCCTTCCAAGTAATTAGCCATCTATTATCATAAGTACTATTAAGCCACGTTGCAATTAATTAACTACAGCTAGGCTTAAGACCTCGTCTGCTTTACTTGCAAGTCGCCACCTATCATCACATAAAATTATGTAAAAAAAATATGTTTAGCTATAGCTGTCTAATATGTACTCGTAGTATGTTGCAACCCAAAGCTAAAACATTTTATAAAAAACCAAAACTAAAGATAGACAGCTTACTACAGTTACATAATATATGATTTTCGTTGTGGAATTTTAAGTAACTTTTGCAAAGTAACGTTGTAGCGTTCACATTTTATTTAACTCAAAATGTCTGTCTTTAGTTAGCTTAATAACGATATTTGACATTCCAAAGTTCAAGAAAAGTGAGGAAAAAGAACACTTATTCTTAATATTACTATTCTTCACCGTCGATTAGAAATTACTTCTCATAACATTAATATTAAATTTATATTTACCCAGCTGTATTCACGTAGAAATTACATGGGAATGTGCCCGACTAGTGTGGAAACCATTCGGGGTTCTTAATCATGAGCTCTAAGCGTGGCGGACTCACGGCGCATATCATTAATGTTTAAGAATATAAAAAAATACAGAAATATTTTTTATAAGTAAAAATTTTAAAATGCGTAATCGGTTTATGTTTTTAATGAACATTTACTGATCTTTATATCTAGGTTTTAATAAATATAAAGGAATAACTAAAAAATAAGCTATAGTTTGTACTTTGAATAATTACAGGCATAGATAAGTAAGTATGCTTTTACATGTTTTTAATTATACTGAAAAAATTAAAAACTTACATAAAAGTAAAATATCAATGTGTTTTGTGCGGCTAAAGGATCGTTAACATTAATATAACACTCAATTGTTGCCTTTTGAAAGATAAATAATATATTTACTAAGGCGAGTCAAGCATTGTCGGTAAAGAATTTTGGATAAAAATATTTTGTTAATGCGTTTGGTACCAGTTTAAAGAGTAAAACTTCTTATTACATAACGTAATACTTCAATAATTAATGTATACCCAGTCATAAAAATCTAATATTAGTAAATAAAAACAATTATAACATACCTAATAATATTATATGAAACTATTAATTGAAAAATGTGTTATAAATTCAGCTGGTATATAAAAATGACGTTTCCGTTAAAAAATATTTTGGTTACAATTTCGAAATGGAGTCGTAATATTATGCGTGTCGTCCTGTCTTGTACATGACAGAATAGTGTTTGTATTGTAAGATCAAGAAAGGAAACGCTGACGTCAGACAATTGACGTAAATTTATGTTGTAAAAATATATGTGTTGAAAAGGTATTGTTCCTTTTATTGAAATATTATTATGTAATTGTGTATTCATGTTTCCTTCGTGTGGTTCCATCGATCTTATTATTGTGATATAATTTTATATAGGAAGTGTTTTATTTGTTGCAAAGATATTTATCACCCAAACATATTACAAATTGGCATAATATATACAGCGTGTGATAAATTTAATCCCTGAATTTATTACTAAAATATAAGGATAAGAAATCACATAAATACGCAAATAAAATGTTACAACAATATATCTCATTGCTGATAGAAATGTTTTTGCAAGTGATATATATATAATAATATTTCCTACTGAATCATAAAAACAGTGTCCAAAGTGTTGTGTTTCTTATATTTTATATTTTTTGTAATATTTCTGGTGCTATTTTTAGTTGTTATAATTTTCCTAAAAATTACAATATTTTCGCACATAACGCAATATGAAAACTTGTACGACATCTAAACGCCTTTAATCTTCAAGTTTCGTTAATTATTTGTATTTTGATACGATATTTCAGGATTGGATAAAAGGGGTGAATTAATTTGACGCAGATGTTTTCAAAACGGATTAGGAAAGCTTAGGAATTTTAAGAGATTCTGCACACAACACTTAAAATATTTCTTATATTATACTTATCTATGTTGGTATTTAAGTGCGTACAATTTGTAAAATTAAAATATAATAGTTTTATTTTACATGTGAATCATAGTAAGTGCCAAACATCGGCAACATTAACAGTTATCGGTAGCAAGTATAATTTGAATAGTTTGGGCACAACAGTGGTGTAAAATAAAGTGAATATTCTTTTAATGCACTCTATAAAAAAAATTGGCTTATATATGGATAAACACTAAGCTGGAATGTGCACATAGCTGAGCGATGTCGTAAAGTGACTTACTCACTTCTTTCACTCCATCGTCGTAAAAACTTTTTACCCATTCGGACCAAAACTCTGTTAGTGAAGACTCTCATCCATCCACTAATTAACTATGCTACTCTAACACCTCTGAAACGAATTTTAATAAATTAGATCGTCTTCTCGACAGTAGTATTTGCTTCATTTTTGGCCACATTTTTGAGTAACGCTATAAGCCTAATTGGCTTCCTCTCCGGGAAAAACGAATTTCAAAAACTGGTGTGAACTTTTTTGTAAGTGGACTTTTTCCCATCTTAAATCTTATTCTTAATCTACCTTCTCTTTAGTACCTAAAATCCAAAGTAAGTTCGATGCGCTCCTAATAAGCAAGTATTCAAGAAACGTATCTGTAAATATCTCTTTAAGTATTTTGTGTATTTATATATTATACATTATATTATTCATATAAATTATTTATGTATTATATTTTATAAATGTTATCTCATACTTTTAAACTTTATTTTGTTTGATTTTTTAGTATTGTACCCCTTGTAATTATTTTTTTTTAGTATGGTATTTCTGTTGACTGATAGAGAATGTGTTAGCATTAAGTCCGCCAATTGATTATTTTTTGTTTTACAATAAACTGTTTTTTATTTTATTTATTAACACAGCGTCTAGTAATAATTGTATACTAATAATAATTTTAATTAAATCCGTGTCTAGTAATAATTGTATATTAATAATAATTTTAATTAAATGTCTATCTAAAAACAACTATAACTGTTTCTTTATATTCTTGTAGTATCTGTTGCCAAACTTCGATTTCTACTGATGTAATCTCTCAACAGTGAATCGAGTACTGCTACGAGACGGGCACGTAGTCGAGATAGATGAGTTTGTTACGCTTTTTAGAGATAACATATTATTTAGTTCAATACACTATACATTTATTATTCACTTTATCTATGATACTTTCAATATCCCGTTCCGTTTATTAGTTATCTATATAAACCGATTTATAATAAAAAAATATATTCAATAATAATATTATCAGGGAGCTTCAATGCTTTAATAAAATTATAATTTTTAATATACTGGTATTTTCACGTAGCCAAGAGTGAATCAATTGGGTCATTATAAAAACAATTATCATACCTATTTTATAAAGAAATAAATGAACCCAGTAATACTGGAAATATCGAAATAAACAACAATATATATTTTCTTAAGCAGTATGAAATTCTTCTTAAAGATTTTTAATTTATCCTTTTAATATTATTGTTCAGAGACAAGCAACTTTACACAAGATGAATGTAATCCAACTTTTAAATGTAAATAGTAAAAGAAAAAATATTTTTTAAATAAAAATATTATAATATTAAACAATAATGTAAGTTAGGTAAAAAAGTAAAATGGATAGTGACATGTGAATTTAACAGACAAAATTATAGTAAAAGACTACAAAAATGAAATATATTTGTGAAAAAATATATTTAAAAATACAATTATGCAAAATCAGTTGTTCTGAAAACTCAATCGGCAATCTCATCTCCGCATTCTTATCTCCAACATTAAAGGTCTATCAGAGTTTCTTGTACAAGGTAATAAAGACTTGAAATATGCTTGTTTTGTTCAACAGATAAGAGAGGTTAAAGACACACGTTTTGCCACAAAACGTGTTGGGAATGAAAACAGAATATTGGCTTTATTTGAAATATCATATCCTGCATTACCATTTCGTTTATTTTGTGACAAAGAAGAATAGTATTTATATATTTGCGACTGCGAATAGTTGTCAAATAAGTCGCTTATTACATAAATTGTTAGATTTGTTGTCGTTGACTAAGCATCTTTAAATAAAATAAAAAATAATAAAATTAAAATAAAATAAAAAATAAGATAATAAAAATAAATAATTTCTATTTTAATTTTTAAAATATTATTCTAGACTAAGGCTCTGGTAATAAAACAGAGGAAAGTTGTAACTTATTTATGAATTAGTTAAGAAAACAATTCAACATATATTTAAATATAACGATATATATTTTTAGTTGTTTATAATATATATCTTACATTTATAGAATGGATTGTCTGTTAATAAACAAAGCTTCGGTAGCAGTAATAAACAAAGCTTCGTAAAAGTAAAACGAAAATAACAATATGGATACCGTTTACAAAAACAAATTATAATAAGTTCTTTTATTTGAACCTGGAAGCATTTATGAACAGACAACATCGTTCCTGTAACAACAACAACTGAAACATTGGTCAGGAAATTGTACCACTATGGAATTTGGAACAACAATCTCAAACTCTTAATTTCTTACTTAACTTATAGAATTCAGAGGGTAGAGGTTAATAGGAAGAGATCGTCTGGGGTTCCGATTGCTATGGGGGTTCGTCAGGGCTCAATCTTAGGCCCATTTCTCTTCCTTGTTTATATAAATGTTTTGCCTACTTTTGTAGACAAACATAATGAGATAGCATTGTTTGCTGATGATACTTCTTTAATATTTAAAGTTTAACGGCATCGGGTAATGTATATCGATGTAAACAAGGCTCTCTCTAGAATTGTACATTGTATTACCATTTAATAAATTTAAGAAAGTAACTAAGGAACTTTTGTATGCTAACGAATATTACAATGTTTCCGAACATTTAGAGGATGATGCACCGTGGGCATGAAGCGATCGCTGCCAGGCTGTTTCATGATTTATTTAGAGTATTTCTATATAATGTAATTATATAATTGACGATGATTTAAAAAAAAACATATGACAAGCCCGCTGAGTTTCTTTCGCCAGCTCTTCTCAGGTCAGTAGCAATTAATTTTCCGAGCTGGTGGTAGCTTTGACAATGAAAAAATGTTTTGTATAAAACTTACTTTCAATAAAGATTTTTGATTTGATATTTGAACGTATTATAAAATATGCTGCTGATACGTGTGTCGGCTTAGGATTTGTTTTGACAATGCATTAAAAAAGTTCTATATTGATATATTTGGTTGCGTGGAACCGGAAATGGTATGTTTTTTTTACTGTATGGTTAAAAACATTCAAATTAAGTTTTAATTTAAAAAAAGAAACTCCTTTACTAGAAAGTCGACAAGGGCTAGCACCCTTATATAATCTGGCCTATACTTTTGTGTCTAAAATAATTGTGTTATATGTCACTGGAAAAAAAAGGAAAGTATCAATGAGTTGTAATTGCATCACTTTTCACGGAACCGCCATTACTGTGATCGTTTTAATCTGGTTTTTTCCAGTTCCGTCGGAATATTACTGGAATTACAAGTCATTTATCCCAACATATTAAATGTCCGAATGCACACTTACTGTGTTTGAAGTAAACAGGTTTTTAAAATAAATTTTCTTTTTAAATACAATTTGTTAATGACCAAAACTTTATATTAAATTTTACACACTGTTAAAAATCTTATAAACTTATACCTTGTCATATTTTTTTTGCAAAATAATATTTTTTTTATTTGTACTTTTAGTTATGAACAAATTCGTTTTTACAGAAACTATAAAATATATTTACAGAAACGTAAAAATTCGGTAAGGAAGCAAGGCCAAGACATATTTTATAATGAGAGCTTGAGTATAACCTGCCACTTAGAGTAACGAGTAAGATGTCTCGAGTTTCTGCTTGAATATTATGTTTATGCAAAAATGATACGAATAAATGAAACATCATAAAAATATTCTACAATACAGATATAAAATAAACTAACTTTGAAATAAAAAATAAGGGCATAGAGGTTCAAAGGTATATTGGTTTGATAGTTTCTGCGATAATTTTAACTGGCAGATCAGATAAAGGGTAAGTAAATCGTCAGTTAAGATAAAAGGGTAGGTAAATCGTTAGTTGATTAATTATTCTAATTTGGTGTGAGCCAACCAATCCAAAATTAGGTTGAGATATTTTAATATACAATAATTCAAGACACATTTATAACATGTATATATTTCCAATATTATATATATCGGCGCAACAACGAATTGTACGACTAATGAAAATCGGCGAGTTATCGTGCAGGTGTTTCAAACTTTGTAAACAAGTGATTAGTGATATTTGCCCTACTCCTTCGACTATGCTGTGTATAAAAGCGAGGCACAAGGAAGGGAAAAGGTCGATTCGTTTGTTACTGTTCATACGGATAACAACTGTGTAAAATTACTTTACTTAAAATAAAGTTTGAGTTTACTGTATTGGTTTATTTCTATTATGGAACACCAAAATATCAAGGAAAATAGATAATGACGTCAGCTGTGCCTGACGTCATAGTTTTTAAAAAACACCGGACCCGGCTTACTCCGACATATAATATTGTATTTTTTTGGTTAAAAAAAAAAATATTCATTTTTGTCCAAAACACATATAAATAGTCTATATTTTAAGACTTATAGAATCTGGGTCTGTCAAACAATGTGCTTTTTATGCCTTCTAAATATATGTACCTATATATATTGTACAAAATTAAACACGAAATTGTGATAAGAAGAATATAAGCAAAAAAAATTTTTCAATTTCAGAAGCACGAGATTCATAAAGCAAGATGTGTATACAATCTTAAAGCTGTCTTAAACAGAAACCTTGACGTCCGTGAAATTTAAATAATATACGCATAAAAAGTTTATTACAAATGTATAGAACATCATGTCCTCGTCTTGGAAATTTTATTTCGTAATCCATTTTGTTATCACAAAAAATTGTCAATGACCATCTAAATATAGATCATAATAACTGAATATTTTGTTTTGCTTATTAAATATAAACAAGTATATGTTTATTTGAATAAAATGAAACACGTTTATTGCAACAACATTTTTTCCAACGATTGCATTTGACTTTCTGGTTATTTCATATTCTTTTTCTCGGGAAGCCGAGACGTTGGTTTTTTTATTGTATACAACAGGGGCAACATAGATGTTGCCATCACAGAGATGCGTTACATGTTTGGAACATTCATGGCAATAAGGGACAATGTACATTTACCATTTCCCAACATTGTTTATGCTATTTCTATTGGTTGGTCGTTGAAAGAGCGGAGCAAGGGAAGTCCTAATTTCCACTCTGGGTCGGACCGATGGTGTGCGTTTTACTGTTGCTTCAAATCGCATTTCTTAACTATTCTTGATGAAATTTGGCATATAGGTTTCTTACTTTTTTTGCGCTTTTTGGTGATGGCTATTTTTTGATTGGGGTGGGGGGGGGGGTAGGAGGAAAATCTGCTGTGGCGCCATTTGGCTTTGGCCCTTGCCTTTAGGTACAAGCAAACCTATTCATAAATTTGTGTCCTGCCTATTAAGTGAGGTCTTATTGGAGAGCACTTAGAATCCAGTGTAATGAGAAAATAACGAAAAAAATTGGACAGTACGTATTAAGAAGCGTGCAGAGGTGTGAGTAGTATAGGCAATAGATCCTGTGGAGCAGCGAGGCCATTGAGAGTAATTCAATTTGATGTGTGAAAGCTATACTGCAAAATAGAAAACCACTCGCGAGGTCCACTGCGCTCACAGAGCCACTAGGATTGTTTTTTTGTAATTCTTTTTATTGACTTTTTTATATTTTACCACAGATTTATTACTGGTAAAAAAATAAAAAATGAGTAAGTAAATTGACTTGTAACAAAGTATTTGAGCTGAAAGTGGACCTTACAGAACCAATTTTTATTATCATTTTAAATAGCATCATTTTAAAATATTTTTTTTCCGTGTTTATACCGAAGAGTGGGTGTTTGAGGGAGTTAGGCTTTCTTTTTTTTAATACTACATTTTAATTTACAATCTCCTAAAAACTGGTATGAAATAAGGATGGAACACTCTCTATGTATAAAAGTTGGTAAGAATATTTCGTTACTTTTCGTTGAACATTCATCTAATTACAGCGAAGTTAAGTTCTCATAAGGACTTTATGTATTTTATTTTTATAAATAGTCTATAAACAATTTTGAACATTGTTTAGTAACAACAGCTAAAAATATTATGGAGAGAGCGTAAACTGTTCTAAGAATGAAAAATTGTATCTTTATTCAACTTAATTATAACTTTTAAAATTGTAATAATAAGTTTTGTTTAAATCAATACTTTATTAAGGTTGTCAAAATTATTATCTTTAAAATTTCTATAAAATGATGGAGTTTTGATAAATTTCTGAAGTCAAATAAATAATGTGAGGTCACGTTATACCTTATCACCTAACCTATATCATTGGCATTTATTTATATAATAGTTGGTCCAATATATTTATGGATATTATTTTAAATATTTTAGGAGTGAGTTAAATTGATACGAGGTTCTACTACATTATAATTATCTTTATGAATTTTATTATAAGTAATGTGATTATATGTATTTGTTTGATCTAGCAACTAAATGTGAAAAAAACGCTAAAACACGTGTTTGTGATATTGACGTGATCATAACCTAAAATATTAAGTTTCATTGTTTTAGGTATTGTTGTAGGAACATTGATTTTGAATAAGAATCCTAAAACCAGAAGGAATCTTTTACCTTTACTGTATCAACCGTTTATGAAGAGGAATTCTCCTCAGATTTCCATGTCATGATTTTTTGTCGTGAATAATAATGAAAATTGTTTTGTTTTTGGGTAGTAAAACACTTTTTTTCTAAAGATAATTCTTATCACAAGTGTAATTCCAAGCATTTGTATTTATTTGCATTTGTAGTATTGAAATTGTATCAAACAACAGAAGTTTTTATTTCCTGGTCTGATGTGTTGTGCTCTTATTCTCGAGTAGACTCGGCGTTAGTATATAATACGAGTATATCTCTTAATTTTTTTTGTCATTTGTCATAAATTTAAAATCGTAAAATTTACTGAAAGAATATATTCTTAATATCATATCATTTCAAATGTAGAAAAACAACAATAAACTATTTCTATTCGAGATACTTGATTTCGAGGGACTTCAGCCCGTCTCGCGAAGGCCGAATATCTATTGCAGCTAAAATGAATTCTGTAACACCAGTTCCGACGCAAGGACATGATGTGCTGAATATTTATGTTATAAACTTTAACTTTTATGATTTCATTAATTAAATTTATTAACATTAACGATACTCTTGAACTTCATAGATGTTTTTTTTTGCAATTGGTTGTTTCCGAATTTGAGACAACTCACATTGATAGAAACGAAAAATATTTTTTGTTTCTTTAGGCATAGAAGCCATATGGATGTAAAATCAATGCTTATATAGTTTAAAGAAAATAAAACACCCTGAATAAAATGACCACACGTGAGGACCAGCTGAGGACGTGCGAGATAAAGTTTATATTGCATTTCAAATCGACAAAGCAGTTCTACGACAGCATTTCCCACGCGCATGTCGCAGTGACGATTCAAATTGAATGCTGTGCAACATACAGAAAACGACAGAAATACTACGATAGCCCAATTCCTTCCCCTGTCCTATAAATCCTGAAATGGTAACTGTATCTCGCCTCGTAATAAACGAATAAACTGTTAGGTTTCGCTTAAAGATTAACGATAATAGTTTGTTTGATATTTGTGATAATTTTAATTATTATGTAATACTACATGCTGATATATAATCAAACACACGCAAATTTGTTGTAATGAGCAATAAATATTTTAATATGTATGTATTTTTATATAACAGTTGAACAGTTGTTATTATAATATTTATTCTGACTATTTATTAATCGTTTCATCGTTTTTTACTATCAAGCTGATTTTTCATGGGTAGCTTCATTTTGACAAGACCCCCAATTCTTTCCTTACAATTATGTTGGTAAATGATAGCTAATAGGGATAGCAAAAAATTAAATTATATTTTTATTGAAATATATCCTAAACAATGATTAAAGTTATTTTAATTACTAGTATATGAAAATTCGTATAGTACATTCTAATATATTGAATATCTTTATATTTATATATATTTTAAATATTATATATGTAAGTTATAAGTAGAGACGAAGCTTCTTAGCATTCCATGGATTCTCCGTGCGGGTTCCGGGCCCATCGCGCTGCAGGGAGAGGAGTGCAAACAGCTCCTGGGACTTGCGACCCAAGTGTAGGTTTAAGGGGCCCCTTTAAAATGCGCATTCACGCTCACCTCAACTGGTTGCTCTTCTCTCCCTATCTAACCAAATTTGGAATGAACCTACTAATGCCGCCTTTGAAGTACGTTCTAGAAATGAACTGATGATCTTTTAGTAATAATTGTGTCGTATAATATGAAATTTATGAAGCAATCATGTTTAACATATGTGTATGTGTGTGTTAATATGTCTTTAAGATTGCAGAGGTTGCTCAAAATAAAAGAAAAAAGCAGTTGTAGTTATAAGATCATAAGTGTTTACTGGATATTGCAGCTCAGGGTCATCAAGCGAGACATCCAGGATAAACAAACAGCGTGCCATCCCTTTGACTGTTTATATAATATGTTAAGTAATTAATTGATAAAATAAATATTTAATATTACAATAAAATACTAATTCCTTTTGCATTTCAAACAAATGTTATGATATTTTTTATTTATATTAAACACTGTTATTAAAATATCTTTAAAATAATCGATCATAGTACAACCGCAAGTAGTAGTAAAATATTATATATTTTATATCTATAAGTGTATTGTGTTTGAAAAGAAATTGCATATTAGGTATTGTGTTAGTTATTTTATTTCTTCAAAGAGTGATTGAAAAGGATATCAGATTTTAATTTTTTAATTGAATTTAATAAATGCATTGTTACATCATTCTATATATTAGGACTTAACTTTTTCGTATACAGTATAAATCCAAAATAAAGTAGATGAAGGTAATTTCAGTATGTGTTATAATCGCTCAGGAATGTAAGATTTACGAAAATGGCAACATTTTATATAGCAAATGTTATTGTGAAGTCATTTACTTCTGAATTATTAATTGTGATTTAATATCAGTATGAATCAATTACCAAATGATTCAATAAAACAATGCAAACCTATATAAAAAGTAAATATACATATGCCTGGTATATTTGTATATATATATTTATTCATAGTACCAAGAATCACTCAAGTTGTTAAGTTATTAATATTAAATAAATATTAGGAGAAAGAGAGAGAATATTAAATTTTATAAACCGTTATAACGAAGTCTCTTTATGCCCTTTCAAAAAACTCTTAGACTTGTGCATATAAGGCATGTAGGAACGTGCTCTTTTATGTGCTCCGGTGAATTTCCTGAATCATCTATCCAGAGCCTTATTCATATTATGCAGTTGAGTTTTTAAAGATAAAAATATCAATTTTTTATGTTTAAATTGAAAACCTATTATTAGAATTGATGTTGCTTTAAGGAGTAGTTTATTAATATACCACATTTATATATTTTAATACATAATGTTTATTTTCAACGCGAAACGAAGTCACTAAAAATATCTAAGATGAATAGAGAAGAATATTTTGTATTGCCATCGGGGTTAAGCTTACAGAAATAGAAACGTTTTTATCTTCCAGATAGCAGGTGTTGTTTATTCATATCATATATATAAATTATGTCTAATGTCATAAAAGTTGTATAAAAAAACTTTTTTGCTAATACGTGTCTGAAACAAAAGTATATATAACTGAAGTAATGTAAAAATAATGTTGTAATTTGTATGTACCTTACGTTCTTTATATGTACATTTTTACACTGATTTAAAAAATATGAAAGCAAACACAAGAAAAACTCTTTAAATTTTTAAGTATTTGATTTTTTTTTACATTACATTACACTACTGAAATTAGCCTGTGTTTCATGAATCCAATTTTCGATAATAATTTAAACACAATATCAAATCTTAATTTATTAAATAAATAAAGATAATAATTCAACCGAGTTCGCGGCGGGCTTAACAAATGTTCACGTATTATAAATTTTAAAGCAACTCGAGAACTCGGAGAGAAGCCCTTTTTTTCACATACTGTGCAATAATAGAGAGTTCAAAATCACTTTCAACGAGGTTAAGACTAAATTTGCTAATAATATTCAACTAGAAACACTGAACACTGTTAAGGCATTCATTCTTTACCATGACTCAAATACTAGACGAAAGTAAATACACTTAGAGATTAATAAACATCCGTCAACGTCAGCTTCAACAGAATATGTCTTTACTTGAAAAATAAAAACATTACACGTTACACGTTCGAAAAATGAATTATTTGGTTTTACATTTCAGTTTTAGTTGTAGTCCTTTTCCGTTAAAAAAACATAATTTTCTGGGACAAAAGTACAATATATATTGACTTAAATAATAATAAAATACCACAACTAGTTGTATTAAAATCTGTTCAGTAATTATATTAGATCTCTCTCTCTTTAGCATTGTTGTATTTTCCCGTTAAATAATACAATTTTCCGTAGTAAAAAGTATTTACTACAAAAACGGACTTTTATGTTGAAGAATATAACCTTTTACTATAACAAATTTCATCAAAATATGGTCAGTGGTTTTTATTTAACGAGCGAACAAACTTGGATTTTAGGTTCAATGTTGAACAAAGAGCATTTATTTTTATCTAAAAATATTTGTATTTAATATAATATGTATCACATTATTATTTTATTGCCTGCACCTAAAGATTATTAATATTACGAATATTAAAAAAACCTTATACAACCTTCAATATCTTGATATTAAGAGCCAAGGTTTTATTAATATGACATCTGACGTCTTCTTACAACTAAAATTATATATTAAAAAATCTTAATTATTGAAGGCGAATACTATCTTCCGCTAATGTTTTTAGTTTTAATTAAGTCCAATGTAGACAGACGTGTGTACTTGAAACGGACCTCAAAGCATCTCAACTCACCCCTTTCCTCTTAAAGATAAACTACGACCGAGGTCCACTTGATCCATCTATCTGTAACGTTAGAACCAAACTACAAAACAAACAAGATAGCAGCACAATTATACGGTCCATACGATAAGATTCATCCATGTGTATATGTAATGAAGTAAGATTCATCCATAAGGTATCATCCATCTTGACTCCAATTAAAATCGAATATCATTGTTTTATTATTTTTGAAAAATGCATTTGACTTTTCCAAAATGACGTTATTGTAATAAAAAAAGCAAAACAGATCATTTTGAAAAAGTTGCGTTGCGAATTAATAATTAATAACTGGTAATAAATATAACAACATAATATTTTCTCATTATATTCCATTGATAAACTGTTTTGAAAATCAATACACATTCGATTTTAAATCTTAAGCACTAGAGTTATCTGCTTTACTAAGTAAAATTAGTGATACTCAAAATATTCAGGTCACGTTCGGCCCGTCTGATCTTGTTTTGCATTGCTAATACGTTTTCAGACTGGATGATTAAAACGTTGTATGATAAATAGTCAATAATTATTTTTAGGTACTTTTTATATTAAAATATTGGTAGTTTGAAAAAAATAATATTTAAAGTAGATAAAATATAGTCTGTACATTCATTAGTGTACGTGGATGGAGCAGAATAATTCAAATCCAATGCAATCCACAAAGATAAATATCACGTGTTAAAATTGTCTGGACCGATCATGAATGTATGGCAACTAACTCAACTATGTGATTGGAAAACCTTAGAGCTAACTACATTATGTAAATTAAAGTATCACGTCAACGAATTTACAAGGAAAACATGCGGTCTTAAAAAGCAATACTTATTCAACATTCGAATCTTGATGCTTATATATAATGATTTTCTTTAAATAAATCGTTCATTCACCGTTCGTAAACAGAATAGCAGAAAATATTTTGTTAATTTATAAAAATCTTACTTAGAGAACAGTTTAAAGTTAATGAAACTGTGTTTGAACTGAGGTAAGGAACCCAAAGCTGAAAGGTTTAAATGCTGTATTGATTTTAAGAGATGGTCTCACAATCACCATAGATGCAACGTACATTTTATATATATAATAAAATATTTTTTATGGAGATGTTTTTTCTCATGATGTTGATTGTTACGTGAATTCATGTTTTATTAGATTAAACAAATACCCTTTATGTTTTTATATCGGATTACAGAATTGACGAATAAAATTCAGTCTCCATGAACATTAAATACAATATTACAGTACAGCATTGTTGGAATTTATTAAAGTCCAGATCACCAAATTATTTCGTTGCATTAATTTGAATGTAACATTATTTTGTTCCGCTTAAGGAACGTATTTTGATCATTTAAAATGTTTAATCATTATAACAAAATTTTGACGATAAACCAATAAAAAAACATAATTATTCGTTTATTAAAAAAAATAGATTTAGAGAGTAACCTCACTTGCTGGTAAATTAATTATTAATATTTTTTAAAACAGTTTTAATCCTTCGTAACAAATTGTATATAAAATAGAAAAAGAATAATAATAGAGCATAAACTTTCATGATGAAGGGCGTACAATATAAAGTGGGTATTATGAAGCATTATATAAGCTGTCAAGATCAATATGTGCCTGAGACTCTTTTGTTTAAAGAAGGTCAAGACTGTAGTATTAGAACTAATAATGAAAAACTAGATAGCTATCGCGTATATGTAGAAAAATGAGAAAATTATAGAGCTTATCGATAAAACTGGAGATTACATTTAAATATATTTATATAAATTTAAATAATGGCCGAACTGGAAAGGTTTATTTAAGAAAATCCAAATACATTTTTTTATTTTCCATTTAATCTACAGTACACAGATAATGATTAATGAATTAAATCCATTTTTTCTTTCGCAAATTGTTCGTATTAAGAAATCGACTTTGGATTCAGAACAATTTAATATGTAAAGTAATATCTTCCATACAAGTATCTCTCAAGACAGAATAATTAAATCCTAAGCGAAATTGTGTTCATGTAAATAAGGATGAAATGTGATTTATAAGGTCTTGTTTTGATATTCGTTATTCATAAATTGAATTTTAACAAAAATATAAGAAAGTAATTCAGCAGTAAGATGCATGACATTAGCATTTTAATATAATGCGGTTTAGAGACTCGTTGTATAAGCTGCTTTAGATAGGGTTGGCTCTCTTGATCTTTAATAAAGTTTTGTAATACTACACTTTAGAAGCGATAATCGTATATTTTTTTTATAAATACTCATAATTATATAAATACAAACTAAATATAATATAGATATAAACTAAATTTACTAGCCAATTATGTGATCGCTCACAATATTTATATATTATCAGTAACGCGTAATGGATAGAATTTTGATTTGATCTTAAGATCCTGAAAAGAGTCTGATAGACTAGATAGTGATAGAGCCTGATAACCATTTAGTAGTAAACCAAAAATAATGTAAGTCATGTTTTGTTAAGAAGTAAATAATTTAAAGTTTTCTTTTAAATTTAAATATTCTTATAAAAATAGAACTCAAATAAATGCAGGATTGAGTGTAAGGCTGTATGTAAGTAGGCTAAGTTCAAAAAGATTAAAAAGCTAGAACTGTGATATTTGGTATGTAAAAAAATCATTTTTCATGTTAAAAAAAGACCTTTGGAAGCATTCCATCCTTAAAAGGTGATATCTGAAAGAACAACTTTATTTTATGCAAATATTTGAAATAAGAATGTCTGAATGTCATATATATCGAATGCTTTTAAGACTAAGAAGATGACGAAGATTGTTAAAGATAATGGAACTGTACGAAATATCTATTTAATCAAAGGTTTTGCTACAGACAAAGGAACTATGAGAACTAATGGTGAGGGACATTCCCTGGAAGCCACATACGAAATTCATCGAAAATTAGCTAAAGACAACAGTTCTTGTTTACATAAATGATCTGACTAGTTTTATAAACAAACATAATGAGATAATATTGTTTGCTGATGATACTTTTTTAAAAAAAAGTGAAGCGGCATAGGTAATGTATGATGATGTAAAAAAGTCCTCCATTGAATAGTGCACTGGTTAAGTGTTAAAAAACTATTGCTTAAAAATAAAAAAAAACTAATCTTATAAGCTTTTTGATATCAAATGTAAAACAAATTTAAACTAATATACTTTTAAATGAGGAAGCGATTTAAGTGGTTGCACAGTTTTTCTAAGAATTACTATTGAGGGTAAATTAAAATGGGGCTCTCATTTAGCTGTTTTAGGTGGTAAAGTTAGATCGACCGCGTATGCTGTTAAAAAAAAATATATCATTCACTGATGGGATCACTACCAAGTTAATTTATTATGGTTATATTCATAGCATAATGTTTTATGGTATTCTACTGTGGGATAGTTCTGCTGACAAAAATACCATGTTCTTTCTTTAAGAGAGAGCCATTCGTACAATTTACAATCTGGTCCCTAGAGATTATTTACGGGATAAGCTTAAGAAAATCAATGTATTTACGGTCACCGCTCTTAAATTTGTTCCTAAGTATTCTGATACTTTTATTAATCATACTGATATACACAATTTAATTATAAGAAAAAAACACATGCTCACATTGCCTGCTACTCGACTCAAAAAGTGAGTAAATCTTGTATGGCAATGTATACATATTTTGAACAAGCTCCGAGCAAACGTTCAAGTGTTACCGTTTAATAAGTGAAAGAAAGTAACTTAGGAACGTTTGTGTAGTAACGTACTAAAATGTTTCCGAATATTTAGAGGATGATGCACCATGGACGTGATGACGCAGACTTACTTAGACTATTTTCCCCAACATTATTATATGTTATGTAATTAAGGATTTAAGAATGATTTAAAAAAATATATGACCAGTCTGCGGAGTTTCCAGCTCTTCTCGGGTCAGTACCAATTATTTTTTCGAGGTTATAGTAGCTTTGAGAATAAAAAAATATTTTTATAAAACTGATTTCCAATAAATATTTTGATTGACTTTGATTTAGTGATTTGACGAAATCAGCGGGCTGGGTTCCCTCACGAATAACAACACTATTTTGGTTAAGTATTTTAAAAAAAAATTTGGTGTTTTCTCAAAATAAAGTCAGGTCTTTAAAGTGATCTCAGGTTCTTTCAGGTCTTTATAGTGATGAAACTATCCTTAATATACTTACAAACTTCAAATTTGGAAGCAGTTTCATCGTGTTGCTTTTCAAAAGATATGGAATCGAATTTAGATGATGAATCCCTTACTTCATTATAATTTCTGAAGCTCGAATCTTCTATTGGTGAAATAAAAAAAAAAGGAATAAGACAGGCAGTTTTTATCCTCTTTTACATAAGGAGGTGCCGTCAATTAGGAATACTGAATGAGTGTATTAGGATAACCTATCATAATGTTTGTGATTTAAATGCCTAGATCTTAGCTACAATATGTAAATAGAAGAAATCGGGCCAAATGAAGCTGCTCATATAAAAAATATCAAATATTTTTTTAACCTAAATTTATAATGAAGGAATAACCGCGGTAAAAAAAGTAGTATTTAAGCCTACAAAGAGTTCTTAGCTTATGAAACAGGAATTATGTCGCTAGGGAAAGTTATTGTTACCTCACTGTGCAATTAATCTGTTCTGTTCTGTCAATTAATGTGACTGTTTCAACAATTTCCTGCTTCTGTGATTGAATCAATTTTAGAAAAACGTAAATAAAATTCAAGTTTTTATTCAAAACTGTAGTCCAGTTTTTGCTCAGCTAAATCGATGATAGATGATTTATTTCAAAAAAGTTAATTACTTGATAATAGTCCCTAACATGATCGATGTTTACTTTTCTTTTATTTACCTACATTGGTAGTTACTTTTGTTGAGAAATTTGTCCAATATATGGCTAAGAAGTTCTTGCTTCTTTGACATAATTTATAATTATCAACTTTTTGAATTGTGTGTTTTAAAATCTTTATTACCATACATGAACAGAAAAAAGACTTTCCATAAAAGTAATTTATTTCCTTATTTTTAAGTATGTAGAGTAGATTCATAAACAAGGTTACACTAAAACATTTAAGTTCATCGAAGCGTGAAATTGCACCTCAAACTCGTAAATATCACCTTATACGAGCCTAAAGAGTGCTAAATCAGCTGTTTATTAGCCTTTATGGGAAAGTATAACTTATCACACATACATTTTCCTGGTTAAATGGGGCTATTAATGAAAAAAAAATACAAAATAAATGCAGTTTGTTTCTTATTAAAACTCTATTTTTAAAATTTATTTTTTTGTTACAGAGATAGCAAATGTATTTATATGTAGTTGTATTAGTTGGTCTGTGAAAATTAAGTATCTTCCAAAGTGTAGAAAAATATTGTAAAACATGTTTTTTTTAATAGTAAACCAAAAAGACGAATATGTATAGATTCACCGAGGTGGTTAGTGACACTGTAACTGTAGTTCAAATTCCAAAGGTATGCAACGGGATGGTTTATCAGAGGTCGCATATTCGAGCCCTGATAAATTTTTCAATCTTTATTTATTCTAAATTTAAAAAAGTTTAACATGGCTAAACATATTTATGAAAAACTTGATCGGTTAATTTCGTTTCGATAATCTCTAAAATCTTATTCTATACTGCAAAGTTAAAAACACTAGTTAGTATTTTCGAACAAAGTCTGATAGATGTCGCAGTCTGTCGATATCCGTCCCGATAAAGATACGAGTACTTATATGTAGAATGCTAGATTAATTAAGGTGGGTAGGAACATTTCGGTAGCACAATTGCCAGAGCTTTGGGTCTGTAGAGAGTGCAGGTTCGAGTCTTGCCAATGTAGATGATTTTTTCAGTAAATATTTATTAAAAACAAAAACAATTATTTTTTATGCTTCGTCCTGTATACATTCCGCGTTTAAAACATAATTTATCATATAGATAAAATATATTTGTATTATATATATATATATATATATATATATATTACGGTATAAAAAATCATTTAAAACCAACAAAAAATGTGTATCTCTAAAATTGTCAAACTTGTTTATTTATTTGTATTTTTTCTTCAAAAATTTGTTATATTTAATGATTATTCAATATATCATAATTTTAAACAGTTTAAGAAATTTTACTTCTAATTGTCCATTATATGTAAATAAGTGGAATATAAGAATATATTTAGGGCTATGTTAGGAATGTCTGAAAATACCTAAGTTTTCCTAATCCGTTTTAAGAACATCTGTGCCAACTTTATCGAGGATTGAATTCCCTCTAAATCCAATCCCAAAATATCGGATCAAAGTACAAATGGCTGGCGAAATTCGAATATTAAAGGTGTTTTTATATAACTTTACAGAACTATTTAAATTATGTAGGATAATTGCAACTATAAAAAATTGCTCCAAAAATATTACAGATAACATAAAATATAAGAAACACAACATCTAGATCACTGTTTTTATGACTCAATAAGAAATATTGAAAAAATATCAATAAAGTTTCAATCAGCAATACAGTATTCCATGACATTTAGTACTTTTAGATGATAAATATCTTTGCTGATCTTTAATGATGAAAGATATAACATAAACAACATAAACTTAAACACACACACAACATAAACTTTCGTCAATCGTCTCGTCATTTTTTTTAAATTCACGACGACTCGACACGACGACACACGACGATTCGTATACTATTTTAAATCTAACTCACAATGTTAATTAAACGATATTTTAAGGGAATTGAGTTTGAAACGCCATTTTTATAGCCCGGCTGAATAGAAAAATTGTATTTTTTTTAAGTAGAACTGTCACAAAATATTATTGTGTCAGAATAGGGCTATGTAGAAATCTTTGTTGCTTTTTTATTGACGTTTTATTTAATAACCGACCTTTTCCTTTATCTCATCAAACTTTTATTATTATAATTTCAAATCTTCGTTATTGATCTTTATTAGTTTTCTTATCCTATTCAAAAGATAAAAAACTTTGATATTCATTATCACTGATATCTTATATATTATATTATAAGATATTATATCTATATTTGGCGTTTGTTTGTGACTGACCGACCGACCGACTTTTTTATTTTCCAAGGAAGCTATTAAACGATTTACCACAAATGGGACGTCCTTCAAGGATTCGTCACTTTACAGTAAACTCCATATACGGTCGAGTCTAGAATACTAAGGGAAGGTAAGTCGAAATTTGATACCAGGTTATGTTATTTAGATCTGGTTGCAATAGACATTTAAAAAACTGTTGAGTTTTGATACTTTCAATTTCATATCGATTGGACACTGTCACTAAAATAAATAGGAAAATCAATATCTAAGTAAAAATTTATTCATTATATTTAAATTTTTAATATTCTGTATCTAATGGTAATCTATTTGACAAAATGGCAACTCTGGTCCAACATTATATGGCAGTTTCTAAGTAAGAGAATGCCGGGTCGCCCTATAAGACTCTTCCTCTCATAGACTATGCTGATGTATGCTGCTCTTATATATCTGAAAGTAATCTCAATAAATTGGATCGCCTTCTTAATAGCTGCATTCACTTTGTTTTCAACCTTCGTAAATTCGATTACATCTCACTACCGTTCAAAGTTAAATTGGCTACCTATCCGCGAGCGAAGATCTTCAAGATATTTATGTCAATTGTTCTCTGTTCTTTGCGATACTCTTTCTTAGTATTTGATGTGTAAATTTACTAGGAAGTACTCATGATTAAAATCTTTGATCGTTCGTTTTCTATCTCATATTCTTCGTCCCTTTACAACATTCTGGTTTTACAACAACACAACAAATGCAGATTTTACAATTGTGGCACATTACTGAATGGAATGAACTACGGACACTGCAAAGCGAATATTTGGTTTAAATTTAAAAAAAAAATGCTACCAACATTAGAGTTATATTGCAGTTTAATAAATTTCATTAGTATGTAAAAAAGATTGTACGCTCATTGGTCTGCGCTATTTTCTTAAATATTCGATACACATTAAGTTTTTTCAAAAGTTCTTCCTTTCTAGTAAAATCGCATAGTATTATGTGAGTTGGGTATTGAAATTATTGTCGTCGTTTTTATTTTGCTCTTTCAACCAACTAAAGGTAATTCTGTAAGCCAAATGCTTATAAAAAATAAAAGATTTCAAAAGTTGATAAAAAATAAGTACTTGGTTTCGAGTATCTTAAGCCCGTCTCGCGAGGGCCGAATATCTATTGCAGCTAAAAGGAATTCTGAAACACAATTACTAACCCGTGGACATAACGTTCTTTATATATATGTTATACATTTTTATGTCTCCATTATTTAAATTTATTATCATCAACGATGCTCTTTAGTTTCAGAAATATCTTAAATAGATTGCAGTTGGTTGCTTCTGAATCTCAGATAACTTAAATTGATATATTGTTTTTTGTTTCTTTAGGCACAAAATCCCTGTGAATTTAAAACGAATGAATATAGTTAGAAGAAAATAATACTTAAACTTTCGTAAACCATGACTATTATATTTATATTTACCAAGTTGTATTCACGCAGAAATTAAATCGGAATGTGCCTCACACATGCTGCGAGTCCGCCCCGAACCCCGAATGGGTTCGAAAGTAGTCGGGCATATTCCAATTTAATATCTGCGTGAATACAGCCGGGTAAATATAAATATAAGAAAATAGTACAGTATTACTAAAATAATCCTACAAGTTTACCAGACTATGGACATACAAGATAAAGTTTATATTGCAACAGAAAGGCAGTTCCATGACTGCATTTCGCATTCGCGTGTGACGATTCAAATTAAATACTGTGCTTTGTACAGAAAAGGTTTATGTCTTACTCTTACTTCTGTCTTATAAATCCTGAAACAGTAACTTTATATGTCGCTTCGTAATAAGCGAATAAACCGTTGGTTTTCATTTAAATAGAAAACAAATAGTATTGTTGGATATTTGTGATAATTTTAATTATTATATAATATTGCATGCTAATATTTTTATTCAGACAAAAAATATTTTACTCGTATATTCTCATACTATTAAGAGTATATTATGTTATAATACAAGGTATATTTTACTACACCTATTTCGTATGTAAATGAAAAAGCGTCGTCTATCGACAAATAGCTATAACTAAATATTCTTAAATGGTATATTTTTGTCATGTCTGTGTTTCATATTTACGCAGATTTTCATATCATAAACTTAGTGTATGTTTATTGTTTACATTATATTCCTAAAAATCATAGTTTTATGAGTCTACCTCATAATCTTTTAGATGGTGATACATTTTTCGTTTCATCTCAACAAGTTTAGTTTCTTTTCCGACATGGGAAGTATAAGCTTAGGACCTATATACATTCTTATTTCTGGATGTAGTTCCTGTTGAAGTGTTTATTACCTTTTTTCTTTTACCTTTGACGGGACAGTTTTCTAGATATGGTGGTTTCGAATCCCTTCCCATTTCGGTTTATAACACAAATATACAACGATTTTTAATATTCATCATGGCGATTATTATGTTTGAAAATATCTAATAACATGTATAGTTTATACATGTTTTATTGTTTGTCACTATTTTTTTTTATGTCATAAGAGGGCAAACGAGCGTGCGGATCACAGGTATTAAGTGATCACTGCCGCCCACGAACTCTTGCAACGTCCGATATATATTAAAATAAATATATAATTTAAAATAAATCGTCTAGTACACAAGGCTACGATTTACAAGTTAAATCAGCTGCGGTATAGCGTTGGATATATTACTATCAAGTATTTGACTTGAACATTTGTTCAAACCCCCTCCCCTCAGGCAGCGCCTTCAGACCTCCTATATTATTAAAGCTCACCTCAATTTTACATATTAGTACTTATATTTATCAAAGTTTCTTAAAAAGTAATTCATTTTTATTTAACATATATTATTTATAGGCTATTGGATTTTGTTTATATATTGCTAATATATTTGATATTTATTACAAATAATTTCAAACAAAAAAATGACCTGACAGTTGAAATTATTATAATCAGTCAGCAAGAGATATATATTTTAACTCATTCATTTATAAAATATTTTTCGTGTAGTTGATGAATTCTAATTTATTTTTAAATGTACTAAACACAATCTGGTTCTTTTTTTAGATAGAAGTTCGATTTTGTCATTAATATTTTCAACATACTAGTGTATGAATAAATATATTATCGATCGGTTATTCGTGGTTTAAATATTTCAAGTCAGTTATGATTCATAGATTCGAATCGGGAAATACTTAAATTTCTTTATATCAAAAAGTATACCGATTTTTTTTTAAATATATGTCACTACTTTTATTTGTGACATTTTATAAAAGATACCAGATAACAACCTTAAAATTTAATTTTACTGTAACTTCAAGAAATCTTTGGAAATATAGATCGAAAAGCCTAACGTTGGAATAATAACTTTACGTTGAGGATGCTATATATTTTATTTTTAATATATATGGTATTTTGAATATTAAGCGAAAGATGTAATTGTTACAAGGCATTCGAATAAAATAACAATACAACACAATGGCTTATAGGTTGATTAAGCGGTTTGATTATGTTTGAATATGGTTGATTTTATTTCCAAAAATGAGATCGAAATCAACGCATAGAGTATTTAATGAGGCGAGATTAAACAGAGTTCTTTGTATATATCTGCTACAACCCTTTTCTTTATTTTTTGCGTTAGAAAAATTCGTTACGGATACCCACTGGCCAAGAAGGTGATGGCTCATGGGTTACGTAGGACTACCCGGCAACATAGATGATGCTGCTATTAAAAAATCAACGCTACTATTAAAAAATCAACGGTTACCCTCATCGCCGTGAGACATCACGGTATCGCTTTCACATTCACCGTGACGCTCTGGTGGAACCTCCTAGATGAAGGTGCCCCGAGCAACTTAGAGTACCCTCATGACGTAGACCTATATATGGTGAGAGGGGTCTCCCTCCACTCCCGCATAGGTACTGCAACGGGGAAGGAATATATGTATACTCGTTTCTATTTTTAATAGATTTACGTTAAAACTCGCTGTAATGTTTGAATAAGCATTAAAGATAAGACGTTTGGAAGTGTCCAGGTCCAGGGTCCAGGTGTCGCGGAGGCGTGACAATACTGACAGTTCCTAAACAGGATAACTGTGACATTTTGTGGCAACCAATCGTAAAAAATCCGCCTATAAAACAATGCTGTTTATATAAAATCAAAGATCAAAAGTACTAAAAATTTCAGTAATCTGACCTTGAATATATCGGCAGGTTATATTTATTGTAAATAAATACAATGGATTTGATATAACCAGCCCATATCTTATTTTTATTATGTTAATGAAGACTTCTAGTGTCACATAAACCGGTCTTGATAAAGCAAAAGATCGTCAAAACTCGAAGGTTTTATTATGCTACTTTAATCTCCATTATATTTAATATCAGACGCCATCCATCTTTCTGCCCACATAATTTCCTATTCTTATCGCCTTTCTCTTTATACAATTAGCGAATAAAATGTTAAGACTAATTAAGACTTGAAATTATTGTTTTTGAAAATATTATACAAAATATTGCGGTAGTATTGTTTGTTCCTCTAACCAATATGTAACCAGTATGTTCTAATATGATAATGAAAAATAAGGCTCGTATGTCATTTACATATGTATGTATTATTCTTGTAAAACTGCAGCATTAAGAGAAAAATTAATTGTGATTGATAAACGTCATCGCTATATTATCACTAACACCTTATACCCGTGAAACGTTTTATAAGAATTGTTATCAAACATTATACCTAATATGTTAGACAGTAATTGGGCGGAAAGATGGATGGCGTCAGATATTAAATATAATGGAGATTAGGCTAGCATAATAAGTCTTTGAGTTTTGAAGATATTTTGCTTTATCAAGACCGGTTAATGTGATAGAAGTACTTACTACCTTTCCATGTAGATATTATTTAAATGTATAACTATATAACGGCATACAGTTCACGTCTTAACATTTACAGAAATAAATACTTGTTTATATTAATTAAGTCAAAAGACATAATAATGTACTTAGATTAAAATATATTTTTCTTGCAGAGTAAATTTATTGTGGCTGAAATGATTTATGAAATAAAATTTTCGACGTGAGGACATGATGTTTTAAATATTTCTTATATATAATGTCAATGATTTTTAAGAATATATACAGAAAGCATTTGATGATTCTTACGCCACGGAAATTTAAACGTATTTTTTTTACATATCATGGTATGCGGCACCCATATATGAAAACAACTACAAATAAAAAATATGTCAAACAACCAAACAAACAAAAATCGTTGCCAGTATGTCTACTAATCTGGTCTAGTTTTCTAGGGCCCTTCCTATTTCGTTATAGTGGCAATAATTTATCATACAAATATCAATGTTCGACGGCTCTTTTAACCGTCAAACATTTGGCTGCCCAATTCTAAAAACTAGGTAAAACATAACATATAACCATTTTTGAAATCATCGTTTCAAAACGTTTTCAAAAATGGTTATATATTTTTCATAATCTTCAGGAGTAACTTTATTCACTTCCATTTCCACTCACAACGTTTTTTTATTTATTTTTAATCAACTCCACAGTTAAGGCGTCTTAGTTAGGTATAGTAATAAATAAAATAACCAAATAACATACTAACAAAGTCTTTAATGTTGCAGCTATGAAATAATTGCCCTTTTGGGTCACCAGCATTGCTCGTAGATTCACTTTCACTTACCTATGTTAATGTAAATATTATATTCAGGTCTTGTTAAGTAAATTGCAAATATTTAACATAAGTGAAGAAATTTGTCCGAGAGCTACATCAAGTATATTGTTGATAAATTGAAACATTATTTAGTGACAGCTTATACAATTTGAAAAAAATGCAATTTTTTTTCTTATATTTTTCCGAAAATTGCGAAGCATTTATTTATTGTCAATGTCCTGACAATACAAAATATTGTATAATGTATGGAACAAAGCTATAGTCTAAAAGTTTGTTGGCTTAAAAGAACATAATAACAGGGAGATTTCAATACGAAAATCTCACAAATCTCACAAATTGAACACTGATTCTGTAATCTGGAAACAAATATGACTGCGGTCTGAAGTTTAAACCAAATATATACCACAGTTTACCGAACTGATTACTGCTGAGCTATGTCGAGAACGCCGACTTTTGTCTGTCGCTTTAATAACAACAATCACGCGAATGTTTCAATACAAACATTGTGTTTGTAATAAATGCAAAAAAGCATACCAAGTCTCAACTTTGTGAAATATAAACGTCATTGAAAACTTCGTACATTTACAATATGTTACTTACTTTTAATCTGTTTTGAGTTATTTTGTAAAGCTGACAAGCGATTTGCTTTATTATAAAATATTATGAGAACAAAATTATTTTCTATATAAAATATACACGTGGATTTTTGATAGAGCTGGGTACGTAAATGTAAAAATGTTTCGTAATATCGAAGCACTATGAGACTGGAGTCGAAGTAATAATTATTTCTAGGCCTAAGTAATATTTTGACGTAAATATTTTTTGTAAGTTAAGCCTTTATGATATTTAAATGTCAATAACGCTTACTCATTTTATTACCAAACACAAAGTTCCATCAAATTTCAATGGATCATAAGTTCCATAAGGAAGTTGACGAGAAATTTTATTATCTAAAAACAGGAATAACTCACGTTAATGACCGTTCTGTTAAAAGTGCTGCAATTACAATTTATAGATTTTTTACTTTTCTCGGCCAGTGATATGTAACTTAATGGATTTAGTTACATAAATATAGCCCAGGAATAAAAAGGGACTAGACTCCTTATTGACTTTCTAGTCAAGCAGCTTTTTTTTTGAAATAAATTAAAATTATTTTTTTTCGTCAAAATCTATCATTTCCGGTTCCCCGTAATAAAATATGATAATACAGTTCTTTAATATATTGTTGAACCAAAAGATAAATTTACGTATGTATCCATAGCATATTCTTATTTCATTATTACAGAAACGACGCTGTCTGTTTGTAAACGCTTCCAGGATAAAATTAAAGAACTAATTATAATATGGATTTCATAAATGGTATTTATATATTTCTGTTCCACTATTATGATAACTAGTACTACGATTTTCCTTTCGGAGTTAGTATGCATACAGACAGCACATACAGTTAACGTAATATATATATTTTGAAATCATTAAAAAAATATATTGTAAAAATCATCAAAACATATTAAAACGTTATGTTATTTCATAAACAACTTTTTATTATTTTATTACCAAAGCCTCAAAATAGAATTCTATATAATAATTTTGTCACGACTTTATCCATTTTTACATAGTTATTTCTCGTGAAGAATGTTGACTTATATAGGGATTATAAAGTTAAAAATATAATATTTATAAAGGTATAAACAACTTCTAAGATGCATACTTTACTATATTATTTTATTTATAATATTTATATGAATTAATATCTTATTATTTTCAATTAGATATATTTAAATATCTATTTTAATTAAAAATAAAAACTAAATAAAAATAAAAATAAAAACTAATTAAAAATAAAAATAAAAACGAAAGATCTTTGTGAAAACCAAACTATCTTTAGTTTTTTTCTAATAAATTGAATTAACTATAATAGAAATTAAATTAACTACAAATTGAATAAACTGTAGGTATAAAAAACGACTAACTTATTTCTAGTAAATGCATATTTTTTACTAAATATTTTACTTCTCGTAAATATTCTTCTTTGTCACAGAATAAACGAAGTAGTTATAAGATATGATTTTAAAAATGAAACCAATATTCTGTTCTTATTCGCAACACGTTCTGCGGAAAAAAGCTATGTTTAACCTCTCTTATCTGTTGAACAAAAAAAGCATATTTCAAACCTTTATTAACTTGTACGAGAAGCTCTGAGAGGCCTTTAATGTGAGGGGGAGATGAGATTTCCTATCACGGTTTCAAAACAACTGACTTCATTTTACAGTAAAATATCTTTAGTATATTATTATTTTTCGTTATTTAGCTATAATTTTGTCTATAAAATAAATATTGAATAAAAAATAAACCGATCCGGTTCGAACCCATATTCATATTTTCTTTGTTACATTTCTAACCATTTTAAAATTGAGTTTTCTTTTGAAACACGAGTTCCTCGTAACACAGACAGCATGCACCATCAATGACGTATATAAATCGTTATTTGTTCGATCGTTTCCGCTCTGGAAATTCATATCAACTTCTCGACTCACGTCAATTGTAATGAAAAATGACTATTGCATGACAATCGGAAACATCCGTTGTATTGATTGGTCCCAGAGGAGAAAAATAGACCATGTTCCAAATACAAATTGAATTGAAAGAACAGCCTTTGCTAGAAAAAGATGGACCTTTGCTGGATTTATTCATTACCGCTGTTAAGATATTTTTTATTGGTTGACAAACAATTCGTAAAAGTTAGTAAATAAGTAAAAATATAACTAATCTAGGATGTTATATATTTTTTAAGCAAAGCTAATTCTTTACCAATGTTTACGAACTAACCAAACATTGACGTACGGTTTCCTTATTACTAATATTTTATATTCGAAGTCTTGCTTAAATTTTTCGACTATAATTTATATATTAATTTAATCTCTATTGTCAAAAATATGTTACAATAGATGGACTTAATAATTCATAGTATTTTTACAAACAATAAAAGGAAAAAATATAACAATACATTTATAATGAAATGAATACATAGAGGAGTTTCTTGCGGGTTCTTTTGTATGGACCTTCACCTTGGAACCATGCATCTAGAGTCTGACGTTTCTTAAGTGTAATGCGTATTTGAAATAAAAGAATTTTATTTTGACTTTGATTTTAACAACTAACTAACTATAGATAATCCATATCGTTATTTTCTTGGAATTTATTTTTATAATTAATAGCCAATGTTTATTATCGACTCATTAATAAGAAATAATAAGTATATGTTATATTTATATTGGCTATAAATTGTTAATGAACCTTAATGTATCTTTTATGTCTAAGGAATGCTTTTAGACGAGTTTTTACAAATGGATTGTCTTCAAGGATTCGTCATTATATAGTCCGCTCTATCATTAAGATACAAATTGACAATATAAGATTTCCTTAAGAATTTCTTTTCTCAATAACTTAGTATTATTTAATCAATTACTCAATTTTATTTTAAACAGCATTGATGTAACATTTCTAGGTCAATTTAATATTATTATGAAAAAAGGTGCTATTAATGAAATATATTAAAAAATGGCTTGATGGATTTTTTAAAATTATAAACACAAAATGTTGAATTTCAAATAATTCAAATTAATATATCAAACTTTAGATCCTATACCTAAATTTTATTAACACCAAACTATTTTAAAAGCTGGATAATCTGATATCTTTCAAACAAGCTTAAGAAGTTAGGTTTGTTTATAACTTTGGTTCCTAGCTTCCAGTTTTTATTGAAAAAGTTGAGACGAACACAACAATTTCGTTAAATTGTTTGTCAAAGTTTTTTATTGAAGTTAAAAGGTTAAAAATGATATATCGTACAATAATTCACAAAAGAAAATAAGACTAAGTTACAAAAAATAAAGACTTCTTAGTAATTGTTTACTAAAAGGCGGCATCCAATTAACTGCAATAGTATTTCGTAAACAGTGTATGTTCACTTTAAAAGTATTTTTTTTACATAGTTTTTAAGATTGTCAGCTAAGAATTATTTATATTTGAAAGTAAATATTTATGTATATTAATGTATATGAAAACAAAACTTTCAATAATTACTACTAGCTTTTATTTTTTTACATCATACACTTTCATTTTAACTAATTATTTTGTATAAATATTGCATAATTAAAATTAATGGATGGAATATTTTTTAAACATGGAGATATTGTCAGCCCAAGATGAGCTTGCAAAACATCAGAGAATTTTAATTCCAACATAAATCTAGCAAACAAAGAAAGTAAAAATGTGTACAACTTTCGGCGCTGTTAATAAATTGATTCTAAAAAAGTAAATGTACTATCCGAGAAACTGTTTAAATCTTAAACACTGTAGTTAGTGTCCGTTTGAGCGTTCAATATGTTCCGTTAAGTGGCACGTAACTCTTGTAATATCGGATTACTACTTATTGATTGTTTCCTTTGTTCTATACAGGTTATATACTACATAAAAGAAAAAAAACAAATATGATCTCATCGTGTGTTGACACGAATGTTGTTACAGTCACGTATTTATTCAGTTTATAATCAGTCCATATCAGTCCCAGGACTATTTTTGTTGCCCATCAACAATCCATGCTTGTTTTCGGTTCTATTTACTAGTTATCGACTGGTATGGATCCAGGGGGGAAAGGCAATGGGTGGTATTGCCTGCGCCTCCTTTACCTGAGAATTTTTATGATGCTAAAAAAAAAATCTAAAAATTATATGAGACAATTAGGATTTTATTCTAGTAAAGTTCTTTTCACCCTGTAGTATAATGTAAGATAAAGTCAACTCCTTCCTCCTCCTTCCTCATCACAATTTATCCCCTCCCTCTCCCTCCCTACACCATATCATACACGTGATATTTGATATGATCCGATAAGAATAATATTCAGTCAGGAATCGTCTTCAAGCTGACTAAGAAACATTGCAAAAAATACACGCACGATTTTGTTTTATGAAAATCTGTTTAAGTTAATCATCTTATCTTTAATATTTTCATAAAAATATTAAATAACAACAGATTTTTTGTACAACATGAAATTAAAAATCTGTATGAAAGTATATCATACGTTTTAAAATAGTATCATTCTAAGAGGCTATCTGGCTATTTTATTGCTAATACTTTTTTTTAATTTAATGAATTATAATTTGATTGTTTATATTAAGCTTTATATTGAAGTGGTTTGATGAAGAGATCTTTTGTGAAAAAAAAAATATTTTATATATTTTTAACTTGGCATAAAAAGACTATTTAAAAAAAGTATAAGCATTTAAGGCCATGTTAGACTTATTTACCAAGATGGGTAGCGATACAACAGCTCAATAGGTAGAGCGACAGGACGGTGTCCCATATGTCTGGGTTTAGAATTCCTACTCGTATCGGTTTGTTTTTCATTTTATATTTAGTTATTCATTTTTAATAAACATTTAAGATTTGTAACACGTTTGGAATCAATGTCCAGATGTCACGGAGGTGGGACAGTACTTAATGCCTTTAAACAGGATTATTAACTGACATCAGACTGAAACTTCTTAATTACCCTTAATTCGAATTTTAAATTGTATAAAACAATGGTCTCATCGTATTGAAAGAAATAATTTCATTGTATTTCAGAGTTCTACATTTATATCTATGTTTTTGAGCCCATATCTTTTATATTACTAACGCAATACAATTTTTAAGTATATTATTTCAGCCTAAAAATGACTCAAGTCGCTAGAACTATATACCTTCAGGAAAAAAAAACAATTTGTTCTGTTATTTTTTATACAACGGGGATAATAATATTCCCAAGTAATTTCCACTGTCGCTTTTGTATCACGCTTCTATATTTTTATGTTTAGAATACCCTTAACGTTTTCCTTAATGCGTGAGTTTGTATTTTTTTTTTTCTAAGAATGAAGACCCGATTTACTTTTAAAAAAATGTTAAACATAACTTTGTGGACTTCAATTTCGTTATACATCTTTCACTTTATAGCGGTTTTAGACTATTTCTTTACTTTTCTTTCTTTTTTATGTCTTTTTGTAATTTCTAAATTTTCATATTTTAATTCAAATAAGTACAAATGGAAAATTATTTGTATTAGAGCCACCGTCGTTGAACCACATGGCTGGATATCTCACACGCCTATCAAAACACCTCAACCCTAAAACGTACATAACTTCATACGCTAAATGGATTTTCTTTCAGCGAATTTTGAAAAGGTGGAATGATCATATTTGTAAGATTTCGTATGTGTATATAAACGTATATAAACATATCTTCTGCAACAAACACTATATATATATATGTATATTTATATATGTATATATATATATTTACTATAATATAATCTTATATATCGAAAAAAATGTGAAAGAAAATTACAAAACAGGAAACAAAACTACTAGAAAAAAGTTTAAATATTGGTGATTATAAAAGATGACGATCATTGGCTACATATAAAATTAATAAAAACGTATCTTATCAAAAATTTAAATTTGTAGCTAAAAAATGGTAACATGGCAATATTCCTTAAATTTTCCTATCTAAAGTGTACGTGTGCTGGTCGCATCAAATGCATAGACTGCGATGAAAGTTAAGACAGTAAAATGTTTTTTTTAATTATTCATATATTTGTATTAATAATTACTGGCTATTTAAATATTGCAAAAATATTTTTTTTTATTGCCCTATGATTTATAAAATAAGAACTTTAAATATAATATTTTTAATAGGTTCCTTGTCAAATCAATTATAAAACTTATTTATTGTAGAACTTATTTAAATTTGAATATAATCGTAGAATAATAATTATAATTGGATAATTTTAATTATAATCAGGATCACACATTCTTTAAAAAATGATATGGAAAGTTTTTCTGAAAAACCGGTCCGAAATCAAACCTGGAATGTATTACATGAACATCAGAATTAACACATTTATACTATTTTAATTAGATATTATGTTTTATATCTCAAGGAGTTTCAGCAAATTTAACCCTAAGGAATACGTAACGACTATTATTTGTTAAATAAAATAGCATAATTAATCAAATTCAGAGTAAAATTATGTACATATACAACATGATTTTATAAACTGTAGAAATCGTAGCACCGGGAGACACATCTTTGAATATTTCGGAAGCCTGGATATGACTTTTAAGTTTGTTACAACCTGTTTCAAGCTATCAAGCGTTCTGTAATCTTTATTGTGATATTGGTTTTAAACCTCTTTTGTTCTTTATTACGTAATTTATCCGTTTTTTTTTAAAGATTAATTATATTCAATTAATATTAGATTGAATTCCTTCTGATATTAGTTGATACAAATTATAGAATAAATATTGTGTTTAGTAATATAATATAGCATACAGTTTCTACGGTTATAATTTTAATGAAATTCAGTGTTATCATTAGGATATTAAGAGTCAATATTTGAGATTGTGTTCACGTTTTCCGATGTTTAATAAATATTCAGTCTAGTCTAGTCTTTTATAAAGATATTGCTTTTTATTGAACTTTTGTAATCATTGATGTATTGTCTATTTATTATTTACTTATAAATATTTATAAGATTTGTAATAATATTTTATTTACAATTTAATTATTTGATTGTATACCTGCGTTTCTATTTAACTTAGCTAGTAAGACGACGCCCATAGAGGTCTCAACTGTAAACAGGGTTGGGCATGCGTTAAAAGGATAAAGGCACTAGTAGAGAGAGGTTGGGCCTTTGAGTTTTCTTACTCAGGGTAACCCCCATAAACACATACGTAGTCCTAATAGCCACTTTCTGACCTTATGTGAGAGGACATTCACACATATAGTCACAATACCACAGCAATACTCTATTGCCACCAAAATTCTTCTTCTAATTAACACGTTGTCGTTCATCAGTTTCAAAAGAGGCCGATACTTTGTGACATTTTGTAAGCATGACGCGACTTACCATAATATAGTATAACATTCTGATTAAAATAGTTACTGTGTTTTTTTAGAATAAGTTATTATAGAACTGACATGTCTGTTAAGATAAAAGTCCTTTAAATAATAAAGAGAAAAAGAGACGTTGTTATTCATATTTTGAATATAGTCGAAATGGATAATGTATTTTATTACTTGTAAAAAAATATATATAAATAGATATGTGTTAATAAATACAATTATATATATATATATATATATATATATATATATATATATATATATATATATAATTACATAAACTGCAAGTGCAAATAAATATAATCATAACATTTTGCATAAAGAAAAACCACGAGAAATAAACATCCCTTACAGAGAATGACAGTTAAGTAATTTTAAAATTGTAATTTGTTTAGTTTGATTAATAATCAAACTAATTTCCAACATTTACTTCTATAATTTCATAGGTAAAATTTTTAATATTATTATAAAGTTAAATTTATCCTTATATAATAATAATATTAAAATATTATTTTAATATTATTATTATATAAGGATAAATGAGGATAAATGACGATGATTAGATTAATTAAATCATCATCATCAGGTTGCAATAGTCCACTGCGGCCATAAGCCTCCCCATCCATATAATTATTAATTAAATAAATATGATTAATATCTATATAAATGTTTTTTACAGAAATTTGAAGAAAATAAAAATGTACCTATTATTATATTTTGTCGATCCAAAAAAAAAAATTAAACAGAATTGAGGTGGTAAAGCCGAACCACTTGACCTATGATAGAAATTATAGCCACGTTATCATTATATGAGACGTGAGAGCGAGATACCAAATGCAACGAATTAAATTATAGTCTGCCTGAGCTTTTGATATAATGCTAAAGAACAATTTGTAACTACCCGACGCACATACAGTTATTGATAAGATGTAAAATGTGATTATTAAATATATTCAATTAAAGCTAGTGTGATATGACTCAGACTTATACTTAAGAAATCGCGTGACTTACATAATAGCAGACATTTAAAATATTTAGTTTTTGAAAATAATGCGAGTCATTTTATCTAAATCGAAAATAATTAAAAATTTGTTCCTAATAAAATATGTAATGAATGCTGGAAGTAGTTTTGTAAAGCTGCAAGTAAATAGGTTATGTTCATGAAGATTAAAAAGCGGGGAGTTTGACATTTTGTTCATAATACCTCTGAATAGCTATACAGACTTATATGGAAATGCCCAAATTAGGTTATTATTAAAAAAAATTTTTTTTTTTTTAATTTAGTGTAATAATGCAAAGAAAGAAGACATTTTTAAAATTTATTTATTTTAATTTTAATTTTATTTATTTTCAAATCTTTATTATATCCTAATAATTACTTAGCAATGAAAAACTATTATACTTCTGCGCCTTTTCAATTAAACCGAAACCTTCAAGACATTCTTTGTTCATAAGTACAGTATATAATTCAATGTAGCCATTTGTATACAAAACGCTTAATAAAGGCTAAATCACCGTACCATTCAAGCTTGTCGTTACAATGAAAGTGAATAATATAGTAATATTTCACGAGACCCTATTTTGTTAAACAGAACACAGAACTTTATTTGCGGAACTGATGACAAAACGTATACCTAACATTGTAAATACGAAGAATTGCTGTAAATTTAAAAAATAAAGTGTTATCCCCATTATATATAAATTTAATTTATTAGCCAATTTTGTGATTACTTATAATATAAATATCAAAAATTCGTCATAAGAAAATCCTAAAAATTTAAAGATGAAAATGAGCTAGATGCCAAAACTGAACCTATAAAAGAGTCATTACAGTGTTTGACATTTAGTAGAATGAACGAAAATAATGCAAGCAATATATTATGTAGAAAATAATTAAAAACTTATTTTCTATTGAAGTAAAATGCTGATCTTTTGTATAAAGCTGTATGTAAGTAGGCCATGTTCATGAAGATTAAAAGTTAGAACTGTGACATTTCGATATTGAATAGTACTGAATAGCTATTCAGGAATATTCAATAGTAATTAATTAATTAATAAGAGGCTTAGTATTTAGTGAATTAGTTTTTCTTTTTATAAAATTAACTTTGTGAGGATGACGAAATTCATATTGCCTTAAATCAAAAATCAATTTACAAAATAAAGTTTTTTTAAATAAAAAAATAATTATAGTTGTTGCTAGGAAGAGCTGAAGACATTAAATGATGACATTACAAACAACTTTGCCTCATACGAATATTTGAAATAAATCGATTTTTTGACTAAGATGACATTAAGTTAATCTAGAAAAAAGATAACATTTTCTTGAAATACATTTTAAAATAGAGGATTAAATTAAAAAAAAAATTGGAAATATATCTAGAAAACGTTGTTTAAAATGTACGATATGATAAATGTAATAAAAATACATAGATAAACAAAACAGGCAATCTTATAAAATAGATCTCCCTGTAGGTTTTATATAAATCTTCTCATTTTATTTTATGATCTGAAATGAAATCTCAAATGGTTTTTGACAGTTTTCAATGTCATCAGTACATTTTAGGCGCGCAATCAAAAAAAAAATATATCGTTCCATCTGACGTTATAATTATAGAGTTATAGATATTAATAAATTAGTTCAGATGATAAATAATCAATTTGATGTTCATGAATATTATGTTAACATGATAAAATATGTATGAAAAAGCCTGTGAATTTTTTTATACCCAACTAAATCTTTGTTTATACTTTAAATAATACTTCAATAATTTTTCATGCTTAAATTTGCGTAATAAGTTAAACAATATATTGGTTCGTTAAAAAATTCGGAGGGGCAAGCTGATGATTTAAGAATACATCATTGTATTTTACTTTAAATGACACTTTAATGTTTAAGAATTAACAGCTTTAATTTGCCATAGAGAGTGTATCGGTTCGTTAAAAGGCTTTGTAAGGGTAGTTTTTATATTGATTTCAAGGTACGTAACTGTTTTTTATGATTAATATATAATTGTATTTTTCTTTAAACAATATTTTAATACTAGTCAGTAAATCTCATTTCCTCCTGATAACTTGGATTTAATTGGACCTTAAGATTAAGGAGAACAGCACAAATTTACTTTATCGTGTGTCCTAATACTGTCACTAGAATAGAAAATGTTTGTGAGCATTAAACCCTGAGAGACCCCGACCGGATGAGGCGGGGTGTTGACACGCCTTTCCCTCTTTAGTGGAAAAAGTGACTCGATGGTTAGTTTCGTATGATAAGAACATGTCTGTCCGAGACCCTAACTGGTATAGCTTATACACTAGAATGGTTGGCTCGAAAGCCGAAATGCTCGTTAGGCATGATGTTTATTCCTTTGATTTCTATATTAGAGTCTGTTGAGAATTATTATTTCATAAACTTTCCCTAAGTAGCTTAGAAGACTAATGCGACGATAACTATTGGGAAGACTCCAGGTTTGCTAGGCTTATGAATTTCTGTGACTCAGCCTTTTTCTACGTAGCATGTAGCATGAAATGCTTTTACTATGGACCTCATATGTCAAAACGTCTTCGAGATTAAGTTCCTCGAGCGAAAAACCATCTGGTGGTGGAAAACACACGATCTGTACCGTTTTTTGGTCTTTAGGAGTGCTCTGTTAAGTTTCATATAGCGGGTCTGTCATATCGGTAGTCTATGAAGTCCGTAATGCATGGAGTCGTAAAGACGCAATGATCTAGAAGACAAAACTAGAACTGCATACTAAACATATCAAAATAACGTTCTCCAATGTTTGCATAACGTTACTGAAGTAAGGACTTAAGGTACCCTTCAACTAGATCCTTTGAAAGGAGTGATAGCCGGATGTTTATCGGCTTTAGAAAGCTGTTAATGTCAGAAAACGTGGTTTTAACCTTCCAAAATAAAGATGTAAGATATAATTCATGACGACATCATATGGGAGAAGGATGAAACCCTGCTGAGTCTCTTCAGTATATCAACGCTGGAGTATAGACGATATACTCCAGCGCTATATATACGATATAATCCCCATGAAAATTTGGTAATAATGTGTATTAGGACCTTTAAATTATTCAGTTTAATGGAATTAATACAAGATGATGCTACATTTCAATAGACAGGTGGATCTGTATCTTTTTAAGGCAAAAAACGCTTAGTGGACTTGCTAGTATTTATATCAAATGTAAAATTTATTATACAAACACATTTTATCTCCATTATTAACGCTGTTAAGTTAGTTTTATTCGATATTGAATAAAATTTTAACTTACAAAAGCAACAATTCTCTGACCGAGATTGATACTAAATTCCTGATTCGAGCTCGCAGTTCGTCATAAACAGGCTGCGATAGCTCGTCTCCGATCGAACCGAGTAATTGTATCCAACGGCGTAAAATTATAATTGCACTTATAAATAAATGATCTGAGTAAAGTTCTCACGTAGCCCTGATATACGTTTGATAAATATTGTTTGTGATTGAGTCACTTTTGCGCGTATTTCAATTTATTTTTACGTTCATGGAAAAATTGTTGTAGATTAGTTATCACAAATATAGGCTCTTCCAAAGGGTTCTTCATTTTACGACCAGTTTTATCACTTGAATAGAAATTGCCTTATTACATAATAACAATTCGTCGCGCTATTATCTCCATTTAGTTATTATTTGTTCTTAAATAATAAAAACATGAATTATGTACTTATATTTGTTCAAGTGTTTTATATGGTTTTCTTATTATTTTATATCCACGTTCTATAATAAATCAAATTACCTTATTAAGCTAATAGCTATTGATTGATTGATTGATTGATTGACTTAATTGTAACAATGTTTATAATGAATACACAATATTACAAAAGCTGATAAGATTTTTATTGTTTGTTAATTGTCTACAACTACACTTGTTATGTAAAGCAGTAGATTTATATAGAAGTACTAAAATTACATCAAATCACGACCGTCAAACTAATATTAAAAGAAAGATTAAAAAACAAAAATAATATTGGAAGCCCGTTTCTACTGTTAGCGTTTGCTAAACAGCTGTTAGGAACAGTATGTTAGGAATACTTTTTAACGACTATTTAATATGCGAGTGGTAATTAAAATCTATAAAATATATATGGATGGACTTTAATTTAAATATAAAACATGTAAAAGAATAAAAGAACTCTTATAAAAGTAAAGGTAAACTATGTTGTTTAAACACCATTTAGAATAAAGGAAGTTAATTTATGTTTCTTTTGGACTAAATATCACGTGAGAGATTTCAGTGAAAACAATTTGATCTATTTGTTATTAGTTGATTGATAATTTTCAATAAAACTGATTTTGTGTTGTAATCCGATGACAATCCGTAACATATATACATTTATTAAAACTTATTACATGTGAGATATATTCCTACGCTTTAACCTAACAGAGACAGAAACATGTTGCATAGAATTTGTCAATTCGGATCCATCGTTAAAGATTTAACGACCAAAATGGAAGATAATTCTTTATCAGGATTTTTTTGTTCACAATACTTATGTATAAAATGTACTTTGTGTTTTTGCATTTGTCTCATTTGAAGCATTTAATGTCCATTAAAATACTATTCGGTGTAATTGCCTCGTGATTCCAGTATTTTTTTGAGGAAGCAGCAAACGATTGGATTAAAACGACCACGGTAATGACGGTTTTGTTAAACGTGACGTGTCAGTCGTCGCAACTTACTGGTTCGCACTAAACTCATCCTTGTCTATTGTAATTGTTAATTTACTGTCCGTAATTTTAAGTTGCAGTAAGTTTAAGTTGCAGTTGAAATTTAAGGCTTTTTATTTTATAAATTTATATATATTTTTAATTTGGCCGTTCAAATTTTTAAATTTTTTCTAGCATAAAAAAATTCTCCGTTCAATAACGAGAAAAAGTATTGGTGAAATCGATCCAGCCCTACACGCATAATGCCGTAAGTAAAGGAGATAAGTTTATATTTAAATATATTCGTATTTAAGTATATATCGTTATATATATATATATATATATATATATATATAACGATGTTCGTTTTATGCACCTTTCTCCATATAAATATTCAACTGCTCCAAATTTTTACTTGTCCATCCAAATTAATGTATCCTAAAAGAAATAAAAATGTTTGGTTTACTTATTAGTATAAGTCTGTTATTGTTACATATAACAATAACTTTATAACTGTCAGAGCTATTTGGATCACTATAACTCTTGCTTTGGAACTTGATATTACAGAATCCAAAATGGTGCAGTTTTTGGAAAGGACTTGAAGGAGAGAAAGAGCTCGAAATTTTGTAGTAATCTTATAATATTAGGAAATATATTAAGGATAAATTTAAGTTCAGTAGATCTCGATGAAACAATCTCATAGCGTAGATAATACACAATATAGAAGGAAAAACATACTGTGCAGACCTCTTTTGGTGGATAAGATAGATGACGATGACGATGATGATGATGATGGTGATGATGATGATGATGATGGTGATGATGATTATGATGCTGATGATGATGATGATAAGCCAATAAACAGAAACATTGAAAATTATACTATCATACTAACTTAAATATATATCGGTACGATGACAGAATGAATCATCACCGTGAGATATAATTATAAGAGTTAAAAGTGAATTTACGAGTATATGAGTCGCTAACAACTATTTTTATAAAGCTATTAAATACAAAAATTAAAATAGTCGATTTGACAAAAAATATTTATTGTATTGAAAATGTTTTTATTGAATTCGAGTTATTTATTGATAATTTAAATCTGTTATTCAAAATAAAACCTGAAAAAAAAAAAGAAATTTGTGTTGTACCATTTATTTATAACATAAAGTGGGAAATATAAATTACGTTGGAACACGTCCATGTTTGGAAGTATTGGTCTAACGTTTGGATTTACAAGTACAAGACAAGTATTCTTCTTTACAATCAATATAAGACAGTCAAAAACTCTTTAACTACTTAAACAAGAATATAGCCTACACAAATAATATCGTAGGTATAAAATATGTAATGGTGGTTATATACATAATAGGGCGACTGATTGCGTTGAAGATTTCCAGGTTCAATCAGTAGGTCGGTCGGTCTTCTTAGATTCCGATAATGTAACATATTTCTGTAATCCACGCAATGTTGGTCAAAAGTTTTTAAGTAAGTGACCGGAATATATAACAATATTAACTGATATAAAACCTATTAAGGTTGTAATCATATTATTATTGTGATATATAAATTATTATATAAGAAATCATACAACATTTACAACATAATAACGGCCGATGTGATAGCAAGGAGCTCCGTTAGAAGTCGTATGTTGTCTTATATAAGTTTCGTGCGCTTAAATTAGAATGCTTAATTCCACATACGTCTTGGTAAATCTTAAAAAAAAAATGTTTTTTTCCTGTTCTTATATCTAAATAGTAAAAATCTTCCTAATTGTATAGGGAGTATCTTAATATATAAATTACAATTTAGGTACATTAAAATTGTTCAAGTATTGTATTAAACATAACATTTAGTATGCTTTAGTAAATATTTTAATAAAAATGACAAATCGCGGATATATTTTATTCTAAATTTAAGTCACGAATTAATCATGTTGAATTACCGACCCTAACTTTTTACCCAATAATATTGTATTTAAATTTGTCCTCGGAGAAAGCCTTACGGGGTCTTTGTTGGTAATTGTGAATGATCCTTTATGTCAATGCGACGCACCGTATATTTTTTGTGTATTATCCCTAATTCTTCCACCTCAGTTATTCGCTCAAGACTAGTTAATTCTACTATTGTATGTTGTGTAAGATTATATAAAAATAAATTCTCTTACTACATATTAATTTGATAATCAAAATAAATAGAAACAACAAAATTATTAGAACAAATCTCTATTTTCAATTTCTTATGTTTAAATCAAATTAATCAAACAAATTATCAAATTATCTCAAAAAATTAAGCACATACCTTCTCCATATCAAAGCGACGCTTCCACCAATATGACGTCTACCTTATATTAAACCAGATGACGCATCCACGGCTATCGTATCCGTGCAGTGAAAATTCGTGGATTGGATTTAACAGTAGATCATGTGGAAGCAACCAGGTCTCTCGCAGGGCTATTCCATCTGCTATTTTATATAATGTTCTAACTCCTTTCAATGACATTTTTATATATTTGCAAATGAAACTCACTAAACAATTATATGATTTATTATATTCGTAATACAATGAAAATTCCAATTTAAATTCTAAAAAAAATAATACATATAATGATTATTATGTTGTTTGATGACCTGGACAATTTCATTTTCAATTCTATGAAACGACAAAAAGATATTCCATAAGCCCATAGCTTAGGGTCCGTGAATACATTTAATTTATGTTTAGGAATCAATATATTTAGGTAACTTTTATCTTTCCTGTAGTGCATTGTTATATGCTCTAAAGATATGTTCAATCCAGACTTATTCAATAAATAGAAATGTATTGAATAATAATTGCGTAAATATCCGACGCTGTAGTATTGCTGCTTACATTATATATTATAAGAAGTGGTCTGGGTTTGTCCGCGGCCATAAAATGTGTGTTAGGATTACATACAGCATTTCCTTTACAGGCCATAAAGCGATTCCTTAGCCTTTTCCTCTTTACTAATTTTTCTCAGTTACTCGTCACAGGACGGCGAGTGAGAAGAATCCTACTTATTTCCATTCGCTGTTTCATTAATTACATCAGCAAATTACTTCACTATAATGTTATAAAAATAAACGATATTTTTTCACTGTGTGTCTATCTTTAGTAATTCATTTTTATCTTTCGTGCATTGTTTACAGAATTTTTGAAACAGTAAAAGAACTAGTAGAACTAGAAGAACTTGAACTTGAACTAATGCTCATTCGCTGACTGGTGGAACCCAACCGATACACCTTTTAAATAATCCGCTGATAGTTCTTAATTAACGGTATGTCAATGTAGCCTAAACCAAACTAAAATACTACCTAGTAATCAAACTACTGTATTTTTAGAATACCTTCATTCCGAAAAGAATTTCTTAAGGACGAGTTCCAGCGTACCAGACATGCCTTGGTCAACAACAACCTGCCCGTACGTACGTTAAGGGGGCGCTTAAGTCACGTTAAGCCACAACAAAAGTGTTACTTACTGGATTGGTAATATCTTGAAAAATATTTCGATAAACCTATTTATAAAACTCAAAGAAAAGTGAGTAAACTGTTGAGACCAATTAAAAGTATGAATCCTTTATAATGAGCCGGATTGTATGTGCCGGTGCTCTGAAGAGATATTCGGACTTTACCACCCACAGATTGTCAACATCGTCCATCGCGACAAAATCTCCACACTCACCACATCAATAGCTGGTGCTTCACCACTTTAAACACTTTGAAGCTTCTCTAGAAGCTTTTTGCCTCGCACGACGAATTTGTCGCCTGAGGATTACAGAACCGATATTCAAACCTTCAAGAAAAGAGCGTATTGATACAGATATACAGATGTCCATGGGTGACGGCTGTCATTTAGGTGATCCGTTTTCTCACTTGCTTATTCCATAAAAAAATATATATTTCATAAATCATAAATCTTCTCTAAGGCACACGGTCATTTTCCATGAACGATTTGCGAGGCTATTGAAATTAAAAAATCCAAATTTGAATCGTGAAATTGGTTGGAGACTAGCTAATGGGTCTGGTTTGGGACTCATAAACCATTCACAATCCCATGTCTATGTCCAGTGAGACCTCAAGACTCTGTGAGTGCATTTTATGCACATGCTGACCTCTATGCCTGGAATCTTTTTGTAAAAGAAAAACTGATACCCTAAGTAGAACAAGTAAATAAAATTGAAATAATTTACTTTGTTGTCATAGGTTATTAGAAGATTTATTAACTTACTAAAGATTGCGGATCTATTTTTTAATACATATAATAAATCGTTTATTTGACCTGCCACTAAAAATTGTTGCATTAAGTCCCTGCCTCCATTTTTATTAAAAAATCGATAGTTTAATTTATTTCTGTACATTATAATATTTTTATGCTATATCATTTATTTACGTACTGTATTTAGGTACGTTTTATTTATGCATAAGCATAATATTCAGAAAAATCTTCAAGCAGAAACTCGAGACATCTTACTCGTTACTGTAAGTGGCATGTTACGGGCCAGCTCTCATTATAAATTTGTTGGCCCTGCTTTGCTTCTTTACCTAATTTTACCTTTTACTTTATTTTTTTACACCAGTTCCTTTATTTTCGTAGAAAATAAGATATTATATTATTTTTGAATTAATAAATTGAAATTGAATTGCAAATATATTTCTGAACAACCTGTTTAGTTCTTCATTACAGTAGTAAGTGTCTATTCGGTAGTTCAATATGTTGGGATAAGTGGCTAGTAACTCCAGTAATATCCGGATGGAGCCGGAAAAACCGGATTAAAACGGTCACCGTAATGGCGGTTCCGTGAGAAGTGATGCAATTATAGCGTATTGATTCTTCCCTTTGTTCTTTCCCAGTGATATATTACATAATTGTTTAAGACACAATCGTATATCCCAAAATATATGAGGATACTGTTCCTCTCGTCGACTTTCTAGTCTTTTTTTTTTTATCAATACTTAATTGGAATGTCTTTACTAGTACGTAGCATTTTTGTGTTATTTAACTTTAAGTGAACGTATTTTAAATTCACATATTAACCACTTTCTATTGTAGAGCTTTCACTTATAGCCTAACTTTCGAAGAAAAGGAGACGTTCTCAATTAACTTGTTGACCTAACTGCTGATCTTAGTTCAATTCAGTTTATATTTGTATTGTAATGCAGTCACCGTTTTTGTTTTTTGTTCCATACTAAATATATATTTATTATAAATTTTATAAAATTCCTGTATAGTAAAATCTCTGAACTTAAGAAAAGAATCAATTACCCAGCTTTATTATTTTATATCTTGGCTAGTTATTAATATTAATGAGTTATATTAGATATATATAAATAATGTATAGCTATGTTAAGCTTACATTAATTTAAATAAATAAGGAATGAAAAATAAACTAATACGGGCAAGGATTCGAACTCGTGACCTCTTTGAAACCGTCCCGCCGCGTTACATATTGAGCTACCATACCGCTGCCAGACTCGGTGAATTAACATACATATTCATCTTTATTAGGACGGGAAAACAAACAAATATATAATCAAACATTGAAAGTCTCATCACTCTATGAATATTACGTATATGTATAGTAAATTGAACTATATGAAATGTTGTTTCTAGAAGGCGTAACCAACTCATCTATATAGACTACGTGCCCGTCTTACTTCGTGCTCACTTCACCGTTTAGAGATTACGTCGGGAGAAATTAAAGTTTGGCAACAGATATTTCAAGTATTTAAAAAATAAAATAACTATAGTTAAATAATCATTTTAAAAAATACAATTATCATAAACGTAGAGACTGGTGCTATGTTAATGGAATTATTTATAAAATATTGTCTTTTTAGTGCTTGGAATATACACACTCTATAGATATGTCTTTATGAAGTTGATTTTTAATTTTTAAAAAGTTTATTGTCGTTAAATTAAATGACCTATTTTATGTAGCATGACAAAATATAGGAAAAAAGAAGTAAAAAAGGAAAAAGAACAACCCAGGACCGACGGTTCCAGGATTATTTGGTTTAAGTGACAGCTATATACATATTTGGAATCAGTGATATTTCGTGCGTTTCAAATTATTGTAAGCAATTTTTTGTCCCTTAGAACACAAAGTAATTTTGTTTTTATTTTGGAGAATATGGTTCCAACTGTCACAAAATATGACTATTTGATGTAGCAGGTAACTTAAGTCAACAGCGCTTGTATTTTTTTTTCTTATAAGGCGGTTGAATTATTTTACCTTGGACAATTGTTAATATCTTATCAACATTAAGACAATTCGCCTTATGTGTCTTAATGTTGATTATTAGTCTTGGTGTGTTGCTTAAAATATTTTGCATTCCATCAGATTGGGAGGCATTCTTCTTCATGATATGTAACGTCGCTTGAAATATTTTGCTTCAAATTAATATTGGTTTGCAATATTATTTAGACAAAACTGAACTAAACTTTTATTATTTTGGTAATTGTGCTATTGAAACTAAAAAAAGTTGAGAAAAAAAAAACGTTATACGAATTCGTATATGAAGTGGATTCATAAACAAGGTTACAGTAAAACATTCAAACCCATCGATACGTGAAAAAGCGACTCAAACTCATAAATACCACCTTATATGGGACTAAGAAGTGGTAAATCATCAGTTTATTAGAATATAAGGGGAAGTATAAGTAACTACGGAACCATTTTCCTGGAATAAGAATAAATGATTTTAGGTTATATGGCTAAAAAGTGTTTTGTGCTTGAACTTTATATTAAGTAAATAAAATTTTATTAAAAAGATCTCTGCATCTAATTCAAACAGTATTTTTAAATCGTTTTTCTCACAAAAATGGCAAGTGTAGTTATATTGGTTCGTGTATGAAAAATATTTGAATTTAGTTAATATAATATAATCAAATATTATATGAGTCGAATTAGCCTGACAAATACGAATTTTGGTAAAATAATCAAAAATGTTTTTTTTAACTAAAAATATACCTATTTCTCATCTAACATGCTTCACTAGTAAGGTACAAGAACTTTTTCCTAAAATTTAACCTAGTGCATAAAAGGGCACGTTCCTGGTATGTAGCTAAAATATGCGTCAGCCTATTATAAATAAAAAGACGATTATGTATAGATTCACTACTGTGGTCAGCGACACTGTTTACCAATTGTCAAAGTGACGGAACGGTTTCCCAGAGGTTGCAGACTTGAGTCTATATTGATTATTTTTCTAATATTTTTTTATTTTTAATTAAAATAAACTTAATATGGCTACCAAACCTCCGTAAAAAACTTCAAGCATTACATATTACCAATATAGAATATATTGCAAAATTTAATACACTGGTTAGGAATTTCAAAAGAAGTCAAATAGATGTTGCCTTCCTTCCGATAAAGATGCCTACATACAGAATGCTAGATTAATTGAGGTGGAGGAGGTATATGCTACTTACGATAATAAATTATAATCTAATAATGCGTTAGGTGAAAAACCACATGAAGGAAACATTAATATACAATAAATTTTATTCAACACGTAATTTTAACAACATAAATATTCGTCAATCGTCTAACGTCAGCTTTTCCATTCTTGATCCTAAAATACAAACACATTTTTTTAATATAGAAGACGACGACGGCTGCCATAATATCGTAACTCTGTTTCGAAACATATTAACGATATTATAACGGAATTGAGTTTTATATTATAAACGCCCTTTTTATATCCCGGCCGAATTTAGAACACAAATTTCGATTAACACGTTTATATAATGTGATCATGTCAAAAAAGGGCTGTCTTATAATTGTTTTAGTTTTTTACTGATATAGAAATACTTGTTTTTTTTTTATAGACATATTATTTTATAATCGACCTTTCCCTTTCTGTCATCAAATTTTTATTATTATAACGTACACTTTTCGTTATTGGTCCGGGTGATATTGAGTTTGACGACTATAAATTTATTATTAACAGCATCACTATGTGTAAATTGAAATAATACATTATGTTATAAAAAGTTTGACTCTTTAAACTTATACCAAACAACAAAACAAACCTTTTCATCCAAGACATTTTACAGACAATGCTTGACTCGCTTTAGGAAATACTCGTATTTTACCTTTTTTCATAAAGACAACAATGGAGTGACGTATTTACGAAATAAATGTTAACGATCACTCAACCGTACAAAACATATTGAAATTTTATTTTCATGAAAGTACTTCACTTTTTCAGTATAATTAAAATAATGTTTTTTTTTTCTCATTTACAATACCCGTATAAAACCAGTACTGCTGCCATCACTCATGCATATCTGTAACTCAGGAGTTTCAAGTTTGGCCAGCCTTCTAGAAGGGAATCAGCTCTTTTCTTGAAGGTTTGAATGTCGTAACGGTCTGGAAATACCTTACAGATACAGATTCTTCGTGCGAGGAAAAAGCTTCTAGATAAGCGTACAGTAGTGGAGGGCCAGCTATTGAGGTGGTGGAGGTGGAGATTTTATTGTGATGGACAATGGCGAAAACCTGTGGGTGGTATAAATTCGAACAACTCTTCAGAGCACTCCTTAAAGCTACTTCTCAAGTACATAGTAACTACATAGTACTACTAGTAGCGACTTCGGGTTTTTTTTTTGGTACCACGCTTGACTAAAATTCTTATTTATTCGAACGTATCAATTATGGCTGTTCCTGAAATAGTCAAAGTCCAAAAGAGTATTCAGGGAGTTTCTTGCTGGTTCTTCTCCAAGAGCCTATACCTTGGAACCGTGCATCTAGAGTTTGACATTTTATAACAGCAATACCTGTCTTTTTGAAATAAAATAATTTGACCTAGACTTTGAAACGTTTATTTTTTTTAAAATGTATAACTAGTGACTGGATAATGCCAAAATGGTTCTACATTTAGTTCAATCTAATGTACTGCAGGATTTAAATAATGGTGCTATCTTACTACGTTCCATTATTGACTATTAACGTTAAGTCTGGCGCAACAATGTATATCACTAACCTAAGTAGATTAACGGTTAAGTGTTCTCCATAAAACACTCGTCTTTTTAACTACTACTTGTTTAATTAAAACTCCATAATTGAATTTATGTCAAATTAAAATTGTATCAAATTGCTCAAAATGAGGGTGTCCTATAAACACTTCCAGTACTGAATTGATCCAATTTTACTGAGGCAATTCAATAGTTTGTATTATAGAAAAGTTCACTTAGCCGTTATATTTTAACATTTTTTTTTAATAGAATTAATAAGCGTCCATGTATAGAAACTGTTGAACGACCTATACATGGTGGTTTTTGAAGTTAAACATTAATTATTTACCTCTAAGCTAGTTTGCAGTAATACAGAAAATATTATAAATAAGAGTTTTCATGAATATCTTAGTTTCCAACTTCTTATTTCTCATACACTTAATATAATGATGACATAAAACTATATAATAAACAATGATACAAACTGAGCTACATTGTTTTATTCCCCTCTTACTTCTTAGATGTCAATACTTCATAAGATTTTCCAAAATGTATCTGAAAAGGGTTTATTTTTCCTTAGGCTATTTCATCGCAATAAAATATAAAACTGAAGTGCTTTATTTGTATATTGTGAACCGAAAAATCAGTTTCATTTAATATTCAGCATTGTTTCTTAACAGTAATACATAAAATGTTTGAATTAATAATATTTTTTTTTATATTTACCCAGCTATATTCACGTTGAATTAAATCGCAATGTGCCCGACTAGTTTCGAACCCATTCGGGGTTCTTAATCTTTTAAGATCTTGATTAAGATCACTACATCTTCCCCTCCACCACCGCCGCCACCTTCGCGTCGGGCCCAGAGAGCTGGGGCTAGCAGTTCGCGCCGCGAGTCCGCTAAGCTTAGAGCTTGTTTTCTCTAGGTTGAGCTTTAAACCTTTCTTCTCAATTTCATCCGATATATAAAAATGAGATATAAGAAGTACAAAACATTATTAATAATGAAACTATTAATCTTGAAGTAAAACAGAGCATAAGTGCATTTCATCCAGCGAATATAATTCACGACCATTTTTATGTAACGTTACTTACTATATTAAAGAGCAACTTTATGTATGGGAATATAACAATAAACTTGCCAAGTGTGTGTGTGAGCTGTAATAATAAAATATTAAAAAATACACAATATACGAACAAATAAACCGCTTTTCTGATCAAATATATTACACTAGTGACTCATTTCATTCTTATTGCTTTTAATTTAGTTTTTGATAAAAAAAACGGTTTTTTTTATTTATAAAATAAGAAAAAATATTATAATCTTTGGACTAAATTTGTGAACTCCTAACTATAGTAATGATATATCATATATCTTAGCAAATTTGAAAATATATACGATTCCGAAATTTTACACGCGATCCATATCACAACAGTGACAGGACTTACTCCTAACAGATAAATCCGCAGGAATCGTGCTCCGAATTAATTGTATATTGACGTCTGTTCCTGAGTTATGACTCGGATAAACGTTGGAATTGAACAGTTTATGATAAGCATAGAGTGGTTCCAATTTGGTGATTTTGCATCTATTTCGTTATAATTAGTCAGTTTTAGTACCTATTTCATCTAAATTGCTAATGCGACACAATTAGTAAAGCATAACTATGTACGATAAGTTAATAATAAATTTGTCTATTTTCATTCGAATATCAAATTAATACATCAAAAAAAAATTGCAACGTTCGTCGTTGCAAATTTTGCTATATACATTATCGAGCTTATATCAAAATGCCACATGTTTTAATCTGGTTCGTTACCTATTTATCAATATAATAATTATTTTATGGATTTAAGAGTCTTCATTGGCATTTTATAAACTATGGCGTTAATATAACTATTGTCTGTGATTCAGATTTCACTTTAAAATCTGATAATATTCGTAAGTTCCTATTTCAACCTTACTCACATCATTTTCCGAGCAAAAATGTGGAACAAGAAATAATTTGATTTACAAAACCGGTGAATCACATAAGATTTCAAACTGCAGATTGGATTGTATCATGACATTCGACTTAACCACCTTAACGTAAGGAGGATAAAGTTTGATACCCACAACCTCGCGATGATATGATTGATTATTTCGAAGTAGGTTTTTTCTACCGGATTTTTCGTTATGGTCCATAATTGTCTTCGGAGGTCATTAAGTATGACATACATAAAAAATAATAAATTTACTCAGATCAATACCGTTATCACCATCGTTTACGAATATTTTGCATAAAGAGGGTGTAAGTAATTTTATTTAAAGATCATAAAATATACAAAGACAAAAACCTCGAATTTAACCTAAAATATAGTTTAATACAAACTAACTAGATTACCAAAATGAAGTTCGAAATTAATTATAGGCTTCATCGTTTTTCACAAATCCTTCTCAATCTTGACTAATTGGTTTTTCAAGTTTAGCCAAAAAATAAATATTTGAACAAAACAAACGAGAAATCGCTTTAATCCAAATGAATAAAAATATTTTCAGATATCGTTGATGCGATTAGGTGAGATAAGTGTGTTAATTGAAAAAAATAATTTTGAACTTATTTTGCACTTCCCTTGCAAGATAAGTTCAAAATTGTTTTTTTTAAGGCTTTTTTTTAAAGGCTTGGCGCAACTACACGATGTTAAAGTAAGCTGCGTTTGAAGTCAAAACACGTTTAACAGAACCGTCATTAACGTGCCCTTTTTTATTTCTATCTTTTTCTGTTTCCTCGACTTAATACTGGGAATACGAGACAATTATCCTAACCTATTAATTGTAGTTTTAAATGCTGTAATTAATGTAATCAATGTCAATTTAAATACATTAAAATTTAAAACTAAACAAAAATACCAAGTACTTTTTTATACGTTTTATATACAACATTTTTAGGGGACGTTATTTAAAATCTAGAGATAATTAAATGGTGTTCTAATATAACAGTTAATTAATTTTATGTAGTGTATAGTAGACAATAGTAAAATTCTATGGCATGTTATACAATATATTTCAATGTTTTAAGCTGAAGCTTAAGTTGGAAGCTTAGGTACATATTAGTACGTGTTAGTTGATGTTAATTAAATAAATTTTAACAAAATGTAAAATATTACACATATTATTTATAGAATTCAAATTTTGGCTGTGGGTGTAGTTCAAAAATAAAAAATATTAAAAATATTAAAAAAAAAAAATAATTTATTAATATTACTTAATTTTTATATATTTTCTTATACGTCATTTGTTTGGTATAGGTATAAAACTAATAAACATTAAAATAGGAAAATAATAAAAAGAAATATCTTAAAGGAAAATACATTTTCTCTAAATACTATTATATTGATATTTCATCTTATATATGTGCAGTGAGGATACAGTAAAACTTTTTTTTATGAAAATAAATAACTATATTCTTGCTTCAAGGCAAAAAGGTAAAGTATTTTTTATAAAGCGCTAAGTATTGCCAGTAAAATGTCTCGGATCGTTAATTTGTCTAAGGTTAAATATAAGCTTCGCTATACTTTTTTTGTTTAAAGCAACGTTTCATTCTAAAGTTATACTTCAGTGAAAAGTTCTTTTACGAACTATTTTTGCGTTTTAATTTCTACTATAATAGAACTACTTTTCTTCGATATTTCTGTTTGTTTGAATTATTTTCAGTTATAATTAATGTTTTCTTTTTTGTTTCTTTTTTCTTAGACTTCTGACTATACTTTATTGGCTTGGATACTTTACTTATTTATAATTAAATTTTATATATTTTTTAAATATTTTTTTATTTCTCCTTTTATTTATGTTTAACACTATACAGGTCTGAAAGCATATTGCATTATTATTTAAATATATTTTTAGTGTTAGATGACTTCGAGGTGCACTAATATTTTAATATTACTATAAAAAATATTAATTGATTGCATTTTTAGTATGTATAAGTGACCTACTTTAAAATGGAAGTCAAACATATTCACTACATACAATGCACTTATGTTGTATATTATTTTAACATTTATAGTTTTATTTCAACATTGTTTAGTTTTAGTTTTTTATAATATATTTTCATTAACTAGTTGTAATTATTACAACAACCTAACTACAATGTTAAGTAAAAAACATTTTACGTTTTTAAGTGATTGGTAGATCGAGCAAGGATGCTTCTCGAATGAGGAGATGACGGTTACTTGAGACGGAAAATTTAAGACAGATACAATTAGACATATCCATAATATGGCTGCAAATTTTTCATCAATAAAAATTAATTAAGTCCCAACACAAGGTAGCTACTAACTTAAAAATTGACAAAGGATGCTCAGTGAATTAAAAGCCAACAAATAAATGTTATAAATAAATATTAAAAAAAAATCCATATTACTTATACTTGTATAAAATTTTGCAACAATTTCATAAAGTAATGTCATAGAATATGGAATTACAGAAAAATTTTATCATGGAAATAAAATGCACTGAAATTAATTTATTCATACCAGATGAATTAATTTTACTGGCTAACACGACTTTCATGCGGCATTATCTTTTGCTTTTAAACTTGTAAATGCCTCCATATTTATTTTACATTCGTTCAGTCGTAAATTATTTATGTGAAGCCAGTTAATTATGCGAGATATTGTTAAATTTATATCAATATGCTAAGATTTTTCACAATAAATCTTAATAAGGACAGTATGATACCAATGCAAATTACTTCGGGAAGAATTTAAATTAGCAGAATTATTAACCATAAATAATAGACATCAAGCTTAATTAATCTTAATATACGAGTACGACATTTTAAAATGATCATCTTATAGTTGGACAACTACTAAGAATCCAAAGAGGTTTTAATTGGCAGTCACTGACTCATATTAAGTTGTAATTTAGAGAGCAGTTTTATTTTTATTACACTTTTCACTTTTAATGGACTATTATAAAGTAGTTGAAAAGGAATTTTGCACCTTATTGAAGATAATGAAAATATTTTTATATTTCAAAGTATACTGAATTTCATTGGAATGGAACAAGTATATAGGAATCAAACAGCAGCAAATGCAAAGTTTATTTTATTAAAAATGCAAGTTATTTATACGTATCTTTAAGACAATAAATAAGTTACATACTTAAACATTTTATATTTAAAAACTAAACTGTAAAAGCTCTACTGCAATTAATTCAATAAACAATTACAAATACAAGTATAGCCAAAACCTGCTTCCAATATTCGTACCTATCTTTAGTATTCCCGAGTCGTCTGTATATAAATAACACTTGCCTGAGGCTGTCTCATCCCGAATCCGATACAATAAGCCTCATGCGATTTTCATTTATTTCCATTACACCATCACGTACAAAGTTCAACACTTTTATATTACATATAATAATTAAAGTGGCTTTTACTGGTGACTTTATCCATGGATAAAAATATTACTACCCCGATTTTATAATATTTTAGATATTGTCTTGCAAAAACTGAAAGATAACTTTCTGTCAGACAAGTCTAAGGTACCTTTCCATACCCAGAAAAAAACTTCAATAATTATATAAAAGTATAAGGTCATTATTGTTTTTTAAAGTCAATTCACAACCTAAATACTATTTATTTGAGTCTTAGCGCGTATAATGACTTTCTATGGGTGCAAAACATTGTGCATATTTAATTTCATATTATTTCATTGGCGCGTTTTATATAATACGATGATTTTGATGAAAGCCTCTCATGTCTCTAGTACAAATACCTGTATTTTTTGTTATGCTGGCGATGAGCTTATATAAAGGTGTGGTTTATAGAAAACATCATTCTAAATATAATTTTGTATGCCGTTACCTTCAACATGGGACCGAAGCGTCAAAAGAAACTATAAACATTTAACCTCTTGCTATCGTGTCGTGGGCCCATTGATTTTTTCTTTATTGTTCCATATAAGACGCAATAAAAAATCACCGCTGAGAATGATTTTCTACATTCCAAAACGTTTTGAATATTTTCTGGCTAGCTACCACATAAACTTTTTAAAACGTTTTAATCTACAGTTAGATGGACATGAACCTTTTATTTGTTTTGCAATTTGCTGTTTTCCAGATTCGAGATGTATAAGCTTTACCTAAATTGACGAACACATTCCTATTTTTTATTTAACCAGTTTGGTTTGTTAGTAATTCTGTTGTTTGTTATTGCTTTTAATGAACCGAAGATTATTTTTTCGTTGAGGTTGATGAACTAGACATTTAGCTTGCTCCTAACGGGCTTGATCTTCAGGCTGAAGATCTATTGAAACATCTTTTTCGTTACAAAAAAATGTCAAAAAAAGTTAAAAAGTTATTCGTATAAACGAATATATAAGACATGCACTTTTATAAAATAAAATTCTCTGTTAATATTCTCCGTAAATGACTTTATCTGAGACAACACCGCATTTGCACCGAATGGCGCGCATTTTAAAACTTCGTACAAACGATAAGCGTAGATATATGCTTTTATTACACATATTTATTATAATTATATAACGTGTTCCCAAAAACGAGTTCTATATTAATTAAAAAAAAAGAAAAGTAGTATTTTTTATTGACATGAGCATATGGTTAATCTAAAGCCATATATGGAATAAAAAATCATTTTTTGACATTATCTAATAAGCTTTTACACTAAGCTTATATACTAAACTGAAGCTTATATACTTAGCTTATGTACTAAGGTTATGTACTAAGCTTGTGCTTGTGTACTTAATTTATGTTTTAAGCTTCATCTTTAGTGATGTAACGAATATTCGCATTTGCATTCGCAACTGCAAATTTATTATTATTTAATTACCTCACAATAGTAAAACAAAACAACAAGGTAATAAAATAATAATATTTGCATAATTTTTATATATTTGGAGTTCATTAGGAGCTTCATCATCTTTAACGATATGTGTGTAAACAGATAAATCACAAGTACTTGTTTCAATCACAGTTATTTAATCCGCACAAATCAAGAAATATATATTATAATAATTAATATATAGTCTCAGTAACACAAACCCAACTTGATTTGAATAGTATATTGTATGATAACTCTGATTCAAAGCGATTTGTCACAGACGTGATGCGCGGGCGCTCTTTCAAATCAGTTGTCCCAACCATCCCAGCCATCTTGGGTCACAAGATGTCATCTAGTTCTTACAAGATAGCTGCCTTTGATAGCTAAAAGTCAAAGTGACATGTACCATTGACAGATGCGTCGTCATATTTATATTACAATAACATTAATACAGTTATTTCTGCACCTGTATAATCATAACCAATATTATATGAGTCGCGTAGAAAATGTTATCGTTTTATTATTCGAAGCCCGTCCGTAAGCAGATAAATTACACTAGCTAGAGGCAGTTTCAACCCTTAACCCCCATCTAATAAATACCATACGAGTTGCTTTACATTACGTAACGTCTTCAATAACTAAATATATCCATTTGTTATTTTTATATTTGATATATGTTATGTTTATATCGTATTTTTTTGATACAATTTTTAAGAACGAAGTATCGTAAGTTGATCAATAAATTAATTTAACATGGTTACATTTAACATATAGGTTGTGGCATTTGTTCAATGTCTATCTATATTTATTGGATTGGATTTTAGATCACCACCGTCCCGATAAAAACAAATAGTAATGTGTTACGTTAACTTGTTTCTGACAGATTGTCCAAAAAATATTGAATAGATTTGTCTTGTGTAATTATAAAATTAAACCAATTATAAAGGTCCTCGGAGCAATAACTAAACAGGCGCTAACTTTGTATTACAATAACGGAAATTACAAATATATATATTCCAAAGGATTAACGGTATACGTATTATTAAATGTAAGTAAATTATTTTTACTTATATCATTTTTTACCCAAAATAGCTTTAATAAAATATTTTCAAATATTATTCTACAGTCGCGTGCAAGTAAATCGACTCAAGCCTCAAGTGCGCATAAAAAGTGATATAACTAAAAAATTACTTATTTTACCTCTATATAATGTTTTACATAATTAAAGCCTAGTAATTAGGCTTTCAAATGGTAGCATAATATCAGTAATTTAAATAAACACTTGTACTTAGAATGCAACTGAACGCAACCTCCCGTAAACTGCTCTGCGCTCTATACACAACTTGCGCGACACAACCCCCTATAAAAACCCTCTGTAATCGTTTTTTCTTATCAGTCGCTCATTAGACGTTGACCTGAACACATCTCTGCAAATTAAAGCCGTCATTTGAAGAAAATTATGGATACAACACCTGAGGAAGCCGCTCAAGTCGTTGCCCTATTGCAAGAAGGGTTGAACCAGCGAGAAGTCGCTCGTCGTTTGAATATGAGTCAGTCCGCTGTCTCGAGAGTATACAGAAAGTTTCAAGAGACTGGTGCCTTCACTCGGAGGCCTAATACCAGCCGACGCCGGTGCACCTCAGAGCGTGACGACCGGTTTTTGGTCTCGACCTCTCTCCGAAATCGACACCTTACCGGCGTAGATGTGCAGCAGGAGCTACGTCAAGTTCGCGGGGTGACTGTCAGTCAGTGGACAGTTAGAAGAAGGTTGAAAGAAGCTAACCTTTCTCCGAAAAGACCCGCTACAGGCCCGAAGTTGACCACAGCTCATCGTCAAGCACGGCTTCACTTTGCTCGAGAGCATTTGGATTGGAGCATAGAGCAATGGCAGTCAGTCCTGTTCACAGATGAGACGAGGATGTGTCTCCATGGCAGCGACAGGAGAGGTCGGGTATACCGTCGTCCCGGTGAACGGTTTTCACAGTGCTGCTTTGTGGAAACCGTTGCATATGGTGGCGGATCTTGCATGATGTGGGCCGGAATTTCCTTAGAAGGCAAAACGGAGCTTGTTTTCGTTCCTGGGGGAGGCCGGGGAGGAGGTCTGACCAGTGATCGTTACATTGAAAATGTTCTACTGGATCAAGTTGTCCCTTATCAAGGCTTTATTGGAGAAAATTTCATCTTGATGCATGACAATGCCCGATGTCACACTGCTCGGGCCACACGTGATTTCCTGAACGAAGTTGGAATTCACACTATGCATTGGCCACCGCTCAGCCCCGATTTAAATCCCATTGAGCACATATGGGACGAGCTCAAAAGGAAAGTTAGAGCGAGGAAATCAGCTCCGACAAACATCAATGAGCTCAAGACTGCGTTGGTAGAAGAGTGGGGTCGAATACCACAATCATCCATTAAAAAGTTGATAAGGTCGATGAAGAATCGCATAAGAACAGTGATCAGAGCTAGAGGAGGAAATACCAAATATTGACACGAATAAATTTTTTATCTTACGCGCATTTTGTTTCATTTAAACACAATAGCCCCATACTGTGAAATTGTATGAATTTTCAACATTTTTTACATTATCATTGGCATTAACCTTTTTTACTAAACTACTGAATCGATTTTCATGCAACTTGCACCATTTTAAAGCTCAATTACTAGGCTTTAATTATGTAAAACATTATATAGAGGTATATTAAGGCATTTTTAAGTTATATCACTTTTTATGCGCACTTGAGGCTTGAGTCGATTTACTTGCACGCGACTGTATACTACCGACAGCGATTTTACAAATTTCATATATGGAAAAGAATGAACCAATATGATAATTGAGATCTGAAGTGAACCAAAACGCTGAAGAGACTTGTCTGATTTTTAATTCAAATTCTCGATAACTATAACTTGTCTTGTATGCTGAGATGTCTAATAAAATAATGCTTTGAAGTGATTTAAATTCGTTATTCCCTAAAATAATATTTCAAGGTAAAATCAGCTTATATTATTGTCACTTTCCATGTCGAAATATAAATAAGTTTAATAAATTTTACATTATGTACAATAATAAAAACGACATATAAACCTTTAAAATAAAAAATGAATAGAAAGAAAAGTATTCAATAAATATAGAATTAAATATTCCGCATCAGGATTCAATGCGATTAGTTTGTAGTTTCTGAATCTTAGATAGCTGATTGTTTTTGTTTTATGCTCTATTTACTCAAAATCGTTGCTTATGTAGTAAAAAAACAATACATTATTAATACAATAATCATTCAAAAGAAGCTATTGACGTGCGCGATATATTTTATATTACAACGGAAGAGCTCCTCTAGGACAGCATTTCCGTCACGCTTATCGCAATGTCATACAAATTGAATGCTGTGTTTCATACAGAAAAGGACAGAAATACTGCGATAGCCCATTTTCTACTCTTGACCTGATATTGATATATATTGTTAAGAATATATTCTGTTTTAATAAACTAATATATTTTTTGTAATACCTATAACCTATTTATTTATATACGCCAGTTATTAAAATATGATGATATGCGCGGCCCTGGAGTGAACATCATGAATTAATATGCTTTGGCATATAATTTTAATGTAGATTTTTCCTTGGTGGTAAACGGAAATCATTACTGCGTGAGTTAAATTCTGGTTGTAGTGCACTAAATATGTGTAGCTTTCACATCTCTATAGGTATATTGTACTAGGGTTTATTAAGGGTAAAATTAAGTTAGGGCGTTGTGCTAATTTCACTTATTTCATAAAAAAATATCGTTTTGTAATATATTTACATTTTAAGTATTGTTCTGGGTAAATATGTTTTATGTTTCGTCTATATACTGATTATCATAAATAATTAGTGTATGTATACTTTTACTGTTACTTGATTTCAGTAATTTATAGCGGTCTTCAAATGATGTCCCTCTCATAAAGTTTTTTGAACATTTTTTGGTTTGATCTCAAAAAGTTCAATTTTTTTTTCTGACATGGATACTATTAGAACTTCAGAAACTACATATGTTCTAATATCTAGATGGAGTATTTGTTAAAGAGTATTGTTAACATTCATCATAGCGACTAATTACATTTATGTTTCAAAATATATTATGTTTGAAACACGTATAGCCATGTTAAAAGATTTGAACCTGCGACCTCTGGCAGGACAGTTTCCCATGGGTCGAATTTCGAACTTATTTATCATTCTGTGTTTATTTAAAAAGTATTATTTTTCATCTACGGGCAAAGAAAACATTTTATAGCTAGCGCTAACTGTCAGAACTTATAATTTTAAGATATTTAATTTAATATCTTTAAAAAATAATACTTTAATTTCCTTTACCATTTTATAAGTCTCTTCACTAAATGCAAAGCTTGTCTAGTACACAAGGCAATTTACAATTCGAATCAGCCTTTATAGCTTGGAATATATTAATAACAAAAATTTGACTTCAAAATTTGATTAATCCGCCTAAGCAGTGCCTTTAGATTTCCTTTATTAAACTTTGTTGTTTCAACTGTTTTTTCTTTTTATTATTTATTTTTTATCTGGTCCTGACATCAGATGGAATACGATTTGAAAATCACATTCCAACTTTTGTTCGAGTAACACTGAACAAAACTCCGCTTACCCTATTCTGAAACCTTCCTAATAGAAGCCACAAGTTTATTTCAGCATTCATCAATGGTTTCATTAGTTATCCCATTACATAAAATGTATGTTGCGTATATACAAAGTGTCATTGACATGCAGAAGAAACAGGCATTGGGATAGCATGTAGCCTTGGGAAACACCAGCGTTTCCCGGCTTTAGGATAGGTATTGCTGTTGGCGTTGCCATTGATGGTAGCGGTGAGGTAGCATTGGCGTTGGCCTTTTAGCCTTTAAGCCTTACACTACCTTTACAGTAAACAATTAGAACCAGGGTAAGATGTATAATAGCAGAAAATTTCTGGAAAATGTTGTATGTTTGTTGTATGTCTGTAATATTTGCTTTTTTATTGTAAATGATTCAAATTATATAGCACGCGCATAGCATGGCGGGAAGGTGTTCAAGAGTCTTAAGAGGAGAAAACTATTAAAATGGACCAGTGTTCCATAAATTAAATTTTCAGCAATAATTAAAACAGAACCCCGTATATATAAAAAGTGGTAAATAAATTTAAATAAACGGGATCCAGACAAATACGATGATTGAGTTCCCGAGTTAAAGTCAAACCATCAAGAATGCAGCATGCAGCAAACTACATTAGCAAGTCCGAGTAGTCAGGGTTTGCAAGGTAAGCAATATTAAAATAACTTAAAAAAATTTGGTTACTGTAGTCAGCAACAACAAATTTTGTGTAGCAGTAATCACCATCTTTTAAAAAGTTATATATCATTTACACATTAAGCTCTATTCATTTTAAATTGTTGTCCAAGTAATATTTTATATTAAAAAAAAAGCTCACAATTCTATTTACTTACAGTGGATGAGAAATGTATTTAAATAAAATCGGCACATACAAAAAAACAATTTTTTATGTTAAAGCAGTGAAATTATTGTTTTTCAGGGTTGCCAGATCTCGTAAATTCGTTCACATGATGCTTAAATTTACACAATGTTGTCAGCTCTGACGCTACCCAATCACACAGTTGAGTAAATTACGATGCATTCATGATCGGTGCTGATAATTTGAGCATGCGTTATTTATCTTGTAGATTGCATTTGGTTTGAATTATTTTACTACATCAACGTACATTAATTGATATAATTTACCCGTCATATTTGGTCTACTGTAAAGAATGTTCATTGAAATCCATTTTATTATCTAACAACTATATTAAATGAACTATTTATCATATTTCGTTTCAAGCATCTTCCACCCTGCAAATATATTAAAATTGCAAATCAAGATAAGACAGGCCAAACATAACGTAGATACTTTGAGAATCACAAATAATACTTTTAAATAAAAAAGAAAGTTCGAGAATTTAAGACCTGTAACAAAATATGTATTGATTGTCAATAAATTTTTGATTGACAAGCATTTATAAGACATTAACTGGAAATAGGTATTCATATATAGTATTTTTTTTTTCTGAAAAATATTACCAGATATTAATTATCAATTCGTATGATTTCATTTTCATGATCTTTATCAATATTTTATATTTTTGAATAGTTAAATATTCAGTTTACTTTTGAAAGATAAACTTATTTATAATATTATTGATATTAGATTTCATCGGAGTCAATGTGGATATCTTACTGATGGATCTTATCTTATCTTAGCGTGTGGACCATAGGATTGTATTAACAAACTACATATACCTACTACAATTCTATGATCCGATGATAAGATAAGATAAGATTCATCCATAAGATAACCGCCATCCACAAGTTATCTTGATTTTGATAAAATTTAAAATCAATAACATTATTGATATATTATATTTAAAACAACATTTTTTTTTTCAAAACTGACGTTATTATAATGATATAAGAATAATAAAAAGATTTATAAAATATATTAAAATGATCAATTTCGAAGTTGTCTGCTAACTGACCGCGCGACTGTGCCGTGCGTGCTTAAGCCCAAAAATTTGTTTACATATACTTAAGATGCAAAGAAAAAAATATAAAGAAAATATTTATTAAACATTATCTAAAATCAGACAGCATTACCGAAGTAAATGTGGATCAAATGAAAAATCTGATTTAACAAAACAGTCAATCGTAATATTAGCGGAGATTCAGCATAAACTGCCCATTGGATCGGAATATGTTCATAATTTTCTACACAAGCTCCTTTGTGTAAAGAGGAATGATTCACGCTAGGAATCCATATCGTCTGTCATGATCGCCTGCAAGTTCTTCTTGACGTGTTACTGAACACTGTCTTACTAGATTGGAACAAGAAAGCTTTTAGCACAATTTAACCGAGATATAAGGTAGTTATTTATAAAAAATAATAACATTTACAAATTTTTTACATTAATTTTCATTTATGCTCTTTAGTTCAAATTTTAATAATATATTGCTACATACTAAAAGAGATTTCATCTATTTTTCTCGACAAGTTTAATTTAATAGATACACATCCAAGAAAAAAATTTGAACACTAAATCGTTTTTTCGCAAACACAACAAGCAATATCATTTTCATCTATAAAGCAATAATGCTTTGAAAAATGCTTTTTTTTGATTCTATATGAAAGACAGGTTAAACTTGCTTTCCTTGGTCCTAGAACGTGTTATGATTAATAATATTACAGACTTAACTTTAAATATTATTCATTTGATATTAAATGTCATTTTTTTTTAAATATATATAAAAAATATATATTGAGCTATCTGTTTCACATTTTTTTTCTGGTTTGAAAATACGGAACGATAAGAGAAGTAAGCTTATAAAAAAAGGAAAGACTCATATTTACTGAAATAAAATTAGAATTGAAGCTTCCTTGAGCGGTCTTTTCACAAAATGTAATATTAAATACTAAAGTCGGTAGTCTGTATACATGACTACATAAATCCAATTAAGGTTAATTTGTTGCATTTGGTACTTGGTGAACTTTTTTCTGCCTCTTTTGATAGCTACTTTGATAAACAGTTTTGCATAACGTTAAGAAATATTTTTTATACAGTTTAACTTTTCGTTGAACAAAAAAATCATGAGGTATTGAATTTATTAATGAATTAAGTACATAATAATATAAAAGGCAATTTGTTTCATTTTAATTTTAACATTAGACACGATTATGTGTGTTATTTTCATAAACAACGTTCCTTACAAAAACGATTCCTGCCTGAATAAAAATTGTATCAGATGCACATTAAATATAACAGACAAAGTAAAATACAGCTTTTGGTCTGACGCGGTAGACAGAGGGGGATAAATTGTTTGGTGGCATATGTGGTATTAAACTGCACTTCAAGGTAAAAAAACATATTTACTAAAATAAAACCGTAATTAAATACTTAACACCTTCTTTGACAATAAAGTATTTCTTAAGACGATACAATAAATATAAATATGTTTGTCAAAATCAAGTACGTCTTGAGTCGGGAGGAGGAGGAGGGGGGGGGGGGGGAAATGTAATATAATCCATTGCCCCTCTCTGAGAATTTATGCCTGTTGATAATTCTTCTTATATTTAAATAGAAACGGAGATAGGGACGGGTTGTTCAAGGCCCCCAAAAATATTCCTGAGACTAATATAGTTCATTACCTTAACAAATACATCAGTTTAATAACATTCGTGCTCTTAAAATATCAAACAGAGAAACCACATTCTCATTTTTATAGCCTTAACAGGAGCAAATTAGGACCTTAGTAATAACACCGGAGATTTTTTTTACTATATATGATGTAAATAAAAAAAAGACATTTAATACTTTTAAACTAAAAAAAATGTTTTACTATTATAGGCTTGGTAATGGATTCAAAATTACAAACAATCTAAAATGTATTACGAACATCGAAAAAAAATGATATTCCTTAATTTAATAGTTTGGTTTCCAAATCTTAATTACTAAGTTTATTAAGGCCGCGAAAGGGGAAAGATTTATTGTCTTGATTTACACTTAACGCTTATAAAGGAGTTGTACCATCCTGGTTAAGCCAAATTGTTTGAGTGACAATTAATTAGCTACGGCTAGGCTCAAGGGTAGATGGCTTAGGCTAGCTAGGAACCTCATCAGCTTTACTTCCAAGTGCTCAGATATATTTAGCTAAAAGCATGTCTAATGTTATGTAGTACTTTAAATACGAAGTATAAAATTTTTCGAAAAAGATAGGAATAAAAATATTTTGAGTAATGATAGTTAGCTTCCTAAACTAAGGTTGTGTTAACATCTTATTAACTTAAATGTACGTAGCGTTACAATAATGAAATATGTTTTGTATGGCTTGACATTTATTTCCTAAGTACATTACTCTTTTGTTGCCTCTATGAAGAAATCGAAAATATTTTCTATAGCGAGTCTAGCATTATCAGCAAAATAACTTGTATGAAAAGGTTTTTATTTCGCCTGAGACAACTTTAAAGACAATTTTTTATTACGTAACGTATATTTTAACAATTTATATCCAGCCCTGTAAGTATAATAAATTTATATTTGTAAAACCCATAAGGAACAAGGACAAAAGTTTTGCGTTATAATAATGAAAGTTTGATGATGTAAAAGAAAAGGTTTACAAGGTATGAAATAAATAAATGATTTCAAAAAACAAATTACATTAATAATACATAAACAATTACATCAGTTAATAAAAACAATTGTAACAAAGCTTAATTCTGACATAATAATATTATGTGAAAGTATTTATCGATTTGTATTGTAAATTCCGCTGGGTTATGAAAATTTCGTTTTAAGTCCGATTTTGTTATAATATCGCTTAGTTAGTTTCAAAACAGAGTCGCTGTGTAAAGACACACAGTACATTAAAGAAATGACGATTGAATAATGTTTATGTTTTTATAACTACCCGTTGAATGATACTTTTATAGAAAAAAAAGTATATTCATGTTTCTTTCAACTAATTTTCCATTTATCGTATTAAACAACTTGATCGTCACTACTACTACTATTTTTATGCTAGAGAACATTTCCGTTTCCATCAATTATTTGTTACTTTTTTTCACCTGATTTCCGTTCTATTGTATGCAAAAGCGTAAATTGCACACGCAATTTTACTTTATATAGATTTTTGCGTGTGATTTGTTTCTCATTGATGTTCAGTTTTCTGGCTTATAACTAAGCAATAACTGCCAGTACGAAAGTTATTTCAATAACGATATAGCACAATAATATGTTTTTATCTTCTGTATACCACAGATAAAGTATATGTTACTAGGAGAAATTAAAAACGATATAAACAATGACCCGAGCAGATTTCAAGCAAGTTAGTTGTTGCCTTTTATTGAACATAAACATACTTTGAATTAGGGGCATATACTAAAAAAAATCATACTAAAAATATTTGAAGAGTATCGCATTCAAAGCGTTTAAAACCTACCTCTGATTTTCCTAAATTTGACAATAAACACATTCCACACTCATGTTTCAGAAGAAATGACTGCATTTGTTCTCAAAAAGAAAAAACAAGGTTTTTTAAAAACAGGTCCACGCACACCAAGTTTTATAATCCACTTATTTATAGTGTCAAAACTAAATCGAAACTGACGAAAAGTCAACGGTTGGTTGGTCCTGGTAAGGCATCGACAATGGCCTGATATTTATCGAGATCCACAGTCAGTAGGAGAACTAACAAAGGTTGCATATCCACGTCCGGAAGACGAGTAGAGTTTTAATCTGAAAAAATGGACTATCTGATACTGAAGGATTTTTTCAAATCGGTTTAGTCGTTTCTGAGTTTAGCACGTTCAAAAAAACAAACAAAATTTTCTGCTTTATATATTAGTATAGATTTAATCTCGGATTTACCTTAAAACATTATGGTAAACATACAAGAATTTTAAAATATAATGTAATCAAAAAATATTAATTTATCTTTGAAATCATCGTAACGATGAATTATTTTTTAAGTTTTTAATAAATTAACAATTAACGCAGCTTAATTGTGTGAATTGTTAATTTATTAGAAAAATTAATAACAAGACGGTTCACAAGTAACTTATAAAGAGGGGGAGTATATTGATTATCATAATATTGCTGTATTAGTAAATTTACAATGGCAAGCAATAACTAAAAATTATAGACGTAATAAAAAGTAGTAGAATAAAATAGTAGTAAAATATTATGGCTGTAATATAATAAATACTTTTTATATTTACTTTCGTAAACCATGACTATTACATATATATAATATATGTACTTGAAAAAGTTTTCATGTTACAGATATCAATCCACTTGTATGTCTAACTGATTTCATCATTAGAATTTATTTGTCATACAGTATTCACCGTTTAATGGAAGACTCTACAGATAAATACCTGCTTTAAAACGGTACCTAAACTATTATGTAGAATTACGGTTGCCTTTAAAAACCCAAACTCGAACCGGGTCATTAATCACAGCCACTCAAGTTTTTGCAATAATTCGGTCAAGAGAGAAAATCGATCTTGAGTCATTATATTCTTCACCACTATGATGAACACGGTTATAAATAAAGGTAATATGCAATTTTGATTTGTCTATACATATGCAAACTCATTGATCACTTATTAACTTTTTTATTTTTTGAAGTGTACATTGAGTAGATTATTGATTGATTGATTGATCTTGACTGTTGTATCCCTCTTAACAATAAAGTATTTTGTTGAGAAAATATCATCTTCTAGATGTTATGGCTTATTGATAGCGACCTGATTGAGCATAGCAAAAAGTAATCAGAAGATACATCGAACCTGTTTTTTTTCTTTTCTTCTCTTTGTGTTCGTTTTTTTTCTTTACTTAACGTCTGGAAGCTAATAGATACTAATACATCCAACTTCACACAGCCAAGATCAACCAATCATGACGACTAATTTTTTATATGAAGGTGGTTACATCCTTTTACTTACATTTTATGACAAATTACATAAGTCATTGTGACTTATGTATTTCATTCTTTCATCATAAGCTTAACTTTTTCAACGGTCCCTACCCTGTAGAGTATCCCTAGCGCTGTAGAGACTAACAGATTATAACAGATTTTATATTATAAGCTAAGCATATTTATTATTATTGTATTGTTGGCAACACTTATTACCGAGCATTTATAAAATGGCAAGCATGGCGAGCGAAAGGCTCTCTCTCTCTCTTTCTCTTATTTTGGTGAGTCGTTCGGCACGGTTGATATAGTGCCGAAGTGAAGTGATACGTGTGAATTTACAGGCGTCGTATTATTAGTGAGTTTGACAATTGAACAATTCATTTCTTATAAGTTGATCTCGTTGATATATGTAACCTTGTTGAAATTGTATAATCAAAAAACTAATTTATTTGAGAATATTTGTATTATTTTAAGACGTTTTTACTTTATATTCTAAAAATGTTTTAATTAAATGATTATTTGAAAATAACTAAAAATATTTCTTATATATCCTTGAAATATCTGTTGCCAAACTTCGATTTCTTCCGATGTAATCTCTCAACAGTGAAGTAAGTGCTACGAGACGGGCACGTAGTTGAGATAGATGAGTTTGCTACGTTTTCTAGAGATAACATATTATTTATTTCAATTCACTACACATATGTTATTTATATAATATAAATCTTTTAATGTTTGTATAAACTATTTATTTCTTTGTAACGTGTAATAATCGAATTATAATTATTCTCTTAGCTGTGCCCAAGCTTTCGGTCGCGTGGAAAAAACAAAAAAAAAAAAATTTTTTTCATTTTTATTTTAATTATTTTAGTTATTATTTAGTTTTATTAAAAATTTTCTTTATATATACAATATATGTTCTACTATTTTCTGGGCTGAAACAATAATGGCAATTCTCTTGGTTTTCACAAATTATTTCACCTTAAAACTTTACTACATATTTAATTACAAATCTTGGTATTAAGCTAAAACATACATAATATTTATACAAATAAATTAAATATTTTAAATTGCGCATTTTAAATGGGCCCCGTAAACGTATCAGGAGCTATTTGCACTCGTCTCCCTGCAACGCGATGGGCCCGGCACGCGCACGGTGAATCCATGGAATGTTAAGAAGCTTCGTTTCTGAATTGAATCCTAAGATCAACAGATAGGTAGGTAGCTAGTTAGCGGAGACAAGACCACCAAGTTATCATTATAGAACGAGAACTTTAGTTTGGAAGTTTCTTAACCCTGTTAGGCTCTAAGTTAATGGGAAGAATTTCTAAGTCTAATAGAAAAACTTATAGTTTAATAATGCAAAAATGTACTTCTAATATACTACTACCAATGTAATGAACTAAATTTAATATAAAGTAAAACAACTGACTTCAACTTTTACTATTGTAAAAGTTGGAGTCAGTTGTTTTGCCAGCATAATTGTCTATCTCATCTCCATCTCAGATTAAAGGCCTATCAAAGTTTCTCGTTAACGTTAGAAATATACTTGTTTTTTTAACAGATAAAAGAGGTTTGAGACAAACTTCTTGTCGCAGAACCTGTTGTGAATAAGACGCTTTTATTTTCTTTATTTAAAATATCATATTTCGCATTACTTTTTCTTTTATTTTGAGACAAAAACAAAATTTTTAAAAATAGTTATTAAAATAAAAAGGATTGGACTACAAATAAGTTAGCCGTTTATACACTTTGTTCAATTTGTTGTCGTTCACAAGGAGTAAGATTAGGTCTAATATGTACATTGAAAATATAATTTAAAGTAATATATAAGTGAACAGTATGTATCTCACGTTAATTAAATATAGGTACATTTACCTAAATCATTTGTATTTTATTTTTAAGAATATTTTTTTTTTATTCTAAGGCTTTTGTTATAAAACAAAGGGAATTCTTTGCTTGTTGGTATAGTAAAGATAACGATTCAACATACATTTAAACTTACTTTTGTTTTTTGGTTAGATAAGAAATATTTTTTTACGTAAACTCTATTAAAGTATAAATTAATTGTTTATAAATATAGTAACTTCCAAAGGGAAAATAGTAATTACAATTATAATAATTTTGTAAAAGTAAAACATAAATAACAATATGAACGCCGCTTACAAAATCCAAATTGTAATTAGTTTTTTATTTTACACTGAAAGCCTATTAAAAAAACTATTCCGTGGTAATTAATAATAAAACATGCCGGTGTGTGAGTGTGTGCGGTGCTTAAGCTTTTGGTTTGAAGTTAGTACTCCGGATTCACACAAATATGATATAACAGTTATTATTATATTTGTGTGAAAGCGGAAATAATATGGTTTTTTACCGCATTTATAAAAAAAAAACATTTGAATAAAGTTTAATTAAAAAAACCTCCTTGACTCGTAAGTCAATAAGGGGAGAGCACCCTTATATATCTTGGCTATACTAAAACAGTTATGTTACATTTCACTGGGAAAGAACAAAGAAAATAATCAATAAGTTATAATTGGATCACTTTTCACCGAACCGCCATTACCGTGACGGTCTTAACCCGCTTTTTTCGGCTCCATCTTGATATTACTGGAGTAACGAGCAACTTAACCAAATAAACACTAACAGGATTTTTTCAGAAAAAAAAATTGTTTTTTAATACATTTCTTGATAAATTACAAGTTTTATTCAGTTTAACAATATTCCTTATTATTTTTTTGCAAGTAATAAAACTATTTTAAGATAATGTTTTTTTTATTCCCACTTTAAAAAATATTAAAAATCATGTTTATATAAACTACGAAATATATTCATAGAAACGTAAAAATGGTACAATAAGGTAAGACGTAGAGTCAAGAAAATTATATTGAGAGCTTGTGCTTTAACTTCCACTTATAAAAAGGAATAAGATGTCTCGAGTTTCTACTTGAAGATTTTTTTGAACATTGTGCTTATACAAAAATGATATGGAAAAATGAAACATCATAAAAATATTCGAAGATACAGAAATGAAATAATTTATCCACTTGAGAATAAAAATCGGGGTGTCGGTATGTGATACCCGTTTATTTAACCTGCCTCTAAATATGATATTAGAGGCAGGTTAGATAAAAGGGTCTAACCATATATTTTTACCTATTCTTACCTATAGAGATTAAATTTGTTTTGATTTGACTTTTCTATTCCATCCACATTTCCACACATCCACATTTATAATTTTGTAATTGGTGTAATTATTATTATTTTTATATACTATAAATAATGTTTATTTCTACGACCAATTTTTCTACCTGAAAACTAAATTAAAATAAGAAGTGTACTATTTATCTTATTACGGTCAGTGTCAATCCTGAAAACGTATTAGTAATGCAAAACAAGATCAGACGGGCCAAACGTGACCTGAAGACTTTGAGGATTATAATATCCAAACCAAAACACTCCGTGTTTTAAAGTTTACCCAAGTTCCCTGGGCCTTCCATGTCGTGATATCAGGGAAGGCTCAAGTTTATCCAGCCCAATGAAAGTCGTCATTTTGGAGTGGCCCAAGTTCCAAGTTTTTTTTTCAACAACTTGGTGTCGGGTTGGTGGCATTTAAGAACTTGACAAATTTTACCTAGGTAAACACTGTGTGTGTTGGTCACAAGGTGAATGCAGCCCACCGCTGTCGACACCAAGTTCTGTAGAAAAAAAAACTTGGAACTTGACTCTTTAGGTGACCGTAACAATGACCGTAACTTGCAGTGCGCACGAAAGGTAGTTTTAATATTATATTTTTTATATATAATTACGACGTAATAAGTACCCTATTCTATTTTTTATTTACTACTCTTAGGCTTTGAAGCCAATTATATCCGTTACTTTCCAATACCTTTCTGACGTATTTAAGTAAGTATATAGGGTCACAAAGTTGTAAAATTCTATTTATTAGCGTACGAGGTAATGCTGCTAAGTGGGCTTGATGGTGGTGAGATTGGGCATGTGTATAATGCTCGGTGTGCTTAGACTTCCTAAATACCTTAGTTACTAAGCGACCTTCAGTTGCTCGTTTTACCATCACGTCTAAGAATAGTAACCTACAATCTTATTCTCTTTCCACTGTGAACTTCAACTTTCTTATTTTTTATGTGTAACTTTTTTATGTGCCCCGGTAAGGTAATACTCTAAGCTTTGAAGCTGGTCTTTGGATACAGTTGCGAAGAGGTCATCTACATATCGCCACCAGTATCTAGGTCTGAAAGGATGGTGAAATATAAAGGTTTTCTCAAATCACTCCATGAAAATATTTGCTTTCACGGGAGCAATAGGAGACCCCATATCGCGTCGGACCCAGAGAGCTGCGACACGCAGTTCGCGCCGCGAGTCCGCCACACTTAGAGCTCATTATTAAGAACCCCCAATGGGTTCGAAACTAGTCCGGCAGATTCCGATATGAATACAGCCGGATAAATAGAAACATAATTGTTTGTCATTTATAGTAATTAGGTAAAATGAAACTAATTGAGCTCTAAATACAGCTTATACTGAAAATGTTTGTTTTAATCCGCACCTAACTGTGTTAATGAAATTGAAAACCATCAGAAACGATTTAGGATTTCCGTTCAGATTATAAAATATGTTGACATAAGAAATATGCCTGTTTTATTTGTCGCCGTATAACTGACGTATTAGATTTATCTAATAATACCGTACTTTTTAAATAACCTGTGTAGATATCACCAGTTTATTTTACCCTTATTAATAAATGTGAATCTCGCATAATTATATTCCGCTTCAAATAGTTTCGTTACAATTTATATTCAAAGTACAAGCCGATCATAAATAAAAAAAAAAACTTTTAGCCCTCGCATGTAAAATATCCTTCTAAAAAAGTTAACGGCATCTTCGTTTTTATTTTTTTTATTTAAAAACACTGTATAAATAAATACTAATTGTTTTTTTTATTTGGAATGCTAATTCATAACCCTCCCAAAGGTTATTTATTAAAATTAAAAACTAATCTTCTACATGCTAAATCTCGTACAAATTAATGCCATTACAGCAAAATCATAATAATTTCAGTAAATATGCCTGAAAAGCTATTCAGGCATATTCAATATCAAAATGTCACAGTCCGTTTTAATCTTCATGAACATAGCCTACTTACGAGTACATACAGCTTGATACAAATAGTTCCAGCATTCATTTGAGTTCTATTTTAATAGGAAATAATGAGTTTTTAATTATTTTCCACTTAATAAAACCTTACTTGCATTATTTTCCGTTTCTTCTGCTAAAAGGCAAATGTTATCTGGACTGTTCGATTGATGCGTTTGTGGTATTTTGTCCATATATTTTTATCTTTAAATTTTCGGAGTAAGCAAATGAATTACATTTCTGTTGTTTACGCGTCGTTGATGACATATGTTAAAAATGTCAGCGATCATAAAATTGACTAGTAAATTTAGATTATATTTATATTTACCCGGCTGTATTCACGTAGAAAATTAAATCGGAATGTGCCCGACTAGTTTCGAACCCGTTCGGGGTCCTTAATCATGAGCTCTGAGCGTGGCGGACTCGCGGCGAGAACTGCGTGCCTCAGCTCTCTGGGCCCGACGCGAAGGTGGGGGTGGCGGCGGGGGGGAAGATGTAGTGATGTCATCGGAGGGCTCTTGCAGGTCTTCGTCATTCGTCGTTGTCACCCGTTGTATACACACTGAACTCACTGTGTCACTATTAAAATCTTCTGAATAGAACTTGCTCTTCATTGTGTTGATAACCGGTTTCCACGCCGATGGTAAGGTCCAACCACTATCCCTATTGAAGTTCGGTATACGACTAATTTCGATAGCCTCCCGTACTTTACGCGGTACTAAAAACTTTTCCCTTGCTAATACGGACGCTTTGTCAAAACGTATGAAATGTGCCGTTCCCGAATCTAAGACGTGTTCCGTTATCGCTGAGCCATTGCTGTCTAAATTTTTAACACTACGTATATGTTCCGTGATCCGTATATTGACGTTTCGACGAGTTTCCCCTACGTAACACTTCCCGCATTCACAAGGAATCTTGTATACTCCCGGGACGTCTAGGTTGCTATCGTCTTTAGGTGACCGTAACAATGACCGTAACTTGCAGTGCGCACGAAAGATAGTTTTAATATTATAATTACGACGTAATAAGTACCCTATCCTATCAGTAACTCCTTTAATATATGGTAAGTAAGTAGGTGAACGCGATGCCTCTAATTTAGTATTGTAGCATTTCTTATTTACAACTCTTAGGCTTTGACGCCAATTATATCCGTTACTTTCCAATACCTTTCTAACGTGTTTAAGTTCGTCCTTCACGTATATCGGGTCACATAGTTGTAACGCTCTGTTAATTAGCGTACGAGGTAGTGATGCTAAGTGGGCCGGATGGTGGTGCGATTGGGCATGTATATAATGGTCGGTGTGCGTCGGCTTCCTATATACCTTAGTTATTAGACGGCCCTCAGTAGTTCGTTTCACCATCACGTCTAAGAATGGTAACCTACAATCTAATTCTCTTTCCACTGTGAATTTCAACTTTTTATGTGCCCCGTTAAGGTAATACTCTAAGTTTTGAAGCTGGTCTTTGGATACAATCGCGAAAACGTCATCTACATACCGCCACCAGTATCGAGGTCTGAGAGGATGGTTCAATATAAAGGTTTTCTCAAACCACTCCATAAAAATATTTGCTATCACGGGAGCAATAGGCGACCCCATAGCTACCCCATCAATTTGCATGAAATAATCCCCACGCCATACAAAATAAGCACTTTCCAAACAAAACTTTATCAGTGGTATTAGAGACGGTTCTAAGTTATTTTGAGCTAAGATGTTTATTATATCAATAACTTCATTAATAGGGATTATGTAGTGCAGTGTCGTGATAATGGAGTGTTACCAAAATTCTTACGAGTTAAACCCATTAAGTGCATCCCCAATTATGATAAGTTCTTTCGTAAAACAAGTGAAAAGTTACTCATACAAGTGATTAAGGACTATCGTTTTAAAATAATGTTAATTAATAAAACATTATTTCATCTTCATTTGGAATTATCTAACATCTTACGGAAAGACTGGTGGGAAATATGGGACTCCATGACCTACAACAGATCATTCATTATAGGCGAAAACGTTAGGCATAGGCATTCGAATAAGTTAAAACGAATACTTGACGGTAGAATTATAAAAGAGTGCGCCGATCACCCGCGCGCGTCACAAGCAAATAAACCAACCGTGTTCAACTTATCTAAGTACGAATTGAGCAATAACGACGTTAGTGTACTGTCAAAAGGTTTGAATTTCGCCCCTACACCGCGTTCAATACCGAGAGAATTGATCATTTGTGGCATAGAGGACACTATATTTAGGAACTCAATTCCAATTAACGATGCGGATTGCTTACGACAAGACATTGCCGCGTTATTACGTAAGTCCAAACCACCAAAATCGAATATTAAGAAAGAGGATAGGGTTGCTTTGTCAAAGTTACGTAACAATAAGGATATTTTAATATTACGGGCGGATAAAGGAAATGCCACAGTGATTGTAGATACTGAATTGTATGAAAATAAAATCATAACTTTATTATCAGATAATAACACCTACAAGAAAGTTAACTACAACCCCACGAATAGAACTGTCAACAAACTAACAGCATTGTTGCAGGCGCTTAATAATAAAGAACTTTTAAAAGCGTTACGTCCGATAAATCCCACTCCCCCTAAGTTGTATGGACTTCCAAAAATTCACAAACAGGATTGGCCTTTAAGACCTATAGTGAGCCAGATAGACTCTCCCACATACAAGGTAGCCCGTTACTTAGCCACTAATTTGAAACATTTGACAGGCAAAACTGAGACTTATGTAAAAGATTCGCGACATTTTATAAAACTAATCAGTGAGATTAAAATCAAAGACACCGAAATAATGGTTAGTTTTGACATAGTATCGTTATTTACTAACATCCCTATTAATGAAGTTATTGATATAATAAACATCTTAGCTCAAAATAACTTAGAACCGTCTCTAATACCACTGATAACGTTTTGTTTGGAAAGTGCTTATTTTGTATGGCGTGGGGATTATTTCATGCAAATTGATGGGGTAGCTATGGGGTCGCCTATTGCTCCCGTGATAGCAAATATTTTTATGGAGTGGTTTGAGAAAACCTTTATATTGAACCATCCTCTCAGACCTCGATACTGGTGGCGGTATGTAGATGACGTTTTCGCGATTGTATCCAAAGACCAGCTTCAAAACTTAGAGTATTACCTTAACGGGGCACATAAAAAGTTGAAATTCGCAGTGGAAAGAGAATTAGATTGTAGGTTACCATTCTTAGACGTGATGGTGAAACGAACTACTGAGGGCCGTCTAATAACTAAGGTATATAGGAAGCCGACGCACACCGACCATTATATACATGCCCAATCGCACCACCATCCGGCCCACTTAGCATCACTACCTCGTACGCTAATTAACAGAGCGTTACAACTATGTGACCCGATATACGTGAAGGACGAACTTAAACACGTTAGAAAGGTATTGGAAAGTAACGGATATAATTGGCGTCAAAGCCTAAGAGTTGTAAATAAGAAATGCTACAATACTAAATTAGAGGCATCGCGTTCACCTACTTACTTACCATATATTAAAGGAGTTACTGATAGGATAGGGTACTTATTACGTCGTAATTATAATATTAAAACTATCTTTCGTGCGCACTGCAAGTTACGGTCATTGTTACGGTCACCTAAAGACGATAGCAACCTAGACGTCCCGGGAGTATACAAGATTCCTTGTGAATGCGGGAAGTGTTACGTAGGGGAAACTCGTCGAAACGTCAATATACGGATCACGGAACATATACGTAGTGTTAAAAATTTAGACAGCAATGGCTCAGCGATAACGGAACACGTCTTAGATTCGGGAACGGCACATTTCATACGTTTTGACAAAGCGTCCGTATTAGCAAGGGAAAAGTTTTTAGTACCGCGTAAAGTACGGGAGGCTATCGAAATTAGTCGTATACCGAACTTCAATAGGGATAGTGGTTGGACCTTACCATCGGCGTGGAAACCGGTTATCAACACAATGAAGAGCAAGTTCTATTCAGAAGATTTTAATAGTGACACAGTGAGTTCAGTGTGTATACAACGGGTGACAACGACGAATGACGAAGACCTGCAAGAGCCCTCCGATGACATCACTACATCTTCCCCCCCGCCGCCACCCCCACCTTCGCGTCGGGCCCAGAGAGCTGAGGCACGCAGTTCTCGCCGCGAGTCCGCCACGCTCAGAGCTCATGATTAAGGACCCCGAACGGGTTCGAAACTAGTCGGGCACATTCCGATTTAATTTTCTACGTGAATACAGCCGGGTAAATATAAATATAATAGTCATGATTCACGAAAGTTTAAATATAATAAATTTAGATTGTATATTATGGAACCAGGAATTTATTTTGAAAATTTACGAGATAGATTTTTATTTAGTTAGATATACGATGTGTTATTAGTTCCGCAAATAAACCAACTAGCGGTGTTCAGTGTAACAAAACAGGGTCTCTTGAAATATTACTATATTATTCACTTTCATTGCTACGACAAGCTTGAATGGTACGGTCTTTTAGCCTTTATTTGTTTTGTATACAAATGACTCCGTACAGTCGAAAATTATGTACTGTAGGTATGTCTCGAAGGTTTCGGTCTGAATAGGAATAGGCAAAGTTTCAGCTCGTTCGTATACCAAAATGGCTTACAGCAATAGTAGTGTTATTTATAGTTCAATAATTATATAATAATATATTATTATCATATTATATTATTCATTCGCGTCACAAAAGCAAATAATTTGTATCGTTTTATAAATACATACATATATTTAAAATCAGCCTAAATGTTGCTGCTCTTTGTAGTGATATAGAAATACATTACATGTAATTTATCATCAACCATCTTAATAGCAAGGGTCATATAATATTATTATTTCATTCGCTTTCATTAGAAACATTTGATAATACTAAAGAAAAATACTTCATAATTTATAGGATGCATTTATTATAATTATGAATAGGAATATATATATATATATATATATATATATTGTAAGTAGTGCTTGTAAAATGTAGTATTATAATCTGGTAAGCCTAGCTTTACGAAAGTCAAAGAGCACGAACCCTATCTAAATCAGCTTCTATAATGAGTCAATAACCTGTATTATATTAAAATGTCGATGGCATGTATCTTTCTTATCAATAACTTTATCATCATTTTGTCTAAATATCATTTATGAATAAGAGATTACACTTTAGAAATCATATTTTATCCTTATTTACATGAACACAACTTCGCTTAGGATTTCATTAAACTCTCTCGAGATACTTATGTTGAAGATATTACTTGACATATTAAAATCTTCTAAGAACTCCATAATGGTTGCGGTAGATTAAATGTAAGACAAAAAAATATGTATTCATGATTTTCATACATAAAATATTATTATAATTTTGTCAATTCTGGGTCTGATTAAAATAATAAGATTGTTTTTTTTTTATAATTTATTTGTATTAAAAATTTGGATTTTTAAGTGCTCTAATTTTACAAAAATTTTACATTGCTTTGGATAAATAGAATAAATATTTTTATTACAAATTTTATTTATTTTTTTAAATTACTAATCCGGGATAAATTTGAATACCTACTTAGTAAGGCGGCAGTTATTATTAAATTCTTGTTTTGGTGTTTACACAAGTATTGATTCTTATAAATTATTTTAATACAAAACAAAATTGCATAAAACAGTAACGCCAGTCCTATTCTTAAGAGCTAAAACCTTGTATGCTAGGTTTTAGGACTCATTAGTCGAAGAAACTGCAGCATAGCTTTGAATAGATTACTATTAAGAATTTGACTTCAAAATTTGTTGCAACCGCCCACTAAGCTCTTTCCTTCTTTTGTTACCTCCATTATTGCATTACTTTGTTTTATCTTAATCTTTCTTTGTTTCGTTTGGGTTTGCTACTCTCTTTTAAAAATAATTGCTATTAATCGATATTATTAGTACTCCAGTTATCTTATCTATATTTACAAAATGTTTGCATTAAATATATTTACAAAAAAATACTTTGCGGGGCCTACGATCTAGATTGAAGCAGTCGATCATATTTTGAAATTTGTCTTTTTATCAGCTTATGCTGTGGTATAAGTGATATGTCTTTGAATGCATCACGTGAAAATTATTGTTTCCGTTACAAAATATTTTACTTGAGATTCAGAAATGAAAGAGATTCAGAGACATACAAATAGAATGTGTTTATCAATAATTAAACTGAGCAGTTCAATTATGAATTCAATTTATAATTCTATTGGAGTCAGACAACTCAACCAGAAGATTTTAAGGTGACCATGATCAAAAGTTTACAACAACAACTTGGTACGTATTCATAATTGTTGCTATTTCTTAGGCATATTTTAGTATCTACAAAATAATAATTGTTCTTAAATATATATGTGTATATAAATTATAAAAATAAATCTCTAATAACGTAGTACAATAAATAAATTGTTTTATTAATAGACTTCCTGGGAAAGGGTTTGAACTTTAGCTTTCATTTTTATTCGACATATGCAATGAGAACGTTGGTGGCTTTTTGAAATAAGGTCAATATTCAAACAAACATTTCGCAAATTGCCATAATATCGACCATATTTTCTCAGAAAAAACTATATCAATTACATATTTGTATTTAATTTATTTACTCAACCTTGTCAGAAATATTGCATTATCCGGTGTGTAAAGAATACAATCAATTTGGAATATAATTTCTTAACATTTTTTCTACATAAAGGTTAAAGTTTTTTCATCATAATTTTTAATACTACAAAGTCTTGACCTTTTTTAAGCAAAAGAGTTTCAGATATTTATTAATCTCGACGGCTCACATAATGTTTTATAATATCCACTTTATTTTGAACGCCTTACGCCAGGCACCTTACTGCTCTATTACTTTTGGACTTTTTGCCGTTTTATACACAATTTGCGATGAAAGATTAAAGACGTAGATCTTGTAAAACATAATAAATTTTAATAAACCTTAGTTAGGTCACTAGCAACAGCAATTTTCTTTAATAAATTATATTTACGTTTTTATCTAGTTTAGATTCTTTTTCATCTTTAACTCTTTGTTTGTTCTGTTTTATGCTGAAAATAAAAAAAATAATGTACCTCATCTTAAAACAAAACAAATTTGTTATATTAAAATTTATCAACAACATGATTTGGTGATCTGGAGTTCAAAATATTCTAACAATACTGAAATATAATATTGTATTTAATGACAATTGAGACAGATCAGTATTCGTTTATTCTGTACGCCAATATAAAATAATAAAATTCATCACATTGGATTTAAATAAAACAAAGTATATGTTCTTTTAGCAGCTCAGATAATAATCACAGCAAGAGGAAATCTCAATAAAGAATACTTTAACAAAATTTGTGTTTCAAAAATCAATACAATATTGCAACGCAATAGTTCAAACGCAGTTTCATATTTACTTTGCCTCTAAGTAATATTTACTTTATATTTCTATGCGATTCCAAGCTGTAACATTTTTACTTTTTAGATTCACCAAGTAAATTCTTTCACCGGATACTTTAATTTACATAATATAGTCAGCTCCATGGTTTCCCAATCACATAGTTGAGTAAGTCGCCATACATACATGATCGCTGTTGATAATTTAAACACGTATTTATTTAGTAGATTGCATTTGGTTTGAATTATTTTTACTCCATCAACGTATATCATTAATGTCTTAATTAATGTACATAGCATGTTTTATTTGCTATACATAGTTATTCAACAACCAATTTAATTATCTGAAAAATGTATTAAAAAATATATTGCACTGTTTACCATATTTCGTTTTAAGCGTCCACCCTGTTAGCAATTCAAAACAAGATCAGACGGGCGAAACGTGACTTGAATATCTTGAGGATTACAAATTTTACTTAAGCAGATAACTCCTGCACTTAAGATCAGAAATGTAATACGTATTTATTTTCAATAAGTTTATAAATGGATAGATTTTACAAGATATTTGCTAGAATATTGTTTTTCAAAATAGTATTTCATTTATATATTTTTCATTTTTATTATCAGTAAAAGATTATTAATTAGCATGTTTTGATATTTTTTTATTATAAGTACGTCAATTTTTAAATGTTAAATATGTTTGTCCAATCGGGAATTTTATTTCTAAATTCAATTCAACCACAAAAGATTTACACTATTTGCGAGAGAGCCACAAATCCCTCGAAACCAAGTCCCTAGGGAGAAATTCTTTAATATAAATACATTTTTATGTATATTATTGTCTTAAGTAAACAAACACAAGCTTAAATGTGAGGATGAACTGTTTTACATTATTCAAATATACATTTTAATAATAACCAAATCGAAAAAGATAGTAAGATAGATACGTGTTATCAAACGTTTGATTGTAAATTTAACGGCTTATAAAACTTATAACCTGGAAGTTAATTAATGACAATTAATTTTAACTTACAACTATAATTACAAGATATTCAGATATGATCATTAATTTTAGTGAATTACTAGCATATTTTTTTTTTACATTTAAAAACCATGAAATATACATAGCGCTACAAAACAATACTAAGTTCTTTACTATGTGTTCAAATGAATTAATATAAAGACTTAGCTAGGACTTAGCTACGCTAGAAATCTTTATTCCCAAACTGTATATAGAGAGAAAAGGTAAAAAGTTTCGAAAAGTAATTGGGCAGTAAGATGGATGGCGTCCAGTATTGAATATTATTGAGATTAGTGTAGCATTATATAAGCTTTCGAGTTTTGACGCTCTTTTGCTTTATTAAGCCGGGTTTTTTAACTATTTGGGAGACTGGCTTTAGAAAATGCATTATAATTATTAACAGCAATGAATAAATGCCGATATATTGAAATTTATTTCACTAAAATTTATATAACTATCGATATATCGATTTATGGTCTATCATTGACACTGTCACTGTCACTTGTCACTGTAATTTTATATAAATGAAAAATATTGAAATAAGGACCTGCCCAAAGATCAATTTTAAGGTAAGCCTTAACTTCGATCAAAAACCAATTTATTGAGATAAGAACATGCCCAAAGATCATTTTTAAAGCTTTAACGTAGATCAAAAACAAATTTATTAAAATTAGAATTTAATGCCAAAGGTAAGCTTTAGCAAGGCTTTGTCAACTGAGGAACTGTACAATCTATTCAATGTACTTACGTTTATACAACTATTATTTCACAAAACTCTTTCAAACAACACCCCTAATCGACAATTGTCTCATCGCTTTACCAAAAACATTAGAACAAACAATATAAATGTCTTAATAAACATTTCAATTTAACTGTAACAGCCCACTATTAGATTATAAACTACAGAAGATTTACTGATACAAAAGACAAATATCTTAACTCCCAAGTAGTGATGAATGAAATCATTTTCATATATTATATCTTTTGGATTTAATGATCGCAATGCATGGCCAACAAATAACATTTTCAGCAAATTTGCTATATTTTTTTTGATGGTATATTTGTTATATTTTTTTAAAAGGTATGTACTTCCCTTGTACCTAAGGATACCTAATCCTTAGGTACAAGGGAAAGTTGGATAAAGTACTTGTATTGATAAGGAAAAATATTTTCATATCTGATTGGTATTTCCGGATGCTCTAATGCATTCAAACAAAAAACAAAAGTTATGTATTAAATATTACTAAATATAATATTTTTAAACTGTATGAATAAAACGTTTTGATCAATATTATATAATATCATTTTATTATTCCAAATAATATTTTTCAAAATGATTAATGAGTTTTACAATATAAAAGCTTTGTAATCTTTTTGCCTATTATTAAAAACCCCATATATAGTAAAAATAAAATAAAGAGCATTCTCGAAATGATACTGGAGCACAAACATGGGACTTTTTGATCTATATTTTAAAAGATATTTATATCTCTAAGTTAGAGTAACATCGTAAAAGTTGTGAACGCTATCGCTTAGTTCAGTTCGAATTATAAACTTTTAAGTGTGTCATCCGGTACCCTTGATTCAAAACTATCATAAATCAAATAGTAACATTTATTTTTAAAATCAGAGTTCTTAGGATTTGCTAACATTTTATGACTCAAATATTATTTGAACTTCATAGCTTGGTGCTATAAAAAAAATACTTTTCTACAAAAAAAAAAGAAAAATTTGCAATAATACATCTCATACATTCAGCATGCTAGAATGAGAGGTATTATAGGGCATCCCTTTTTCATTCCATATAATACCATATTGTACTAAAGTGTATTAAATCTGAAACATTTTCAATGGCTACAGTTTTATCTCATAGCCTAGACTAGGTATAATTTTATAGTTCCAAAAAGTACTAGACGTTTCTTTTAACTAGAATAACGTTTTTTTCTATTTGAGTTCTTACACTAAGGAAAAAAAAACTGAAAAAAAAGATTCATATTAATTACCTATATCTAGTAATTTAGATTAAAAAAACCGCTAACCACTAAATAAACAGTAAACAAAGTTTTTATGTAATTGCTTTATTATCATAATTTACTAACGAGTGCAATTTTGATTTGATACGATTTCTACAAAAATATAATGATATTTCATTTATTTAAGAACAACACTTTCCATATCCGATGCCAATCACATAATTGAATTATAAGTACTTACTGAACCAGATATATAATACATTTTAATAAAGCTAATATTTATTACCTTAATAGCTTGATTAATAATTATTAAAAGTAAATTATTTTTAAGTTAAGAATAATTTAGAAATTCAAGTTCTAAGAAAATACGAAAAATCTAAGAAAACAAGGTAAGACAATTTTATCTTTTTTTTTTGACAAAACTAGCTTATGGTTTTTTAAATATATTTAATTATACTTTAAAGACAATCATTGAAGTCCTACTGAATAGAACCCAATAAAACTTTTCTAAAATAAATAAAAAATAATAATAAAAAATGAATAAAGAAGATTCATAGTCAATGATATGATAAACGATTTAAACCATTTTAAAACCATTGATAATCAACGTTTTCTTAGCTTTTGTAAGCCTTTGTAAGCCTCAATCAATTTTAAGGTTTGACTCCAATCCAGTTTTGCATTGTTAATATAGGATGTAAGGTGGAAGTTTTAAATGAAATAGCATTTGAATATATTGAACTGTACTGTTAATGACAAAATGTAATTTGATCGAGTTAGTTAATGTTCCGACACATTCAAATTATTACCGGAAAGCTAAGTAATATAATTCTCGTCAAAATTGAGCTTCAATCATGAATGTATAGCAGCTTATTCGACTGTGTGATTGGATAGCATGAGAGGCAACTACATTATGTAAATTAAAGTATCACGTGATCTACGAGCAAACCTGGCTATACTAGGGAACAATTATATTAGTGCTTGAACATCTCATCTATTATTTATCTGTTATAACTTGTTCAATAAATATACAATGAAAAATAAATCACTGCGTGCAGAGATTCGAATATGCAATCCTTGGGAAATCGTTATGAAAGAGGTCGCGGTTTCGAATCTCTGCTTCCGTGTATCAATATAAATATATCAACATTTTAAATAAGTTTAACATTATGAGGATATTAGAAAGTATGTAGTTTCTTAAACTTACAAAGTTGAACTCGAATTGAATTGAACTTGTTAAGATCAAACAAAACAAATGTATAATCATGTTAAAGCTTTTGAGGTCAACGTCATTGCAATGAATTAATATTGAGGAACTTAAAAGTACATATTTATTTACAATTTACATACACTCAACTCTACAATACATACGCATAGATTTTGAATTGGTAGATCTTCTTCGCCTAAAGAATAAAAAAATCCAACCAAAAGTAATATAAAACCCTACGATTGTTCCGCCACAAAATGTAACTGGAAACATTAATAAGATTCATCGATTTAGGCAATTAGATAAATATATATATATATATATATATATATATATATATATATATATATATTGGTTTCAATTATTAATACGTGAAACACGTCGATACTTGCAATACTTATAATATATAAAATTGGATGAAGTCACTTAATTTAATGTTCAAATGAACGTAACTTTAGGAGAAGTTAGATCATTACTATATGAGCAGAATGATTTAATTTTTACACAGTAAATATTGTATTATAAACAGTCTATTTACTTGTACAATTTCATTATTATCTTGAAAGAATTGCCAGTTTTCAGAGCGTCACTAAAGAAACGCTTTCTGAATATTCCTGTTTTTAGTCAACAAACTTCCCATTTCGTAAACGAATTTAAATTGAAAGCTTTTTGTCTTCCTATAGTTGTGATTGGGCGATTAAAACTTTTCCACAAATTTATTATGTATTTCAAAAGTCTATTTGAGAACTTTCTATTTGTAAAGGGATTCCGTCATATTCCTTATCAAAGATTTATCTAGATACATTTTAATGATCGCTAGAAAACAGAACGTTATACTCACGACAATCTCACAAACCGCTTAGAAATATTTAATTTGTAATGGTGTAGGGTTAAGATTGAATGCTCAGTTAAGTGAAAATTATAACAATATACTTTAAGCTATAATAAATAAATTTTTATTTCCGTGACAAAGATAATAAAAGGATGGCTTCATGAAGTATTCTGTCTTTAATAAGTTTATAATGTAAATAAAACTAGTCAAGTAAGTGTTGTTTATAAAATGTAAAATAAAAAAATATATAATCGAATTAAGCTTGTTCAAAACTCGAGGATTATTAAATCGAATTATAAATAGAAATAAAATAAACAATAATATTTTATTACTTTATAATTGATGCATATAATATAATTAATAATGTATAATTAATGTAATTTATTAAAGTTGACGACCCTATAACAACCGATAAATATTTTATATATTAAATCTTCAGAAATAAACAATATAAAGATTACTGATGAACTTTAATTTTAACTTTAATATATAAATTCAGTCAGAAAACACGGTTTATCAATGTCAAAAATAAAAATTAAATTTTTCGCTCCGTTACAATTTCAGTAAAACTCATGTAATTTTATTCGCTTCAGGCAAAAACAGAAACAAAGTTAATTGGATAAATTAAAAAATGCCACCGGCTTTTATACCGAACACGGAAAACAGTTTCAAATGGAAGTGACTTTTAAGTACTAAGAATAAATAAAAATCATAATTTAGATAATATTCCGTAAAAACCTTTTATAAAAGCGATTTCATAATTAACTTCCAGCTATTGCCACTAGAACTTTTTTCTTTTCAATTAATCAAGTTAATATAGTGTTTATATTTAAATCATAATAAATACACAAAAGATTGTACTAATATTTCTTTATTTAAATTTATAAATTTATTCCAAGGCATGTTTACTATGAATATATTCATCAGATATAGGTATATATATTTATTTTTTCAGTAGTACTCGTATAACTTATAAACGTGCGAGTACATTTTTTTACAGATCCTTTTCACAAAACCTAACTGGTGCACAAATAAGTGGAACATTACATTTATAAATTAAACACGAAATTTTTCCCGTAAACAGGCAACTGAAGACAATCACGTACTTTCATCTAATCAACGAACGTGCAGAGAACGCCACCTAGCGGGTACTTGTTGTTGACGGTACGCTCGGAATATGTATTGTGTAGTTCAGCGACTAACTTAACTTTGTATGGATAAGATTAAAACCTAAATAATAACTTAAGAAAGCTTTAATACCATAAGAAGCAGAATAACAAAAAAATATTAGGTATAATAAAATTCTTAGAAGGTTTGAAAAAAAACCCAGAGGAGTATATATGTGTCATAGGTGAACAAATGTCTGAGATCACGGATAAAATAAGGGTACAATTTCAGATTACATAAATTTAACATGTCTAATTTGTTATTTAGTCCTAATATGTTACAGAGTATTCACTGGATAATGGATGCTGTAAAACTAGCTGCTTTAAACCTATAACTAACTCATTGTAGATTAAAACAGCTTCTCTTAAAAACCGATACTCGAACCCACTCATTAATCACGACCATTCAGGTTTTTGTATATCTTGAGCCACCATATTTTACACCGTCAACTGTGCTTAATGGACTAAAAAATAGCAGTATTATAATAATTTGCTCGTGATTATTTTGGGGATATATTTTAAATTGAGACTATCCCCTTGGTGCTATGGCGTATCGATAGTAATCTACCTGTGTCAAACAAGAAGTAACCACAGACCGCATCAAGCCTCTCACAGATGAAATCGATTAATCCTAACTTGTTGTATATCTCTAGAGATGCCTATTCAGCGCTAGCGCTGATAACATGAACAAATAATAGATTTCATTTTAACACAGCTTTCTATTTCAATAATAATTGTATTTTAATTAAATGATTGTTTAAAATATATGTTAGTGATTACTAACATATATTTAAACTTTATATATACTATACAAGAAATATATTTTACGTTAGCTCTATGTGTTGTTTACAAGTATACTAATTTTCAAATAAAATATGGTAGTGCTATCATAATTTTGTGAAACTTAATGCTGTATTAAGAATATGGAAGCCATTTACAAAATATCAATTCTAATGAGTTCTTTTATTTTACCCTGGAAGCGTTTATAAACAGACAATGTTGTTTCTGTGAAAAAAAATTATAGAATATACTTTAGCTTTGGGTTTGACAATACATTGTAGTACTATATTATCGTATTTGGTTTCGTGGAACTGGACGTAATATGATTTCTTGAACGCATTGAGAAATAAAAAAATAAAATTATTTCAATAAAGTTTTAATTAAAAAAAAATAAAGTCACTGGAAAAGGACAAAGGAAAGAATCAATAAGTTGTAATTGCATCAGTCTTTCATTCATAGTGGCAGTTTTAATCCGTTTTTTTCCGGTCCGTCCAGATGATACTGGAGTTACGAGCCACTTATCCCAATATATTGAACAGGATGGACACTAAATCCTGTGTTTTAGAATTTAAGAGGTAATTAAAAAAAAAAAACAATAATTTTTTAAATACAATTCAATAATGACCAGAACGTTTATTAAATTTTAAACTCCTGCTAAAAATCAAATATAATTATTTCTATCATATTTTTTTAGCAAGTAAAAGGACTCTTTAAGATGATTATTTTCTCTTCTTAGTCTAAGTTATGAAAAAATAAGGTTTTATAAAAAGTAGGTAATATATTCATAGTTATTTAAAATTGGTAAAATTTGTTAAAGAAGCAAAACAGAGCCATTTATAATGAGAGCTTGCGCGTCACCTGCTTGCTACTCACAGTAAAGAGTAAGATGTCTCAAGTTTCTGCTTGAATATTATGCTCATGTAAAAAATATCTGGATAAAGAAACATTCAATTATTGTAAAGTATGGAAACAAAATAAATGTCTAAATAATAAATAGCTAAAATTTTTTAATAATTTATTGAATTTGAAAAAATATATACGTATTATAATAGTTGTTCTTTTGTCGAAAGCTTAAATATAATACGAGTGTACTAAGAAATGTATAATATACTAAGGCTGTTGATAGGAAGGATTGGTAATTACTGACTTGTTAGAAATTCGGAATATTATGTTACTTTAAAGTCATTTCATCCAGAGTATTTATTGTCTCTTGGCGTTCTTGGTTTGAAGTTTAACAAATTTCTTTAGAAACTAAATTTTATTTAAAACTCTGGAAAAGGGTTTCTTCCTGTAATAGATGTATTTTTGTCGTTCGGTCACTCGAGATCTTTCACAAGACAGTCATTTTTACAGTCATTATCACGGCAATACGCATCTTAATAAAAAATGATTCAATAACATAATATTATTCTTTTATATTTTTTGGTATGCTATATATTTTGTCAGTTAGTAATTTAAAATAAAAACTATCTATAGTATTGATATATACAAAAAAATGTTTAAGATCTTATATTACGTCTTTTAACTACACTATTTTACCAGTCAAGTTTATCTAAATAACATAAATATTTGAGCAATAGTTTACTTACTACACTATGAACGTTTTTAAATAATAATAATAGGTAAAAAAACTATTAAATTGATAATTTAAACAAGACTTACTTTTCATCATAATTTTACAAATAACACATGAGTAAAGCCCTGAAAACACGCTTCAGAACGTTCAGCCAAGCGCATAAAAGGGTACGTTTCTAATATTTATGTAACATGTGCAAGTGTAAAGAAAAATAATTTGGTTTTAAAAGTTATATTCGCTTATACAAGCAATAGCTTTTTTATTTTTCAATATGTCTATTAGAATTTGATTTTTTAAGGAATATTTTTTTGTTTTCGGATACGAATTATTGAACATTATTACTAAATTATTATGTTTTTTTTTTTAATTTAATAAAAAAAAAAGATACCAAAGTGATATCTTCCTTGAATCAGTATTTTTGAATTATATAATCAATTTATAGGCATTATAATAATAAATCATAATACTAATTTTATTTTCTACGAAAGTCAAATATAATTTATAAGCTTAACAACCGTCGAAAGCTGGTGAGTTGATTTGACAATTTATTCTTAGATTCTCCAGACTTGCGCATTTACAATCAAAAATTATTTTACAGTACCTTGAGCGCATCAGATGACATTTTTCATTGCAGGAATCCGCAAAAAGATTTGCGGAGTAGAGGTCCGTAAAGAACGGCTTTGCTAGAATATTATTTTAGGCGTGTTAAAATTTATCAAGAACGCATTATACTAAACTAAATTCCGTCTACAAAGAAGCATTAAAAATTCCAAAATTTGATCTTTTTGTTAATTGTTAACAAGGTTTACTGTTCCTCTAACTGTAAAACTGGTCTGAATATTTTTAAATTCACACACCCAGGTAACGACTCAAGGTTTCATAAAATTATATAAGTTAAAAAGATATGAATAACGCAGCTTTTTACCACTATGGAGGTATTATATCGTATGATTTTTATTTTACATGTCGCGATCCCCAGTAGGCCTACAGCATACTCGTATACGTGAGCAGTAATGCCAGGGCTTGATATATGTTTCTCATATTTCCCGTGCCCTCAAACATGTATTTTACACACAGCTAACCAGCTGTCTGTGTAAAATACATGTTTAATAATAAACCTTTTATAAAGTTTATATGTTTTGTCAACAAATAGCTATTCTGTAGCAATCTGAGCCTAGTGTTTTTGTTCTATATTGGATATAGTATACGTTTTAAAGAGGTTTACTTACAACAGGAACCAAAATATATTATTTCTGTTTTCAGAAATACTAAAATATAATTTTATTTGTTAAATAAATAACAGTTTGACAGAAAATACTTTTAAAAGTTTTATTTCTGTGTAATCATAATATTTTCTAATATAGCCAATAAGTTATACATATGTTTTAGTTTTATTAAAAAAAATGGTTCCTGGAAAGATGAACCAGGAAACATGACATAATTGCAATTATGTCTTATTGTGCCCTGTAAGGCTTTTAAGAACGTGTTACAAAGTTATCGAGCTTTACCTACTTAAAAAACTTGAGTGTCGTCAAGACACGCTTTATCAATAATTCCTGTTATTAGATAACAAAACTTCCTGTCAAGTTTCATAAACCGATTTAAATCAAACAGAACTTTTTGTCTAATAAAAAAATTGAGTGACGTGTTCATCTTTTCCCAATATTGTTCGAGCTTTCCTTCCCTTTTTTTTAGAAAGTTACTTTCATTTACTATATTATTGAGGCTTTTACTTCAACGACGTTCTACGAAAAATTATTTTTCAGACATAAGTATAAATAAGTATAAATCAAAACCCAGTCCCTAAGTGCTTCGTTATAACACTTGTACATTAACGTACCATGTTCTTTTAACACGCAATAGTATATCTCAAATTCTAGTTTACGCCGAAAACGGCCATTTCAAACTCTTACAGTCAAGCCCCCCTTTGACTTAGAGCTACCAATTTTTAAACGAGCTACGTTTATTGTTTTCCTTCTTACATAAAAAAATCAACTGTCTTCCTTTATGAAAATCTGAAAAAAAAATAAAATGTCCTAATTCAACGCGTACTTGCAAAATAGGTAGGATATTAAAACTCTGTGTACAGCTTCATTTTACGATAAAAAATCTAGAAAATTTAAAAGTTAAGAAATACATATTTTTAATGTTAGAAAGATACCAGGTTGTTTCGTATTATGCAACATACTGTTAGAATGTTAGTCATATAATGTTATAAAGATGTAAAGTTTATGAGATTGTTAAGATTCATTATGAATGGTTAATGGATGAATGGTAAACGGGTGTAATTTATGAAATTTAGAAAGATGCATATTCTTAGATCTTCAGCCCCTCATAGCAGTATTTACAAACTTGGTATTCTTAACTTAGATAGGCTTGAATATTTTTATTTACTCTCGCTTATAAAACCGCCACATAAGAATCCATAAGATTGCTTTATGAAAGGTTTGTTTTCATTTTACATATAAGTTTGTCCTCTTTATCCCAGTTACAATAACATAAATACCCTATGCTTAGCCTAGAACGTAATGGTAGGATTTAAGCAGAGAATAAGTTCCTCCAGTATATGTTTGCCATACAGACTAATAAGTTACCAGTAGCTACCAATCTTACGTCCGCAAAAAAAACGAAAATATTTTGTTAACAAAATGTTTATTTTAACATTTTTCGACTTATGGGTTTTAATTAAATTTATCATCTTTTACTAAATGTGAATTTAAAATTTCAAACTATAATTGCTGTATCCTATGATGTATGATAGAGTGTCTTAAATTAGAGGTAGATTAGTTTTTGGCTTCTAATCATACAAATTTTTATCTTACAATTTTCAGAGTTATAAGATCAAATCAAATTTCTGCTTTACTTTCAGAGTTTCTGATGACATATATAAATTGTGAGCGATCAAAATCTTGGCAAGCAAAATTTAGTTTGTATACTAACCTCGAATTTATTTTATAAGTTTACAAGAGCTATTCTTATTTACAATGTTAGAGGTATACAATTTGTTATTTATTTCGCGAGTAAGCTCACTGACTTTATTATTCTTTGTAACGGCAAGCTTGTATTGTATGGTCTTTTAGCTTTAATTGAGCATTTTGGTAAACAAATGACTATATACAATTTAGAGTTAGGTATTGCACTTATGAACTACAAATGTCTCAAAGGTTTTGATCTGGATAGAAAGAAAGACAAAAGTATCAACGCGATCGTATATCCAAGATTTAATAACAACTGCCATTGCGTGCAAGTACTCAAATTAATCACCGGTTAGTAAACAAAAAACACAAGGAAATACATAAGAAACGGAATATACTTCGTTATAAACGTTCTTCTTCTTCTTAACGACTTAACTTCTTATTTAGAACAATTCAATATTTAAAGTAATATCTTGGGCATATGGCATATTTCAAGACAGGATACTGAAATCCTTAATGCTATTGTGTTCACGTAAATGAGGATATAATATGATTTATAAGGTCTTGTGATCTTTTATTCATAAATTGAACCTTGCCATAAAGATGAAAAAATTGTTGAGCAGTAAGATGATATCAGCATTTTAATATTATTATAGTAGTGCAATCTGCATATATTAAAGTTAAAATATTAAAATTATAATATTAAAATTAATAGTACATTTCAGTACACTTAATTATATATATATATATATATATATATATATATATATATATATATATATATATATATATATAAATTGTTTAGGTCAGAAGTTTATATATGTGTGTACCTATTTCTGCCCTTTAAAATCATCTAAGTCACTCTCACGGGTAGCTAGTAGAGGTCTCTTTTTAGTGATAAGCTAATCCAAAATATTATATTATTTCCTTTTGTATTTTTGCTTTTATCAAATCTGGTACATAAAAAAATAAATCAAATTAAAATTAAAATGCAAATATTATGACTTATGATATTATTATCCATAGTGTTGACTATTTTAGTAATAAATTAGAATTCAGGTAAAGTATGGTACGTTGATGCAAGGACGCCAATAGAGAACACCCTGGAAGTAATTACAGTAAAGTAACATGAGCAGATTGTCAACAAGTTGGTAAATACCCAACATCCCTATCGTTAGCATATTCCTTAGTGCTATATTATGCTTTAAATATTTATATATGCTTAATTAAAGCTTTATATTTTTATCCTACAAACCGATATTTTATTTTTTTACTTATTTAGTACCCAAAAATAACATTTTTATTTAAATTAGTTTAAATGTAAAAACTATTGCTTTATGATTATATCTAGTATTTTTGCTGTATAAGTCGCTTTGTATATTACATGTTTGGATTTTTTTTTCAGATTTAAATTACATATTAAAAAAAAAAAACAGTGACAGAAACTTCAATATTGAAGCTTTTTTGAAAATAGTTTCAAAGGACTTTCTAGGATCCATGTTGAATATACTAGTTGACTTTTTGTAGCAGTACAGATAAAAGGTTATCTAACCTGCCACAAAAGTATCGCAGACTCTACCTACCACTGCCTACCTATCTCTTTACTTCTATTTTTATTCAAAAGTTTATTTTCATTATGTACTTTAAAATATTTTTGTGATGTTTCATTCATTTACAAAAAAAAAATAGAATAATCTTCAAGCAGAAACTAGAGGCATCTTACACATTACTGTAAGAGACACATCACGCGCAAGCTCTCATTATAAATATCTTGGCCCTTCTTTGCTTCATTACCTAATTTTACCATTTTTACGTTATAAAGAATTTATTTCATAGTTTCCATAAAAATGAAGTTGTTCATAAATAATGCTTTTTTTTAATTGTTAAAAGGTTATATTACTTGAGAACATCTTTTACTTTTATAGTATTTTATTTTGCACTGACACACATTTCATTCTATTTAAAAAGCACAACACAACTATATATATTTTTATACTTGTTATTTTTTTTGTTACCACAAGCTGTAGACAAAATTATATAGTGATTCTTCTCAACGCACGATAGATGGAGCTGCCTGTTTAATTAAATTTAAGATTATAAAATATAAGCAATTACAACAGGAATAGAAAGAAATGAGAAATAATTTTATTTTATTTGAAGATTGTAAGAATTGATAAAACTTTTAAGTCGTTAATAAATTTTATATAAAATGTCAATACATTTTCTGAAAAAACTTGTTTAGTCTCTTGTTACTCTTTAACACAGAGTTAGTGTCCATTTGGTCATTCAGTTCGTTCGGGTAAGTGGCTCGTAACTCCAGTAATATACGGACGGAACTGGAAAAAAACGGATTAAAACGGTGACAGTAATGGCGGTTCTGTGAAAAGTGATGCAATTAAAACTCATTGATTCTTTCCTTTGTTCTTTACAAGTGACATAAAATAACTGTTAGGCACAACAGTTTAACCTTGAATATATAAGAGTGTCGTACCCTTTTTCTAGTGTCTTTTATCTTATCAAAATTTAATTGAAATATTCTTGTCAATACTTCACACATTGAAATATAATAATAAAGTACTTTAATGTATTGTCTAGCTCAAAGTTAAGGCAAAGTGTGTCAGTACCATATTCTACAATTCCTTTTTACACAAAAGACGATGTCTGTTTGTAAACTCTTCTAGGGTAAATGAAAAAAAAAACAATTATAATAGGATTTCTTCAACATCTTACAACAAATTTATGATAACTACCAGTACCATTTTCTCTTTAGAAGTTATTATATTTATAAACAATGAAAACCATTACGTAAAATAGTTTTTAAATCAACTAAAAACATATATCGTTAAATTCTAATATATATTTATATGTTGAATCGTTATCTTAAGTACTTCATAAACAAGTAATTATTTTACTAAGCCTTCAAAAGTAATAAAAAAAATAATATAGAGATTAAATATAAATAAATTCAAAGTAGTTCTGAGTTGATTGAGATGATCATTTTATTTGACATATACATATTAGATTACATCCTATTCTTTTCAATTGGATATATCTCACCAACTAATTTAATTAGAATAGAAACTAAAGACACTTTGTCTTTGTCAACTACAACGAATAGAACAAACTAAACAATAAAACGACTAACTTATTTTTAATCAAAGCATACTTTTACCTAATTATATTTCTAAACGTTCTTCCTTGTCACAAGAATGAAATGGTAATGCGGTATATCGTATTTTAAATAGAGCATATATTATGCATATATATTTCTGAACGTCTTTTATCAGTTGAATAAAGCGAGCATATTTCAAACCTTTACTATCTTTTATGTGACGAGGAGATGAGGTTACCGATTGCGTTTGCAAAATAACTACTACATTTCATTTTTAATTATAGGTTTGTCTGTTAGATTCACATATTTACCACTTGCCATATTATTTTTCACTAAGAGTCTAACTGTCACAAGAAACTTCCTAAGTCAATTATATTTATATTTACCCGGCTGTGTTCACGTAGAATTAAATGGGAATGTGCCCGACTAGTTTTAAACCCATTCGGGGTTCTTATTCATAAGCTCCAAGCGTGGCGGAACCCGCAGCGTGAACTGTCTGGTCGGGAACATTCCGATTAAATTCTACGTGAATACAGCCGGGTAAATATAAATATTATAGTCACGGTTCACAGAAATTCAAATATAAAAATTCCTAAGTAAAATTATCATTCTGCAGTGGCTTATTGTTGGCCTAGTCACCAATAACCAATTATATACTGGGTGGATGCGCCTTACCATCTATGACTACATTACTACTTCCTGTCAGGTGGAATGCAGTCAAGTGTTAACTTGGTTTTGTTTAAAAAAAAAAAGACGTAACTGCTGATCAAAGGGTTTAATTAAGATTTAATTTCTAAAATTTTTATGCAAAGTCAGTCATCCTTATATCTATATCGGGAAATATGATACTTTTCGACGAAAGAAAGAAGAAGAATGATACTTTGATTATACTTTTTGACAAAAGAAAGAAGGACAAAAGAACTAATGACAAACAATGACGGTAATATATTAGTCGTTGTGATTGGTTGATCTCATATGTGAATTGGCGTCGTTTGTAGTTGTCCTGTTGGGAAAAGTAAGTCGCTATAGATACAACGTAACTTCAATAGAATAATATTTCCTATTTTATTTGTTTTATTGTTAAAAGGGACGCAACAGTCTAGATCAATAACATAATTATTTAATTAACAAAAATGTGATAAATAAGTGCATAAATCAAAGCAATTTATTATAAAACTTATATTTCTCAAGCATAGTTATTGGTGTAAGATATATGTCAAGATCTCTTCGCTCTTGGCCGAATTATTGCAAAAACCGGACTTGCCGTGATTAATGAGCGGGTTCGAGTTGGGGTTTTTAAATGCAACCTTTTTATTTTTAAATAGAGTTTAGGTATTGGTTTCAAGCTGCTATTTTTACAGCAGAAAAACATTATCCAGTGAATACTCTGTGACATGATAGTAACAAATCAAAATAGTAACAAATCAATATGACATGTAAGATTTATTTATATTGTGGTATCTGTGTTAAAACTTTATCAAGTAAAATATTAATTACATAAATAATTATTGATAGTATAGAATTCTTCAATATATTTAATGGATTAAAAAAGGGTGACGTGGCCTTTGTTTTTATACAAACACTACTTTTCTTTTCTGCATCTATAGTTTAACGTTATTGCTTGCGTTATTTCAAAAGCATTCATAAAGCAAGATGTGTAAACAATCTTAAAGCTGTCATAAACAGAACCCTTGATGTTTGTAAAAAATATATATTATTTAAAAGTTTCTTATAGAAATATTTATTATCGGATATATCGATCATCGGATAATAAAATCTAAAACAATATTATGTCAAATATATTAATATCTATTTTATATTGAAAAGTCTTTAATCTTTGAATAATTGAGCATCGAGATCCACAATGTCAGATATTTAATATAATGCGGATTAGTGAAGTATTATATAACCTTTCAAGTATTATGTAGGGTTGTGTTTCAATGAGGCGAATTGTTTGTGATTATTCTGTCTGCGATATTCAATAAATATATCTAACAATGTTAGATTCTATGTTAAAACATATATATATATATATATATATATATATAACTATTTTTACTATACATACGCAGTATAATACTTGACTTTTTGATACACTTTTCACTCAAACATATTCTCTATAAAATATAATACTAATGAATATATATGTTTTTAAGAATTATAATTTATTTGATAAAATAGTAGAGCTTATTTCATATATACCAGCTCAAAAGAGTGAGTCGCCGTAAAAGTGCTCTTTTGTCAAAAGGACAAATATATATTACTTATAAAGTTAATCATCGTTGATTCAAGATAAGATACAAACTGCAAATATGTTACACGTTTTCTTAGTGCATATTTTCTCTCCGTTCCATATCATTTTTCATGTCCAGTATCTACGTCACTTTTTGTCGCCCTCTTCTTTTACTATGCGAAGCTTCTAGCGGAATTGTCTAAAAGAAAATGTGTCTTTGGATTGGAAGTTCATATTGTTTCCTTAGATTATTTTATCATTAAAAACAACCGTACATAATAAAAATGACAACTACAGACATCTGTTAGAAATGTATAAAAAATATTAAAAGTTATTATCATTTTCAGAAACTAAACTGTAACGATATTATATATTTTTAATGAGCGCTAACAGTTGTTTAGTGGATTTTAATGTCCGATCATTTTTTTTTGCTTTTGTTTAAAACCAACGATTTCAAAATCGTATACAAACTTATTTTACTTGCCAATTTAATTATATGTATGATGAAATTTTAAATGCATTTGAAACAAAGTTATAAGTTGCTTTTTAGTAAACGCAATAGAAGTCTAGAATATGAATGAAATTCGAATGTAAATAGTTTGCTTGAATATAAAAATAAGCTCAATGCTATTTACAATACGAAGATAAAATCTTTTATAAATCAAAACACAAAGTTTTCAAGACACTTTGTATGCAAAATCGTTTGTCTCCGTACTAAAGCCATAAAAGAAGAACCATTCAACCAACAAAGAATAGGCTTTGATAAATTGCACAATACATGCAATGTTATGATTTTTAAATTGTGTATATTTACAAAGTTTTCTAATAATATAAAGAAAGCAAAAAAAATATATATTTTATGGGTCATTTTAATATATTGGATACTTTTATATTGAACAAAGATTGAAAGAAAGATTTTTCTCCGTTGAAAACAAGGACCTCTTTTATATATGGTTCTAAAATAAATTATATCATTTAAAATATATATCAATACTGACAGTACCAACTTGCATTGGCTATAAAAAATGTTATTTGAAATTTAAGTGATGGTATTAAAACAAATTTTATTGAGTTTAATTAGCTTATATATCATTAAAAATAAAACATTTTTTAAAATTATTTATTATTAAAGCTATAATATCAATATCCATATAATAATTAGCTACATGCAGCGTTTAATATTTACTTTAAACATATCATAAACGTATTAAAAACTTATTACACAAGCCTTTTTGATCGTTATAATTATTTTTGATTTGAAAAATCACTGTCGGTTGAAAATACGATATTATTCAATAATCACCAATCAAAGCTATTTTCTAGAAAACCCGATATAAGTTAAAATCATTTAATCACGTTTAATGATAAAATTACAAATATAACATTTTCATCCGTCGAAAAACCTTATTTAAATACATAATTCATCTAATTTCTTGAAAAAGTTGACGTCTATCTATTCAATTATTGCTCAGAAAACTATTCTTTTATAATTTGGTTTAATTCTAAAATAACAGAAACATTGTTTTTAGAATATTTCAGAAGTTAAGATTTTTTTAATAATGTAAAAAATTGGGCAGTAATAAATTACATATTATACAAAAAGAAAAAAAAAAAAGATTTCGGTAATAAAGGCATTACGTAATGTAAAACTTCTCATATGGTATTTATTAGATCAGGGTTAAGGGTTAAAGAGCCTCTAGCTAGAGTAATTTGTTCGCTTACGGACGGGTTTAGAATACCAAATAAGGGAAAAGAATCTGCGAGAGTCATATTATTGGTTATGACTATACGAAAGTGCAGATTTAACTGTTTTGATATTTATATCCATATGTAGTATTAATATATCGAAATAATGCAAATATTTATTTCTTTTGCCAAACTGATAGAAAACACTGTAAAATGTTTTGTAACTAATATGTATAATTGTGTATAAATTGTTAAGCCAAGTAAAGTCAGTTTGTTATTTTTGTATTAGTTTAGTCTTAAACATATAAAAGTAATGTTATTACATTCAGAAGAGATGTTTTAAAATTTTAATTCTATAATATGATTATCTACAATTATATTTTATTAATATCTGTGTAATGTAAGATCCTTTCTTATCAAATAAATAGAGAAATAAAGTACTTTCTTCAAATAAGCGAATGTGAACTTTTGTGGTTATTACCACAAAAGTTGATTCGGGCTTAAGTATAAAGTATTAAATTATAATTGAGGCGTAAAAACTTCGCCTAAATAAAATGCTTTATTCTACAGTTATTACATCTATAATTTAATGTTTTACAAGTTAAAAATACCTCATAGGTGAATTGACTCGAGTACTACAGGAAAATCGGGTAACAAGGTAGAAGCTAGTTTTATAAAATTATATCTCTGGCAGAACGGTATAGTAGAAATATAGTATATATACGAATAAAAAATAAAAAAGTAAAATGCAACTATAAAATACAGAAAGTGATTTTTTTTTATTGCAGATGTTACGTGTTAGATGGAAACAATTATTTAGTTTGCTATATTATTGATATGGTAGTTCAAATAAAAATGAATTTCGGTTTTTCATTACAATTTCATTGACTGAATACAAAAATTATCCTTTTGAACTGCAATATGATAGAGTATTTCAAAAAAGAAGATATAAATGCTTTATAAAAGCTCTCAGGAGCTATATTTAACATGGGCTGGTCAACCGGAATTAGCGGAAGCTCTATGTCAATAGGACTAAAGATACGTTTTAAGTAAAAATATAATTTAATTATAAATAAAATATTTTTTACTTTTATTTATAATAATATTTATTTGGTCAAGATTCGTAGTTATGATATTATGCAAAAAGTAGCATTTAAGTCATGTTACAAATATATTACATAGCTCTAAACATAGTGAAAAATAAAACATTACAAAATTGGGACCCGATGAGAGAAATTGTTATAAAATAGCGGATAAAAAATTGTATTATCTTTATCCGCAAAAAGAAATCGCGAGTAAAAACCACTTTAAACACTATTTATAATTAAAAATATTTAACATTATTGGTCTTGGTGTAATGAAAATGAAAGAAACCCGCATAATTTCATTCATTTCCATTACATCAAGATACTGGCTTATTGTATCGGTTCCCCTAAGCCTCTGAAGGGATGAGACAGCTTCCAGCAAGTGTAATTTATGTATGGACGAGTAGAAAATACTAAGAAAAGGGTCGAAAGTTGGTAACAGGTTATGATATTATGGGTATGTAATTATTTCGTGATCTGAGTGCAATGGACGTTTCACGGCTTAGTTATTTATTACATTACTATAAAGTATTAAATTTATTATTTAAAGCTTTTAATTTTTACAATATTATTTTTAAATATTTTTTTGGGTTTAGATGGAATTTATAAAAATATTATCGAATTATTGTTCTTTGAATAAATTATAATAAATTGTTATTTTGCGATAGGTCATAATAAACAAATATCTGTGTAATATTATCAATATATATTTTATATGCAATCAAGTCAATTACTTAAAATTGCTTATGATTCTCTTACAAGCTAGTTTTAATTAAAAATAAATTTTGAATGAAAAATGTATGACGACGGGCAGGATTCCAAGCTGCGATCTCTTACATACCGGCCCGATTTCCATACCAATGGATAGCTCCATATCGTGAACCTGCCTTAAACAGTCGATCATTGTATGAATAATTGTTTGAATGTGTATATAAAATTATATAAAGATAAATATTTAGAAGTGTGGAGCTTACTCAAATTATCTGTTAAACAAAAAATAAATGACTTAAGTTTGCGGTTATACCTACCATGCTTCATTATTAAGAAAAAGTTGAGCTTTGAGACTTGTTAACATAAATATTCATTTATTATATTTACATTTATAAAATTATGTATACAATTACGGAACGTAGGCGTTAAAATAATTCATTATTATTCAACTGGATATTGAAAGTGTTATATTTATTTTTGTTTTAATCTTCTACTACAATAAATTTTTCATTTGTTAATATATAATAAAATATTTATAAAGATACATACAACTGAAATATACATACAACTGAAATATTATGAAATATAAGAAAGTTGAAGTCACAAAGAACGAGTGTCTTATCTTTATTTTGTTGCGGCCGGCTTCCCGCTAAGACCAAATTTCATAAGAAGCTCCGTAGTAAAGAGAGAATTAAAAGTGCCATAAAGATGAAACACAATAGTGGTTACTCGGCGTCTACAAGATATCACAAGGAAGTGGAAATTACTTTAGAATATTTCCTTAAGATTGTGAAAGAAAAAAATAATAGAAAAAAAAATCTACCAAGAGAAATTCATTTTGAGGAATACAAGTTCGTCTCACAAAGAAGACCTATTGTGGCTGTAATGAATTATGAAATAACTTTGTGTAACCAAGGACATGATGTTTTGAACATTTCAGTGAAAATATGTTTTTTAATTTTATTTAAGACTGAGATTTTGTAACCTGATTTTATGAGACATTTGTCGATTTGGATATACTGTTTCTTAAAACTCAATTTTTAGGAATATGACATATCTTTGTTTCATTTGTAGGAAGCTGTATATGACGTGTGTTTTGAATGTTTCGTTGCCTTATCCAAGATGAAGAAAATTTCGTAATTTGGTCTTGCGTAATTATATGATTAGTTCAAACGCATTAATATTTGAATTAAATATCGATTACAAAAAGGTAATGAAGTGCTATAAAAGTTGTAATTTTATTTTAGTCCTATGAGCCGAGTTTTTCTTTTCATTTAAATTTTGTATTAACATGGAATTATTATAACAATAACATTTTAATTGTTGTTCTCACTAGCACTTACATATTTTAAGGTGTATTCTTGTCCAAAATCGTATAGATGTCATCTATCTGACAAACATTACTAATAAATAATTACAATCATACAGTATAACACACTTGCATTACACGATTATAGCTTAGCAGTAGATTTATGCAAAAGGATTGAAAGTGAGCTCTAAATAAAATAAATTTAACTAGCTTGCCAACAATGCAGCAATGTTACATACTATTTCGGCATCGCTAGCGGATACACTGACAATCGTTAAATAAATGACTAAGATACTTACTTGAATTCGTTTCGAAACAGACATATGAAGGCATTTTGTTTATTGTTTTCCATGAAACATGGCACTCTCTTTTGATTGTCTTATATCTCAGTCAAATAGCTGCAATAACATCAGGTGTACAGATATGTAACTGTCTTGTTAGCCAGCAAAATTATGTCAACTTACCAAATGAATAAATAAATATGACTAAAATCGGTTGTTTCCCAATAAAAGAGAAAACAATGAGCCATCCGCGATGGGAATAGGCTTTGAAATTGCCGTATATAAAGGGAGTGGTATAATAAATGCAATTTGAGCTTTTATTATATGAGCATTTTAGTAATTGTGTAGTAATTCATAGTAAAGATGACGCTATTAAACGATATTAAATATATGTATTTAATTCTTTAAACTGATCTACCTTAAGGTAAATAATAATACTTTTGATCCCTTCTTAACTCACAGGATAGTTAGCCTTCATTGAATAGCACTTAACATTAACGGGAAGTCAATAATTGTTTATTTGATTGACGTCTGAGCTATCCAAGTTTATCAATTTGCCACATGTTTTATTTGGTTCGTTCCCTATTCAATTAACTTTTGTGGAGTCTTTATTGGTATTGTAATAATTAAGGAGTATTTTTAAAAATTATTTTTCTGTCTTTGATTCAAAAAGCACTCTAACTTCTGATAAAAATCGTAAGTCATTTCATTTCATTCATTCAACCTCATTCATTCACACTGTTAACGAGTTTTAAAGGGAAACTGTAGCTTATAGATTTAAATCGATCATAATAAATTTACCGAACTATGTCAAAGTATAGTAGATCTAATGGAAGAAGTACCGTCTGACATTTTGGAAGATTGAAAATTTGGGATGGTAAATACATTGGATACAACAAATAAATTGGATACAATAATATCAGATTACTTAGAGACATCAATACCAGTTCTTTGCATTAATCGATTACAGCTTAGGGCTTTTTTTGTTACGAACATTTTTGTTCAAATGTTCAAGATATTCATTATTGGTATTAAAATTGATAAAAACTTACAATCCGTTTGACAAATACGATATTAGTGAAGTTAAAGAAAAAGTTAATAACCTCACAGTTTCGTTAAAGTTAGTGTGTAGTTGGTTAGTGAATAAGTTTTTGAACAATCTTAGAGATGGGACAGCTTATTCGTATACAAGTGAGTTTGAATAGTTGCAACAATATGGTAAAGGACCTAACTAGATGACATCGTAGTAGTGGTGTATAGAAAAAAAAATCTTACTATATAATTAGTATATCCTAATTATATTGCTTATTTTATGATTTTTTTTATTATTATTTTTTTTTGTGATTAAATAAAAGTAGTTTAATAATTTTATAGTTTTGCCCAAAAATGTTATTGTGAGAGTTACAAGGTTGTTTATTGTTAACTCAATTTAGCTTTTTTGTAAGATCCGTGTATCAAAACTTTAAGCCTGAAAAATTGTGTATTGACATACTTAAGACGCATATAATAATAAAAATAAATCTACAAAGTATTTGTATAACATTCCCAAAAACCTGCAATCAGTCAGCATTACTTCCGACAGGTGAGGAACATTATGTTGGTAAAGGTTACTTAGAGAACAAACATGCAAGTGATGTTTTGTGTTTGAAAGTAGATAAGTTATGTTGAAACGCTGTTCATGATTAATGTCTGAGTTGCTGCTCAGTCATTTATGTTATTATATTATAAGTAAAGCTAAGTGAAATATATAAATGTTATTGAATATGGACGCAAAACTAAACAAAATTCTGAAGAGATGTAATTGAAATAGGTTTTTTTTTTGTACTTTCTCTATTTTTGGTTTATTTAGAAAATGCACGTTTATTATATTGTTGGATTGAAAATTAAAATATAGACATCTTATATCCGATATCTTAATCAAACAACATTATTTATTTACAAACGTAGACCACTCAAAAAGTTTTTCGAAAGAGTAGTCTCTTAGCAACTGCTTAGCATTCCATGGATTTACCGAGCGGGTACTGGAATTATTGCGTTGCAGGGAGAGAAGTGCAAACAGTTCCTGGAACTTGCGACATTGGTGTCGATTTAAGGAACCCCTTTAAAATGGATACGTTACTTACCTTGACTGGTACCGTGATTTATTATGTATGGGACATAAAAATACATTTGTTCCAAATTTACTATTCCCTTTTTTATTATTATTATGAAAGTATTGTGTGACAAAAAAAAAATAATGTGTCAGAATTGTTTTCAAGTACAACATGAAATCTGTTGAATCGTTTTATTGACTTCAATTAGCAATTATGCATAAGGCCTCTTTCAAAGCTATATTCGTAACAGCCATCCCTACGTAAGGAAATTTGTTCGCGTTCGTGTCGCACTGGTTACTCACAACCTCGTCATAGTTTGATTGGTTTATTTGAAGCTGGAATTTATTATTATAATATAGATAGCGGAATATAGTCTTTGTAGGTCATTACCTATGCAATAAAATATTGTAAGTTTTTTTTTTTTTTAAGTATTACATTTACTCAGAGCAAAATCATTACCATTATAGTTCACGACTATTTCGTACAAAAAGTGTGTAAGTCATTTTATTAAAGGACCATAAATGAAACTGAGACTCTGCCTGACCTGGGATAGGAAAAGCACTGAACTCTATTTAACCAAGACATAAGGTATTTATAAAATAATAAATAAATATATGCATACTAAAAGTTTCAAAAGAATACGTATATGGACAAATAATTATAAGTGAGTCAAACAGATAAACTTTACCTACTTCTTCTAGCTAAGTTTATTTTTTTAGAAACATACACAAGAAAAAACTTTGTAAACAAAATAGTTTTTTTGCAAACACGATTGGCAATACCTTCTTGCCTGTCATAAAAGGTCTCTAAGAGCTTTTCGAACAAGGCAATAATGGTTTGAAATATACTTATTTGGAGAACCAAACAGAAATACGAACTTATAAAATATGTCATACTATATATAGGATTTACGGGTTAATTTTTTGTAAGAACGTGTTGTAAATATTAATAATATTTTAAACCAAAATACGTAATCATGTATCTTAATATCTGTAAAGGGTTTTGTTAAGAAGATAAATTGATTATATTTAATATTTATAACATTGATTAAAATATAATTCACTGGATATCCATGTCACTTTGGTAATTATAAAAAATATGAAATAAGCAACCCCGCATACAATAACTTTGAGTTAGAAGTACAAAAGGATAGGATAAAAAATAGTATTTTTAAAGAGGAAAGACTTTTTTATAATTAAAGTAAATAATAATAATTGATGCATCCTGAAGAGGTCTCTTTTCAAAATGTAATATTCGTTAATAGCTGTGTATAGGACTCTATAAAACCAATTACACGAAATTGGTCACCGTTGACACTTTGTGCACTGCAAATTTAAAGAGAGTTTATTGTTACTTCTTTCTGTTGCTCTTGATAGCCAATTAGAGAAACGTTATTTCATAAGCCTCGGAAATATTTTCACACAGTTTCATAATTTATGTTGCAAAGAAAATCTGTCAACGCTTATTGAATTTTATATATACATATATATAAATGAAAATAATGATTTAATGATATTAATAAATAGCGAAACGTAAAAATACTAAGAAATAAGAAAAACCTAGAATTTTAATAATTAACAGTCTAGGTACGTAAGTATAGTATAAATATACTGAAAGATTTAAGTACTTATAAGTAAAATTAAAACTTCAACATGTTTTGTACGTCTGAGTGATCATTCACATTTATTTCGTAGAAACAATACTCCATTGTTGCCGTTATGAAGTAAAGTTAAATATTTCCAAAGGCAAAATTGAATGAAAAGATTTATTATGTCGTTTGGCACAAGTTTAAAAAGCAAAACTTTTTATTACGTAACAAAATATTTCAACAATTTATACCCAGACTTGTTCTTATAATATATTTATACTCCTCGCACCAATAACGGATAAATAATGAAAAAATACTTTTTGAAAATAAACGTTTTATAACAAAAAGGAAAACTAGATTATATATTTATTTATTTATTGAATAGGAAGCAAACGTGATATACAATGAATAACATTCCTTTCACAAAAAAAAAAAAAACAATTTATATAAGTTACAATGTATACTCCAATTAAAGGCTAACTTAACATGCAATTGTAGGATGGTTGCTCGCTACATCTTTAGAAAATTATATAAAAAGAAAACACACTAATGTATATATGTGTGTTAAAACTAGTTGATACTTAATATTATTATATAATAAATTGGGAATTATAAAGAAACAAAAATTTCTACAGCAAGACGAAAAAACAATTATATAAAGCCACTTCCACAATATAATATTTGGTGAAAGTATTCATCGAATTTTTATATTGTAAATTCGGTCGAGTTATAAAAAGGGCGTCTTAATCTCAATTCCGTTTGAATATTGTTTAGTTTTTGTTTGGTTATGCGAGTCGTTGTGACTTTTATTTTAAAGAATTAAGTTTGTATTTTTGTTAAGACAATAAAAACGTCGAAAACAGACGATTCACGAATATTTAAGTTGTTAAAATTACCTGTTGAATAGTTATTGTTAGTTTTTTTTAATGTCGTATAATAATGTTTCTTTCTTGCGATTTTCGATATATCGAATTCTTATCAGATAATTTATTATATGACGTGTTTTATGTAAAATATAATAACTTATTACATACATATACAATACAAAATGTAGTAATTCTTGCCTTACACACGCTGAATCCACTCGACTATAAAAGCATAATAGATCAGACTAGAAAGGGGAAGTGATAATCTTGTTTAATATTATTTTCTTACTTTGGCAAGAACTTGGACTTACACTTATATAAAAAAATATCCTACGATACATAAAATTAAAATTTTGATATACAGTATATATACAGTTTGATATACTTGGCAACAATTTCATTAAATTTTCCTATTTTTCCATATCACAGACATCTAGAGAAGACCGAATTCTGTAATGGACAGTTTCAACGTTTTCAGTAAACACATGTGCTTTATTTATTCGTGACGACAAAAACATCTTAATATTCTAAATTATTTTATATTGTATAGATTAGAATATTTTCGGTGGAAAAAAATATTTTAAACCATTGTTCCTATAAAATAATTAAACTTTATATTTTAGATTATCAAGTCAGTATCACAAGCAATCCTAAATACAATTCATTAAAAAATGCGGTTGTAAAACATCGTATTGATTTAACTTAGATATAAAATTATATAAAATAATATCGTTATATTATTAGACAAAATTTTATTTGTACCCCTAATAATAGTTGCCGAAATAAGATATAATTGTTTATCTTTATGTAGGTCAAGTTATTAGCTTAGGTGAGGTGAACTTTTATTTTGATTACAGTTCTACAACTGTGGCTTTATATATTTCTTTTATTTAAATTAGCAATTTATTTAATGCTCGATGATATAATAATAAATTACATAGAAATTAATAATCTTTAAAAAGCATTAATTTTATTCCAATCTTAGACAAACTTTGGCCTCTCTCCATATTTATTTTAATATATTTTAAGAGAGATACAAACAAAATTGAGCACTCTTAAAATATATTATTTTTTTTTTTTTTATTACAATATTTTGATTTATAATGATAAATCAAAACATTGTAATAAAAAAATATACTGATAAGGCCAAACTTCTTATAAAACTCATCGGAGCAAAATAACAAAAAGTTGTTTTCAAAGTTTGATTTAAAATTGAGTAAAAATTATATTACTTTGTAATTTCAGTTTACTTTTATATTTTTTTTTTAATATAATATTATAAAGTGATTTAATATATATATATATATATATAGTATAATAATTAATAAATACAGACAACAAGATTTTTAAACTACAAAGAAAAAGAGGTTTTAAAAAGCCAACAGGTTTGAAGCTGGACAGCATGGCTCGAAGGTGCAAACGAAATTTTGATGTTGAAAATAATGTAGATATAAAAAACAACTTGAGTTTATTTTTTACTCAATGGTTTGAAAATAAGCTACCCGAAAAGTCTAACCTCAGTGAAAGGTAAGGGATATATATAGTCATTATTTGTTTATGTACGTAATTACTCGGTGTCTTATATCTTAGGCTTACAATATGAATACAGAGTAATTCTTAGTATTTTCCTTTGTCGTTATGTTCGCTTGTATTTGAGTCTTTTTTATTTCCATCTTTGCTTTTCTTTTAATATAATATTACTTTAATATATTTAGTACGTCTTCCTTTACCTCTTTGTTAAAGAAGACGTTTATATAATAAGAGGTTTATATTACATAAAAGTAATAAAATTTGGTAAGAAATAAGTTTTTTTAAAAGAAATAAAGATTTACAAGGTCTTCTTTGAACCCTTTTTCATTAAGTGTCATCTTATATACGCATATAAAAGTGTATTTTTCGAAGAGCCGAGTCTTTGTTTGGTTTTTATTAATACAATGAGAAATTCGAGAGCGGAATTGTTTATTAAAAAATGTGTCTTTCAATTGTAGACTCCATTGATAGAAAAGTTACTAAGTTTTACTTTCTGGGTTTTTATAATACCAACTCTTCATGTGATGTTGGCTTTAATAAACTATGTAAGATTTTGCATCAGAGGAAAAACAAAATCAAATTAATTATGCTCACTGAACAAATGGGTGATATTTACGTAATAATAATCTTTTATATGTAATATTAACGTTAATATATTGCTCATTTTAAAATTATCTTAATATCAAATATAAAACGGTCTAGTAAAAATTATACTGCATAATTTTTTTAATTCGCAAATAAGACTAAAGGTTATTATATTTTTCACAGACAATCCACTGAATATATGTAGTTTGTTTCTTATATCCACTAAGATTATTACTTCTTATATCTACAATATATATAATATATATAAGTTCTTTGTCAAGAGAATACTTATACGGCGACCCACTCTTGTAAGCTGGGATATCATATCGGATTAGGGCTGCCACTTTGCCAATTAGATTACAATTCTTATATTTATATGAAAATTTTTATATTGACAATTTGTCTAGGTAAAATGATTTAACATCACACTTGTTCACTATAGTATATATTATACTGTGTCAGATTCATATTTTTTTAGCATACCGTTTGAAATTGTTATACTCATATAATAATTAAATACCGCAGATGGAATGACATGAAAACTTTTGGTGTCACAAAACCTTCGCCTCGTTGAAACAAAAACACAACCCTACATAATACTTGAAAGGTTATATAATACTTCACTAATCCGCATTATATTAAATATCCGACATCACGCATTTTACAGCTCCATTATTCTTTCATCTTTGTAAGATTTCATTTCATACTCGACATAATTTAAGAAGGAAAGACTAAAGACTGTTATATAAAAAATATTTATATTATATCGTTACTAATTTGGAAATCAAAAGGTGGAAACTTGATATAAAATTACGTGCCCTCTAAACTTCATCTCAAAAAGCGAAGTGTATGATATCCGTAGTATATATTTTTACCAATCAGTTCGATAAAATCCGTGTAAGACCTCGATCATTCACAACACGTTCCGAGGGTGAAGTGATAATTTTATCTCCACTTTTCCTGTAAACAAAGAATATTTAACACTTTATTGCCTAACACGAGAGTCCTTTAATATGAGATCAGAGTTTAGATTTCGTCTGAAAACAAAAGATATTCTCCAAAGTCGTACATAAAGTTATTTTTCTTGCCAAATTAATTATATGTATGTATTAAATATTCATAAATGAATTTCAACAAAGTTTCGGCTAAGTAGACGTCGTAATAGTATGTTTGCTTTTAAGAATAGTAATGAAATTCGAATATAAATAATTTCCTCAAATTTAAACATGACCTGAATGTTTTTACAATTCTCAGATAAAACCTTAAAGAATACAAAGTTTACACAATACATTGTGTGCAAAAATCTTTGATAGAAAGAAGAAGAACCATATAAGAATAGACTTTGATGAATTGCACAATTGATAAAATGTTATGATTTTTAAATTGTGTAGTATTCTTAAAAAGGTCTTTAATAATTTAAACAAACCAACAGTATTATAGATTGTAATACTACAAAAATACTTATTGTTTACGAAAGACACATTATTGTTTATATATACACATAACGCCGCATTAACATTTTTAAATTTATTATGTGTGTAGAGTGTATTTTATGTGTAGTGTGTAGCGTCGTTGTTACAGAATATAATTAGCTCTCAATAGCGTCACGGTAATGTTAAAACCAAAATATTTCTGGTTATTGTAAGATGCGCAATAAAACATCATTAATTTAGTAATGTTTGTATTTGTTTGTTCGTGCTTATCTCTAAAACTACCGAAAGAAAAATATTCAAAAAATATTTTATCTTTTTTAGCTTTTATCACAAGGGTTATTATTTATAGGCCATAACACTTAATATCCACGATGCGTATGCGACCAGTGTTAGAAAATCCTTTTAAAAATATTTTTGATATATAGCAAAGTATTAAAAGTGCCTTTTACAAAAATATTGCAAATGCTTTTTTTTCAAATCAAATTAATATAATATTCCATATTTACATCATCATTTTCATCAATTTATATTTTATGAAAATATTAGGATAAGAAAGTGGCTGTGTCATTACGGCATAGTTGAGGTTAGGATATAATAAAGAAACTTCAAACACCAAGACTTAACAAAATAAAATAAAATTAATAGAATATAAGTCAAGACAAGTCATTTGTCATCTTTGTTTATCACAACAGTTCCTTATTTTCAAGACCCATATTTATGCGAACTGACGTGGTAAAAATAAAATAAAGTACAATTGAGGCATCACTTTTACAAGGGACCATTAAGAGAATGAAAGTCACTTAAGATTATTTTCCTAAGATTTTATTTCCATAAGTAAAAAAATAAATAAATGTAAGTTATTATCTCTTGACATACTTTATTTCCAGCTATTAATATTTAATAAGTTGTACTTATAACATACTACTAACATATTAAAAAAGCCATATGTATTATTTATCCTGTGTGTACTGTATTTTTATAATTGTATTTTATTGATTCCGGAACTCGTGCTTTTGGTCTCTCGCCAAAGCTATCAAAGGGAACTTCTGTAGGCAATCCGTTCCACCCCTGTACAAGGAAGTCCATTCGTTAGCCCATGACATTAAAAAGAAAGCCGATCTTCTGGGAAAACTCGTTGCGTCCAACTCGACTTTGGGTGATCGGGGAAAGGCACCACTGACCATCCCGCAGTACGAAAGCTCCATGTCGGAAGTCAGGTTTTATGAACGTTTCATGCATAAAGCTCTTGTATCCCTGGACATTCATAAGTCGTGTGGCCCCTAGGGAATCCCATCCATTGTGTTGGAGACATGTGCTCCAAAGTTGGAATCGGTTATTATGCGTCTTTTTCAACTCTACTACTCTTCAGTGATCGTCCCAAACTCCTGGAAGACAGTTAGTTTTATCAAGTATTAAATTACAACGAAAGAAGTTTTCACTTCAAAAATTTTATAACTGTCGCCCCTCGTAAGCGCAGTCAAATTTCATATCGTAACGCAATATTGAAAGAGTCATTTTCTTACGGTGACAAAAATTATCCATATGCACTAGTGAACAATGTTTAAGGGAATAGAATATGTTATTTACTCGTATATAGTCGAGGGTTGTGTCGGCGTGCGTTCAAATAAGTATTTGTGTTCGCGTCGTTTCGGAAATAAGGTTTATATTTCATCGACTCGTTCCATATACATATTGTCTATTAACGTTTAAGTCATGTAAGCTTAAAATAATTATAGAATGAAAATTACGTACGCCATAGTGTAGTGATTGTGGAGTGATTGGAGTGCTGCCGGTTGATTTATTGTATTTTATATTTATTGAATAACTTTCTTTGCCTTTATTTTTATTTTGGTAGGTTTAGATTGAGTTACATACACATTCCAGGAGTATCGCTGACTCAAATTCACTCCCGTGTGAAAAGAATTTATTTTGTTTCATCGCGACGGAATGCATAATTGCATGTTAATAATTATATAAATTAGTTACAAACATATTCTTCAGGAGGATCGCTGACTCGAATACACTCCCGTGTGAAAAGAATGTGTTTTGTGCCATCGCGACGGAATGCATAGTTGCATTTTAAATAGTATATAAGTTTGAATTAATATAATAATTAGAGCATTATTGTTTGTACTTACATCGAGTAGGTCATACATTGTATTAATTAATAAGTTCTTAATTTTAATTAAAGTTAGTTTAAAATCAGTTTTGGTTTTTTTTCGACTCTACGTCTGTAGCTAACGTAATTATTGTAAAAATAATAATAACAATAATAATAAATATTCTTCATTGTACACCAGAAAATACATTAAGTTAAAACAAATATAGAAAAAGTAGTACGAATTTGCAGCTTTATCGCTAAAGAGCGATCTCTTCCAAGCAACCATTAGAGTAAGGAAAGGTATTAAAGAGACTATCAAACGCCTACGCCACGCCTTTATTATTTTCATTATGATACCATGATAACAGTAATGAAGAAGAAGAACAAGTAAACAGACAACATTAATCTAATGGAATCTAAAGAAAAAATATAAAACATCATGTATAATTATTCAAATGTATAAATATAAATAATATGGCTACATATATATTTTTTGCATAATCTGATGGCAATGGAGATTTAACAGATTAGTTATTATATATATGAAATGTATATTGTACAAGTATGCAATTCATCTGAAGTCTAAAAGATACGGATAAATAACATGCGTTCTTAAATATATTATGCATTTTTTTATCATATCATACAATACTTAGCATTTCAATTAAATTTAGTAAACTTTGAAGTATAAAAGTCTTTTCATTTCCTTCAATAAGGTGCTAGATTATTTTTCAACTAAGAGTCTATTAACAGCTGAAAAGTGTAATAAAAATGTAAGTGCTCTTTCAATTTCTACTTAATAAAAGTCAATGACTGCCAATTAAGATCTCGTTGGGGTCCAGTAGTAGTCTGATTATATATAAGACGACCATTTTAAAATGTTGTACTCGTACACAGGTACTTTATTTTAATTTCCTAAGATTTAAAATGTATTATTTAGTGCTTATTGTTCCGTTACAATATTCTTTTAAAAGCTTTTTACTGGATCATGGTAGTTTTTTTTAATATTATCGTTCTTATTCTCGTATTATAGTTCTTCAAAATCATGATCATAAATTGACATGAAATATATCATTATAAACATACGTCTGTGTTATAAAACTAATATCATAATATTATATTGTTTTATATCAAATCAAGGCAATTACTTATTTATAAATGTATGAAATTGCTTATGAATCAGGTCTTAACATGTTAAGCAAACTTATAACAAAAAGATTGTAAGCTATTGTATGTAACTATTTAAAATCCAAAATGCAGTTTATTCCAGGGCCATACCGTAATTAATGTAATGTAAAAGATTATAATAGGATTTCTTTATCAAATGCCAACACATGTTTCATTTACATTTATTCATTAAGGCTTAAAGTTACTTTTGCGAAGTTTATTTCAAAAACGACAATTAACCTTAAAGGACTTTGTTTAATGGAACCTAGTGGTGGGCTTACAAGTTTATTTTTGTTTCTTTGTACAGTTTCCATTTTTTCTCTAAATCTATACATATAATAAAAATGTAGAAGGGTTAAATTCTGTACCTAGAATAAAATCTATAAAAAATGCCCTTAGAAGTCTTCATACAAGTTACACATTCCAAAAAAAAATCATATAAACATTTTTATTTGTCCGTCTGTTATCCGGCTTTCACGCAAAAACTACTAGACGAAATTTGATGAAACTTTTTTATTATGTAACTTTTAGTCCTTGGCAACATAAAGGCTATAATTTATTTTCAATATCGGAATATCAGATTTAAATTTTGGTTTGCTGTTCATCTATTGACTATCTGTGGAAATAAAATATACCATGTTTTCTTGCCGTGGATATGAATTACTATAAATTTTATGAAATGTTTGATAGTTTATTATCTGAGTCTCTAGGGAACTGACAAAGCCGCTGGTTACAGTTAGTTAAAAAAATATATTATGCTTACAATTAATTCAGTGCAACTCTGACTATAATAATACTAAAAGTAATATATTTTAGCAAATTTTGAAAATATATGCGATTGCAAAATTTCACCAGCGACCCATATCAAAACCGTGACAGAGTTACTCCTAGCAGATAAATCCGCAGGAATCGTGCTCCGAATTAATTGTATATTGACGTCTGCTCCTGAGTTATGACTCGGATAAACGATGAAATTGAACAGTTTATGATACGCGTAAAGTGTATTCAATTTTCTGCTTTTGCATCTATTTTGTTATAATTATTCAAATTTATTAGCTAGCTATTTCATTTCAATTGATAATTCGATACAACTAAGTATACAGTTACAGTAGTTGCATAACTAAGTAAACAATGAAATTGTTTTTTATTATTATTTTTTAATTACAAATTATTACATAAAAATGAAATTATGAGTATAATCAAACGTAAATATAGTTACACAGAACTATGGACATTTTTATGTCTGTGACTCGGAAAGCACTTTTGCATCTGATAAAAATCCGTTTATTCAACCAAACTTATTCACACCGTTCACAAGTTATAGAAGTATACTTCAGCTTATAGCTATTAATTGATCAAAATTAATTCACCTAATTACGATAAACGCATTGCTTCAAGCCTCTTATTCAGGCTAAAATCTTAACAAACAAAAATAAATATAAATAAAGAATTTATATACCATTTCACAAAACCTACAATCCGTCAGCATTACTTCTGACAGATGAGGAATCATTATGTCGGAATAAGTAACTTGAAGAACAAACGTAGTAATGTATTAAAGTATATGTATTGTTTTGTATTTGTAAGTAAAAAGTAAAGTAAAAATGGTTATAAAAGTAATAAAAGTATTTGAGTTTACATTTTTTAAAGTAACTAAAACTATATATTTTTTTTTTGATATAATGAGTTTCTAAGTTACGAAACCTACCGGTAATAAGTCGCTTAAAAATTTTGCACAAAAGATTTTCTCTTCCGCATAGCGTTGCCACACTAAGAAGTCTATTAAATAGTTACTTTCTGCTAATTGACCGACATGTTTAATAGTAGAATAAAAGAGTTTCAAAAAACTTTTACGGGCTTTTACTCGCTATCTTCTTCTATAACACTGGCTTTTGAATTTAGCACCTGCAGGTGGTCGGTAATTTGCTGATCGTAACATTGCAGATATTCAAGTGGAATTTTTGGGCAAAGAAATAGATAAAGAGAATAAGACGAAGGTGAAAGATCATCCTGTTTCTTAGAGTGCTAAAAAATAAATCTGAGGATACTACAGCCGTAGTAGGATATGTGGATACTATAGAAAGGTAAACTAGTATTGTTCCGTTCATCTTGATTTGCCTAATTTTTTGACTACTAATATTAAAACTTCTGAACTTCTTCAATTGTCAGTCACCTTTTTTATTTTTTTTACCTTAAAGTTTCGAATTATATGTTTTACTAATTGTTACAAATTCTAACCAAACTTAAAGTAATCTTCGTTCAAAGTGAATCAGTGATTACTGTACTGTAACTGTTTGAGCAAGAAGATGTTTGCAATCAAGGGATCTTTGAGAAGAACAACGAAATTTTCTTAAAATCTTTAAAAAATTTATCCTATACTATTCACATGCTTAGTCTTTTATACTGTGCACTGTCAAATCATCTACCCCTTTCTCAGAAAAAAATTTTGAGTGACTTTCATAATCTTTCATTGCACTCCAGTCAAAACTTTACCTTTAAAGCTCCATCTCATTCATCCTCCTTACAACACAAGAAGAAAAAATGTACAGAAAATCTTTATTTTTTGCAAATGCTACCGACAATTTCATCTTCTGTCATAAAAGGCAATAATGCTTGTTTGGTGCTTTAAGAAAGTCGAGTTAAATTGACTTTCAATGCTTTTAGAACGTGTGGTTAATTATAATAATATCATAAGCCTTAATTGAAAATATACTCAATTTAATATTAATGGTCACTTTTTATAGATAAAATAAAATATGAAATGAACGTTCCCTTTAATAATTATTTTGAGTAAAAAATTTCAGAATATATAAGATGAAAGATAGTTTATTGAATAAGGAAAGACTCATTTTTAATTAAATAAAATTAGAACTCTAGAGGTCTTTGTATAAAATGTAATATTTTTTAATAAAGTCTCCGTGCAGAACTCTATATAAAGTCAATTATTGTTAATTAATGACACTGAAATTAAAAGACATTTAAGTTTTACTTCTTTCTGTACCTTTTTTTTAGCCACTTAGAGATAAAGTATTTTCTTACCATAGAAATAAAATGTTTTTATAGTTTATTAGTGTTTTTATAGTTTAGTTCTTTGAAAATAAAAACTATTATTTATTATTTATTATTGTTAAGTGAATAAATACATCAGTGGTAAAATTCGTGCCCTTACAATGTTTCGCATAGAGATCACATTCAGATTTTTCTTGTAGTCTTTTGCTAGTTCTCTTGTACTTAATGTATCACTTATATCTTAATATATCAATGTATTACTTGTATAGAATAATAAAAAAAACATTACTTGTATAGAATAATAAAAACAAAACATTAAGTTCTAATTATTACTCATCGTAGAATACTTATCGTAGAACACTTATTACTTGTATAGAATAATAAAAAAAAACATTAAGTTGTAATTATTACTTATCGTAGAATCGCTGTTAGCATTTAAACCATTTTTTAATTCGTCCGGATATAACAAGAGTAACGAGCTACTTATCTCAACATATCGAATGGCTGAATGGACACTAACGACTGGGTTGAAGATTTAAACAGTTTCTCGGATAATATATTTACTTTTTTGGATACAATTTATTAACAACTCCGAAAGTTGTATACATTTCTATTTAATTTGTTTGTTACATTTATTATTGCTATGAAATTGTCTTGTCTCTTAAAAACATAATTTTAAACTGAGATATATCTTACATATACAAAAAAAACATATATAAAAAAATTAAAGATTTTCATATACATATTTATCAATGCACGTTATTGGTATAAAGTAACTTTCTTTGTGAATTTATATACATTTTCTAAAAAAGATATTAGAAACATCTTTTTCATATTTTGCTTTATATATGACTAAGTTGACAAAGATACATATCTTTCTTAACTTATTCATATAATTTATTTATATATATAAATAAGAGTTATGACTCAAATGCCTGGGTTTCGATTAACACATTATAATTTTATATATTAATAATACATAATAATAGGTTGAAATAAAAGTGCCTGTAAAAAGAAATACCTTATAATGAATGTACAGATGTAAGCAAGTATTTTTTTTTTTAAATACACATTAATGTATTTATAATTACGTATTATACGTATTTAGTTCTAAAGTGCTTTGCTAGATCTTATAATTATGTTATATAGTATTTTTATGGTGAACATACACCGTTTACTAAATATTCTTGTAGTAAATTTGCTGCATCTTTCTAGTAGTCGATTACTAAAGAGTCTAAATTATTGTAACTTAGTCTTATTTTGTTCTGGCTGTTATTTATTTAAAATTGATTATTCTTAGCTTTTTAATTTCAACAAATAAGTTAAATGTGTTTAAACAAGTTTATCGGGTTTCTATGACCGTTTCAAGTTTTTCAATAAAAACTATCATATAACAATAAGGCCTGCATTTTAAGCGCATTAAAAAAAATCTTAGATTATCCAACGTCTACAAACATAGTTTTGTGTTGAATAATATAAACTCTAAGATCTAAATTCTAGGATCTAAAGCTAAGGATATAATATACTTTAAAAAGAGATGAAAAATAGTTAGTAGGTTAGAAAGGGAAAGGAATTGAGTGTATAGATTTCCACTTAACGCTTATATGACAGAATTGTTGCAAGATTGTTAGAATGGAAATGATTTAGCTAGGCTCAATTCCAGATAGCCTAGGCTATACTAACTAGTGACCTCAAGTACTTTCAAGCAATAAGTCTATAATCACACAAAATGATATAGAATAAATAAATATGTTTAGCTATATGTATTATATTGAAATCCAAAGCATACATATTTAATGAAAAAAAAGGAACAAAAATCATTTTTAAAGGAGCTAGACAACTTACTCCAGCCACAAAATATGTTATATTCCATATGGAATAATAAGAAACTTTTGCAAACGTTGTAGCGTACACATTTTATGTAACTCAAAATATTCTGTAGCGTAAGTTAGCTCAACAACGCTTTTTGATATTCCAAAGTTTAAGAACCGTTTAGAACAAGTAAATCTATTGTTAGTCTCACTATCCTCTTCCATCGATTCAGTATTACTTACCATATCAATGATATTGAAAAATATAAAAAAAATACAATAATTATTTATATATATAAATATATTATACCTGCATAACGAATGTAGTAATTTTTCTCTTATATTTAATAAATGTTTATTTAATCACCGCGGATGAAGTAATAAATAAAGGTAAAGGCTTCATATTTATCATGTAAGTCGAACCATTTTTTACAAACACAAAACTAAAGTTCTCAGCAATAAATGAATAACAAAGAAGACTCTTGATATATGATAAATGTAAAAATACAAAGGAAGAAGTAAAAAAAGCAAGAGTCTTTATTTCAAATAATTAAAAGTAAGTGAGTACGCATTGAAATTTTTAAATTATACTGAAAAAGTTAAGAACATGAAAGTAAATCTTTAACATTTATTTCGAAATTACATTACTCCATTGTTGCCTTTATGAAGAAAGGTAAAATGTTACTAAAAGCAGGACAAGCGATGGCGGTTAATTTTTTGGAAATGAAAAGATTTGTGATGTCGTTTGTTGTTTGTAAAGAGAAAAACTTTATATTATGTAACGTAATATTTCAACAAATTATAGTCTTATTTTAATAATAAATGTATATTCGTTAAATCAATAAAGTTCAGTAAAGAAATTTTACCTTATTATAATAAAAGTGTGATAATAGAAAGAAAAGTTCGATTATAAAATAAATTGTATATGAAAAAAAATCAATATTAGTAAATAAAAGCAATTCTTACAAAATGTTGACTGATACATGTATCGATACATAAGACATGGCGATTGATGAACCGTCATGTCTTATGTATTAAATAATTTTATTTGCACTTTAGGATTGAGATTGAAAAACAAAACTCCAACTTCCGATAATTGACGACTTATGTTAATAAAATTATGAAAATGTTGTGCATTAATTTTCCCTTTATGTGGTTTTTTTCAAGCGAGTAGTTCTTGTTTTTTTTAATCAATTCAGTATTTTTCTCGAAAAAAGGTCTACATATTTATCATTTGATAAAAATTCGAATATTCTAATTTTTATTCGAATTCGGAAAATATTCGAATTAAATAATTCGAATATTTTTCACAGGCCAAATATTATTAAATGTTCCAATTAGCTGCACACTGTATTTTGTAAATTTTGATTTACCCAATATAAAGTTAGGCTGCAAATATTTTTATCCTTATAGTCTCAAAAAATATTATTATTAAAAATTTTATTAGCTCGTCCTATTAACGTATAAGTATTTACGAGTTTGAGTCGGTCTTTCACGCTTCGATGAGCTTATATCTTTTACTGTAACCTTGTTTATGAACCCACACGTAATCGTAACGTGAGGTAATTTTATCGAGTTTTTTTTAGCTGATGTATTGTTACGTTTTTTCCATATTTTAGTAGAAATCAATATAAGTTAAAAATAATATTTTACTTAATAACATCACGGTTCATAAAACTTTCGTTCAAATTTTATAGTTGAGCAGAAACAAAGGAGATTTTAGTCGAAGACACTAAGCTTGGCAAGCGTAAAGGCGGAGCGTGATGTCTTCTTTTTGAATTTAGACGGACAGACTTAAGGCAGTGGAAGGCTAGTGGGTAACAGTTGGTAGCTGAGAAAAATATTTCCTTTGGTTTTACTAGGATTTACAGTGAGAAATTAATAACTTTTCCCAGTTAATTCGTCTACAAATTCGTATTATTGGAATACTAGTTTTTATTGTCTATGACAGTTCCTTTACTATCAATTCAGGTCTAAAAAATGTTTTCATTTATTAAAACGCCATACACTTACCAATTTAATCAGCACTTACAACATATTTAATTGGATAAAAGTCATTAATTTTAACGATCAAACGAACTTAACTGTATGTGAAGTTGGGCCATTATCATATGAGCAGCTTTATTCGACGCTATATCTTCTACTTTCATATTGTAGCTGAGGTCTAGGTATCGACTTCAGAGGCAGATAAATAATAATTTAGGTAATTCAAAACTTAATAAAAAAGATATCATCCTAGCCACTATGATAGGCTATCTCACTTCACTTATTCAATATTCTCACTTGACGGCACCTCATTCTTTATAAAACAATAATAACTTCCTGTCCTTATTTTTTATTATTATTCTTTAAAATTCAGATTAGTATATGACTGAGCAATAGTAGCTTCCCGTCCCTATTCTTTATTTAAATTTATATATTTATTTTAATATATGAGTGAGTTAATATCGTATATATTCCTGCATTCAAAATATTGATTTATTTTGTAAACAGACGATATTATAATAATATAAAGGGATGGCGGAGGGAAGCTCTGTCTCGTCCATTGGAGATCCCTAGCAGGCGTGGAAATTAGGGCGAGTAGAATATAACAGCACGTGGTTTGAAGTTACAATATATTTTAACAAATCACAAAGTACAATCACAGATCAATTGTCTAATTAAAGTCACTAATTTAATCGAAGATATGAACCTATCGTCGTTCTCCAACTTAAAAACGACCGTTCTTTTTCTTCGTGTCGTTAGCGCCAAGTGTCGTGTCAGAGCGAACCGTCAATGTCAGTTTTAATTCGATGACAGCTAACACTGACATTGAAACTGACTCGTTCATTAATTTTATCAAACGCGAACAAATATTCCAATAACACTGAACCATAAACAATTATCGCTATTTCCGCCATTACCGTAAAAAAATTAATGTTTGCAAAAAAAGATGAACAACATACAAGTAAATTTAAACCGTTATTGACTGGACACACCCTGAGACCAGTATGTGCGGTCAGAAATAATTATAGTTCTTAATTGTATAATAATAATTAAATTTGACTTAACTGGTTGAGTAAAATCTTAAATATCTTAAATGTTAAATAAATTCTATGTAAACATATGTTATGTACATATAATAGATAAATACAAGATAAATACAGATAAATACAATAGATAAATGAGTAAATGAATGAATGAAGGAATGAATGAATGAATAAATGAATGAATGAATAAATTAATAAATGAATAAATAAATAAATAAATTAATTAATTAATCGTTTTTTATAATCGAATTATGTTTGATAAAAACTCTAAGGAATATTATTATTTTTACCGCTTATTTAAAATACGTATATTTTATAAGATTCAACTAAACTTGAAACTATTCTTTGTTCCTTAACAGTTATTCATGTAACAATTTCTTGTCATTTATTACGCACAAATAAATAACAGCATTACAAAGCATTGTGATGAATCACGCTTCTTAATCGGATTATAATTAGAAATAAAAGATACATAAACAATCTTTTTTATATTTCGATGTTTGATGATCTAAAAGAAAATATTATTAATATATATTATTCTCTATAATATTTTATAATATTATATTTTATAATATAGATATTATAATATTTTATATACTGAAACGAAGAACATAAGCAATATTAATTTTAAGAATGATCTCACACTTCAACTATAATTATATAAATATTAAATATTGAATATAAATATTAATTAAAGATGTATATTTTTTACTTTTGGCTCCGTTACACTTGTATTAATACTCGTGTAATATAATTCGCTATCAGGCAACGAAAGAAACAACGAAATTGAATATACTGAGCTTTGCCATCAGATTTTATAGCGAACATGGAAAACTGCGAAAGTAACTTAAAAGTACTTAAAATGAATCAACAGTTTTATTTAGATAATTTTTTTATAATGCCTTTCGGGCCATATGGGAATGTGACAAATTACAAGTACTTAGGAACTTTTAGACATCAGAATAATATATACTTGACATTGATTGTGTAAAATTAAACAATGAACTTATTCATTAAGAATTTATAATAGAATTTCAGTTTTCGTTTTCAATATAAACTTTAAGTATTACAAATCTCATATTTTGATCTTAGTCTATACTATGATGTATGATAAGGTAAAGTTTGTATGTTTGTGAGTTTTTGCTTTATAAGTTTATTTGTTGGAGGTAATCTTCAAAGCAATATATCCGAATCTAATAAATCCTTAACCAATATTTAGAAATAACTTTAATAGTGGATCTAGGTTATTTTATACTATTCCCTTCAAACAATGATAGGGATTTTCGTGGAGAGCAATTTTATGAATAAAGTTATCAAAAAAAAGAAAGCTCTAGCGGAGGAGATTTTTACGAGTTCTGTGTTCTGTAGTCTTCGCGGACAAAATCGGGGTCAATAGTTAGTTTAGATATATAAATATATTAAAAAGCATGTTTCCTATGAATAATCGATAAAGGTAGGTAATCGATATGGATATCTTTTGGAACCTACATTATATATTTTTTATAATTATAATTTTATACAGATATCCCTATGCAAATTAAAGAGTGAAAACTTTTAGAGATTAGAACGGTACTAAATGTTTTTTTCAAGAAAAAGGCATTCTTACTGTCGTTTCTCAATACATATTTAATAACATATTAATTGTTTAATAACATATGTAAAAAAAGCGACAGACACCCTATAAATACAAGAAAAAAATAAACTCTCAATGCCGAAATATCGTCTTCAAAAAGTTAAAAAATCCTTTATGGGTTTGAGTGTACGCGTATATAATAAGGTTCCACAGGATATCTTAGACGTTCCTTTTAAATGTAAAATTACAAGTATACAGTTAAAAAAAGCTCATTATTGCATACAGGAGTTTTTGTTTGATCGTATTTCGATCGACTAAAAGGTTAGGTTGTGGAGCTTTGCTTGTTGACTCATTTGCGGGATATTCTAATGTATACATAAAACATTGTTAAATTGTTTTAAAAGAGCAACTGTTGAGTTTCTGGCCAGCTCTTCTCAGCAGAGCCGCATTCTGAGCTGGTGGTAGCTTACTCACGGACTGACATACTGACATACTATACTGACATCTTTTTAATGTAATGTAATGTAATTGACGATTCAAAAGTTCATGTAAATGCCTACTTGAATAAAGATATTTTTGATTTTGATTTTGACTGAGAAATGTGATCAAATTTACGGAAACTAAAAATGAACCGAATCCAACTGTTAAGAAGGCGATCCAATTTATTTAAACTGGCTTCAGAGATGTTAGAGCAGCATACATCAGCATAGACAATGAGTCGTGGGATAAGTGACTGCACTGACAGAGTTTTGGACCGAATGAGTAAAAAGTTTTTATACCGATAAGGCGAACGTAGTGAAAACGTTTATTTTTGGCTTAGTTCGACTAAGTACAATCCAACGAAGCGTGCTATTAATATGAAGACCTAGATTTTTTACTGATGGTATAGAGGTTGTTAATATTTCTGCTCTCAAACATCTAAGACTTCATATATTTACTGCCAATAACGAATGCCTGACATTGGGATTTAAAATTATTCCAATTTTAAACGATTGGTTACGGATGTGCTGCCGGTCATAGTTACAGGCATACAGATGTTAGTGAAGAAAGATATATATGGTATCTATTAATCATGTAAATTATACGTATTTGTAATTAGTTACCCATATATACTTTAAATATGTTATGTATATAAGCTGCATGTTCTATGTTTTTAAACAAACGCAGTGAAGTCTATATTGACATTTTTATAATATAATAATTGACAATTCAAAAGTGCATGTAAATACCTAATTGAATAAATATATTTTGAATTATGAGTGATGGCCCTATTGCTCTACCAGCTGGAATCATCATATGTATTCCTTTTTTTAATTGTGTTATAATATATACATTTTATTTATAAAACTAGTTCGTTAGCTTATTATGAGTGAACGTTACATAAATAACTGTACAGTCATTGCATATTCCTAGCCCTGAAGATACAAAATATTAATAAACAATTAACAGATAAATCATATATTAATACATCCACGTGTCTTATCTTATTAATAATAATTGTACTTTAATAAAATGATTATTTAAAAACACTACAATTGTTTCTTTAGGTATATTCTTGTAATATCTGTTGCCAAAACTTCGATTTCTTCCGATGTAATCTCTCAACAGCGAAGTAAGTGCTACGAGACGGGCACGTAGTTGAGATAGATGAGTTTGCTACGCTTTCTAGAGATAACATATTATTTATTTCAATACACTACACATATGTTATTTATATAATATTTCAAACTTTCAATGTATACATTGAATTTAACTATTTGTTACTTGTATTAACCGAAATAAAATAGAATTCTAGTATGTAATGTTATTAATCAACTAATTACTGTAACCGCATTTTAGTAAACACATTTTCATTACAATTATATAAGTATAAACTAATTTGAACCTTTAGACAAATAATTAACTCTGGTCTTTGGTAAGTGGTGACTAGACTAAAAAATTATAACTTCAAAACGTTCACTTTACTTTGGAAGTTTCTTATGACAGGCTCTAAGTGAAAACACCAAAAGAAAGTGGGAAATATGTGAATCTATCTAACCAAATTATATTTAAATATCACAAAAATGTAATATACTCGTGAAAACAAATTCTATATATATAATTTGTTTTGTAAACGCAATCGGCAATCTCATCTCCGCCTCACATTAAAGGCTTCTCAGAGCTTCTCGTTAAAGGCAATAGAGGTTTGAAATATACTTGTTTTGTTCAACGGATAAAAGGACACACATCTTGCCGCAGAACGTGTTGCGAATAAGAAAATTATATTGCCTTTATTTAAAATATAATATACCGCATTACTATTTCGTTTATCTTCTGACAACGAATAACGTTTAGAAAAATATTTATTAAAAAGTATGCGTTGCCTACAAATAAGTTAGTACTATTATTGTACCTGTAGTTTATTCTATTTGTTGTCTATAATATATTATATATAAATATATTATAGTCTAGTATGTGTGTTAAAAATATAGATCTTAAATTTTTTATCATTATGTACTTAATTTCTATTTAAATGAACATTATCTACGAGAAATAAACATATAAACCTAAGTCATTACTATTATATTTTAAAAAATATTATTATATTTTAAGGCTTTGGTAATTAAACAAAGGAAATTTATGGCTTGTTTATGAAGCAGTTAAGATAACGATGCCACATATATTAAAAATTAACGATATATGTTTATAGTTACTTAAGAAATATATTTAACATAAACTTTACTAACTTACTAACTACTTAATTTTGTGTCTGAAATAATTATGCTATATGTCACTGGCAAAGTACCAAAGAGATTTTCAAGAAGTTGTAATTGCTCCTTTTTACAAAACGGATTATTCGTTCTAAACCAGTTTTTTCTGGATCATTCCGGAATAATATCCTCACACCTTTCCCAACATATTGATTGGCCAAATCAACACTATCTACAGTGTTTAACAACTAAGAAATCAGAAAATATATTTGCTTCATACAATTTTTCAGTATTTCTATTAAAAGATATTTTTTGCAAATAAAAGGACTGTTTTCAAGTTAAATTATTTCTATTCCTACTTTAACAAATTATAAACAGATAGGAAATATGGAAAAAAAATTAAAAAGAAAGCAAAGTAGGGTCAAGAAATTTATAATGAGACCTTGAGCATAATCTGCCACTGACAGGAACGAGCGAGATCCCTAGAGTTGTCCGCTTTTTTTATATATTTTTCTTGATATTATGAATATGCAAAAATAACAAGCATGCATAAACAATAACAATATGTGAAACATAAAAATATTATAAAGTAATATTTTTATGAAATAAAATAAACTATCAACTTTTAAATGAATGAAGATAGTGGTAGATACTTTCGGTGTCAATTTTTGGTGGAAGGTCATATAAATTAGTAGATGGGTAAACTTATAAAAAAGGTCCTCATTATTAGTAAATTGGAAAGTTAGTAAGTCTAAATCTAAGGCAACAACCAAATGTCTCTTTTGAATTCAATTATTCTGCTCTTGGGGTCAAAGACAGAGGTAGAATCAATTTATATTAACAAAAATAATGGGTCCTCCGGAGTCCCTCACAACTATTTTGAAAGACGCTTCAATGCTATGGCTTCCATCACTCAATATCTTATAAAATATAATATACGTCGGGAAAAATATTTAATGTAAAAAGAGACCGACAATATAAATACGAGATGTAATAAAATAAGTGTTCCTAAAGTAAGACTTATGAAACCAAATATATATATATATATATATATATATATATATATATATTTCAATAAACTACTTTAATCTAAAGTTTATTATAATACTTAGAAATAAACTGACGATAGGGAGGGTCACTTTAATGTTATTATTTCCAGGGTATTGACTATTGTATAATTGCAATTGTTTTGAACGTTTGAGGTTAAAATCCTTCAAGTCCTTGTAAATGTTAGAGCATCATAGAACTAGTAACGGTCTGGTTGGTTATATAATATAAGTTTAAATTTAAGAATTTAAATTTAAGCACATACATATATTTGTCTTTTTACATCTTTTAACGAATAAATACTATTTTGTTCTTCTTGTCGCTACTGTGTTAATTAATAAGCAAGTTAAAAAAGTTCATGGACCTACTTTTTGGAGACGTGCATCTGACGTTTCATAAGTGCAATGTGTACCTATTTGAACATAAAAAATTACCTTTATATAAATAGCAAAGGATGGGATTATTTAGTTTGAAAATAATTATATCAGTAATCAGTTTATATACTTTGCTAAACAACATTTTTCAAAATTAATAATTAAAAGATAACAAAAGAAAATTCTTTTATTAATGTTGCTATTATTTTGTATTCATTATTGTTAGCAAAAACGGCACTCGATGCTATGCAGATGTATAATAGTAGGGGTGATGCCTGGGGTGTGTGTCGGTGACCTCCTCGTGGTACACCCTGGGCAACGGGATGGGCAGGTCCCCGCTTTCGCGGAACTGCTGCCCATCACGGCTACCAACCGACACGGGGGGTCGGCCATGGGGGCTTATGCCCGGTCCATGGCTGACAGGGGAGGGTAGACGCGGTGGTCTTCTTTCGGGGGGATCTCCGCGTGGTAGCTGGGCCTGGTTCGGACCCTTCTTGCCGGACTGGAATAGCTGGTCCGAGCTTTGGTTCGGCAAGGAGTGCGGGTTCGTCCTGCGTCTATCCAGGGAGGGTCGGAGTCTCGACCGGGTCCGGCGCAGCGAGGTCGGCCATGGGGGTTTATGCCCGGTCCATGGCCGCCAGGAAAGTTTCAGATAAGGGTTGAGCTAACTAAGTCCAATTTATACCTTCGAAGACACAGATTTGCGCGATCACCGCTAAAAAGATACCGTTTTTCGTATCATCTTCGTTTAAGATCACTGCTTTAACTGCCGCAGCCAGTATTGGAATTCGTAGCGTCGATATATAGAGCGATTTTCAGTTCAACGGTTATATTGAGGCTAAGGCCAAATTAGCTTTCAAAAAAAGCGTACTCCCTCCTAAAAGGCTGGAAATGCACTTGTTACTCCTGAGTTGCAGATGTCCATGTGCAACAGTCTCTTAGGTTACTCGTCTGCTCGTTTGCATCTTTATAGCATAAAAAGCTTGTGTTTATTGGTTAATAGAAGTGAAAAAGACTCATATGTGTACAACTTCAAACTTTTTGTCCTATGAGAAGTGTGTTTTACCAGTGTTTCTTTATAACTTGAAATCTTCCCCTAGACAGCCTAAACTCACTATCATGGCAACACGTAAATCCAAACTCTTAGTACTAAAAATGAGTGTTTTTGTAAGTTTTCCTTTCAACACGAGAATTTCTTCCTCCAGCTATAAAAGTGGATACAACTACAATGGATTACATCTAGACTTACAAGCTTTTTAACTGTATTGTTATATTCAACGAAAATGTTTATCAAAATAATTATAAACACACTTCTTTTCATTATGATTATGAGAGTTATAGTTATTAATAAACTCAAATAAAAAATTTTGAAAAAACACCATACAATTTTAATATTTAAATTGAAAAGTAGTGTTTTAAATGTAAATTCGGAAAAAGTGAAATATGTTACGACCTAAATATATATGCGTTAATCCTCTAAATCTTAAATTAAATTATTCTTAATCTTAGATATATTTACGTGTTCTCACCAAGTTTAAGATGTAATAAGACGCTGATTCATCATAAGTAGCAGTGATTAGATAGCTTGGTGCCAAGAGACGAGTGCTCTGTAATGCTGTCATTTAAGTTCAGGGAGTAGTCGTGCGCAAAATTATAACCTTTATTAAAACTTGTACTACTCAAGATGGTACTACACAATAGCAAATATTATCTTCGGTTTAGATATAAGTATTTTCTACTGTATTCCACATAAAAACTGAACATATATTTTTGAGTGTATTAAGATAAAAATATCCTTGATATGTTATTGTGGCGTATAATGGAACGTGATATTTTTGTTGCACTTCATAATGTCTATGTGATTGAATGCAACTAATAAACGAAGCCAAGATATCAATTTTTTGTCGCTGCTAATATAGTGAGTGTTAAAATTTATTTTACGAGAAAATCCTGCCGATCCTATTGAAAGCCAGAGATGATCCAATTTATAATGACGAAACACTATTATATCTTGTTAGCAATATTCTTGAATTTTCTTGCCTTACCTTTTTCTCAATTAAAGTCGACGTGAATTATATAATTGTTTTATATTCTAAGATTTATTACAAATAATACATTCAGTAATAATTTGAAATAAATTATAGGCTTTTTTGCTAAATCAAATATTTTCTTCAAAATCTGAATATTGTAGTAGCAATAATTTGAGTATTGTGTGAGACTATATTTCTTTATATATCTACATTTATATTTTACCTCACCGACTTCTGAAATATCAAAAGGGTGCTTATTTCTATAGATTTTACTTATCGAGTGCTGTATTAAAATATTGAATTTATTTTAACTCTACTTTCATTTAATCGAATTTATTATTTATAATTGACATATCAATATTTTATCGTGATAGATTTTTTAATATTTTTTATTAAATTATTATTCAGTTTTTATTAAACGAAGAATCTTTCAAAGAAAAAAAAATATTTATTTATGTGGGAAGGTAAATCTGACGTGCTTTGTATTGTTAGGAGAATAGATGTTCATTCATCAAATGGTTATATTCGGAGAAATTCTATTTCGTAACCCTGCGGTTGACCCTTATCAGAATCGGACACTGTCATTGCACATACAACTGGAATGTAATCACGTTAGTATTTTTTACGAAAATGTAAAAAAAAATATAACCAGGATTCTATGTTTAAGATATAAGATGGCATATTTTTAGCAGGAACATTAGCTATCCTTAAGAGAAAGGCACTGCATTGTTAATAATACGTAATTATACGGGTACGAAATAGTTAAAAAGAAAATCATCGATATCTACAACAGATTATTTTCTGGCTGGCTAATCTCTGAATGATATCGTTGGAATAAGATAGAATGCAAATTTAAGACCTTAAATTTGTATTTTATCGTATAAATTCAAACATGACTATGTTTGAATACTTATATAAAGGTATTCTTGAATTATGTTTGAATATATAGCTATTCTTGAACCAAACACCAGAAATATTTACAAAAATAAAGATTTCGTCTCTACTTGTGTGTCTTAAGTTGAAGACACCTTCAAAAAGCTTAAGCGAAACTTATTACTTTGTACTCACGAATTGGATTAAAAATTATCTGGGACAAGAAAGCTTAGGTTCATTTTTGTGAATAGGGATTTTAAATCTTCTGACTAGAGTAATGGTGGCTCTCCTCATGTTCCAGGAAAGAACATCCTTGTCATATGTATTTTGTAAGACCTTTCAATAAATAGAAGTATCGTGACAGTGCCATCATACCTAAAGACTTAGACTCAGTCAATTGATTGGTGCTTCGTGCTAACAGGAATAAATAATATAATTAATTGATTAATAGTCCTAATAAACATTACTCCTAGTTGATCTAATAATCTAGCCCCATTAACATTAACCAACGATGATAAAATTGTATTCTAAATCTAAAATTTTGCTAATTAGTAAGTTAAAATAGTTTAAAATATGAAAAAAATATTATTTTACTTTATTAGGTGATTGGCTAGACTATCAAGAGTTTTTGTTGTATTTACTTAACATACGAGTAGATGTAAACGTTACGTCTCCTATCATAGTCAAAGCTCAAGCAGACGATAAATGTAAACTGTTAACAACTAATATTTATAAAATGTTTAGTAATAATCATATTTTTAATAAAGTGTATTATTACAAAACCCTAGCCTTATAAGAGTCAAAGATCGTCAATCCTATCTAAAGCGGCTTATATAAAGCTTCTTATCCTCATTATATTAAAATGCCGATATCATGCCTCTTACAGCTCAATTACTGTCTTGCGTTTATTTCTAGATTTAATTTATGAATAAAAAATTACAAAACCTTGTAAATCATATTCTATCCTTATTTACTTGAAAATCATTTTGCTTAGGATTTCATTAGTTTTGAAATTCTTGTATGGGTGATATTAGTCTACATATTAAATTGTTCTAATTAAGAACTCCAAAGTGGTTGCGGTAGATTAGATGGAAAATACTGAATATATGATTTAGTATTTTCTTAAATAATCCTTTTTTATGATGCCACTATTTAAATTATATATAGTTTTCAAGGATTTCAATTCTAACAATGGCTAATTACTTTAATGGAAGTTTTTTATTAATTATTGCTATATATTTTTTATTACTAAATTGAGATTTATCAAAATTATTAACCGTAACGATGACAGCTATTATTAAATCCTCAAATGTTTCTGTAAATATAAGCATTGATTCTTATATTGGTACAAACATACATTATATATAAATAGTATATCAAGTCTACTACCAAGTCTACACAAGCCTATACGATTTTCAAAGTCGAAGAAACCGCAGAATAGCTTAGAATATATTACCATCAAGAGTTTGACTTCAAAATGTGTAAATCCATCAAGCGCTTCGCTTCTCTTAAGTTCTCTATTATCACATTCGTTTGTTTAATCTGTCTTTGCTTTGTTCGTGTTTGCTAATATTATTTAATAGGAATGACTTAGAACTAATATTAGTAGTAGTTCAGGTCTCTTGTCTTAACATATTAAAATGTTTTCATTCAAGATATTTTCAAAAATAAGTTTCGACGGGTACGGTTAAAACAAATTAATAGTTTTTTCATAGTTTGTCTGTTTGTCGGCATATCAGCATGTTTGTAAACGCATCACGTGAGAAATCTCTCATCCGTTGCAATGAATTTGTTTTTAATAAAACAAAGCAGTGTAATCAAGAATTTAGTTTTAAATTGTATTGAAATCAGACAATCTAAATTGGGGTATTTAACATAATCCAGTATTGAATTAATAATAAATAATAAAAAAAGATATATTTTTTTTTGTTCATTTACCAAACGTTATTTTTATATTCCGTTCATTCATTTTGTCTTAAATGCTCGATTGAATTGTATTTTTGTTTTACTTTTGGAGTTATGTTTATACAAATAACAGTGGAAACTTGATTCATGTTATGTAATATTTGTTAATTTTATTTTTGTTCTTTTAAATATTATTTGTCTACCAAATAATAAATAATAATTCCATTCCATATGTGTGAAGATAACTGGCGCCATTACAAAAGGTTGAGGAACAGATGCAATGAGACATAAAGAGTTGATAAACTCCGCTATATTCCTACGAATGTCTCTAATTCTTTGAAGGCAGTTTTATATAAATTTCTCGAAAATTATGGCATTCTCCCTAATAGTGAAAACCAAAATAAACGTTATTATCAGCGGTTTAAAACAAAACATCTCACTATCACATCAATATACTTCTTGCCACAGCATATTTAGATAATTTTATTTTTATTTATTTCATAGGAAGAAATTAAAAACGGTGAATTCAATTAAGTTGAATGCTGTGGTAAGGACGAAATAACTCTATTCATGATCCTCTCTTGAATTGACAATTTTTTAGGACTTAACTTACATTTAAAATATTTCGTAAGTACCAAACCTGCAAAAACCTAGCCAATATAGATTTTTTCCTTAAAAATAACGTATTCCTGGCATTTTCCAAATATATCTTAATAGATATTCATAATTCAAACCAAATGTCAACATAGCTTTTTAATCTTTATTAGGTACCATATTCCTTTAACATCTATTTTAATAAGTAATAATAACTAGTTTTTAATGATTGTCGACTTACATATCATGATTCGCATTATTTTCACTGATTAATACTACATGCCATCGAAGATATAAAAGACTTAAAAAATAGACCCAGATATTGGAAATGCCTCCTCAAAAGAATAAGCCTTTGATTAGGAGCTCGATAATAACGTTCAAAATACTTAAAGACAATAAATATTATATTCTATGGTATGAAAAAATAATGTTCTAGTAGTTATAATATTATTAGTTTCTACTTCTAATAAATTAATATTTTATTTTATAATATCTCTAACTGACTGATATATTCATCTTCCATAAAATATTCATCTTGAATTCCATAAAATCTAATATCAAAAATATGATAAATGTATTATTATTAAAAAGCAAACTTAAATACTTTAAAATTTCAAAGATGATTTTATATTGATAAATAATACCAGTTAAGATATTTTACAAAACGAAACCATACGATAAACTAACTAATAACTGGTAACAAAATTCAGAAAAACATAATATCAATTATTTGTTCTTTAAGAAAATAAATTCCTAGTAAATGCCTTATTAATTCAAAAGCTTGTGGTATATTAAAACAAATTTTAATTCATATTTTAAGCACTCAATTTATTCGTTTTATCATAAAGTTAATTTTATATTCTTCAAATTATCCAAATCATGTTTAGCATGTATGATCTTATCATAAATGCGAATGTATGTTTGTTTGTCACGCTTTCACGCGAAAACTACTCAACCGATCTTAATGAAACTTTGATTTTGGAGCTATAAGAAGTAACAAATTTTACTTTTTATATTTTTTTTAGAACTTAAAAAATTTTCAAAGATAAAAACATCGTTTGTCAATAAATCTCAAAATCTAGCTACTCCATTCTATCTAGCATTCACTACGTTGATATCTATTTCAATCAGTTATAGTTTCTTTTGAGTAGAATTTTTTCGTTTTCGTAATTTATTTATTATTAGGTGCAGGTAAAAATAAATGAATATTTTTCAATGGATACATTTATGGATACAGAACTAAGTACTTCGTATCCACGTATAGTTTTTAAATTCTCTTGAACTGTCTGGTGTACCGTCACATAAATTTCAATTAAAACTAAATGTAACCAGTATTGCTTATATGAAATCTAAATGCCCCTTTGCTATGTAACGGAACACGGCTTCGGATAACGAAATTGGGGCAAAATATATTTGGAGCTACTATTCTAACAGGTATCGGTAAGGGAAAAAGTGTGATCATACCTCGGATTCCAATTATTGCCACTCACCTTCCGTTCCAATTCAAAAGCGTTCAGTTTCCCATCAAGCTTAGCTTTGCTATTATTATAAGTAAAGCACAAGGGAAAACATTACAGGTAGTGGGAGCGCATTTAGCCATGCTGTTCTTGTGCTCAACTAGACTGTTCGCGAGTGTCTAATGCTTGGAATTCACACATTTGTACCCGATGGGAAAACTTATAATATAGTCTATAAAAATATCCAAGAATAAAACTATGAATTTTACCTTTTGAATTGTTAGAATTCGAAATGATTTATTTTTGTGACAGTTAAATAATTTTTTATATATTTTTTGTTATGATCCAATAAAACATATTTTAAGTTTTTGAGACTTTATTGTGTAATTTAAAAAAAATAACAATCCCAGCCAAGTCATAAAATATAATTATCGTTTGATTAATTTCTATCGCAACGATCTATAATACTTATTAATGAGTCAAATGCGAGCGAAGCCGCGGGTAAAAGTTAGTTGCTAATATATTTGCACGATTGACGTTTAAGACATATTTTTTGTAAATAAAACAAAATTATACAGTTTTATAAAAAATATATTTACAAAAGATATTATGTAAATTAATTAATGTATTTACATGAAACAAAATAATTCAAACAAGTTGCATTCTACAAATACCACGTGTTCAAATTATCAGCACCCATTATGAATGTATCGTAAGTTACCGAACTGTGTTATTGGGTAGCCTCAGAGTTAACTACATTGTGTGACTAGAGGAATCACGTAAACGAATTTATGAACGAACCCGGCGACTCTAAAAAGGAATGATGTTACAGCTTCAACGTTAAAATCTTGTTACTTATATTTAACGATGTTATTTAAATAAATTGTCCATCCACATAAACAGTTTTCATCGTAAAATATTTTTTAAATTTAAAATATTGAGCTGTAAGATTCATGTAATGGAAATTATAAAATAATGCAAATACGTGAAGCATTATATAAGCGGCTTAAAATAGGGTTGACTCTCTTTGAATTTATTCAGGCTAGGATTTTGTAATACTACACTTTACGAGCACAGCTTATATAAATATATATCTTATAACTCTTAATTATAATAAATCAGAACAATAAGAACAATTTTTTTATAGTATTTTCAAATATTTGCAAAAACCACAAAAAACAATCATGTTTTTTAATCTCGATTATTAAGATAGTTAAAAATTAATTAAAATTAATAAGTACCTTTGTAACAACACTACAAAAAGCAGCAGCAATATAAGAATGTTATATATATATATATATATATATATATATATATGAAAATAATATAAGTATTGTTCTTTAAATGATAAACAAAATGTTCAATTTATTATCAACTAAATATTATTAAACAAGAACAAGATTTTCTTAGCAGGAAATAACTTATATACTGAATTCTGAGCACTATTTTCAAATGTGTATTTACGAACAGGTTGAAACTTATGTGCTGCTTTATTTCGACACATTCATTGTCCATAACAGTACATAATTCGTGAAAGTGCGTACTCATTTGTGTACAAAACGCTCAATAGCCAAAACACCGTACAATTCAAGCTTGTTACAAAGTAAGCGAATAATATAACAATATTTCAGGACATCATACATTGTTATACTGAATATTGTTAGTGGTAGTATTTAGCGAAACTGTGACATTTTATGTCATCAGCAACGCGTAGGCAAAAATCGATTGATTCTATAACACTAAAATTTCAAAATAAAAAAATATTTGGAAAGATACCAAAAACTAATTTATCGAAGAGACGTGACAGCTTAAGAAGTGGTAGTTTATGAAAAGATTAATGAATGTCATGTTTTGTTAAATAGAAAAATAATAAAATAATGATTTTTTTCTTTTAAAACAGATCTCTTATGAATGTTGAATCTATTTGTGTAAAGATGTATGTAAGTAAACCCTGTTCATGAATATTAAAAAGCTAGAACTGTGACATTTTGATATTGAATAGTGCTGAATAGCTTTCAGCACTTTCAGACGTATTCACTGAAATGATTATGATTTTGTAGCAATTGAATTAATTTGTAGTAGGTTTGACATGTAATTACCTTTGGAAGGGTATTGAGGATAAAATAAAAAATCAATCAACATTATAAAGAACTTTAAAATAAAAAAAATACAAACACTGACAGCAGCTGCTGGAAGAGCTGTATTCATCCTCAAAATAGTAACAATTTTGTGGCATACAAATAACTGAAATATGTCTGAATATCATATATATCAAATTTCCTTAAGACTAAAATGATACCGTTGTGGAACGTGTTTGTATTTTAATTTCAGTTAAACATGAAAAAAAATCATAGAATCTACTTAGGTACTTAGTAATTTTTTTTTGTATATATTTATGAAACAATACTACTTATGTTTTTCTAGCGAAAAATTAAATTGTTAAATTTATTATAAACTACAACTTAAAACAAGTAGTTTTTTCTTATATTATGTTCTTTTATATAATGTAGCTTGTAATAAACCAAGAAATAACTTTTACACTGAATTCTGAAAACTGTTCAAATATAGATAGATACAAACGAGTTGAAACTTTTTTGTTGCTCTATGTCTATTCAGAAACCTTCGAAACATTCATTGTTCATAAGTACAGTACATAATTCTAGAATGTTCGTAGTCATTTGTGTACAAAACGCTCAATAAAGGCTAAATGACCGAGCAATTTAAGCTTGTCGTTACAAAGAAAGCGAATAATATAGCAATATTTCACGAGACCCTATTTTGTTATACTGAACATTGTTAGTGGCTTGATTCGCCGAAATGATGACACATCGTATACCTAGCATTAAAAATAAGAAGCACTCTTATAAAGTTCTAATATAAAGTGTAGGTTCCATAATATACAAACTAAATTTACTAGCCAACTTTGTAATTGCTTAGAATTATTATAATAAGTAACGCGTAAAAAAAATCAAATAGATATAACCCTATAAATTTAAAAAGAAAAAGTATATTGATAGATGCTAAAAAAGAATCTAACCAAGAGACTCGACAGGGTTTGACATTTAGTAGAATGAGATAAAAAAAATATGTAAGTCATGCCTTGTTAAACATAAAAAAATATTGATTATTTCCTATTAAAGTAGACCTCAAATGAATGCTGGTTTGTAAATCTGTAAGTAAGGAGACCCTGTTTATGAAGATTAAAAAGCTACAACTGTGACATTTCGGTATTGAATAGTGCTGAAAGCTTATATTCACTGAAATGATTATGATTTTGTCTATACTAAGAGCTTAGCGTTTAGTAAATAAGATTTTTTGTAGAAAATTACTTTTGGAAGACTATTGGAGATATAATCAATTAGCATTATAAAGATTTTTAATATAATAAAAAAAAAAAAAACATTAACAGCAATTGCTAGGAAGCGTTGCATCCATCCTTAAAATATTGTACAGAACAATTTGGTGTCATACAAACATTTGAAATAAATATTTCTGAACATCATATTTTTATATCGAATGTACTCAAGACTGAGGTGACACTTATATTAAATTAAAAATTTGATATCATTTTTTTAAAGACACATTATTAAATTTTAAAACAGAATTAAAAGCTAACTTTCATTTATCTGGCAATTACATAATTAAAAAATATATATTGGATTACAAAGGATTTATATTATTATACAAAGAACGCAAAGAATCCAAAAAAGTCCTGGACCTTAGTCAATAAATTGTGTAATCATAAGGCAAGCAAGAGTGGTGCTCCCTCTAAAATAATAGTAGAATCAAAAATTATTTCTGATGAGAGCGATATTTGTATCATTTTTAACCACCATTTCGCTACGATAGGTTCCCTTTTACAAAAAAGATACCAACACTATACCACAATATTCTTCACTCAATTCACACAAAGAACGAAAATACCAATCATGAATTCCTGAAATTCAAACCATGTAGTTCCGGTGAGATTGAGGCACTGATAGGGAAACTAGATTCGAATGCAAGTACTGGTATAGACAAAATTAGCACAAAAGCATTAATCTTAATAAATACAATAAAAACGACAAGCAACGCATTTTTTATAATGTTATTCGTTAAATCAGAAATTGGTTATAATAAAATTTGAAATTGCGTATCAAATGTACCTGTAGTATTCACATGTGAATAACGATGAAAAAACCAATATTTCAAAAACAATATTCAATATTTCTTAATTATAAAAAGCTAAAGCATCCCTGATGTTGTCCTAAATATTTAGTCCTTACCATAATTTTGAGTATGAATGTCTACGGATCATGTCACGAACACGACACGACTACATCACGATCATATCACGAACACATGATGACCAAATATATATATAGTTGTCGTAAAACGTGATGGACTATTGGTTCATTTCCCAAAGTGATTGATTTCTACACCGGGCGACCTTATTTTTTGTAAGTAGAATAAATGCAAGTGAATAAATTACTTAAATGGATCGCGTATTAAGTGCACCTAAAGCATTCATCTGGAATTTAAATTTTATTGCTCAAGACTGTAGACGAAAATGAGAAAAAATATAAACAGGATAATATGTAAAAGAATTTATACGGCATAAAACACATTAACTATTCTTTAGGGGATTGCATAGGTAATAAAAAGGGTAAGGCAAAAGGGAATTGCATAAGGGATAATAGGGCAAATAATGAGGTACGTGATAATTACAAATGGGATACAGCTATCAACCCACAAAGGTTTATTTCCTCGCTGATTAATCTCAGTATGATATTGCTAGGAAAAATATAAAGCAAGTTAAAGGTTATGTCCAAAAATTATTAAACCATACGCCAGAAATATTAAAACCTATTAAAAGATTTTTGCCTCTGTCTTATTTCATATTGATTTAAAATTAAGACACTGAGCTCAAGTAAAATGCCTTATTTTGAAAAAGTATTAACGAACCAGATTAAAAATGTCTGCATCAAGAAAGCTTATATTCATGTGTCCCTTGACCAAACTCAGCATAGTCCTCGTGCTCCAGCATCTAGCCTCCATACACTGTCAGTTCACCTTTTTTATGAATTTCGTATGTGAAATGCCTCTCGCCAAAAGTTTTATTAGAAAAAGAACTTCCTCGACCTTTAATTAAATAAAGGTATCGTAAAGTGTCATAACACCCAACGATGACGGTTTAGAGGCAGTCAATTTAATTGATTTTGCGTTATTATAGTATAACAATTTGATATTTAGTAAAAAGTACAAAATGTTATAAGTAAAAATTTTATGGAAGGAAGGATGGAAGAATCTTTTTGATTTATTATTAGTCCAAACAAGTATTACTGGTGGTTGTTGTAAATCTATTTCCATTAACATTAACTTACAATAATAATATTGTATTCAAGACTTAACTTATGCTGATTTGTAAGTTAAAATAGTAATAAAATCCTTTGAAAATATATATGTTTACGTTTGAAAATATATACATGTATAGCTATGTAAATTTTATTTAAATATGAAATAAATAAAAAATAAACAGATACGAGCAGGGATTCGAACCCGCGACCTCTGAGAAACCATCCTGTCACTCTACCAATTGAGCTACTAGCAATATATAGTAATTAGGATAAATGAAACTAATTTAGTTATATAGTATAGCGAATATATTTGTTATAAATTCCGCGTAAGTCTTGATGATAAAATGAAAATAAAAAATGATGCTGTATTTAAAATATACTGACGAGGGTTATATAAAACCTACAGTGAAAGATATTTTGTTAAATTGCCTATTTTGCTAATTATGTTTAAGGAATTTTATTCCAAAAATAATACAGATTTACTTACATGAGAATAACCTAATAAATTTAACAATTCAAATCCGCCTTAAAAGTACTCAGTTAACGGAATATAACATTATAATAGTTTATTGTTTTAATAGTTGCAAAAGTGGGTGTTCTGTAAAATATATTTTGAGAGTTGAGACTTAAATCCATTATCTGAGTTACCATTTTTTATAGAAGTGGGTAATTTGTTATAAAGTTGTGCTCCATCAAAAGTAATATTTTTTTTTGCAAATTTGGTAGAACTAGTAAACTTGGTCTACGAGTGCTACGAGTACTGCTGTTTTATGAATGTCAAATTAGAATGTATCGATTTACTAATATATTTTTTTAATAAAAATACAAGAATTATAAACATAAAGTTTTCGTAGGTTCATTGTTTGTTTCTTTATAAAGTTTAATTTATGATGTCAAAGGATGATACCGTAAAAGTATTTTAATTATTTTATTTTGTTTTCTTTAAAGTTCCTGTAGTTTTGTTTTGTCAGTGTTACCTCAAATTTCAATTAAATACAATAAATGTGATTTTACTAAAGAATTGTAAATATTATACTTTATTTTCTTAGGTTAACATTTTATAATATTTAACAGTGACCCAATTAGGGAAGAAAGTTTTTTATGTATGTAGTCTATTTGATATTTAAAAGTTAAATGATTAACATTTTTTTTTTGGTTTAATTCTGGAAAAGAATTCAATATTTTTCGAATGTACGAGAGTATTATTTCTGTTCTCGGCGGGCCACCAGTATTCGACGTATACGTTAGATATACTAAAAAAAAAACTTAAATCTAATTCGACGGCTTTTTCAAAAAATCTAATCAATGTTTCGTACTTTCTTATTATTTAAATTGTACTGTGGTGCAGTTAAGATTTTAGAAATTAACTTAATAAACTTCGCCACCATGTCGCTAAAATCAATATGTACGAGTATATAATGCTAAATTTAGCGAGGCAAATAGCTTGGCTATAGCTCAATTGGTAAAGTTACGTAGTACATGGTTTCCGAGAGGCCCAGGTTCGAATCGGTTTATTTTTAGTATACATACATAAATTATAGATATCTCGTGAAAAAGAAAATAGAAAACTGTACTACTAATCTATCTACTACGTTTTAGATTGCAGTAGTCCTGTTAAATATTTCTCTCACGCTTACGTTTAAAAACAAACATGACGCTTGCGATACTTAAAATCTAGCACAGGTTGGTTGTAATTTACGAGTAAACTTATCAGAAACTTCCTTTATTAGTGTTAATTAAAATTTAAATTCATTTAATTCTCGTATATTATCATATGTCAAGCCACATAATCAATAAAAAGTAAACTTTACATATTTGAATAAAGAACCTACGTTTTTTGCGATAATCGTTAAACATCTTTAAAATTTCAGTATTTATTTAGCTAATTAAATGTTTTTTTAACAGAACTATGGAAACGTGGACCAAAATATCGTTTATATATTTTAGACGAGAGTAGATTTCGAACGTTTCATTTAGAAGTATTCTTTGGTCTCTCGGATCTAAAAAAAAAACAGGTGATGTTAATACCGTCTTTTCATTTTTTAATTACATTTAATAACATTTACATTATAAAGCACTCCAAAATTATCTTCTTATCTTATCTTCAACCCAGCAATTAAATAGAAATTACTTTTTTTGTATTTTCTCATTTCATTTTCCATTCTTGTTATAACCTTAATAAGTAATGGCAATTTTATTTCTTAGACTATCGATATGAATTTAGTAACCTTCTAACAATTGCGGATATGTAATAAATCTACTCATTGATGCCTTTGTCTGACCTGCCACTAAAAATTATCGCTCCTACTTATATTTATAACTCTATTTTTACTAAACAATGGATAGTTTATTTAACTTTTGTACTTTTATTTATTTTTGTGATGATGAAAAATCTTCAAACAGAAACTCGAGACATCTTACTTGTTACTGTAAGTGGCAGGTTACTTTTATTTCTTTTGCCTTGATTTGCTTCCTTACTCAATTTTACTATTTTTACGTTTCTACTTTTATAGCTCGTAGTTACTTTAAAAACTGATTTGTTAATAATTTAAAGTAAACAGTTTATTTATGTGCAAAACAAAAATCAATAAATATTTTCATTTGATTTGAAGGTTCTAAAATTATAAAAGGAAAAAATTATTCCTGAATTTCCTGAATTTTCAAACAAACTAGTTAGTGTCCATTCAGTCATTTAATATGTCGTGATGAGCGGCTCGTAATTCTATAAATATCCGGACGGAGCCGGAAAAAACGGATTAAAATTGTCACGACAATGGCTGTAAAGGCAACGGTAATGGCAGTTATGTGAAAAGTGATGCATTTACAACTTATTGATTCTACCTTTTGTTTTTTGCCCGCGACACATAATTAAATTGTTCCAGACACAAAGAATATAGCCAAGAAAATGTAAGAGTGCTGTCTACTTGCCGACTACAAAGTAATCAATTGCCGAACTTTAATTAAACAAAATCGTTAAAAAAAACATATTAAAAACACAATTTTTTAACAAAATTTTTCTTAACCACTAATTTAATTAGTATAGAGACTAAACATACTTTGTCTTTGTGAACGACAGCAAATTTAACAAACTATACAGTAAAATGACTAACCGATGAGTTGTCAACCTTTTAATATTTATTATTCTAAATGCTCTTCTTTGTCATGTGAAATCGTAATGAGGGATAATATATTTTAAATAAAGCCAATATTATTCTGTTATTCGCAACACGTTCTGCGCCAAAACGTGTCTTTAACCTCTTATATATATGTAACAAAACAGACAGACAATATTTCAAGCCTTTATTACCTAGTTTGAGAAGCTGTAAGAAGCCTTTAACGTGAGCCGGAGATAAGATTTTGTGTATATATTTGTTTTTTTACTAGTACATTACATATTGCGTTATTTAACTATAAGTTTGTCTATTTGACACGTTGACAACTTTCCTTTGTACGTTTTCACTTAGAGTCTGTTACAAGAAACTTGCAAAGTAAACGTTCTGCAATGATAAATTTATATAGTCACAACTAACCAGTAATATGACAGTGGATCTAAGTATTTATTTAAGTTTATATTTGTGCAATTAAGTGCATTCAGAAATTTCAGTTTCTCTTTGTTAGATTTAACGAAGACATAATATTTTATTATATTTATATTATATTTAACATAGAGATAAACTTTCATCTTTATTGCATTCAACACGGTTGGCTAGTTTGTTTTATATTATAGACTATTTATAATCATCGAAATAGATAATATTACGAAAAATATTTTATATAATCAAACGTAAAAACATATCATATTCAATTTACTGATTAACTTTTATTTTTACTATAATTAATATTATCTGTCATAATACATGTTTGAGAAAATATATTTTTTAAATTTTCGCTCCGTTACAATTTTAGTAAATTCGTGTAGTATTATTTGTTTTCAGACAACGACAGAGACAAGGTTATTAAATAAATTAAAAAATTCCACCGTCGTCTTCGTACTTCGCTTACCTACTATTACTGTTCGAACTATCTTCTTTTCCATTAATCAAGTAAATAGTGTTTGAGAAGTTAAATAATCCGAATAGACAGTAGATTCCGTTAAGTTATTACTATATTTTTAATTTATTTATTTTTGTCGGATTTATAAATCTATTAAAACATGTTTACTATTAATAACTAATGTAGCGGTGACGATGAGTGTATGAAAAGTTTTCAAAAGCATTTTCTTACTAGTGGTGCACAAAAAAAGTGGAACATTACATCTATGACGGTGAAAATATATTATGTAAGTATCGACTCCCATACTATTGTCTAAACAATGAACGTGCAGAGAACACCAACTTAACAAAGCGAAAAGAAAACGTGAGAAGGAATTACAACAAATAATATTATAAAATTTTTGGAAGATACGGAAAAAAATAAAAATGGATATTTTACTCTAATAGATTAATCAATATCTGACATCAGGGAGAAAAAAAAAGTGGAGCACCTTCGACAATTTTTGAGGTATTCCTTCTTTGCCACCTAAATCCTTTCTGGGATTAACCGCAACTCAAATAAAAATTACAAACTCGCAACTATTAGGTTTTAGCTTATGCCGGAGAACTTCTACCTCCCGGACGTTGTCAGCACGAAAACGACGTGTCTTATCCGAATCTGTGCGACATGCCAGCATCTCCACGAGTTTTCAAAGGTCTTCCGTTGTATCTCAAAACCTCCCAATAATGAAATACTTAGATTTTCGAACCATCCAGAGCTCATGTGCTCCCAATGTCATAGAATCAGCGAACTCCGATGGCAAATCAAGGAGCATGAAAAATCAAAATTGAAAAAGCAAAAAACAACACGGATCCTATACCATTGGCCAAATATAGCGTCTGTGACAAAGACCTCCTTGGTTTCCGCTTGACAATAATATACTATATTGAACAAAAAATATTAACCATGACGGTATTAGACAAGTGATCATTTTTAAATTATATTTTTCCCGCTCAAATTACGGAAAATACATAACAATACATAAACAGAAAAAAAATCTATAAAATAGCCTTACATATTCGTATGGAGAGTGCATCCATAAAACATTCATAAATACCACTTTATACGGGAGTAAGGAGTGCTAAATCAGCTGTTTATTAGCCTTTATGGGAAAGTATAAGTTAGTAAGAGTATATTTTCGTGGAATGAGAATAAATGTTTTTAGATTATATCGATAAAATGTTATTACCACATTAATAATATAGAAACTAAATCAACTTTTACATAAACTGTGCTTGAAATTGAAACATAATTTCGAAATATTTTTTCTTTCAAAAATAGTCAGTGTATAGTTCTATTAGTTCGTCTAAGAAAATTTGAATTAAAGTTTTTGAACTTGATCAAATTTTAAATAATTTAGTTTAGCTTGACAAGAAAATTATGAGTTTGGTATTACCTAAAAAAACAAATAAGCATTTTCCCTAAATAATTACGTATATTTAAATTTAGCAAATGTCACAGAGTAAGATTTAAAAAGTGCACGATTCTATTATGCCGTCTTCTAGTACGTCACTCTTAAGCCTATCAGTAAAAAGAAGCTTTAAGTGGCTTTTTGACCGTGTCTGTGTGTGTGTACAATATAATATTTATTTAAAATAAAAATATAAATAATACTTTCTTATTACCTTCCATGTAGAAAACTTAACTTATATATAAATAAAACATATTTGTATGTTATATATTATAGTATTTTTAAACATTTAAAATTACTAAAAACTTATGTGGCTCTCAAATTGTCAAAACCTGTATATATATTTTTTTAAATTTGCCACATTTAAACGTACAATAATTAATGAATACTAGTATAATTTTACGTCATAATTATCAATATACTAAAGTAGAACAGTATAAAATAACAAACCATTGTTATGTTCAGACTCTCTTGAAATTTCTAAGCTTTTATAATCCGTTTTGAGAAGATCTGTGCCAACTTTTCCAAGCATTTAATTCACTCTTTATCCAATTCTAGAGTAATGTGTCAAAATACAAATGGTTTACGAAACTCGAGTTTTGTAAATCTTCGAAGATTAAAGGCGTATTAATGTTATTTAAGTTCTCATAAATCTTCAATTACGCATAATTAAAAAAAGTAAAAATAGCACCAGAAAAAAATATTACATAACCTCATGAAGACTTTTTTTATGACTTAATAAAAATAATAATTATTAAAATATTTTCTCTCAGCAGTAAAAATTTGTGTATTATAATTGCGATTTTTTATTAATTGTAAGCTTAATATTTCTGTAATAAAACAGTGATATATTTAAAACACTTATATATTCTGCCTTCATTCAGTATAAATTTATATAAACTATATTTGATCATAATATATTTGCTACATACATAAGACTTCCCATAATAAATTATATCTTAATGATACGATAGATGGCAAAACCGCACGAAGGAAACATTCATACAAAACACTTTCATAAAAGCAACAATATATCTTAACACATAATTTTAAAAATATAAACATTCGATTGTCTGTCAGCGTTTTCATTCTTAAGAACAAAATTAAATAACATTTATTTAATTTACAAAACACGACGACAAGCATTATATCGAAACTCAATTTTGAAACGGTTAATAAATTAAATTGATTAATACTTTTACATAATATTATTGTACAAAAATAAAGATTTGATGTATTGTTTTTATTTGAATTGACGTTTTTTTTACTCAAATCAAACTTTAATGGTTATAAAGTAAAACTTTCGTTATTAGTGCTTATGAATTTAATAAATATATATTTTTATATAATATGAGGACTAAGTAAATATTTTTGTACGATTTGTTCGTGTTACATTATAAAAAGTTTTTCTCTTTAAACTTGTACCAAACGAAATAACAAACCTTTTCATCCAAGGCATTTTACCGACAATGCTTGACTCGCTTTAGGGAATATTTTACCTTTCTTCGTAAAGGCAACAATGGAGTAATGTATTTACGAAATAAATGTTAACGATCACTCAGCCGTCCAAAACATGTTGAAATTTTACTTTCATGTAAGCACTTAACTTTTTTAGTGTAATTAAAAATACGTTAATGCGTACTTACTTACGTAGGCCTATAATTATTAAAGTTCAAGGTAAAAAAGTTAAAGGTAATTAAGCTAATAAGATCATTCAACATGATTGTAATTCAAAACTTCAGTTGTCAATACACGATACCTGAGAAGATTTTTTTACTTTTACTTATTTCTCTGTACAGACCAACATAATTGTATGTACCATCGTTGGATTAATAAATCTGCAGTTAAAAAAAATGTATTTATATATAAAATATACTATTGTATTTCTATTGAATAATATTGTTATCGGCTGATTATTTTCATATAAAGTTTTATAAAAACTACAATTAATTTGTTTTTTTTTTGTAATTATGTTATTTGACATGTCATAAGTCATCACGTATTATAAGTATTTATCCAATATCCCATTGAATTGAAGAACGAATTAATGTAACTAATGAAGGATTTATCAGTAAAATTATCATTCTCATGATGACATGAAAATACTGAATGGACGGTGAGACTAAGAATAGGTGCGTTTATTCTTAGCTCTTTGAATTTTGTTATATCAGATAAAGATTTTGAGCTAATTTACGTTTCAGAAAATTTTGTGTTAAATAAAATATGAACGATTGATCCACGAATCATTTTTAATTCCATAAGGAATATCATAAATTCATCATATAAATGGAATAAATGATCTTTCTTCTCTAAATATATTTTTTGTTCTGATCTAATAGATTAAACTGAACTAGATTTTTTTAATATTTTTTTTGTGATACGGTGGATACGGATTTTGTGTGACGACAAATTACTTCAAAGTGAAGCAGATAAAGTCACTAGCTAGCCTAAACTATCTAGTCTTGAGCCCAACTGTAGCTAATTAATTGTCAATCTAACAATCTGGTATATCCAGGGTTACTAGCCCCTTGTTCAAGTCAAGTGTAAATCTAGACATTTAATCGCTTTTCGTCTCCTAGCCTACCAGCTTTTCTTTAACACTTTTTCAAGTATATTCATAATGAAAAAGTGACAGGAGTTGGATCGTACCTTCTTCTCTGTTAAAGTAACCTAAATCTTAAAATTATGATATCGTAAGAAAACATTATTATGGAATTTAATAATGTTTTGTTCTATATTGGTTTAAATTGTTTATTTTTTTTTCAATTGAAATCTATTGCCAAACATCATATTTAAAATTTTAATTTTTAATATTGTTAGTTTTATAGTATTATATGTTTAGTTTCAATTTACATAATATACGTATTTATATAAAATTTTTCCCTAGTTTTACTTTATACATTTGCAAATTTTTAATTTATGGAAATTGTATATATAAGTAGATAAATAAATTACAAAAAATAGATTAAGCTTACTGTTTCTCATTGCTCTGCACTGATTTAAGCTACACGAATATTTCTCCACAAATGAATTCAGCAATACAATATTCAAATTTGTACTCAAGAGCACAAATGAATGAAAATATACAGTCTGTTTTATTTTTGTATTAGATAAATAATCTCAATGCTTGATTTAATTATGGTGAAAGCTTTTTAGACTAAGAATAGGTGTAAGTAAACAATAGACTCCTAGGCTCCTAGGTTAGGTATGGTATTCAAATAAAAATACTTACACCCTCTTCTTGACAAATAGTTTTGAACTTTGCTGATAATGGCGTGGCTCTGAATAAAGGAAATATATATTTTTTTAATTTAACGTTTCGTGATTCATATGACGATACAAATACTGCTTTATTTTCAAAACAATCTAATAATTTCGACAGGAAGAACCGGCTTCGAATTAATCAATCATAACATAGCGAGTTTGTGCATACCCAATGACAAAAAATTCTCCTTACGTCACCACCACTTCTCGTTCCGTCTTAAAATTTTAAGAGACCACACTCGTTTTACCAGGTTTAGAAGAAGCTTTGTCCATAACAGCTAATCACATCAATCAAAAGATTCGTCAGGTGTCAAGTTCGATTTTAAGTCATAAAAAGTGCAATGGCTCTAAAAAGTTCTGTTATTTAATAGTACAAAAGTAGGGCGATTAAAAAATTTGTTCAAATATATTTTCACTTTTTAATATAATGAAATAAACCATATAATATAACATTTTCAAATTGCAATATTTCTTTAAAAAAATTGTTTTCTTTGTGTCCAAATTCAATATGGTTTTTAGGTGTCACTTAGCTTTATTAATTAAATAGCATAAATGACTGCGCTACACTAATTAAGTACGGTGACAGCCGAGGATCAATAAAAAAAAACAAAATTATAAAAATACTTTAATTAAAATTACAAATTTAAGTTATGAACTAAAATAATAACTTCTTGCTCGATATTAAAATACAAGAGTGACTTATATTTTAAAATTAATTATAATGAAAAAATATCTGAAATGCAGTAATCATATGAAATGCAGATTCAGCTTTTTGATTGTTATAATTCTGATACAATGAATTCTTGTAAGATATAATGTGATTCTAATATAATGTACAATGTACATATTACACCATCGCTTGCTAAGCGGTTCCCGCGATGCATGGGAACATAACTTCAAACAAACATTAATCATTATAAACATTTATATTTAACAAAACAATACTTGTACGTTTGTTCCTTAACTTACTTATTCCAACAGAATATTCCTCATCTGTCGGAAATAATGCTGACTGATTGCAAGTTTAACGGAATGCTTTGTAAATACTTTATTTGTATTTATTTTGTTGGCGTCTTAATATGTCGATAATTAATTTTCGGGCTTAATTCATGGATAGTATATTATATTAATATATAAGTATATATAGATTTTAATATAATATATTAAACCTTAATTAAAATTAGAAAAAGTATTTAAATTAAGCATATTTCATTGTTTTTTTTTCTATAATGTATCTATATATTCCCTTTTCTTCAGACAAAATTTTTTTGCAATCTTTTGACGTAGTTTTGGTGTTTTTTTTTAAAATTTTGCCGATTTAATAGCTATAAGCTAAGGTTTACTTAATGTTAATAAATAAATCTGCTCACTCCGTGGATGGAAAGGATAGTTAAAGAATTTATTAAATATTTTTGTGAGAAAAGAAAATTAATGATTTTCTTTTAAGTTGGGTATTTTTTTCTAATCTAAGAAACGTCTTTAGTAGGACAGAAAAGGCAGGAAAACTTTCAGCCAAATCTAAAAAGGTTGGGTTCAAAAGTTGTCGATTTTGAATGGAATACCCCTGATTTTAATGTCATAGTTTTAAAAATGTAAATAAAGAAAACTTAAAAATAATAATTAAAACATTGACAAATAGTCAACAAACCAATCTAAAACATGAGGTAATTCGTTAGAGGCTTAATAGTTTCTACTAAAATAGGATCGTTGCTAAGTTCATGTTTAAATATTAATTTATTTTAAAATAAAAATATATAAATTAATTGTTTACTTAAAAAATATAGTTGTGCTTAACTAATGGTGTCACATTAGCAATTAAGGTAAAAAAACACTAAAGCTGGCTAATTAAATAGATCAAAATCTAATCAACTACACGCTTATCATGAACTGTTCAATTCCAACGTTTATCCGAGTCATAACTCAGGAGCAGACGTCAATATACAATTAATTCGTAGCATGATTCCCGAGGATTTTTTTGTGTGGGAATATTTTATTTATATTCGGAATCGCATATATTTTCAATTTGCTCAAAATGCATTATTTATAATATTACTATTTTTCCACAGATTAAAATAGCAATATATTTGTTCATCCATTTTTATTGTTATAGCTTCACACCTGACAGCTTTATTGCCTTGTACCTGTAAATAAAACTGCTCTTAAATGTTTTAATTGGTTGCATTTTGAGTAAGTAACGTAACATTAAAATGGACGTGAAACATATTCGCTATATGCGACGCAATTATGCTCTGTTTTATTTTAAAATTTAATGATTCATTTTCAACAAATATTTCGTCCTTTTTATATGCACTAACTAGTTTAAAATGTATATCTATTATATAAGTAATATTATAAAGAGGTAATATTTTAATTTGTTTTTGTATGTATTCACACAAAAATTACAGGAACGAATTCAAAAACTTTCAACATTAGAAAGCTGCACCTATATTGAGAGATAAAGGCTAAATAATAATTAAAAAAATGGGATCCCTAATAAATGTTACCCAGGGTGTGAAAAAATTAGTCTTAAAAATGTCATCGCTTTTGCTGCGAAAACTATAAATAATGAACAAAAAATGTTCAACAATAATCAAGAACATATCAATATCTACAACAATATTTTCAATACCATATATCCAATTACTGTAGTTATGCCACTATAAGTACTTTTTTATATTTTAAAAGTTGATAAAATTGTCGACAACAAATAATATTGTTTGATTAAACCATACTATTTGTACTTCTGTATTAAGCCTTGTCTCATTAAATGATTTACAAAGTGTGTGTTTTTAAAAAAAAAAAAATGTTTTGTTAAAGATTGTTTCAATACCTGTAACATAATTTATTTAAATCACATTCAAAAAATATAAATAAATTAAAAATGTCAATCCGAAAATAATAATAATAATAAATGAATCTGGCGTAGGTGGCCCGGCGCAGCGTAATGAATAACGCTTTTAATAAATATCTATACTTCAGAAGTGTATTTGTTGTGAGTGTGTTGTGTCTTCGCGACCAAAGTCGCAGGCAAGAGCTAGTATATTTATAATTCCCGTCAGTACATGTATAGCAACATTAGAATTTTAATATTTTTAATGGAAATAGCATGCATAAAATTTTGTAAAATAACGATATTCTATGGGACCAAAGTTCTAAAAGTGGAATAGAAGTGAATAATCAATACCTATCATGTTGATAGTTCAATCAACAGTATTAATTTCATAAAAGGTCGTTTTTAATTCAATTAACTCTATGAAATAAAATTCAAAGAATTTAAATACAAAATGAATATTTATGTTGAATGGTCAGTTTAATTAGCCACAGTAGAATTGATCTATTTATTATTGTAAGCAATTTGAAGGAGGAGGTTTCCCAGTAAATAGTTATTTATTTCTAGATATTTGAAATCATTAATATCTTAAACTTATAATTCGATAATTGTTAATTTGTTACATTTGTTAATGATATTCAAAATCTTTTAAAAATAATGTAGAACAGCAAAGTAACTACATGAGTAGGTAAATGCAAAATTGCAAAAATAAAATAAAAACGAATTGGAAAATATTTACTGAGGAAACTGGAAGAGGTAAGTCTCAAAGGATCGACTTTAGCTTAATTAATCAAGACAGTAAATATGTTACCTTGAGATTGCCACTGCTTTTGAGGCTTCATTTACTGAGTCCCGGTCACCAAAACTAAAACTTCAAACTCTGCAACTACCGTGACTCAGATTTATTGAACTTACTCAGATTTATTGAACTTAATGTTTTTTATTTACTAATGTTTAAATAATATAAATGTTTATATTTCCCTGTAAATATAATACTGATGTCGATAGCATGATTGACTATGACTATTGATTTGTTACAAAAATGAAATGAGTTTTATCTGACTTTTATTATCGACCTGAAATACTCGACTATTACGTTATATTCTTGAGTGGGATATTTAATGAAAATATATACATAAATCGGCACATGTCTCATAAAATCAAACCTTTACAAAACTTTTTTTTTTCTAATAATAAAGAATAAATTTAAATGTTAACATTAATAAATTAAAGTACGAACACGATGTTTTGAATGTTTGTCTATCTATCAGACTACTACTAGGAACGCAAAGAAGTTTTAATTCGTAGTCATTGACTTTAATTTAGTTGTAATTCAAACAGCACTGACAATTTTATTACACTTTTTAGCTGTTAAAAGACCCATGAAAAGTTTTTTATACTGCAAAGTTTACTAAATGTAATTGAAATGACAAGTATTATATGATATTATGCTAAGTAAAAAATAAAAGTATTTTTTTAAAAAGCATGTTATATATTTGTATTTTTAGGCTATACGAAAAGTACGTACTTATAACGAATCTGTAAAATTCCATTGCTAAAAGAAGTCATGAAACAATTACATATATAGACGTAATACCTGGTACCAATTTTCGACCCTTTCCTTAGTATTCTCGACTCGTCCATTTATAAATTACACTTTCTGGAGGCTGTCTCATCCCTTTATAGGGCTAGGAAACCCAATACATTAAACTTCATGCGAATTTCGTTCATTGCTTAAAAAATACCTACAATGTTAAACACTTTTGTATATATAAAAGTGTTAAAGACAACTCAACAATAAATGAAATCTTAAATTGCTACTCATTAAAATCTGACCCCTTACCTCAATAAGAACTTTTAAGATCGTAGATTATATCCTCTAATAGCAACATAAGCTCATCAATCTACTTTTCATAACAAATAAAAACAATCATGTGTTTAGACCTTAATCTTCCTTCGCAAAATATCCGGTTCCTTAAGAGAGTTACACCAAATTAGTTAGTTTCACTAAAGTCAGAAGAGCCTCATAACGTGTCCTAATTATAATTATTTAAATATGAAACTAAATTCATACCTCTTACGCAATAATTTCAATACAAACTGCGGTGGTATAAAAGAGATAAAAATAGTTTTTTTCTTTTCGGTTGCAATGTGTTATTATATCGGTTTTTGAAATAATTAATAATTATAATAACTTTCAAGTAGGGTTAGACCACAATTAAATTATATATTTTTTATTTTTTTTTTGTATTCTTCATTAGTTCATATATTGTTTTTTAAGATGCTACTAGAATAACATTTTTTTTTTAATAAATTGATTGCTAATCAATATTACGATGTAATTGCGTTAGCTGATGTCGATAATTACGATATAATTACGTTAGCCGATATCGATAAAAATGCTGTTTTAAAAGTAGATAATATAATGTTAAAGAAAACTATCATTCGAATATAAATGCAATAATATTACTTTCACAACAATAATTTTACTGAAACAAAATTAAATAATTTAACGAAAAAAATAAGCTTCAATATTCTATCTACATCACACGTTGTTTTCTCTTTCACTTACCGCGTCGGTAAAAATTACAAATCTGATCTCACATTAAAAGCCCCTAAAGGATTCTCGTATGAGGCAATAAAGTTTTAAATATGTTCGTTATGTTTACAGATAAGAAAGGGTGAATTTGATCTTTTCCCCCGCGGAACGTGCTGTGAATGATAAAGTATTTACACAGATTTTATCGAACTGGTTGTTAAAATTACATATTATGGTCTTATACTTATATTTATAATTTTAAGATGACTTATCATACTAGACACCGGATGATAATAAACAATAAATTAATTTAATTTTTTTTCTTTTACAATTTAATTACAATGATATTTTTTAAATACACCTTTTATGGATGTAAATGTAAAATTATAAGATGATATAAATTATAAAGTTTCAAAAAACAAAAAATAAAGAAATTTTGACCATTGACATGATATAATATTGACAATGAAATAGTATCCAGCTTGTAAGAGGATAATTAAAAAAAGTCTGACTAAAAGTTTTGCTTTTTTACGTAAATTGATATAAAGCTAAGGGGCACTTAATAAATATTGCAATTTACACCCGTCAATGTCCTCTAAGTGGTAGTGAATCAGAAAATGATTTAGGTTTATGTAAGAAAGAAATGGGATTTTAAAATTATTTTTTTATGACAGTTTTCATCTTGTTGTAACACCACCAGCATACATATTAAGATTTATAGTATCTAGGTCTGTCAAATAATATCTTCTCATGACTTTCTATGTACATATATAAAAAATCTCTACATATATAAAGGAAGATGTCCTGACTGACTTACAGACGACGGACAGAGTAAACCGCTAGTCGAGGGGTAAACCGCTTAGAGCAGTGCACTAAGAGGGGATTTTTCTTTAACGACCCTTGTAAATTAAAAATAGTTCATTTGATTTTATGGGGTTGGCTAAAGCTCTCTTAAATAAGGGTGGAAACCAATATGCGAAACTTTTTATATTTAAAGCCATGCTTACGAAAATCGATATTTGACCTACTCAAATATCGATTTCAGAAATAAAAATACTGTTATAATTTTTTCAAATAATATATTATTAAATAAGTAGACTCATATTGATACATAATTTATATTTTTTTTTAATACCTAGCTAGTTACGAACTAAACAATTTAATAGCTTTTCAAAATAACCATAGAAATAACTAAAAACTTTTCAAAATAACCATAGAAATATGTGATGATTCTACACACACATTCACGCCCACTTTTTTTAGTGATGTATATACGGAAATATTTAAAATGAAGGCGCACCAAACGCAATATATGCTCTTAGAGCATTGAAGATACATGATGTTCGATATTTAATAAAATGCGGACTATTGAAGAATTATATGACCTTTCAAGTATTATATACAGGGTTGTGTTTTTTGTTTCAACGACGGGAAGGTTTTCTGACACCAAAACTTTTCATTTTATTTCATTCGTGGTATTTCATTAAGCTACGAGAGTAACTATGTCTGTCATACGCTATATTAAAATATCTTATCAATATTACACAGCGTAATATTTCAATGTCCATGTACAATCATTCCACCAAAATAATAATAATATATTATATTTTTTGAGAATTGCAATCTAATTGACAAAGTGGCAGCCCTAATCCGATATGATATCCCAGCTTACAAGAGTGGGTCGCCATATAAGTATTCTCTTGACAAGAGAATAAATATATTTCACATGTTATATAGTTAGTCCACTCGAGATAATAAGCCAATTCAACATGAATACAACGTATATAATATATAGTTTGTGAATTCTTTACACAGTTCTAAAAATACATGTAGTTACAATTTATATAATACTGATGTTTGTACATTAAAATAATTTAAGGATGCAATATATTTTTTTTTAATTTATTTTTATTTACATATAATTTGTTCATGTTTTAAGTATTTCCAAAATATAGTACAAAACTGTAGTAGGAATAAAGTAGGACTAATATTCTGTTACTTAATCTCTGATACAAAAGCTTGTATACTTTTTTGATAGTACGCTAATATTACATAAACAATTATTTTGGTAAGAGCCAAAAATCTCGAACTTTCTAACTTTTCTATCAATGTAGTCTACAGTTCAAAGTCTCATTTTGTTAAGGATAATCCCGCTCAAAATTTCTCATTGTGTATAATATAGAAACTAAAGAGATGACTAACCATCCTTTAGAAAATACATTTTAATATATTCAGAGGAATATGAAATGAAAAAGAGTTAACTTAATGAAAAAGAGTTAAAAATTTGTTAATCTTTATTTCTTTAAAAAGTTACATTTTTGGCCAAAGTTCCTTATATTTACATAACGTATTGTACGAAAGTCTTATTATATGAACGTTTTATGAAATAAAGATATTTTTTACGCTCTGAAAAAGATATTAAAAGAATAGCAAAGATAAACATAAAAAGACTCAATTGCTCCCATAAGCAAACAACAATAATTAAAAATACTAAAGAATATTTCTGATATCAAATGTGCGAATTAAAAAAATAACAGAACAAAATAATATACTGTCGAGGATTTTACTTTCAAACCTTTATGGGTATAAAGGTTTGAACTCGAATTCCCCCGAATGCTATGATTTATTATGAATTAATATTGTGAGCTAAAACATGAGACGCCAATATATATACTCACTGGGGTAGACTTTAGGGCAACTTATTCTAAATTAGTAAATGTTCTAGTAAAATATAAAATTTTAATTTATTTTTTTTACATTACACTCCCCAAAATGTATCTATAGAATACTGAGCGGGTCGCGACTCTACGTCTGTGTTCGAGGCTATGGAGTTGAGCGTCAACCAGCTCAGGGTCGCCAATCAGCCTCTTAGCTCGCCTCTCAATTGAGTCCAGAGTTGCAAGATGACATTTTGCGGCACCAGCCATTATATGGCCGCAGTAGTCCACACACGACCGGATCTGTATTTTATAAAGTACTAGCAATTGTTCCGGTGTGAAGAATTGTCGGATCCTCTCAAGAACGCCAAGCTTGCTGGCAGCTGCTCTTGCTCTAGACTCAATAAACCGACCAAAGTTAACGTTAGAGGAAATCTCTATCCCTAGCAAGTGAAGTCGGATACTGTATACCAAAGATACATTTTGGAAAGCAGGAGTCAAGGTGAAAGGACTCGTTTTGGTGGTGAATAAGTATTCTTTCTTGTACTTGATTCTTAGTGGCCTGAGTACTCGGCAGGTATCTTTCCACAACTGTGCTGTCGTCGGCATACCCATAGATGCCGGGTTTGAGCAGATCGTTAATATGCAGTAGGAAGAGAGTTGCAGAAAGAACAGACTCCTGAGGAACTCCGGCATTTATTGTTAAGAGCTCTGACGAGCACCCGTCAACAACCACTTGATTATAAAACACGATTGTTGCACAGTCAATTAGACCAGGATATATACCGTATGCTGAAATCTTGCTTATAACACTCGCATGCCAAACCCTGTCAAATGCCTTCGAGACGTCTAGAGAGTCTCGTCTACCTTTTTTGGGCACTGGCTGCACGTAAGCAAGCTTCCAAAATTTCGGCACTATTCCAGTCTTGAAAAAGAGGCGATACAGACGTGATAGGAGACAACTCAGCTGCACATGTCTTGAGCAGAATGGCTGGTATAACATCAGGACCACTGGCTTTATTCACCCCAGACGACATAATGCTTTCCATACCTCTTTTTTTGTAATGCAGATTTCTTTTTATCTTTATTTATTGTTTTTATCTTTATTGTCTGGAACATAACGTTTACGTTTGTTCGCTGTACTATTAGAAAAAAATGTTTTATAATATTTTTAAATAAATTTTGTTCTTTCTTCTCTTATTATTAAACTGGTTTTTTTTATTTGGCTTCTTCACCTTTATTTCATAATATTCGTATACAAACTTTATTTTTGGTAATAAAATAAAACTTTGTTAAAATGCCCCATTGTAAATGTGTAAAAAACGTGTAAATACAACAAATAGAGAGCCTATATATGTCTGATGATGAATTTGACGCTTAATTTTGACCACCTGCGAATCTTTTTTATAAGATTCGCAGATATATATTATAAGATTCGCATTAAGTTATACGTTTCAGTGATAAGCATTTTGTAATATTAAATTGTCCTTTATTGCTCTGAAGAGCAAATGTCTTAGGAGGAGACTTTATTGATTAATTTTTATTTTAATATTTGAATTTACAATGATCTCACCTTAAAATAATATTAAATAGGAGTTTTTGAGAGCTCTTGGAATTAAAAAGTTGTTAAGAATATTTAGTTATTTTTCGTCTAACACTCATCTCATTAAAGAGAGATAAAAAGTTTTAATGAGGACTTTTTATATGTATTATTGTACATAGTCTAAAAAAAAATTTGTACATTGTTCAATTACAACAACTAAGAATATTATTGAGAGAAGACTAAATTGGTGTAAGAATTTTTTTACATTTTTAGAAAATAACATGTATTTGATGAATTTTTCTTTTATATCCAGAGAGATCAAGTTTTGAATTGGAGTTTATTTGAAATAAAAGATATGAAATCTTGCTTTAAAGATTTTGATGCTATTTTGTAAAAATAAAAGTTTAAAATAGCTACCAAAACCCTTAAATTGCAGTTTATTCAACTTTATCATATGTTAAATAAATTGTACGTAGTGCAGCGTCGGTGTGCTCTATTTTCGTGCTAGTAAAATTTAAAAATCTAAATGAATCTTGACAGTCCTTTCGCGTACCTAAATATTCGAAGTCCTGTATAAAAATAACATTTTTTAAAACACAACGGGCAAAGCGAGCCATGGCTAATATTAAAAACCTCTAATGTACTGTCTATCCATTTTGATTCAGCTCTCGCACTTCTCTTAATTCGTATAGAACTATTAAAAAAGAGTTGCAAAAAAAAATGTATATTTTTTTAACCTAAATGTTATTCATCGAGTTTTGTAAATGTAAACTTCATATTATCATAAAAAATAAAAAAATATATTATTAAGTTCATTTTGTATGAAAAATATAAATAATACTAATATATTTCACTTTTGAGGTACTTGTTTTCGACGGACTTAAGCCAGTCTCGCGAAGATCTATTGTTGCCAAAATGAATTATGAAACACAATTTCCGACCCGACGACATGACGTACTGATTATTTCTTTTATAAAGTTTTATGACTCCATTATATAAATTTATTAATATCAACGATACTGTTTATATTTAAAAAATGCTTACAATTTGTTGTTTCTGAATCACAGACAACGTATATTAATATTTTGATTTTTATTTCTTAAGAAGGCCTACAAAACTTTAATCAATGCCTGTATTGTAAAGAAATAATACATTTACTTTTTCATATATCAATAAAATATTTATTTATTAATAAATATATTTTAGTTTAAATATTATATTCTGTTTAAAAACTATATTTATTGTATTAAAGCAATATATATTTTTTATAACTACTACGTATGTAAAAAAAAAAACAGCCGGCTTCTATGCCAATAACAAACTAATTTGTTTTGTATTGTCATTTAAATTGGAAAATATCTATAAACATATATCCATCCATCAATAAAAAATCATCCACATCCATAACATCCATCCATATCCATAAACTTATTTTAAATCTGAAATAAATATAGAATAAAAATACCAGTACGGGTAGAATTCGTACCCACGTTCTCTAGAGATTTCTGTTTCGGATCCCTGCCAGTATCGGCTTAATTTTTATTTTTAAAATATTTAATGAAATACTTTTGTTATCTTAATATATACAAGTTACATGTCACGTTTGTCTGCTGTGGATTCCTAAACTGAACTGATTTTAATCAAACCAAACCGATTTTAATCAAATTTTTACATATGTGCAGTTTGATACAACTTTTAATTTATTTATTTCATTTATTGGGAATTATTTGTTTATTTTCTAACAGTTACACTTATGTATCAGCTCTATACGATTTGAACAGATGCCGATATAAGGGTGTTTGTTGACAGGATTGAGAAAGTATAAAATAGATTACACTTTCTTAAGAATACAATCGTTTTATATAAGCTATATACCTATATAGCCATATATCTTATAGTAAAGTATGCGGAGTGTATTTATATGTTTATAATTGCCGATTTTGAAAAGATGTTTGAGATTCATTCAAGATAGATTGTTTACATATAAAATTTATATATTACCACAACATTACGATCACCTACTAAATATAGCTACATTTATATAAACTATAGATAAGATAAGAAAGAAAAAACACAAATAAGAAAAATCTGAGACTGAAGCAATAAGTTGAAACCGATAAATTTACCTTCAACCAAAAATTCTATAAACTGGATGTCAGTGCTTATTATACGAATATATTCAGTTCTTTATTTAGCATTTGAACGTGAGGTTCAGTTGGGTTATGCTTTTTATTAATAATTTATGCTCATTTAATGTAAATATTACCAAATATCCTCCATTTAATGTTTGATGAATCTGTAATATAAAACAAAGTTGCCATCCATGATTGTCTGAAGGCATTATAGATAAAAGTTGGTCTTTGGGTTTTATTTATCAAAGAGGTCAGAACGCATAGAAATATTTAAATTAATTCTTGGTTTTACTTTTTTTTTTTTAATTTTACGTAAATAAGAAATATGTTTTTGTCTTTAAAATCCTCATAATGGTGAATTAGCTTTAAAAAATACACACTTATATACTTTAAAAAATACACACTTATATACTATATGTATAATATGGTCTAAATATTTTATTTCTTACGGTATAATAGAAAATTTCATACCAGGACTAGTATACTGCAGTGGTAAATAAAAAGAAAAGTAATAGATTAGTAATCATTATATTAGCATATATTTATCCTAGTTATTATAAAGGCAAGAAATAATTAAAAAATAAGGAAGTAATAAACAGTAATAGTGTCAGTAAAAAAATTAAGGCCATATCACTGTTTTAATCATTAAAATATAAAAAAAAATTGAGCACAATAAATAATTATTTAGTGTGCACAATTGTACTTGACAAATTTTCAATGTAACCGACTCTACTTGCTGGGTTATGGACGTCTATTCAGACAAAATTAGCTACATAAAACAAATATCTAAACTTTTTAGTAGCAATAAATGGTTGGTTGCCTTTTAAAAGCTCACACTCGAACCAGCTCATTAATCATGGTGATTTGGGTTTTTGCAAGAATTCAGTCAAGAGAGGAGAGAGATCTTTAACTACTTTATTTTACACCACTAACTATACTTAAAATGCTTATAAATATAAGTATTATAACAATTTGCCTTGTCTTTACATATATGCAATTTTGAGTAATTTATTTATAATTTATTTCTTGAAATTAAGTGAATCTTTATGATATTGATCTCGACCGTACTGTCCTTCCCAACAACAAAATAAAATAAATACCAAATTTTATTCTCTTCTCTTCAATCCTAACGAAAAACATATTAAGTGAAGGCCGTTGCTTTTTGTGTCCCTATATTTTATCACAAAGTACATCATACTAACCAATAAAAGTATTTCATACTTCGACCGTATGCTCTATTTTATGTAGAGTCGTTGAATATCTCTAGCGCTCAAGAGACTTAATTAAAAAAAAAAATATAACAGATTTTATATTAACACAGCTGTTTATTCTATTGTAGTGTATATTGTATTTTAGTGTAATAATTATTTATATACAACTAAATTATTTTTTATATTATTGAAATATCCGTTGCCAAAAGTCGATTTCCTCCCATATAATATCTCAACAGCGAAGTGAGTGCTGCTACGGGACGGGCACGTAATCGAGACAGATGAGTTTGTTACGCTTTCTAGAGATAACATATAATTTAGTTGAAAACACTATACATATATTATTCAGATAATGTATGAAACTTTCGATATTTGGTTATATATTTGTTTGTTATGTGTATTACGAGACATATCATAAATTTCTAACATATTATATAATATTTTATTATTATAATTATATTATAAGGATTTTGAATAAAATAATACATTTAATTTCCAATAAATTGATATTTATATATAGTCAAGTGTAAAACAAACAGTGGGTAGAGTCACTATGATTTTTGTCACTGTTTTGCATAATGACGAAATGTATAACGAATGTTATAAAATAAATATACCCACAAATACTAGATATCTCGAAATAAATAAATATGTGTATATTTTCACAGCTGGCATGAATTTCTCTTAAAATATTTTTATTACGCCAGCTATTAAAAAATGTAGCTGTAATTTATCAAGGTAGTATTCCAAGATTCAAAATAAATTATAGCCTATATGTTGCCGAGCCCTATTAGCTAAATAGCAAACAAGTTTAATCAAAATCCATCCAGTAGTTTTTGTAGGAAAACCGGACAACAGACAGACAGACAACAATTTTAAAATGATTTTTTTGGGCTTGTTTTACTAGTATGAAGACTCCCCGGGATAGCTTTTTAGTTTTTATCGAACGTACAGAATTGAACTCTTCTATTTATTATATGTATGTATATTTAATATATAGTAATATATACAACATATAGTGTATATAATGTATAATCAATTGTTTTGCAAACTCATTCGGCGATAGAGCTTCTCTTAGAACTTTTCGCACAAGGTAATAAAAATAAAGGGTAAAGCTTTGGATTATGCTTGTTTTATTTAACAGACAGGAGGTTAAGAAAACACTTCTTGTAACTTCTTGAGTATTGGCTTTATTAAATGTCATAATCCTCATTAATATTTTGTATATCTTGTGACAAATTACATGAATAAAGATATTTCTTAAAATGTATCCGTTGACTACAAATAAGTTATTCGTTCGTTAAAGATATTTTTAAATTTGTTTTAATCCACATAAACAAATCAGATTAAAGATTAATTAAATTTGTTGACTATCCAGTTAAAAAGAATAGCATATTTTAGTCCAATATGTAAATTCAATATATAATAATATAATGTATGCATGTTAGAATTTTAATTTATTCACAAGTAAATAGTATGTTCTTTATGATAAACAAATATGTGTAGACTTGATTTGTTTTCATTTAATTTTAAAGAGCATTATTATATTTTAAGACGTTGGTAAATAAACAAAGGAAAGTTATTACCTGTTTCTTGTTAATTTATATAACGATTCATCTATATTTTAACTTTCTGTACTTTTTTCTATTATTAAGTTATTATAAACAAGTAAAAACATAATTTAACTACTAGTTGTTAACAAATATTTGAAGTTGTTATAGGAAGGCCAACGACCAAATGGGTCACATAAGCCCAAGGACATCTGCAACTCAGGACCTACAAGTGCATTGCCAGCCTTTTAGAAGGAAGTACGCTCTTTTCGTGGAGGTTTAAATGTCGTATCAGTCCAAAATCGATCGATTTACTAATTTATTTAATCATTTATTTTATGTAAAACAATACGTAAGCAATATTCTTTACTATGTGTTCAAAAAATATATTAAAGTCTTAACTAGTCTTTAAAATCTTTGTTCGATAATTGTATATGGAAAAAAAAGGGGAAAAGATTAAAAAAGTAATTGGGCAGAAAGATGGATGGCGTCCGGTATTGAATAAAATGGCCTTTTGACGCTCTTTTGCGCAATCATGTCCGGGTTGTGTGGCACTAGAAGTTTACTTTAACACAACAAATATATGTTATATTTGTTATGCATTTAATGTATGTGCTAAATTAATAATAATAATGCATGGTTGGCATATGTAGCACATGCATTAAAGGCATTATAATTATTTATAGTAATTACAACCTGCCGACAAATTAATTTTATTACTGTTATTTACATAGTAATAAATATATATAGGAAAAATCATATTTGAGAAAAAAAATGATAAAATATTTAATTCGAAAAAAAAACCAATAAATGTATTTATAAGAAAAATTATATTTGAGGAAAAAATCATAAAATGTTTAATTTCAAACAACAAAAAAAAATAAAATGTGTTAATATTAAATACATAAAAGTATTTAATTAACAGGAGGTGCTTACAAAATACAAACAAGTATCAAACACGGTTTTAATATTAGCTGAAAGAAAACCCGTTAAGCGTAAGTATGTATGTTTAGGTTTAAAAGTATTAAAGTGTAAATAGATATACTATTATATTTTATTGAATCCACAAATTAAACCGTCTTATCAAAATAGGCCTTGTTTAATATCGTTATATTATTCAAATATCTTGCGCTAATTTCTTTCGCTTCATATAAAATAAAATATTATATAATTTGCAACCTAAAATCAATCCTGAAATTTGACTACAATTTTGTTTTGCGTTACTAACAAAGATGGAGGTATCAAACGAAACATCATTTTAGTATTTTTAAATGTATTGTTAATGACAAAAGTAATTTGATCTAGTTAGTCAATGTTCCGATATATTCATATTGTCAAAAAGCTTCATATAATTCTCATTAAAATTGCAGTGACAAACATTTCAGCACGAATCATGAATATATGGCAAATCACCTGTGTGCTTCCATCGCATGAGAGCTGACTGCATTATCTAACTAATTAAAGTATCACGTGATCTACGAGCAAATCTGACGATCCTGTGAGATAATTATGTTAGTACTTTAACATTTATAAGTTGTTATTCATGAACTGCTATTATTTAACTTTATTTACGTACTATGATATTATCAGCACAACCTTAAGAATTCAATAACAATTTAAAAAAAAGTAACAAAATTAATATTTGAGCGTAACCCAATTTCAATCTATAGGTCTGAACTCACTTCATGTATTAAACTATAAAAAAGCAGTCTTGAATAGATTTATTAATGTAGCTGATTGTTCAATGTATATGTATGAGTTTATCTTAAAATAATTACACTAATATACATTTAGAATTCATCAATAAGCAGACCCAAATATATTTAAAAAAAATAAAACTGTTCAAAAAAAAACCAAAAGTGAAATATTTTTTTATGAAACTTTGATAAAAATAAAAATAAATAAAGAAGTAAAATCGATAAGAATTTAACCAAAAATATATAACAAAGGATATCTGAAAGCGCGGTTTGGGTGGGGAGGGTGTTTAAACAAATTTTGAAGTCAAATTCGTGATAGTAATATATTCAAAGCTATACCGCGGCTGATTCGACTTGTAAATCGTATAGCCTTGTGTAGTAGACGGGCTTTGCATTTAGTGAAGAGACGTATAATAGTAAAGGAAAATATTATATACTAGCTGTTGCCCGCGACTCCGTTTCTGATAAATTACTTTAAAAATTAACAATTAACAAATACATTTATATAGTACAAACATAGAAACTTTCCCTTCACCTTCTTTATATTATTAGTATAGACAAAGATCAAAATATAACTTCTGTGATAGTTCAAGTTCATATTTAAACGGAGCGCTGAAAGCTTAAATTCTGTTTATTATAAATTCGTAATTAATAAGGGAATTGTTTACTTTCACACTGTCAATATCAAGTATATAAATATTTGTCGAATAATCTAATAATTTGTCGCTAAGTTATCGTAGACTGTCTACATGGCGCAATAGTATAAAAATATAATCTATTTATAATAATATTTATTCTATTGCTCCATATATATATATATATATAATTTCACAGTATTGCGTTTCCTATAATAAAAGGAAGTAGTTTTGTTGGTGATGTTTGAAGAATATAAATTTACTATTAATTAATGAAATATTACGTTCCTTAATAAAATATTTTGTTGTTTAAGCTTATACAAATCTCATAAAAACCTTTTCATCCAAGATATTTTACCCACCATACTTGACTTGTGGTAGGAAATATTTAACCTTTCTTCATAAAAGCAACAATGGAGTTATGTATTCAATAAATGGTGACGATTACTCAGCCATACAAATCATGTGATTTTAGTGACAAGTAAGTATTTAATATTTTAAGAATAATTAAAAATGCATACTTAATAAGCATAATCTTTATAGTGATTAAAATTTAGATTTTTATTGGTACCTTTTTTACTTATTTCATAATATTTTAACCCTTACATAAAAATCGTGATTAAAATTTTTTGTTACCAGTTTGTAAAAAATAAAATTGTAGTATTCACTTCCGGTAGTAATATAGTCAAAGCTCACATCAAATACTGTCACGAAAAATTTCAAAAATCAGTGCCAAAAAAGTCAATACGTGGCGAATATCACCACCATTTGTTCGCATACAAGGAAGACAATCAGCTAAAAATCAAAGTCAAAATATGGGACTTGTAAAAAATGTGTAGCTTGATTGAGCATCCATAGACAATGAAAAGTATAAGTAATGGCCTTGGTATTGCAACCTCCATATCTCAGGTAGTGCTAATAATAATTTATTTATTCATAAATTTTTAATAATATTTTAAATATATTGTAACTTGAAAGCGAAGCTATTAACTAAAACCAAAAATATTATGAAGCTATGACACGAGACTAATAACATTACCGGAGACGAAAAATAGCTTGAATTTTAAGGTATTCGAACTAAAATAAAATTAAAAATACATCAGAATTGAGAAAATAACATTCGGAGTAAGTGAAGAAGACGTAAAAACAGAGAGTGAGCTATTGGATTCCATAATTTATTTTCTGAACTCAATCACAATGTCAGATACAAATATCAAATAAACAGAATCGAAGCTAAAATTATTTGAATCATAAAAAACATTTACACCAATAGCACCACAACGATTCAATTGTAAAAAGAAGATTGAAGTGATCAAAAATACTGAGTCGAAGGTAAAGAAGAGTGAGATTCAGAAAAGGTATATTTATTTTACACTGTTCTTGAACTTTGAAATATCAAAAAGCTTTATTGAGCTAACTTGCACTACGGAACACTTTAAGTTAAAAAAAATGTGGACCCTCTATCGTTAACTTGCAAAAGTTACTTAAAATTGAATAAGAAATATCATATATTGTGTTGTTGAAGTAAGTTGTATACTTTCTCTTAAAATATTTTTTTCTATATTTATTCTTTGGAACTAAACATACTATATTAACGTAAATATAGTTTTATTGATATGATTTAATGTGATCGGCGGGCGCTTTACTTAGAAGTAGAGCAGATAAGTTTACAATCTACCCTAAGCTATTTAGACTTGAGCTTATCTGTAATATTAATGTCACTATTGATAGATTTACCAGGGTACTACTACTATATTATATTACTATTTGAGCGTAGACTGGAAATCTAGACACTAAATATCTTTCTCTTTTCTAGCCAACCCAGTTTTCATAGTATGGTTATGGTGACTAACTAACTGTGGTGTGTGTGGTATTAAAATGGTTTAATATAAAAAAATATATAAACACTTCTGTCGTATCACTTCAATCGTACCTTCCTTCTTTTTTAAGTAGCCTAATTCTTAAGGTTAAGATTTGAAAGCAAACTATTGCATTTATATTTACCCGGCGGCCTCGCGGCAAGAACATCAACAACAAGTTCTCGCCGTGAGTCCGCCACGCTCAGAGCTCATGATTAAGGACCCCGAACGGGTTCGAAACTAGTTGGGCACATTCCGATTTAATTTCTACGTGAATACAGCCGGGTAAATATAAATATAATAATAGTCATGAAAGTTTAAATATAAAAACAAACTATTGCATTACATTTTGTTCGATGATGGTATAAATAAAACATATTTTTTAATTTTATTTTCATATGTTTTTTTTATTTAATTTTAAATCTGTCAATATTTAAAATTGCCAACAATCTAAAGTATCATTTCACCAGTTTGTGCTGAATCTCCACGTATGATATTCTCCGATTTTGTTCAATCAGATTTTGTCCCCTGTATCACGTTTTCATCCGTTCAAAATACGACCACTTCTCTTTTCATCCTTAAAATTCAAGTGACCATACTCGTTGTATCAAATAATAAAACAAGTTAGTAAATATTTCTACTCGTAGGTATGTAATAAATAAAATCAAAGACAAACAGAATATAAAAAATATATTTATCTCAAATAAAATAATTACTTCGCTACAAAATTCTGTTTTATGGCTGGGCTTGATTCTTCTATATATTTTTATGATTTTATAACAACTGAAACAAACATTAATACCATTTCTACTTATTTTACTTCAAACACAAAACCTCTTACACGTTTGTTATTCAAGTTACTTATTCCAAAATAATAATTCTTCATCTGTCGGAAGTAACGCTGACGGATGGCAGGTTTTAGGAACTCTCTTTATATTTTTATTCCTGTTTGCGTTTTAAGTATGTTTACAAATAAGATATTTCGGGTTTACATTTTCAATTTTTGTTGTGTTAAAAGTAATAGACTTTTTTTTAGAATATATTTAAATTCAGCATATTCAAGTGTATTTTTTCCTGAGAGAACAGCTAATGTATTATAACGATGTGTCATGTCAGCCTGAATCAGCTGCATTTTTTTCAAACATGCTTTTCAAGACATGGACAAAAAAATATATATTTATAATAGTTCATAACTTTTTGTCATAGCTTATTAACAGATAATTGGTGAACTGGGAACGAATCAAATTAAAACATGGGTTAATTCGATAGAAGCTCGACAATTTATTCAAAAACAGGATCGTTGCTAAGTTCATTTCATTCAAGTTCAAGTTTAAATTCTAATTTATTATTAACGTTAAAATAAATAAATTCATTGTTTACTTATCAAATATAATTATGCTCCACTAATGCCATTTCCAAGTAAGAAAAAATAGACACTAAAGTATATTCATTTCATTTGTTCCTTTATTATTTGGAAAACAAACAATATTTGAAAAAATATAAAAAAAAACAAATATTATATAACATCAATCAAGTTTCCATCGTTATTATCATAACGTAACAGATGCAAAAGCACAAATCTAATTAAGGCTACGCGTATCATGAACTGTTAAATTCTAACGTTTACTCGAGTCATAACTCAGGAACAGAATTAAATAAACATTTAACTCTATCATCCTCAATTAAATCCTCAAAAAACATGCTAAGAATAAAGAATATTCCAAATCGTTTATAACATCAAATTTGCTAATACATTTAACTTATATTCTTACTATAATTAGATGCACAGATGTACTATGAGCATATATTTTACTTTTTTTTATTATAGCAATCACAAATATGGATTTTTCTCATAAATTAAATTAAACGCAGGCAGCATCACGCCGAGTCTCTAGTGTAATATCATATATCTGAATTGCAGTTTACTCGTGCGACGATTTTATTGTTATAGCTTCACACTTGATAGGTTTATTGTCGTATTTCTGTAAATGAAGCTGCTTTTAAATGGTTTAAATGGTAGCATTTTAAGTAAGTAACGTTACTTTCAAATAGACATGCAAAATAATCGCTGGATAGGATACACTTAAACTCTATATGATTTAAAGATTTAATAAAATACAATAAGGTTCAGTATAAAAAAATATTTTATATTTTTTTACATGTACTTGATAGTTTGAAATGTATATTGATATAATATATTTATTTATTAATTTCTTATTGATGAAAAAAAAATTACAATAGGCGGACTTAATGCTACAGAGCATTTTAATTAGTCAACCCTTAGAAATATTACAATACACAGAAAAAAATGGCAATAAGGCTGTTTAACTAATACAAACTAAGACGTAACAATAAACACAATTACACAATAGAACTATTTTATTTCTTAATGATACTTAAATAGATACAGTGTAATAATATATATATATTATAAAAATAATATATATATTATAAATATATATAACATTATAAAAACTGTGATTAAGAAAAAATATTTGAAAAATATATTACACAAATTAAGTAAATAAACACAACCAATGAAATAAATAGAAAATTTATCAATACTATCCTTAATAATGATATGTGTACAAGAAAACATTTTACGTTATTAGATGATTTTTTTTTTAAAGTTTTTTATAATGTACCTGATTTAATCATATTAATTCCAACGTAGTTACGTTAATATAAAGAATAAATGGGATTTCAACTAAAAATAACTAATTTATCAGTCAATATCAAGTTACTTAAATTTTATATATTATTGCGAACAAATATTCCAAGGAAATACATTATAAAATTTTTCGTTCGGAAACAACCGATTATATTCACGATGTGGCTCTAAGTCTAAACACTGATAAAGACAATTTATAAGTTATATACATTTAAACAAAATTAAATAGCAGCAGCTACTCCTATTACATTAAAAATTACATAGCACATTAAGTCAATTAAAAATAATTAATAACAAAAAAATAAAATTAATTAATGTTTACTTGTTTCAAAATTATACTTGTTTCAAATAAGTATATAATTTATAAGTATATTAATTTATACTTGTTTCAAAATAAACGTTACTCAATGATTATTGAATAATATAGCCATTGATATCTCAAGTGAACTGGAACGCTTGATACGAGACACGTCTAATTTTAAAGTCTAATTCGGGATAACCAATTATTCAACTCGGTGATATGAGTCTAACTAGTCTTATACTCTAAACTATCTTATAAAAAATGGTATACAATGGTTATGCTTTTCAATTAAGAAATACATAGAGGTAAATTCAGCTTATATTTTTTTTTCACATTCCTAGGTATACTTCTAATACAAAAAAAAATGATTTAATTTTTTTATTCAATTAATAAGATCTCAGTATTAAAAAATAAAAACATCATGTTTAATGTAAACCATCAAAATAAAAATATATACAAAGCCTTAGTGACTTGTATCTGTGAATATGACTTATGCTTGTGACAGTATATAATTAAATATTAGTTTTCTTTAAAATTTTTGCATGTTTTTGATGTAAACAGAATAAGTGAACACTAAATCTATCATACGTGTACCATAACATTATTCTTTATTAATAATAATTATAATTTTCGTTAAAAATAAAAATAGGTTTTGTACTACTTTGTTATATCAGTTGTTTTGAAAAGAAATAATTTAATATCCCTTAAATTTCGTATGAAGCTATAAAGTTTTAAATGTGTTTGTTATGTTTACACGTAAGAAGGGGCTAAACTTTATTTTCTCGCCCTCGGAACGTGTGAATGATGGAGGATTAACATATATTTTATAAAACTGAATGATAAAAATATATATTATGGGTGACATAAGGAGTATTTTTATAAGTTTTAAGTTTACTATCCTACTCAAACGTGATAAGTTTGAAATAAAATATGATTTTAGTACGATATCAGTACCTAGAATACCTTTTTAAACTATTATTATACTTATGTGCATATTGAATTAAAGCTCATTGTAATTTATAAGTTTAAAAAAAAAAAAATATGCAGTAGTGAAAACTGACCAGTCTGTAATAGAACAAGTATACAATTTTAAAATAAATTGTAAAAATTTATAATTATTTTTCTCTTTGACGTTTGTTGAGATGAAGTTTAGAGAGCAATTAATTTTAATTGAAGTTTCCACCTGTTGGTGGCCCGTAAATAGTTTAGTGTTTCAGAATTAATCTACAGAAAAAAAATACGAGTCTTAACAGTTCTGACGTTTTTTTTATATTAAACACGCATATTATTAGATAAGATGTGGTTCATCCACATATTTATTTTAAAGTTAATCGCAATATCCTTAGATTTGTTATCATATTTTTACAATTATTTAAATGACTGCGGTAAAATAGGATGGTTGGGATCCGAATTTTATATAACCTCTTTAACGCTATGACCATGTTAAATTACAATTTATTGGATTGATGAGTAATTTGACTACATAAGTGCTTTATGAATATTTAAAATTCCTTTAATAAATATTGTGTAGTATTTTTTTATTATACTTAAATAGCATACATAAGAAAAATATAAAATAATAAAGCGCCACTTTACAGTTTGAAACACTTTCATATCAAAAACGAAATTTTCTGAGCCACCAATTTATACTGTATATTTTCTTGTCATAGAATAATTTATCCCCTTGAGGATCAACAATTTTTTAAGTCAATCCTTCTCAAGCCTTTCTCAATCATAAAAACCCCAAAAAAAATATTAACAACAACAAATTTTCCAGAACACATTTTGAAATCTAACAAGGACCCAATCATGGAACAATATTGAATTGAATAAAAAATAAGAAAACCTACAGTAGATGGTAACAAATGAAAAGAAGTACCTGAAACAAAAAAGAAACAAAGAGAAAGCAGAAATGTATCAAACACAAACACAAAAAAAATTAGATAGCTACTAGCTTGGCCAATCTATATCAACCTCTAATACGTTTTCAGAGCTGAAAAATGATAATAATATACAAGACAAAGCGATTAATGAAAGCGCTGAGAAACCTGCTAAGGCACCCATATTTGTGGACAAAGTAAGCAATATTCAACTATTACTCAAAATGCTCGATGAAATAGCTGGAGACAATTATCAGGCCAAAGATCTTCGAAACGAAACAGTAAAAATACCTAAATCTACTGAATTTTATATAAAATCTGCACGAAAAAAAATACAGAATTTTATACATAAAGGTGTTTCAAAGTGGTTTAAAAATATTATTCCGCCACAGATATCCAAGAAATCAAAGGCGAAATAGAAAAGCATAGACATAATGGCAATAATAACTGGAATATGAAACAAAGAAATACCAATAAAGTTTGTCTTGTAACTTTAATAACAAACCATTGTGTAATAAGAAGACAAATACAACATGACAATTGATGAAATTAATGATATGGAATTATGCAAGGCAATAACTGATAATAATTTTGGTTCAATGATTATCCATATTAAAACAAATATTAAGATAGTTAAAAAAAAAGTCAACAGAAACAGTTGGTGGTGTAAACGAGTTTTTGTAAAAGATTGAATTAAAAAAAAAACCGATCGAATATTTATTTTTTCAAGTTTTTGACTGATATAAGAGTAATTTAGTGTTTACTTTTATAAAAATTTTTTCTTAAAAGATAATCGTGAATATTTTAATTTTTTGTCGGATAGGTCTGATTACTGCTGAATTATTTGAATTTTTTACAAATCATAATTTGTAAAAACTCAAAAATTTCAAACATTGGCTGGTAGGTCACAACACATGAGGGCGTCACAGTCAAATAAATGGCACTTTTATTTTTTTTTGCAAGAGGTATTTGGAGAAACCAAAGTAAGATGGTTCCCAACCAATTCATAAAAGGAGTTCATAATTGTTATCAAAATAGTAGTGTATTTAAATGCAAGGGGCTGGTTTCATTTTAAATTGACTATTTTAATTAATTAGTTCTATAAATTCCTTTTCATTATCATCTATCTCTATTAAAAGTTGATCGCATTGTTGCTTAGAGGCCTTAAGTTCCAGAAGTGCCAGTTGAAGATGCTTCTCAGCCTGACGCGACTAAGTCCCACGGGTCATCAGTTTTTTATTCAATAGTTTAGCTAATTTATAATTGAATAAAGAGCCCTAATAGGTGAAAGAGTTGATGAAATTTATTATGATAAAAAGCTAACAAAATAAATAACTCCACTATGACTTTTTGACCTGGTATAACAATTGTTCAAAAACTAATTATAAAACCCAAAATTCGTTTAAAACTGAATGTACAACAATAATATAATTTGTATGTTACTTACGTATGATATTTCTCATAATTATTATAATATTTATAAACAACATAAATAATAAAATCTATACACATTTTAAATTGGCGGAAGGTTTAAGACGTTTATTCATCAGGATTGTATTTATCAAGTACTTACGACTGTTAAATAATATAATATAACATTTTCCTCATTCATATTTTATAATCGGATGATCAAATTTAATCAAAATTGTTATCGAACATATTAGATGTTTTTTCCGTGAAAATACACTATATTAAAACATTTTACGAATATTTCAATTTGCAATAATAACTTTTACGTACAAGGTAAATAATCATTCAACCCGGAAAAAAATATGAATATATTTTTATATATTTTTTAATAATTATCTATCTGACAAAGTGGCATCCATAATCCTGATATGATATCCCAGCTCACAAGAACCGTATAAGTCTTTTCATGACAAAAGAACAAATATTCATCACAAATATAGTTAATCATGACCAGTTCAGAGTTTATGAAAAAGATGATAAATTATAATGTTATTAAAAAGATGATACATTTTAATATATTTATATATATATATATTATTTTTATTAAACTGACGTTTGAATTCAACAATACAATATATTAGTTTTTTTTTTACATAAATAGCAACCGTTTTGATAAAATGGTTTTCAACTTTTTCCACAAATTAGTACAAATTCCGTGGTAATAAAAATTAGCAGAATTAATATTCGTTTGATTTTTATCTAATATAAAAACTAAATATTTTTTTTAAGTACGCCGGCGTCATGTTAAAAGTTAGATTTGTAAAATCCTAGAAACCTAAACTTACTAACTTTTCTATCAAATGAGCTAACAGTTCAAAGACACATTTTGTAAAAGACAATTCTCAAAATTTCGTACCGTAAAGCAACCCAAAGATCTGGCTCGCTTCAAGGAAAATAAAATGTTATATACAACCTTAAAACGAAAGACACTTCATGAAAAAAAAAAGATTAAAGAGGATCATTTTAATATTTTTCTTTCAAAAGCACATTTCTAGTAACCTCTTTACGTAACCTCTTATTATATGAACGTCTTATCAAACGAAGAGTCTAGTACGTACTAAAGAATAAATTAAAAGAACAGCAAAAATAAACACAAAAAAGACTGAACTGCTTCTACAAACGAACAAAACGACAAAGGAAAATACTTAAGAAATATTTCTGATATTATATCTGCAAAATAATAAAATACAACAAAAAATATTATAATCTAGGATATATTTATATATTATATAGGTATATATTTCAGGGGATTTAAGTTCATCTCATGATCATTGAGTGGCCTTTGTAAGTATTATCGATTATTTTGAATGTATATTTTGAACCTACAACATGAGACGCCAAAAAAATCAATTCAAATAAATAAATATCATTTAACTTTTACTGAGACCGTTTATCTCTAAGTCTATAGATGTTCTTATACAAACTTTTATTTTCGATAAGAAAATATTAATTGTGATATAATGTCCCTTTGTCAACTGTAAACACAAATAATAGACAGCGTTGGGCTACAAAGTAGTGCTAATATAACTTTATATACTTTAATTTATTTATTACAAACGATAAAAGATTTATATACAATACTTAAATATACATATTTTTTGATTTGAGAACCTACTAAACAAATTCTTAGAATTTTAAAAAAATATTATTGGAACCCCGCCGTCTATGTCTATACTAAAGTTTTTAACTAATTAGTATAAGCTAGGTTAACTAAAATTAAGTTACCTTTGATTTGGATTTTCGGAAAAAAATATATAAGGGGGTACCACAGTGACGTCACACTATGGCGATGAGGGTAATCGTTGGTTTTTAATGGGTAGCTTTAAAAATAGCAGCGCTCTCTATGCTGTCGGGTAATCCCATATAACGGCCCCCAAACGGTAGTTTCCCCCGGCCATCACCTTCTTGGCCGGCGGGTATCCATAAAGGATTATTACAGCTGGAAAAAAAATGGATTTTCGAAAGAAGCCTTATAGATGTCACCACTGTCCCAATAAAGACGAATATGTTAGAATGATTAATTCACCTTGTATGGTTACTAAATTGGTAGAGTCACGGTACAGTTTCCCAGAGGTTGCCGGTTCGAATCCCTTTCCGTATCGATTTATTTTTCGCTATATATTTAATTAAATAAAATAAATTATTTATGTCAAATAAAAATAATAAAACTCCAATCAATAAAACAACATTATTAAATATATTATTAATTTCTAATCTATATTAACCTATATCCTTGGAATCTATAACAGTTGACGCAATATATTTCTGGACATTATTTTGTATAAAAAAGGATACATAAGGTAAATCAATTCGATGATTATAAAATATTTTTTTAGTAAGTCTATTTAGAATTTATTTGAAATATTTTATTGGTTTAACGACCTTGTTTGTGATATTGACTTGATTATAATACTTAATATTTTAGGCAGTTTCCTAAAATATTAAGTTTCATAGTACTATAGAAATATTGATGAAAAACCTTATAATGTATAAGGAACGTCTTAACCTTTTAATATCGACCGTTTGTGTAAAGGGCAATATTCATTTTATTGAAGTCGTGAATAATATAGAAATTCGTTAAGTCTTAACTACAAACTTTTTCTAATACAAGTGTTTGTGATATGGATCATAAGGATTATTGGATATAATAATTGACAAAAGAGTTAATATATATTACACATCCTAAAATAGTTTTTTACAGATGGAAAAATAGCAAAAAATTAAGGGATTCAAATTAAATGCTATACCTACTTTATACTGAACTAGATACCCTATTTTTTTTAACGTCTGGTAGCTACTTGTTAAAGGGGAAGATGAGGGGTAGTTTTGTGGGACTTTCACCAAGCACTAAACCAGACGGTTGCCGCCTGCCCTCATAATGGGATACCACGGGATCGCTTTCGCATTTAACACCACGCAGATATTGAACTACCCTATAAATACTGAAATAGTATATGTATATTTTGCTTCTCAATGCTTGAAAATCAAGGACTTTGGATTGTTGGATATTTGTAATAACGGAATTACTTATTATGTAGGTAATATTGCATATAAAAAACTTTTTTCATATTATTCAGATGTACATTTTTAGGAAAATATTTTGTTAATATAATATTAATGTGATAATATTTTGGTTGAAAATAATAAGAATATATTTAGAATATTTTATTTGTTTTATTATACCTACAACATATGTAAATAAAGACACTGTTTATTTCTGTAACATCAGAATTACTATTGCTATATATTCTTCTATGTATGTGGTAAAATATTTTTTTAAATTTTAAAAACAAATTATTTCTCAAAAATTAATAGAAACATATGTCCAAAACGAAGGCATATCTATGTTATCTTATCTATAGAAAATTATTTCTTTATAAAAAAAGTATCTTTGAGTTCTAATACGGAAACTCAAATTCAATTTCTATTCTGTCATCGGAAGTACCTGAAACTTAAGAAACTTCGTACATTGTTGTATTTTAAAAGTATAAATATAAAGTTTTTGTTAAAGTATTTTCTTAATATTCATCATAACAACTATTAATATTTTTCTTTGGCCAGAGGATACAGTTCAATATTTAAATTTAACTGATTTTAGATTTTAAAAATATATAAATTAAATATTTCGGTAATATAATATTCTATTTTGCACTAAACGTAAAGCCCATCTAGTATATAACTATATATGTTTTACAAGTTGATTCAGCCATGGCTCTTGGAACATACTATAAAGAATTCAACTTCAAAATTTGATCAAACTTTCTCTCCCCAAACATCGCGGCGCCTTCAGATCTCCTTTGTTATATTTGTTTATTACAGCTCTTTTCGATTTAACTTCTTTATATTTTATCAAAATAATAATTATTTGTAAGTAAGCATAGGTATATAGGTAATGTGTCGTCCGCAATTAAATTCAAATTTTATATTCTAGTATTATATATACAATAACAATAAACATTATATTCAGACAGTTTCTAATAAATGTTGTCTGTACATTAAATATTGTTTCTAGAAGTAAAAAATCTAAATTGGTAGTTAAAACTATTATAATGAATGAGTGAGAAATATTTTTTTAGCGTTTTAGAAAAGCATAATAAAAATAACTATAAAACTCATGAACCTGAAATTTTGTAATCTTCATGTAAAGCACTAGTTCTTAAAATACTTAAAGGCCTGAACATAAACAAAGGTGCAGGAACTGACAGAATACCAGCCACATTCTATATAAAATATGTAAATAATCTAGCAGAGCCACTATCAATAATATTTGACAAATCTGTAAATGAGCTTGACGTTTTTCCAACCCAATGCAAAGTAGCGCTAATAATACCAATCCATAAAACAGGAGCAAGAAACAAAATAGAACATTAAAGGCGTATCTCAATTTTGAATACTGTAAGCAACATTTTTGGACGACTAATTTACAATACAATAAAATGGATACTTTTGATTTCCGATGTCGCCAATGCGATATGTATATATTAACTGGATACATTGATTGTAATGATTTTCAGTTTTTCAGTGCTTTACATTTCAGAGTACCCAATCGCCGCACACGTCACACATAACTGTTCTATACGCTTGAAGTAAAAAAAAAAATTGCGCGTAATTCTGTCCTTAGCCGTGTAGTCAACACATATAATGTGGTTTATTCAGAAGTAGATTTATTCAACACGTTAAAACGAAGATTAAAAAAAATACTCCAAGTTAACGAAGCAGTCAATTATAACACACACACACTGACACACATCACATACACACACACAAACCCATAGACATTTAGATTCTCCACTTGATTTTTTATTTTGTAAACACTTAACGAGTATGTCTTCTGTAAAATATAATATTTTATATAAAATGTTATTTTTTCGTTAGTATTTTTAATATACTGGTAGGTACATAAATAAATATATTCTTGACTGAAAAAATGACACAATTGACATTAATATATTTTATGTTGATATATTATTTTGTATTTAAAGCATACTTAGGCTTACATTAAAAACCTTAAGCTAGATACATGCTAGATTAGTCAGTCAGCGGCTTGAGGTATTGTAAGGAATAAAAAAAAAAGTATAAATAGTTTTCTTTGATTTCTTGTGTGTCCTTAGAGATTGCATTTCTAAATTATCCTGGTCTTATGTACGTTTTAATAAATATTTTTTACATTTCCTTAATTTTAATTATGTTATTGAGGTAATATAAACTATATATCAATATGTATAACCTAACCTAACCACCACCACCCCACCGCCGCCGCCACCTTCGCGTCGGGCCTAAAGAACAGCTGCACACAGTTCAAGCCGCGAGTCTGCCACGCTTAGAGCTCATGATTAAGAACCCCGAATGGGTTCGAAACTAGTCGGGCACATTCCGATTTAATTTCTAGGTGAATACAGCCGGGTAAATATAAATAGATAGTCATAGTTCACGAAAGTTTAAATATAAAAAATGTTATTTTAGTACGAATAATTAAATTATGTGATTGTTACCGGATATTTAAAGTACTATTCTGAAATACTTGAAATGAAGTCATTACATTGTACTAACTATCTCTAGCATGGTATTAATAGTTTATTTTCAAGTTTGTTATCTTCAAGGAAACGTTCGGCAAGTTGGTGAAGTAAAGATCCTTTGACGTACGATCTCCATCTACATTAGCGTCCCTTCCTAATCGAAACATACAGTTTGAATACGTTGTGGTAGCTACAAAGTTATTATATTAAAGCATTTGCTTACAAACATCACTAGTGGTTTATTTAAGGTAACCACATAACTAGAGCGTATTAATTTGACAAATTAGAAAGTTACGTTTAAGTTATAAGCAGATTATTAAAAATTCATAAACAGAAAAATTTCATTCCCCCATTTTTGTTGGATATTAAAAGAAGCGTCAAGCCCTCTTTGAAACTATGAAAGCATACCTACACTAACCTACGAGATAAAAGTGTAGCCATAGAAAATGCTTCACATTTAAGAGGCCTCACAACAATGGAGTGTTAGGACGCCAAGGATGCTTTACAATGCCTCTCAGACGGCACGCATGCTGAAAGATGCATTGTTGATCTAAAAAATTATACGTTTTTTCTTTAAAAGTTTTGTTTTGTCACGTTTTTTTTTTAGTTTAGGTGCAATGATTTATTAAATATACGATTTATTTATAATACATGATTCCATTTTATTTATGATACTTTTGTGACATCGGATAACACACTTAAAAGTTTATATTCCGAACTCAACTAAGCGATAGCGTTCACAACTTTACGATGTTACTCTAACTTAGAGAAATAAATATCTTTGTAAATATATATCGAAAAGTCTAATGTTAGTGTATGTTTTGTTGTCAAGAATCATCTGTCTTTTTTTAATTATAGATGGTAGTTTTATTAAGCGGCATTAGGCATTTAAATAATATAACGATATTGCACAAGACCTATTTTAATGAAGCAGTTTTACTCTTTATTTTAGTAAAAGTTACCTTTCTTATATTATAATAATTCTTTTGTTTGCTTACAAATGTTTATAAATTATCTGTCAGGTATTTTTTTTTAAATTTAATAAGTCAATCTATATAATACTACATTATAATCCGTATGTCTGAGTTTAAATTCCTTCTTAAAAATAGCAAATTTGTTGAAAGTGCTCTTTGTTTTTTATGTTGGTATATAAAGTTCCGAAACTGTAACATTTTCCTTAAATACATGAAGGTGGAGTCACAGGGATTAGCTAGTTATATGTAACATGAAACTACATTTCATTCATTTTCAAAATTGTCATAAATGGGTGTAAAAATTGTGGCTAAAAATGTTTGTATGTATCATTTAAAACCTTAACAGACATGTTAAAAATAAACTATTGCCTCAATATTCATAAATATAACGATTAGTAGGCGTATATTTATAATTTGTTTCTTAGAAAGCAGTCAAGTAATTTTATTTAGTCTCCAATTGAAATAACACTTAATTTTTGTTTCGAATTTTGACATCTACGAGAAAAATCTAGTATATTTTTATATTAGTAGATAATAATTGTACTAATTGTTATTTTACGTTGATCCACGTAAAAGCTTGCTGCTACACATATACAGCGGAGGACATGGCGAAGGTGGCCTTTGTAATTTTGAAATAAGCTTTAAAAGTAACACGTTTGGGAGTAGTGTCTGTGTCGTGGCAGCAGACAGGATTTATTATATCTAAACAGAATTATTTTCTTGACGTCAGATGGCAAGTGAACTTAAAATCATATCGCAATTTTTCAGTTATCTTATTTTTTATTATATAAAACCATCCGTCGCTAGAAACAAGGGTATATGAGAAAAACAATTTGTTCTGAAATTTTTTGTTTAGCAGAAATAAAAATATTATTAAGTAATTTCCATTGTGACTATTGTAACACGCTTCTATATTTTAATATTTGGAATGCCTTCAATATTTTTTTTTATGTATTTATACATTTTTCCTAAGAATAAAGGCCAGAAATAAAAAAAACACTTTTAAAAAATGTGAAACCTTCTATCTCTTTTATTTCTTTTTAAAATTCAACATTTGCAAAATTTCTTGGCACAACAGTACAGGTGAAAAATATACTGTTATAGTGACATCGTCATGGTTTAGTAATATTATTTTATGAATATATCAACAAAATATTAATTTTTTACATATGTAAATCTAAATATATAGATAGCTCATTATTCAGCTGATAGAAATTACGTGACACTGAAGCGCACCAAATATCACGTTCCATTTTACACCATCATAATAAGCCTCGGAGACTTTTTCTTAAAACAAAAAAAATGTATCTTCAGTAATAAATATCGTTCTTTTTTATTTGTAATTCAAATCTAGGAAACCATCTTGTACACTAGGAGTTTTATTCAAGCTTATAACTTTTGCCCATGACAGTACTCTCGGAACTTAAATGACAATATAACAGAGGACTCCTCTCTTGGCACCTAGATTTTTTATCACCGCTTCATATAATGAATCACCGTCTTATCATAACATTTTGAGAACACATGCCTAAGATTTGGGCGAAAACAATATCATTCATTTGTCAAACCTAATATATGTAATTAATAATAAAAATATTATACTTATTAGTAAACTATAATTAATTTTATAAATATTTTCATTTAATGTAAATAATCACTTGATACACATTTAATGTAAATAATCACTAATTAATAATCACTTCAATAAATTGTAATTATAAGGACTGAGCCTTCGTTCGGGGAAATCCAAGTTGAATAAATAACCTTATAAAATATAGTAGCTGGAAATGAGTCATAAAAACAAATAAAAACCGGATTTTTATAGCATTCGGATTTAAAAGCATTTGGACGTGCAAGTGACTGTCTCGTGGAAGAGTTAAAAAAGATAGCTGAAAATATACCTATTATGCGAAGAAACCTCTTCGACCTTTAAATAAAACTAAACTACCTTCCAAGGACTATTTGAAATTTACACATATTTTTAGCTTAGCTAAAAAACATAATCTTATAAACGTAATTTGTTCCTGAAAGTATGGTAATCCAGATGCAGTTAAAAAATCAACATATCAAGTACTTTTAATTTCTTTCAAAAAGTCCACGAATAAGCCACTACCCTTTTGTGCTCAATTTCTTTTTAAAGTAATCTGAGTGTTCAAAATACATTTGTGTGGCTTTTAAACTAGCATCCGTGATAAAAATGTTTACACCAGGTGGTTAAAAATAAGGTGAAAAACTTAGTAGACGGCTTTTTTTAAGCTTGTCACGTTGTCATGGAAATTTATATTCTAGTTTAATTTTGCATTTACAAGTAACACATGAGTAAAGCCCTGGAAAGACTCTTCAGAAAGTTCAGCCAGGCGCATAAAAGGGCACGTTTCTAGTTTGTAAGTAACATATGTAGATAGATAATGTGGTATTTTAAAGGAAATATCAAGGGTTTTTATTGTTCAAATGTGGATCTGTTCTTTTTAATGTTACTTTTTTAAAATATGGCCAATAAGTTATACATATCTTATTTTAAATAATATTTTGAAGGCATTTTTTCACAAAAATATGATTACTGATTTGTAAGGTTGCTTTTAATTTTACTTAAAAAGTTGAGAATATAGCTGATGATAAGTCTCTGATTTATTCCTGTTTTTAGATAACAAACCGTCTCGCCAAGTTTCATAAACCGATTTAAATTAGATAGCATTCTGTTTGATAAGAAAATGAGTGAGCGATTAGAAGTTTCCGTTCTATATTTTAAAAATAATGTTAGGGCTTTCTTTTGTGTTTTTGTATAGAATAGTTACTCTTATTGATATTTACCTTTTTCTAAAGCTTTTACTTAAAAAAAAATACGTAAGAATATTTATAAAGCCCATTCCTAGAAATAAGTATTATTTCCACTTCAGTCTCAAAGTGTTACTTATGAAAGTGCTATAAAGAAATATTTTACAATAACTTTCCCAGTTCTAAAGAAATTAATTACTTCGAAATTATATGTAAAGGAACCACAACACGTTGAAGGGTGGAATATACTTGTGTTTATAACTTTAAAAGTAAAATAGCTATAAAGATACATAGGAGGCTTTTTATAAAAAATAAATGTTGTCTTCACAACATTTCATAATAAAACAAATAACGTCTATATTTCACAACATAAACACGGTTAAAAGAAAATGGCTTATTAAAACAAATTAAATCACGGATTCAACCTCTGAAATAATATCGCGTGCTTGGCAAATTATAAACATAATAAATGTATGATAGTTTCAATGACGTTTATATTTAACAAAATACTAAATGATACTTTAATGACATTTAAGAAGAAAAACTCATAAGTTTTCACGTTACAACCAGGGCAGTTACATTGCAATATCACAATATGTACAAGCACATTATTTGTATCGAAACCTACGCTTGATAGAATCATTAAAACGACAGACACGAGTCGGTGTTCCCGACGTAGCTCAATAGTAATCAGTTCGGTAAGCTGTGGTGTATATTTGATTTAAACTTCAAACTGCAGTCAATTTTGTTTCCACTGTACAGAAACATGAAACGTTAAAATCTATCTGTTTTTATGATTTTAAGCATATGCAGTTCGCAGTTTAATAATAATATAATCATAATTAATAAAGAATATGTAAGTTCAACAAGAGTACCACTTCTGTCTGATTTTCTTGGCTCTTCTTAATGGAGGCAGGTGACAGAATAAAACCTATGTGAATGTAGTGGGACATCTACCGCCATAAATAACAACAAAAAATTATATTTCCTGAAATTTATTGCCTTAGTCGGATACATTTTTTTAAGGAGTATTACTATTCTATTATAATATTAATATTGTAATAGCCTGATGTTTTTTACTTTAAATTCTAATATAAAACCGTCAACAATATTTTCATGAAAATATATCTCCATTGACAATTTTCTTATTCCTTATTAACATTTTGATTATAAAATTGAATGTGTAGTTATAGAATTTTTGTTTTATAAAATCATACACTTTATATTTATAACAGTAGCATTAACTGTTTTTGATTATTATTATTATAATATAATATATCTTCGTTATACGGAGGAGGATGGAGTAAGATCCGGGATAATACACATAAAATATATGGTACGTCGCAATTACATAGAGGATCATTCTCAATTACCAACAAAGAACCCGTACGGCTTTCTCCGAAGACAAATCTCAATACAATATTATTGGGTAAAAAGTTAGGGTCGGTAATCCGACATGATTAATTCGTAACGTAAATTTACAAACGGAATATAAAAGCGATTTGCCCCATTTTAATAATCATTTACTAAAAAATACTACAAGACACTTATTTTAACGTATGCTTTAATAACTTTAATCTACATAATAAAGTGAAATATATATATTCATAAGATAATATACTTCCTACACATTACGAAGAATTTCGTAACCTTTATTTTTAGAAGTACAAGAACAAGTAAGCATAATTCTTTTTTGAATGTTTTACCAATCTAATTTAATTAATTCAATTAAAGGGCTTGACATGTATAAGATCATGTGCTCTTCAATTGGAATTTGGAAAAATTAGATTGCTAAAAAATCCAATGAACTAAAGTATGTATTTTTACTGAATTTTGTTACAAATATTGTATAATATGTTACAGTTGATAAATAAGACGTAAAAAAATAATGTTGTTTATACGTATAATGATGTAGTACACTAACATACCATATTTTAATTTACATGTGCGTTTCCTTACCCCAACTTTCAAACGCATTCTCAGAACCTCACACAAACGCTTATACAATTATATTCCTGCGAAAATACCTACTTAGTTAATTCTACAAAGAACTATGATGTTGAATTATTTGATAGACTGCAGTATGATGGCACATCACTAAAATTAACGTATCTTGATTTATCTGAACAGAGTACGCTGCGCTTTGGCATCTATCTCCACATCCACAATCAGGAGTCTCAGCACAATAAGAATAAATTATTGAAAAGTTTTCTTGCTTCTTTACCTGCTTGCATCTGCTTTCAACCTAAGGCTGTAATTCATGAAACGAAAATATTAAGATAAGTTATGAATTACTGTATTCAAAAATAGTTTTGCGTTGTAGAGTATAGTGACTACAGTGTAATGGTAGAGTTGTAGTAAATGAATCTCTACTTTTATATCTACGTGTGATTCTAAACTCATAGAATGAAACATAGACGTATTTTTTGTTTGAGTAGAATATTGGTTACCAATAAAAAGACACAATGCAATAATCAGGTTACGTCGGATCTACGGATCACCCGAATATTGATTCGTATCTCAGGACGACCAATCTGGAGTAAAATGAAAACACTTGTTAACTCGCCGTCTCGATACATGAATTCCCTTCTTTATTTACTTAATTCGATTTTTTTTTAATTTTACTACACCAAAGATCGATGTCTTAAAAAATAATTTAATAGTTAATTCAAAAGCTTAAATAAATTTAACATATTTACATTGCAAGAGTATTTGTTTGTGTTTGCGTGTTTGTTGTGGGGTAAGAATAATAAATTAAAAAAAACTTTGATCTTAACGTGCAAGATAAAGAAAGGCTTGGTACACAACTACGCCATGTTTACATTAATTTGCGTTGAAAAGGTTCTTTCACAATTAATGGTTACAAATTACGTTCAACAGAACCTTCATTATCGCACGGTTGCTTTATTCCAATCTTTTCTGCTTTCTCTAATTTATACTGGAGTTACAAGCTAATTGTCCCATGTTTAATGTTCTTATGGTCATTCATTACTGCATTTAAAACTTTACAAAAATACAAATAACTTTTTAATATTTTCATTTACTAAATTTTTAGATAAAGTTTTTATTAAGCGAGAGATAATTGCATGTATGTCATGATGCTCCAATGTAAGAGATTAATACTTTTTTAAAGTGTTTTTTGTTACAAGAAATCCAATGAACAATTCTCTTCCATTTTCTTCCTACTTTGAGCCTTTAATGTTGGATCTAAATTGACAGTAAGACCATTTTATGCGATGTTATACATGTTTCAATGTGTTAAGTATTAGTTGGAAGCGTATCTACCTAACAACTGATAAATTTTAACAAAATGTAACATATGCTAGAGATTGTTATCGTGTTACAACACAATGTCAGGGTAATAAAAACTTATTCAAATGACAGAGATTTATTGTTTTTTTTTTTTTAATAAAATCTTTTAGATGAAATTTACCCCAAAAAGCACATAAAATAGCTTTGTCCTATTAAATTTGTTTGAATGACAAAGTATACTATAATTTCCAAAAGATTTTACACATACATTATAACACCACATATTTTATTTTTAAAGAAAATTTTATCGGTGTATTTTTTTTAGATTTAGTAACTAAATTAATCTTCGCAGCTTAAAAATGACCCAAATATACTTTTTTTAGCTAGCGCCCGAAACTCCAGACAGACTAGACTAGACTACAGATAGGAATTTACTAATAATACAGGTCATTAGTTCCGAACTCCGAACTACTAATGGAAACTGGGAATCAAAAACTTTCAGCAAAAACGTTCTTGCAATTTTTTTATAGTTCTTTTTAATATTCATTTTAGAGGAAGTATTAGTATGCTACATAGTTTAAACTATTGTTTATATGTATATACTACTAGTGACACTCTAAAGTACTGAAGGCATCGATATCTGTATTTTGTAAGTTCATTGGTTGGAGGTAATCTTCAAAGAAACTTATCCGAATCTAAAAATATTTTAACAAATATTTTGTAATAAGTATCGCGTTAGTTCTAAGGTATATTATATTATACCTTTGAAAAAATAATAGAGTCTTTCGGGGAGCTCGAGTGGAGGAGTTTCTTATGAGCTCTGTAAAGTCCTCGAGGACGATATCTCGTGTAACAGCTAGTATAATATATAATATTGTGTATTTAAGATAATCATTTTTAATAATAAAATTCAATGAAGGTAGTTGTTTTTTATTACACAACATAAGATATAAAATAATAAAAACATGTATTAAATTAATGTAAGTACATAGATCAGTTTTTTTATTATTAAGAACAAATAATAACTAAATGGATATAAAAGCGCGACGAATTATTATTCCGTAATAAGGCAATTTGTTTCCAAGTGATAAAACTGGTCGTTAAATGAGGAGCCCTTTGGAAGTGCCGATATCTCTGATAACTCATCTACAACAACGTTTCCTTGCACATAAAAATATATTGAAATACGCGCAAAAGTGACTCAATCACAAACCATATATATTCGACACATATTAGGGCTACTAAAGGACTTAACTTACACAGATAATTTATTTATAAGTGTAATTCTAATTTAACGTCATCGGATTAAATTACACGGTTAAATCGGAGACGAAATGGCAGTCAGTTTATGACGAACTGCGAGCGAACTGATTCGGGCCTTAGTATCAATATCGGTTAGAGAATTTTTACTCATGTTAGTTATGAATTTTATGTTACACCGAATAAAACTGACTTATTTGTTACTTTATTGACTCGAAGCATGGCAATAAATGTTTCTGTATTAAAAATTTTATTAACAGATAAAAATACTAAACGTCCCACTAGACAACTATATATTACTATAAATTTTCTTGTCGTTTGTACTGTTTAGATATATTGCAGCGACATCTGGTGGCGAAAATAAAAAAAATGCATTAAAACATTATTCATGGCTTGTTTTTTTTTAAAGCAAGTTGATGGACAATGTTCTTATTAAGTCATGAGGTACGAAAACAATGAAATTTGTTGGTTTGCTAACGCTAGAAAAGTACAATACTAAGATGTTTGTGTGTGTTATTCTAAAATCAAAATATAAATTCGAGGTATTTGTATTTTTTAAATATTTGAACCTAGCTGTAACGCCATCTACCGGGTCTTTTTGTGATTTTACATGATCCTTAAACCCACTCAAAAACAAAAACTTCATTAAAAAACTTAATTCATTTAAAAGAAGGTCACTGACAAACACTCGTTCAGAAGAATTTTATATATAGGATAAAAACGTCTCTAATACTTAAGTGGACAAAATATTACACAATAATTAAATTAATTGAAATTTCAATTAATTCTGATAAACGAAAATCATAAAAAAAAATCCGGTAAATTAAAACCAACGTGTGCTAGATTTGCAAGCATAATGTTTGTATTGAAACCTAATCGTGAGAGAAATATTTTAAATTAATACCACTATCTACCACCTAGCACATACAGTAGTAACTTACTATTTCGAATTTTCGTTTTTTATGAGACATCTGTAATTTATGTATAGTATTTTTAACGTAATATACTTTTAGTATACTATAAAAAATGCAATAAAAAAAGCGTTTTTAAGTTTCTTAGTTTTCGATCAAAGTTTTATAATATTTTTATTTAAAAAAACTTGTATTGATCCTACTTTCGTCACCTTAAAATTGTTTCTTCTTTCTTATATCGATATTTACTTCGATTGTTGTAAGACTTTTTTAACATTCACTGCTACGCTGCCAAGCTTAAACTCACACAATCGCGGAGTAAAGATAAACCTTTTGAGTTAGAAAAAATATATATATATTTTTATATATTGTATTAATTAAATAATTAAGAAAATGTATTGTTTTTCAGTTTGTCATTTTTAAATGTTTATTAAGTTGCTAGTAAAAAAGCTATGAGCTCACAAAAAAACATAATAATAAAAAAGAAACAGGTAGGAAATTAAATCTGGTATGCATTGTATTTATAGGAGAATAAATATTCATTCAGAAAATGGTGTATTCGGAAAAAAACCATTTTGTAATTTCACAGTTGACCCTCATCAGAATCGGACACTGGTAGTGCATATATAAATCACGTTATTACTGTGGACTAATGTGTGGAAAAAAATATAATCAGGATACTACGATTATATAAACGGTTTCATATAGCATACTGAATAAAATGTTAAGATTTTTGTCTCTATCTTTTTGAAATTGTCATCAAATTAAGACACTGAAATAGTAGGAGATATAATTATATCTACCTTAATTTTTCTGTTAAATATATTAAATATATATTGTTAAATTTGTATAAAATATATTACAATTTAACTTTACCATATGTTGCGGGCAGTACAATAGGGCCTGAAATTATTGCATTACGAAGCACTTTTCTCAAAGCAAGCGAATCACCACGTCTTATTAAAATAAAAATATCATCTAAGTCAAAATGAAAATCAAATTAAAATTATACATTTTACGGTCAAAATCTTGTTGATTTGGTAACTATCCGTAATATTTGATCGAAGGAAGGACGATGTACACTATTACCTAAATAGTGGTTAATATTACATATTTAGATATTTGCTTTACACCTCACATGGTTTCCACCAGTATTGAAATTTATTCATTCAATTTTATTTTTGCTTGAACGATTTATGATTATTTTGATGATCAAATATGAATATTGTAATATTTAAGAAAAGTTTAATAAGAACTATTAAAAAAAGAGCTATGATATTAGAAATAAAAAAGATTGTTTGTAGTATACATTTTTACATACTACCCTCAATAAAATAGTTTTGAAACAATAATTTTAAAACAAAATTTACGATTGTTTTATATACATTCTACTATGAAACACTAAAATTATTTTTAAACACTGAGCCTCATATTCCTTTATTAACTTATGTGGCATAAACATGAATTCAATGAAACGGTTAGATTAGTATTAATTTTAAATAAATCAATAAAGCCACAACAAGAAAAAAATGAATTTTCTTTATTACTAAAAATAAATATATAGTAGAGTATCTATCAAATATCATATTCTTATAGTACCTTCTTCTATCCTTGAACCTAAAAATTTATTACCTCTTGTCGATCTAATTAAATTAACATTTTGTGAGATTAAAAATTTACCCCCTATAAATCAAAGTAAATTGTTAAAATGTTATGTTTTAACAAGATGTATAAGTTACATTTCTGCATCTATATGTTAAAGTTGTAGAAGTAAAACAGTTGGTAACGTTGGTGGAATTTAAATTTTATCCCCCCACTTTCACACCTCACGCGTGTAAATTTCAAGGTTCAGAATCGATTTTTTAAAATATTCGTATTGAAATTTTCTTGTTCAGATAAAAAAAATATATCAAAAAAAATATTTATGTCCATAGTCTCTTTATTACTATTTTTATGATTATAGCTTTCTTTATTCTCCTTTTTTCTTTTTCTTTTTTCATAAATCTGTTTTTAAAATTGAAATAGTATGTTAAATACAAATACATTAGAAAGTTACTGTTAACTAGCTTTAATATTTATTTGTAAGTTGTCAACAATCCACGAGGGCCGATTAAAACGAAATAACTTTTATGAATATCAAAATTTCATTTTTTTTCAGTTTCTTTCTCTATAAAATTATATTATCAGATTTAATAACAATTGTATTTCTTATTTACCGAATAAGACTTAAGTTAGAATTTATAGTTATCGTCATTTGAGATCTGATGACACTTGGATCAAAAAAATTTAAAACAATTTAATACGATATTTTTCTCCCATATTACCTTTTACAAAAAAATGCTTTTTAATGTCAAAGCATCCATGTCTAGCATTAGCGCGATAAGTTTCATCATAGATTTGAAAGGAGCTATTTATAGAAATTTGGTTTATAAAAATAAATAATAAATATAATATAATAATAACAAATTGTCTAATCAATCGCTTTTAAGATCGTAGCAGTTTTTACAATTTAAGATATCTAAAATACAAGAAAAGGTAATATCATAAAGATAAACTGAAGAAAAATATACACAAATACGGAAAAAGAACCTCGCCGGAGGGAATGAACTTGTAATGATAAATTTACCTTTCACCAAAAACTACGAACTGGATGTGAGCGTTTTATATTGCAAATATATTCGGCCATATATCTTAAGTATTTGAAAGTAGGGTTCCGTTGAAAAGTATTATTTTAATATGGTTTTGATTTAAAATGTTATTTTAAATAACCACAATGACTTATATTCTTATATGAGCAACATACATATTAATTTAACAAAACACTTAACCAAAGTAAACTTATATTATATATTTAAAATAAAAAATATTAAAAGAAGAAAACTGTATGCCTTTTGCCGAATGTTATTGATATATTTGTCCATACGTAATAAACATTGAAACATATTTCCAAATTTATTTGCAATATTTACAATAAATATATGTTAACCTCATAATGGATTTAGATGAATTACATTAACAGATATTGTTTCGGACTAGATTTAACTAATTCGGTAATAACCTGTGTTATATTTTGTTTTCATTCGGTTTTCATAAATAAATATTACAGGACAAGTGAATGTACTCAAACATCTTTTAAAAAATAATAAAACGAACACGATTTACTAAAAACGGATTTGACCTCGGACCACTGGTATTTATAATAAAATTGGGCCGTCAAGTATATGGGATTTTCAACTTTATAAAATTGTTCAATAGACTTATATTATGTATTATTAACCCAATGATGTTTGTTAACGGCCTCGGGGTGAGATTTCTGTATTTTGAAGACAATTTATACACCTCTAAACCTTTCTCTGACTTACCTTATAGTAACGTTGAATCTAAAGCCTGTTATAAAACCAAGGACTATATTGACGATCGGGATGACTGTCTGTCACCAACTTACAAACACTTCTGCGCATATTGGTACACTTCCACAATGTTGTCTATGATTAATATTCTTATTTGTATAAATGTTACTTTATATAATAATTATAATGTTAAATGCTTTAATTTTGAATCGTTTTAGTTTAATCCTTATAAATGTAAAAGCATCATAGAACTAGTTAGGGCAAAGTTGGCGATTCTTTTTTTTAAGAAGCCTCACTTAGCTTCCTGTTTGTTGACTCAATAGTCAAAAGTATACAAGAAATATATAAAAATAAGTTAATAGAATATTAATCGATTTCATAGCCAAATCTTTTTCTTGGACCTACATTTGAAACTGCGAGAGTCTGACGTGTCATAAGTGCAATGTATGCCTATTTAAAATGAAATTTATTTTATTTTGTAACATAATTATATTTTAAAAACACGTTCAATAAAATGGTGGCGAAAAAAAATTGTCAATGAGTAATATTTTGAAAGTTTAAAAAGTCCTATGTAATATTGATTCCGAGAGTTAAAAAGTTTGTCTTCAACAAACAAGATTGTGATCATTAATCATGAGCATCCAGGTTTTGACACTAATTCAGTCAATGGATATCTGGAGCGAGCAATTTATTATTTTTTTAAATAACTGGTTGCATCAACTTAACAGAATTGAGGAAAAATAAGAATATAAAATTTATGAGATTTAAAGAGGGAAAGCCTAGTTCAAATATTAAAAGAAAGAAAAATATTTTTTTTTCTACCTTAGAAATTATTGTTAAAATAAACAAAATGTATGTTAATTGCATATTCGACATTTTCCCGAGATATTCTTAAAATACCAATAAGTTTGACATGATTCATGTTTAAATGTATATATATTTAAACAGAGCAGATCTCATACCTTCACAATGAAATAATTTTATCTCGTTACCTAGAGACGTAAAGAAAAAATTTAAATATAATATAAACACGAATAACCGTAATACATAAGCGTGAATATTATTAACCTTTCATTTACTATACGCAAATTTTATTTATTAAACAGAAAAAAAATTAAGTAAAAGAAGTACGTACCATAAAAGACTCTATGTTTTTTTGATAACATTTACAATGACATTAGCACTAAGCAAATGATTTTTTATTATATTAAAATAAACTTTAGGTCTCTTAGCCGCCTTGCAAAATTAGTTTAAGTAGAAGGAGCCGTAGAAGCTGCATTTAGCAAGACGAAATCTGTAAGCTGTCAAAAGTTCTAACTGCTAACTTTCCACCATACTTACACATCCATTTCATTTTCCCTCGTTAAGTGAATGAAAGGGCAACAATTTATATATATAACATCGACAATTCCCTTTATTTGAAAATTCATGAACTATGTGATTGTTTGCTACATTCTCGCTATTTCATTGGATATACTAATTCTTTGTACTTTTTAACATTTGCTTTGCTTCAGACAGTGGTATTTTAATATTATTGAAGCTTAAGAGGTTATAAGATTAAAAGTAGAGATCTTGGATACAGTACAAATATGTACTTTATTAAAAGTATTGCTATAGACAATTCATATTAATGAATTGTCTATAGCAAAAAATTAAGTACTATACGAATAATTAAAAATAATGAATAGTCCATATGATAATTTAAATAACTGCATGTATTTAAATAAATGTATTTGTTGCCGTTAGTTTAAAATAAATCAAACCAATATATCCATCGGCAGCGTGTTTTTTGTATAAAAGTTTTTTGATATCAAAAACTTTCAAGTTTTGTAAACATTTTTAAAATTGGACGGCAAATTGCGTGCACATAGGTAGAGTGTTTAAAACCTCCCTCCATTTCTTTTTGTTTGTGATTTTTATGGCTCTATTTTTCTATTTATATTATTATTTATAGCAAAGAAGTATAAATATACTATGTAATGTCCTGGATTCCTTTTAAAATAAATATTTGATACAATTTAAATTTATTTTTCTGGTTTAAAGCAAGTATAATATTATATTCTACAGTAATAGTGAATTTATTATCATGACATAATGAATGAAAGTTATTATGCGTGTCAAAATCAGAAACGGTTCATTTGTGCCTTTTTAATATTGTACCATGTTCAATATAATTTTTAACGCAGGTCATTTTCTGTTTGCGCTGCGTAGCTACGAAACTCATTTTCTCTAATATTACATGATTTAAATTAATACTGAAGAAATACTTCCTTACAATGTCTGCACAAGTATTCTGTGTACCATACCCATCTCAACAAATATTTCCTTTAGCCAAAGGTTTCTGGAGGAGATCTCTTATTGGAGATAGGTTGACCTTTGTGTAAATAGTCTTTACAACGTCACTATTACTTTTTATATTCCAAAAATAAATAAATAATATTTTTGGCATAATGCTATTTAGAAAAAACACAAAATTTCTTTTCTCTCTTTCTCCTTATCTCCTGCATTGTAGGATTTGTTAATTATTTTAACTTTAACAGAATGTCAAAATGGTCGCATTTTCACATAAGTAATTTAATTCGAAATATTTGAAAAATCGAAACCTTATTATTTAGGTTTCGATTTTGTTCTATTTTCTGCGATAGTCAGTGGTTTGACAATTTTGTAAAACATTTGCTATTATTCAAGCCATTAAATATCGCTATCGTCTTTTTATTTGTGTATAAATGACAGCTCTTCTAAACTGTTACGAAATGGTTAGTGATTGGTTTTTAGAAGTCTATATTTCTTGGTCCTTTGTTTTATGAAGTATTTATAACATTTTTTTGATAATTTAAGTGATGGGTATTTTATCAAATACTAGTTTAATATATTTATTATTTGAATTTTGAACTGTTACATTATATTAAGCCTTTATGAGAGATTTGCAAAAATATATAGAACATGTTGACGCAAATAATAAAGTGATTGCTTAAGAATATCAACTATCAAATTCGAATGTTTTATTTTACGTGCCACTTTTTTGTAGTTTACATTCGATACTTTATACATAATAGCAGATGAAAAAGCATTTCAAAAATAAAAGAGTCTTATTTTTAACAAAAACAAAAAAAAAACAGATATAAATATTGTTAAAATATAGCTCTACAAAAACATAAAAAAATTCAAAACAAAAAACATATAATAATATACGGGACTATCACGGACTGGAATAAAATGTGACGCTGTAACATCGTCACCTCTCAGCTTCTGTTGAAAAAAAATACCAACGCTGATTTCCGGTAGTAGCAACATTTTTTTTAATAAAAATCGATGGTAAACAAGACGGTTATGTAGTCATATATACAAATAGTAGTATATCTAATTTATATAAAGATAGTATTTACATATCTTGTATATATTTATTTGTTAGTTATATTAAATATATATAGAATAATGAATAGAAAAGTATATATATTTGATTAGTTGAACAAATAGTTTATTCAACTTATTATAGTAATAGATCATTTTGTTACGCCTAATAGTCACTATTAATCAGTTACTGGTTAGTTGTTTACATTTTGTCGCTTAGTGATGATTTGTGTGGACGTAAGATAGGAAGGACGAAAGTACTCTGTTTCAAAATGTTAGTAAGTTAAAATCTATCAAGAGAAAATAGAGGCTTACTTATATTCTGCACTACACTACACTAAACCATATTATACCAAACAGCAAACCTTATATTATTTTATAAAAAAAATAAACCAAGTACATTAATAACAGGGTGTGAAAGAATGGTTAATTTGACGTAATGATATATCTGCCGAATTGATAAATCCTAAGGGAAATCAATGCGCTCGATTTATCCGTAGAAGCCGTAATTCTGAAATATATCAAACGAAAACTCGTCATAATATTACGTTATCATAATAATCGATTTAAGATACGGTAAAAAAATTGTTACAAAATCTTTACAGAGTTTTTCGTGTCATAATAGTTAATTGTTTTATGCAGTATTAATTATCCATGGTTAAAAAAAATGTAAACAGTTTGAAATCTTATTAAGAATATTTAATTACTATTCTGCAAACTAATTGTGAAGGCATATTTATCTTTTGGTTAACATAATTTATTGATAGAAGTTATATAAGAACAAATTTTCCACTCGATATTAACGAAATGTGATTCCGGACGAAATCGTATGTGCAGTGACAACCCTAAATCTGATAAGGGTTAGCTGCGATTCCACTAAATGAAATTCAACAGAGTTTTATTATTTTTATACAATAAATTAAAATAATATTATGCATTACTGAATTTCTTAAAATATAATTAGAAGCTTGTAATATTATTTAATTCAAAACATGCCTTAATAAGTAATTAATTAGCAAACTTCAGAAGTACTATTGCCTCAATAAACTAAAAATAATAGTGAATCACAACTATGGAACAGTTTTCACCCCAAAGAGGAACTTAGTCTTTTATTTGTTTAATATTAAATTCCGTTCTAAAGCTTATTCCAAAGTAATTATATAAACAAAAGAAAATAAATTAGAAAAAGCATATTTTTTTTATAAAGACATCTGACAATCCATTAAAAGTTCATCGATGTGTATAGGAACAATTCCAGCTTGAATACTACGGCCTTTGATTTATCAAAGAAACATTGTTATAATGAAACTGATATTGTGAATAAATATGAAGCAGCAATGAGCGCAAGATTAAAATCAACGTCGGTGAGCGAGTTTGCGTAAAAAACGACAAATTACGCTTTTTAATTATCCGCTTCGTACATGTCCCTTGGTTAATAAGAGATCGTTGTTTGCAGACAAACAAACAAACAAAGGTGCTATAAACAAAGGGAGAGTCCTCACAAAGGACGTCACCACCATGCTCTAGAGACAAATTTATTTTGTGTGAATAAATAGTTCTTATTTGCTTCTAGTAAGAACCATTTCTGAATAACTTTGTCACGTTGTGCTTTGTTATAGTCAGTTCTTGGGAAAACAATAAAGAATTTGTGTGTTATGACGTATGACATTACAGTGTGTTTACATATGAATAGCTACGATTTTCGAACTAAACGAACTATATAAATGTCACTATTATTCAAATACTTATAAAAACACAAAATGCAAGCAAATTTATAATAAATAATAATAAATTGAAAACACTGCACATTTAATCTACAAATTACGTTTAACGAAAGCAATCTGCAATGTTATAAACGAGCGGCCGTTTACGAACCGAACGTCGAGGAATAATCCTCTCATAATAAAACGCTACGTAATAATAATTCGCTATCGCAGATTAATAGGAAGCGCTGACTCGAGAGCATCGGAATAATAAACAAGTATACTTGACTACTGAAGCCGAGGAATATTCATGGCAATGTATTTTCGGTTGCTATTCGTTTACTTCTTTCATATTTGTTCGGGCAGAAAAAATAATAATATTGTTATCTTTAATCGAGATATCTTTTTCATTTCTAAGAAATATTTTATGTTAATTAGCAAAATTTTGATGAAAAACTCACTCTTAATTTAGATTTTATTTTCATTTTTATAGTTAAATATAAAATTAATTTATCAATTTAAATGATATTTATCTAACCATTGATCGCTGCAGGGATAAAAGGAATGGTTCTGAGTAAACATTCAGAACCCTTGATTTAAATTACGATTATAAACCCTCATTGTATGAAGAAACCAATTTATTTTTAAAATATTACATATATGAAATACCTTATTCTCTTTTCAACCTTAGAAAATCATATTGTTTAAATATAATTATTCATGAATAATATAACAATGTTGTTCAATATTCCAGATTGTAAATTATAATAGTAGTTCGAAATATGGGATAATAATGTTTTTTTTTCCAGATGGTCAATAAACTTTTTTTTAATATTTATTTAATCAATTATTTATTTTTATTTAATTCTAAAGGTAGGTTATAGATTTCATAGGTAAATAAGTTGTTCGAGCGAGAATAAAAAAAACCTTTGACAATTTGAATTTAGAACTCTATTAAAAATGCCGCATAATTTAGATTACAGTAGGTTTAGTATTAGTTGATCAAAACGCTACTATGTAAAAACAGGCAATTGAATACTTGAACTTAAACCTGTTCTAAGCAAAACTATTGTCCTACGTCCTTGCGACAGCACGGACATTAATTACTCGTACGTAGAACTTAAGAAAAGACGTTATAATACACTATTTCATATGTCACTTGTAATTTTGATTGGGAAATTCTATAATAATATTTTAAATTTGATAGCTTACTTATTATAAGAATAACCAACTGTGGGGCAATCATAATTATTTTTGACCCAGTAAGGTTACTAGGTTAAAAATAATTATGATTGAAAAGTTATATCATAAATCAGAACCACACGAAACTATTCAACACATAATTTGAGAAATTATATTTTAATATCCAATTACTGAAAAAGTACTAGCCAAGAGTTTTTTGTATTGCAAATTAAAATATTTGAAATCTGGTATGTATTGAAAGCAATAACAGTATTTTTTCCATTGATCTATCTATTTCTTTTATAACCATCTGAAAAGTAAGATAAAATTAGACACTTCACTCTTCAATAAGTGCCCTGATTGCTTCCTATTGAACTGAAAACGGAATCAATTTTTAAATATACTGAATAAGCTTTGTTGAAAAAAAAGAGGTATCGTCCGTGGCTACGTTGGAGAAAATTATTTTACTGGGTAATATAAACCATTTCTATGTTTTTCTTTATTTTGTGGATTTAGTTTTTCCTTTTAATAAAAATATTTTTTTTATGAAGATATAAATATAATACAGTCTTTAATCCAATTTCAGATGATCCAATTAAGTCTAACGACAATCGGGCTCATTTGTCACCTCGAGCGAATATAAATAATAACTATTAATCTCTGAGATTATTTAACAACCCAACAACAACTAAAAATATACATTAAAATATAATAGAAAATGTTGTATATATATATATAGAGATAAATAGCTGTTTAAAATAGATTCAAGCCGGCGCGTGGACTAGTGGAGCTGTATTAATTATTTCTCTCGCGTGTACGTTTCAATGCAAACAACACTGGTAATTGAAATCTAGCACATGTTTGTTGTGATTGTGCCCTACCTTATTTAATGTATTCATTACATCATAGTGCAATGCATAATTCTAGCACTTTGGACGTATTTCGGTTGAACGACTGTCACGAATGCTTTGGATTGTAATCCAGAATATATTTATTTGAGTGTCTATTGTATGTGTGTGAAAACTCAACGAGAGATTCCGTTGAGAAAAAATCGTGAACCATGACTATTATATTTATATTTACCCGATTCTATTCACGTGGAATTATATTGGAATGTGCCCGACTAGTTTCGAACCCAATCGGGATTATTACTTATAAGCTCTAAGCGTGGCGGACTCGCGGCGTGAACTCATAATATAATTCCACGTGAATACAGCCGGATAAATATAAATATAAGTTTCTTCTTATAACATTGACAGTGTTTTTCAAACCGTCTTGAGCTAAATATTGATATCATAAAACTCTATGGAGTTGATTTTACATATACATACGTATTGTTTGTTTTTAAGCCTCAATAATGTACATTTTCTTTTTTTCATAGATGACATCTACTTTTCATAAATGACATCTACAAATACAATATGTTCTGTATATCTATATCTAAATAAATAACACGCGCAATTGTCAAGGACCTTTAAAGATACATTTATAAACTTTCCTAACAACTGCTTTCTTATCTTTTTTTTAATTTTCAACTGCAATAAGTACATAACGGCGAAGTAATACTTTATGTTTATTTTAGCAGGAAATAACCTCATACTATGTTTTATATTATGTATCTTTAAAAAAACTTAAATCAGGCAACTTCGTCCATAAATATGTCAATTAAATATTTTATATTATAAAATTTATGGTAAAAAAAAAACGACGAATTGCTTTATAAAACCGCGTTTATATCCTAGCAACAAATCCATTCTTGTGAATTCAGCTTGCTACTTACACTTTATTTCCTATAAAGTTTCTACCGTTTTTAAGACAAATGATTTAGAGAGAAACTTTAAATAAAAAAAAATCGGTTTAAAGTCTTACAAATTCACAAATTAGGCAAAAAAAAATGAAAACATTCGATAAATTCTTATTTTTTTTAATATTACTAATTTAAGTGATTTAAATCAAACCTGTTAAATTTAAGACTTAAATTGCCATAAAACTAGGAGTCGTACGTCGTATAATTAGAACTCCTAGTTTTACAAGCAAATCCAATAGCAACAAATAGTAATAAATAAATATCTATCACGCGTTATAAGAAAATCATATAAAAATATTTTTAAAATTATTTCGCAACTTGAAAATTTTACTGTAAATTTGAAATGTTATCCGTATGAAGGCAAGTGAACCCTGCAAAGATTTCGGGGTGGAAAGTAGATAACAATTTTACTTTTAGGGTTTCGCTCGGATACCCTATTACGTAATTTGCTGAGTTGATCCCTCCGCGGGTTCCAATGCTAGTGAAGAGATTGGATTGCGCCACTTTATATTTATATTTGAAATGATTATTGGGTGATGAATATGAAGGGTTATACGTTTAAGGCAATATTGGTACAAATAAAAATATCTCTTAGATGTATTTTATGAAAGTATTAAAATCCTAATAGTAATATTTTCAATCGTATGCGTTTTAATAAAATATAAACAATTTTTATAATAATATCACCTGTTCCAATTATTTTATTTTAAATAAAACTGACCATGATGTTGTGAGGTAAATAATAAAAGTCCAGTCTATCCCAGATAAGCACAATTTATTTAGTCCACAAAATCACACACGACAATTGCAGTTCCTATTTCTATTTTGTGAGCCACTAGAGAATCTAGAAATTTTCATGCAAATTTTATGCAAACGTTATTCAACATTTTTGTGAAAGACCTCTTTATAAACATCTAGAGCGTCGTAATTCCTTTTTGGTTGGCCTATATTCTTTGGATATAATTTGTCTCTTTGCTTCAAATATTCTGATAGAAAGATCGTTTTCGAATCTACCCTGTTATATTTTATATCATTGTTTTGATTAATATATTTTATACAATAGTTTTGATGGTTCTCGTTTTATTCTTTAAAATCCATGGATTAAGGATTTTTTGCCACTTTTTTCTAGGATATCTTTACAAACTTCCCCTTCTATGTCCCATCTCCTTTGTCCCTTACCTATCTCTTAAATTTTCTTCTCTTGGAAAGTGGCAACACATCCTCAATTCTACGGTTGTCAGTGAACAGGGGTAACCATTTACTATAAGGTAAAGAATATTAGTTTATATATAAATAAATGGTATATGTGAGTAAACTTTTCAACTACACTTAATAAAAATATATGTATGTATGTCTTAAACATTATCAAAGTTTAAGATCTGTTTAATTAATATACCTAAATACACTTAATAAAAAAAATGTCTTAAACAATATCAAAGTTTAAAATCTGTTACCTTACCGAAAAAGTTAAAAATATAGTTTATTTATTATCTGATAAATTATTACTTATTCTAATGACTTGTACAATTCTTATTATCTATATGAATAAAACTTTATGATTATTAAAAACTTATTACATGCAATATCGACGAGTAATTCTATTTTGAAGCAAATTCTCGGTTGTAAATTAAACAATGTTACCTGAGACAAAGCAAGTAGAGTGGTAGACCTCAAGTGAACTGCCCTTTGTTCCGGCACCCCGTAGATGTTTCTTTTAAAAGGTTTTGGTCTAAGTAACGGAAGAAAAATATAAGTTAAAGTATTTTTTCAAGTTTTTCGAAAATTTTAAGAGATTATTTCTTTCTATTCAATGGCTGCGGTAAAAAACAGAATATAATAAACACATCTGATACTTAAAATTAATCAAGCAATATATACTGAAATTCGTATTTTAGAATCTTGATTATAGTTCTATGTCATAACCGCATCGGCAATTTTTTTATGACATGTTTTTACCCTTTTGATGAAATATAGTATCAAGATAAATAATATAATATATATATATATATATATATATATATATATATATATATATTCTTTTTTTTAACAGCTTGGACCACATTAGAGACAGGGAGCATTCTATTTTAAACAACCATATAAGATTTCTATTGTGTTTAATGACCATAGTTTGTAGACATAGCCAGTCCAACATTCTTCAGTTTCAGATGATTTAATTGGATGAATGTTCAGAGTAAATACTCTTAGCTGTCTTTAAAGATATATAATTTTAAAAAATCTTAATATGGTACTTAGAAACAAATGATATAGGGTATTTATATAGATGGTTATAATATTCGTAGTGAAGAGTAAGCATAAGCAGGAAGATAGCATTTAATTGCGTATTTTATTTCAGAATATTTGATCAAATTTTAGAGCCTGGAGAGATCGCTTATAACTTTACCAGCTTAGGTTTATTAAGGAAAAAACTATAAGGTATTTCTTAGGTATCAAAATCTTGTATATGAATCAAATTTGAAATATAAATCAAATGTATATAAATCAAATCCTGTATATGTAACGTGATCCCAATCGGTATCTACCTTACATATACAGCGAGCTAAAATGTTTTTGATATGCCTAACTACAATGGTATCTATTTGAATAGGATAATGTTTATATTAATGATTCATTAATTTTGATACATTAAACATTTTTTTCATTTAAGAATATCTTACAATTAATTATCCTAAAGTGTTTTGAAATCTTCTTTGTATTCCATTGAAGCAATCTCTCATTGTATTAAGATTATTGTCCTTCTTTAGAACAATTGATCTGTAAGAAAGACATTTCATAAGGAATTATTTATATTCATTCCATTGTGTGAATAATGTATCAAAAGAGGCTATTTGATTTCATCACAGTTCCTCATTATCTTATGGCTATAATTACATAAAAGTCTCTCGAGATTCAATCAAGGAAACATTTGTTTGATATTTGTAAAACACGTTTATCCTGCTTTTCTATCTATAGTAATTAATTCAATAAGTAATCTTATTTAATTAATTAATTAGTAATTAATTAAACAAGTAATCTTTTTTAATTAATTACCAAAAAGTTAATACTTTCTAATACTTTATTAAGTTACAGTATACTACACTTTTGTGGGCAAATATCGAAACTAATTCTGGGATTCGAAACAGTCTTGAAGATTTTTGGTATTTTTGAAATGATAGTTAAAAACTGGATATCTATTATTAATTGCTCATAAAATTACGCATAGGAAGTGTTTTTGAGAAATAACTAATTTCAATAAAATTGATAGATTTACATTTTAATAGGTGATATGAAAAATATATTTTTTTTAATTTAAGAATTTGTTTATTTACATACATTACATTCATCCATCCATTTTTCGGACATGACATGATGAATGTATAGCGTTTTAGGCACAGAAATATAGATATCCTACGAATTAAGCATATTTTCTTTCCAATACATCAAATCAATAACAGATTCAACGCCAATTTAACTACCAAAAACACAAACTCAAAATCACACTCGCGTAGCACTGTGTAGCCAAGCACGCGTAGCTTTTGTAGCGTTCGTAGACCGTTCATGGTAAACCGTTGAAAATAAATACTTTTATGGAACTAGAAACTTATATATTAAAGATTAATGGTTTTCATGGACAGTTTGTTATTGGGAATTTTAAATTAAATTTAAAATTCCCAATTTTAAATTAAATATACGTATTTACTTTCCGTAATAATAAATATAAACAAATTTAAATGAAAAACACTAACTACTTTATATATATATATATGAGTTATTATTACAATAAACTAACCTATAACTTAAAATTAAACTATCAGTTTGTCCTTATTCCTTTGCCACACCCGAGTGAACCTTTTAAGGTACAAAGATCAAGACTCATTGATATCTCTCTTTTGCGTTAACACAACAAATGAGAAATAATCAAAACGTGTGTTATAAATACTATGACATAATGTGTCAGTTAAACTTTAATAAAATATGAATTTTGATTGCTGTTTTTTTTTTTTTAATTGTCACAATCATATAAGTACTTAATTTAAACATTCGTAATAATATTATCAAAATATAAACTCACACTTACTCATAATGTACCACTAACAATGAATATTAAAAATTCAAAAAGAATATAAACAAAAAATACTAATATAAAGTCAATACGGCACATATTTTTGGACATTAGGAAAGATATATCCTTCCAAATATTGCTACATAAATTATTGCCGACACATTTTTTTGATTTCCGCCTTACACTTTTACATTATGCTTTCTTATTTTTTTATATTAGGTAATATTTTATGGTACCCCATTTCATGATTCGAATCCGAATGTTAATTTATATGACTCTAAACATTCATCCAAATGTTATTAAGTATTGAAATATTTTATTTAAAAATTTACAATTTTTATGATATAAATATTTCAATACTTAATAACTATTTAACATACATTAGGAATAACAATTTCATTGTGAAGACGCTTTCGTAGTAAGAATGTTGAGAAGGGGTAAAGTGTATGTGTGCTAAGTAACTAATACAATATTGAGTTTGGAATATCGGCTTCAAGTCTTTGAAACTTTAGCACGTTGTGGTGTATTGATCTAAGTTTATAACCTGGTTAAAGGGAATTCAGCCGCTTATATTACGGGGGGGGGGGGGAATATTACACAAAAATAATATATATATTGTTTATTTAACATACAATTTAATATGTTAGGATATAACTATTGTTTACTGAACATAAGACTATTTTTGACGAACTTAAATCGCGTATAATTGAATTTTCATTATAAACATTAAATTTTAACCGACGTTTCGATTGCTTTTCAGTATCCGTGTTCACAGGAAGAGGTGTTTGTCTGTCAATAAGTTAGTTAATTAGTTATCTATCTCCAAAGGTATCTAAGATTTCGGGAATTGATTTCAGTATTATTTGGAATTTAACATTATTACTGAGTGGGCTTTAAATAGTCTCCAACCATTTTGTTTATTAGAATATTAAATTAGAATATTTTATAATATCAATAGGCTTGCGAATCAGTTTTGGAATGGAACGGTATATCGCAGAGAGAATTTGTGGTTTATGAAATGTAATATATTGATTAGGCTTGTCTATGGTATGTACACACACGTGACTTCGATTCGCTTATTCAATAATAAGAGTACATCTGTCAATATATCCGAGATGAATTCCTTAACGCTTGTACCGATGTTTTTTTGTTTCTTTTTTGTTTTATAATCTCTCTTTTCATGTATTCAATTTATGATAAAAGTTTGTACACATTGTAGAAGAATATTATTTTAATTGATCATAAGAATTAGCTCAACTTTCTGTGAGGTTTATATTTAGTAGTAGATGTTTTTGTACCAAATTTAAATCGCAATTCTAAATGTAATTTCAATTTAACGCAATTAAATTCCTTTAAAGTAGATTAATTTTAAAAGTTTTGATTTATTTTTCAAGTTAATTTTATACTATATTTATCTTTATTTATCGTATTGTATATAAGTATTAATGTTAATATTTTAAAACTATTCGTGTGTATTAAAAAAATATATACTTTAATAATTTCACTGACACTATATTATCAATAAAATATATACTGTTTCAGTTCTCTCCCAAATCAAGCTCTCTTTGCCTTTTCCGTTAAAGTGACAAATCGCTAAATTGGCTCGTGGTTACACATCTCTAAAACAAGCAGTACGTATATAGACTTCTGATGCGACTTAAAGGGAAAAGGTAAAAGTGGTTGTGCAACATTCAATAAAATTTGGGATAATAAATAAAATAACAATTAAATATTCATTAAAACATATTTTTTAATTCATTAATTTAAACGTTAGATGTAAAGATTGTAACACATTGGGGGCATTCATGTCATCTCGGTTCTATTTATAACGTAACCTAGATCTGGAGTCAAGTGAAACATTAACAACCGAGGAAACGCCTTTATGGCAATGGCCTATTTATTAAGAGTATTAAAACGTGACCATTTTAGACTAGGGCTACTTCGTTCATATAATAATCGTATTGTGAATTTCATTGCTTAATATAATTTTATTTATCACTTAATTTTTTAAGCTATTATAAAGTATACACATAAGAAATATAAATTTAACCTAGTCAATACAATCTAGTAATAAACTCTGCTATAGCTGTACCTATTGTCTTTATTTTGTAGGATGCGGCTGTTATATATTGATTTTATAAATATTCGTAAGATTCGCTTATGAGAGTAATGTAAACTTAATAATACGCTGCGTTCGAGAAGCTTTAAATAACTTACGTTTAGTAGTACAGCAGTTAAATTTATTTGCTGCTAATTTTTAATTGTTGCGTATTATTTATTACGCGAATTGAGACAAAATAAATAGTTTGTTCCGGAATAATTGATTGATAATTTTCTATGGAGGGTGTAGCCAAGCCAAAAACACACTCAATTTTTTTTTTGGTTTCAGAAAGTCATTGGATTTATAAAACACAATAGCACAGGATTCCGTTATCATGGGTCGCGATAACAAAAGTGTACGTGGACAACAGTTTTACAGATAAGAACAAATAATTATCCAAATGCAAAATATCTTATTCTTTATCAAATCAATTTAGTCAATGGCTGGCAATAGATATTATTTTTGTATTATATATATATTATAAATATTATTTACTACGCTATATATATTTTATTCATTGAAACAAAACCGTATCTCCTGCATTCCAAAACATTTTGAACGTAACGCAAGATGAATAAAAAGACAAATAGTTAATCCAGTCTACTAATAATGTTATTTACTTATGGTCTTTTCATTTGAACATTTAAATGATAATTATATAATAATTTTTGGCAACATTTTCAAAGCCTGTTAGTAGCTATGACTCAGATTTTATTTAAAAGCAATGTCTGTAAAATGTTAACTCAAAAAGTATTTTAGAAAACATTTTATAATTAAATACAGAGCGTCTGTTCGCACCTTGGCGTCCGAATTCTTTCTCGTCTGAAAACGGTTTTAGGGATCTGTAGAACGTGATAGAACATTAAGCTTTCAATTTTTATACGATATTCTTTAATTTTTAAAATTATAACTGAATTCAAATTTAAAGTACACAAATCAATCTACAGATCAAACCCATTGTTAAATTTAATCATCAAACACTAAATTAAATGCAGTAGATAATAATTGAAATTTCAAAATTTGATGACGTAGTGAATGTATGCAAACCATGTTTATTATAAACTCAAAGTTATAAACTAATATAATATTTTACAATATTATTAATATATTAAAAAATGGAATTATCTGTTGGCCTAAATATTGTTTGGTACGTTATATGTACAGAACCTGTCACCGCATGTAAACCCTTTAAGCCAGTTTGTATATCGTTCGTGAGTACGACAAAATTAAAATAAACTCAACAGCATGTGCTGACAAAATGCTCCAGCTTTTTTATTCTTTGAAAACCATTGTATATCCTTTACATGATACGATGAATTAAAAAACCTAGATACAACTTGGTTAATACATTTCATGTACATTTTTGTTGGTTGGTTGATTGCGAAATTGGTGACGTCCCACTAAGGCGATAAGTCTAAAGTATCGTTGGGTTTTTGTAGCCCCGTATCCTGGCCGTCTATGCCGGCATGTCTTATATTAGCGTCCCCGTCCAACTTTGGGATTCCATAAAGGATTTCAAAAAGACAGAAGAGGGTGATGTAAGCTACAGTAAAGGAGCTTATAATGTATTCTAGTGCAGTAGCACATAAGTTGGATTTCATTCCAGAAGCACAGGTTCGATTTCCAATTAAATTGACTAGTCTGCTTTTACTTTGTTTTAAATTAAATATATGTAATAAGACTTTTCGTTAAAAAAAACTTTTAGATTTATGTTTTTGAAAAATATTCCACATTAGTCCCTTTCAGTATATTTAATTCTGTTTTCAATTTCTGTGTGTAGGGAGTGTTGAAAATGAAATTAGTATAAACATAATTAAAAAGTTGGCCCTATGCGTTTCGACTTCCGAAAGAACTGTTTTAAAAATTTAATGCGGGAAAATGTTAATCATTTTATGTTTTTTTAATATGAGGGTTATTTGATATATATTTATATACAAAGAAGGGATTACATTTGTTTAATTATAATAATGAAATTTTTGCTTTGTTTTGCGTTTCATGTTCCAGATCCTAAATAGGTTTTTATGTAAATATTTTATCATTTTTAATAAAAAAAATACCTTTTAATACTATGAATGTCAAAATGTAAATAGGAATAACATAAAAGTGTTCTACGTTGTAATTTGCATGAATCCCGATTTCAATATCAAATAAGGATTGACGCTCACTCGATAAATTATTCAAATTAACAATTTGAAACTTGTCAGTGGGGTTCCGCACAACACATCACAGCTTTTTCATTTCAACATTTCATGTTTATTGCGAATAATATACACACGGAACCATAAAAACTAAACCAATGATAAAGACAAGCAGATAATCTGATAACAATTCTACTGATGAGATGTAATTTTTTAATAAGATTATATAATTTATAAGCGGCACAAAAGCTTCGTTTCATTATATGTTAAATCGAAATTTCAATAAGCTTTGACGATCTAGTAATTGAAAAGATACTATTTGGGCAACAGTTTAGTATAATTGAATTGCACTTTTTATTCAGAACGTAAAATATTATAACACTAAAATTAATCCTATTTTTACTTTAACAAAATTAGTTTCGATATATGAATGTATTATGTCGATATTAATGAGGCTTTCATTATAATATTATTTTAAGTCAACTGACACGTTGACTTAGCATAATTCTATGATTACGTAAGTTATGTGTCAACAACGTATGACCTGAATAATTGTCATACAAGTAACGAGCTGATTATCGCGTACAGAACCATCCCTGATAGAGGTCAAGTTATATTTGTTAGTGTATAAAATAACAATATGCGGTTATATTACGTTGTTTCCGGCGAGCTGGACTGTTGAATAAATAACTCTGTTTTGATTGAACTCATTGGTAAATATAACTATGCAAACTGAAATGCATAGAGTAATATTAAATTAAGTTCATCAATATTTATCTAGTATAAAGCCTTTATTTGTGTTTCCAAATACGATTAATTTTTATTAGGATAATTATGAAATAGTTGTTAGTACAAGGTTGGTAATTAAAATAGCTGGTGCTGTTTTTATAAATTTTTATTTATTTTTTATAATGAAAAGTACTTAAACAATATAGCAAAAAGCACTGTCTGCTTATATAACAGCAATTTCAACATACGGTCATTTGGTATAAATATAAATGCTTCTATATTTTTTTATATAAAAATTTGGCTTTGTGTGGATATGATGTTATATTAAAAATATTGTTTCAAACGCCGACCCGGGGTATGAACTAATTTGATAAATTGGGACGATCAATCAATTAATACTTGGAAATATCTAACAAGCTCAGGTTTTATTTTTTTTATTAAGTTTTATATATGATTTCCTGGTCTGAACTACCTACTGAGAAAAATCTAGACCAAAATAGCATTACCTTAGTTCGGAACTTCTAGCGAAACCGGTAATGGAACATTATTAAACGAATTTACTATATTATTACAAAAAATAAGAAAGTAAACTGTTTTTTGTTACTAAAGAGGCACTAATACAGCTAATAAGAAACCATTTTATTAAAAAAAAAAAAATTTTTAGTTGTTCTAATTCGTTATAACAAATAAATTGTTAAGCGAGTTAGAAAGCCATAGAATAATTAATGTAATTTGAATACGAATGAATATAAAATATATTTCGTAGAAGTTGAAAATAGTAACTACACAATCATAAATTCCATTTAAACCAAAAATAAACTCACTTATTAAGGCGTTGTACCAATATAATCGGTAATTAAGCGCTCGAAGAGTCTTTGACGCCTTTACAAATTTCATAAATAAACTACACAATGGCTTAATAAATTTTCCCAGTCAGTAATGTATTGCGAAATTTCCACCAACACTGCGCATGTTTGGAGCAGAATGCATACAAATGTTCCAAGTTTAAATCCAGTTGCTAATAAACTGCCGTGGGGATCAGACGTGTCGTACTCGACTTCTCGCGTTTATGTTCGTGGCTAAACTTTAAAGTGTGTAGTTTTCAACTGTAATGTGATTATTGGGACTGATATAGAAGGTAAGATTTTGGTAAATTTTCGTGATGTTTTTTATGTGTTTAAAATTAGTATTTAGAAAGTGGCTTAAAAACGAAAGGAAATAAAATTTTAAAAAGTTTTATAACATATCCATAGCGCGAGCAGGGTGTTACTAAGAAAGTAATAATTAAACAAAGTTTCGTAATTTTCAACTTATTTTCCATACAACTTCAATTCATTATTGTGTGAGGCACTGAGACTTTATTTAAAAACTTAACAGAAAACATGATTGAAACTCGAACCTCAAAGCGCTCGTCTAAAAGAACAAGGTCCACCGGATAATCTTCATTTTGTATTGTTTAGATAAAAAAACCTGGAATGACACTTCATTTTTAAATTACAAGATTGGCTTTTTTATTAGATACAAATGGCGGAAAGTGTTGTATACCTAAAATGATATAGACTTTATCAAATTAAAGTAATAAATCATAAATAGATAAAATAAATATGAATGATATTTTTACATATTAATAAAAAAAAAGCTAATCTAGTAATTGAATTAAACACATGAATACCTGATATATATATATGTATAATAAAATATTTTATTAATAGTTAAAACTTTTGGTATATTATAAATTAAACTTTTTAACTAAACTTTTACCCCCCCTCCCCTAAATCAAGACGATTATACTTAAGGCTAGCAATTTCCTCAGAAAGAATTTATGAGAGCTATATTTTATATCCTCAAAAGCTACGGGACTGAGTGCGAGTGTCATAACAGATTTATTGCGAGCACTAAAGGTAAAATTTTATCTCTCACTATATAATATGAAAGTTAATTTTCTATTATTATTTATTACTGCGGCTTTAGTTTTTAAAGATAAAGACAAACTATGTGGTTCCTTGTAATGTTGATCTGGTTAAATTTATTCACTATTATTATATAAAAGATAAATCTTGCTTGCATTTATTTTCCTTTTTTTTTAGTAAATTGTATTACGCTTATAATATAAATTATATTATTAAAATATGTAAATAAAAAAATATTTTTTGTCTTATTTCTGCTAATGTCACTTTATAAGAATCCTTAAATTGTTTATACGGTATTTATATATATAACTTTAAAGTATGACCTAGCTTGTGGTCTAAAACAGTAACCAGCTTGTGGTCTAAAATATTAAGCAGCTTAACTTGTTCTCTTATCTCGGTACGGTGGTAGGTTAATGCCATAACAGGACTAGTTTCTTCGACTTAGGTTAATCAAACGGTTTCCGTCCATAGTCCGAGTACAATGTGGGTGTCTTCAAGGCAAGAGTGAATAGGCTTTTACTAAGTTGATGCGCTTTACCACCTACGACTACATTTCCACTTCCCATCAGGTGGAATGTAGTCAAGCGTGAACTTAGTTTATGTGTAAAAAAAAAAAAAAAGAGTAAATGTTCTTTATTTATTGTATTTTATAAGTGATAAGTGATATTTGCTTAAAAATAACAAAATAAATATTTATTTGACTTGCATGACAATATTTAAAAAGTTAATAAAAAAAAGAAAAACGTATAATAAGTACTTTTAAGTTTTCTTTTTTTTTTCACAAAATACTCCGATGCGATCGATATTTATGTCTAACATAAATTGAAAAATAATTAAGTTAGATAAGTTACATAATATACTGCAGATAAATACTAAATATTAAATGCTATGTAAGCCAATAATATTATATTAAATCAATACTTTATTTACATTATATAGTTTTACAAAAATGGTTTTAAAAAATAACTAGAATACAAACAAATATATATAGATTCAATTGTAGATTTAATTGAAAGTAAAAATAATTATAAAATGCTGGCGGATAACAACGTATTTGTCAACATAAATTTACAAATATTGTATTTTGAAATATTGTCATAATTATAAACTACTAAAATTGTTACATATTTAACCAAAGAGTAATTATTTATTAAAAAAAAACTGAAACGTATAAAATAAAACCTACATCAATTTCATTTGCTATAATATTTTATGGAAAATGGTCTCAGTAAATATTGATGTAGTCAATACTAAAAATTTGGTTGATAAAAATATTCAATTTGCATTATTTGATATTTGTTTATTTGATACTATTTGTAATGTCACGATTTTCTAAAGTTGAATAATTATTCACATCGTAATATACACATAATTATCCCAAAGAGCACATTATTAAATTTAACATCCCCACAAACTAACGTCTAACCAAGAATCCTGGTTTTGGGCCAACATTGTGCAGTTAGAGTAAAGTTTATTAAATGTTTGTGATAGCGGCAGTCTGGTCGTAATTACTGAAGCAGTTAAAATGCAAATTAACTCCCTTTATCCCTATTAATCAAAGTGGTAGTTGGACCCGTGAACAAATTTTGTTCTGGCTCATATAATCTCATTATTAGATATAACCCTTTTTCTTTGTTTTCCTTTCACCTATTATTTATTTTTAGGGACAGGGATGAATGTAGGATGAATGTTAATGGGTTAATTTTAAGATAAAATTTATTATTTGATTACTTAACATGCGTAGGTAAAGCAATGTTTTTCGCCCCGCTGTTTTTATAATTTATGATCTTTAACCCTTTTGGACATTCTTATATGTAAATAAATAATGATAAAATAAGATTTTTAAACCTTTAACGGAATTGAATATTTTTGTAAGCATTTGTAGTTTCTTAAAGACTTTCATGCTATCTATAAAAGATTTTACATACCTTCTATCTATCGACAGTTACAGATAGAAAAACTATTGAAACCTTGATATTATAAATTCTATAATTGAAACCGCTCTTTAGTCAATCTCTATTAAAGCAGTCTGATATTCCATACTTTATTAAAAAGCACCGAGATTAAAAGAAACTCCTTCCGATTTTACTAAATTGAATCGCCAGAAGTTTTATATTGGAAAAGATAAGACGAGCCACTTACGTTAAAGTCTCGAACATTTTTAAAGGCAGTAAATACAGTGAACAGAAATTCTAGCTGTCCTATAGACGTTTGTCAGAGATTACCCGTCGGGGAGCGCGTACTGGAAAAATACTATAACGGCTTTAAGCTAGTAAAGACAAGAATACAAAGGGGAATTGACTTTTACTTAGTGAGTCGGTTTATTTAATATACCGCCATTATAGTTATTGATTTGCTTCATTGTCATTTCACAACAATACTCTATCTCCATTCTACCGTGCTGGTTAGGAAGTGTTTTTATATATTAATCCATAACAAGGTAAATTGGTAAATAAATTCTTATGTTTTTCAGTTTGGGTTGTAGGTAAATGAAGCGCGGTCGTTTTTACTGACTAAAGCTTGTGTTACGGAACTAACGCCAAAAATATTATATATTGTTTTTTTTTTTTATTTTACCCCTATGAATGTTTTGCAATAATTGGATTCAAAGTAAAGCTGTAATTATATAAAACGTAAGTAATATACAATTATTTCAATATATTTACAATGTTTTAATTTATTCGAACAATGCAATAGTGTTGTAAGCATATATGTCGAAAGCTCTATCTACACTTTATATATTGCTCACGAAAATCTAGTACGAACTATTTATTTAATTTTTAAATAAATTACGTAATTAAGTCTTGACATATTAGGTCCACTAAAATTTTCGTTTCATGATCAAACAGGAACTAAGATGTCATTTCAACAGACAAGGGTTAAACAAGGCTAAAACCTCAAAAACCCACAGGGCTAATATATAAAATTAGTTATGACCCAAATATGGAATTGCTTTTGCATCATGACGTAAAAAGTTTTTTGGAAAATTCTCAAATTATTATACGAATAAAAAATAGTTATGGTTTTTATTGCTACATAAATAAATACAATACAATAAAATAATTTTCATTTTATAAAACAACAAACTATTGTATTGTTCATACCTTAATGAAAAAATAATCCCCTCTATTATAATAACTTTAAACCAAATCAAAGGAAGAAACGTGTACCCTTTTCATATAAACATATTCTTAAAATTTCCATCATTAAATCAGAAGTAATACAGATATTGCTATTATTAGATTTCTATTTTACAGTATCAAATGACAATTGAATTCGAGATAAATGAAGCTTCATTAAAATTAGTTCGAATTTGTGATTTTAGCGCGGAAATTGCGGGTGACCGCTCGTGATTTATAAATGACATTTAGCTGCCATTTTTATTTTCTATTTTCTTCCATCTTTTGAATTCAAAGCATATTTTGTAATCATTATAATTTTTAAAATATTCTTAAGATGGTCGGAAGTGTATTTTTTTTATAAAAAGAAGATAAGAAAAATGTAAATATTTTATTTAGTTAAAGTTTTAGTATGAGCTTCATATGATTAAATTTCAATGAATTAATAATATATTCCTCTCACGTTCAAACGTAACAATATTATATCACAGAATTCCACTAAAACTGTTCTATCCCTAAACTTATAAAACAAATTTATAGTTCTTTTTCCCATTTTATTCGCCACTTGACACCTGCTACTAACCAAACTTTGGTATTTTAATGTGACCCACGGGATTATAAGTTGGAGACGTTTTATGGTCGGACTTCTTTGTTCTTCTAGCTTACGTAAAGAAAAATATAGTGTAGACTGAAAAAAAAAATACCTCGAAGCTTAATTAAAAGCAAGTAGAAGAAAGAATTATACATTTGTTCATTTCTTGGGACTTAATTATGACATAGCTTTCTAATATCAAACGTTTCATACATAAGTGTAGTAAGAGTAAATAAGTTTGGAAAATATATCTTTTTTACCTTTTAAATAAAAAATATAAGAAAATAATAAGATGAAAAGGGTAAAGACAGAAAGTAAGAATCATAATACCAACTAATAAGCGATCCGGTTTAAAAGATTAGCGCGAGGTTAAAAATAAATCTTATCCGGCTGGCATTAAATTCGCTACATCCCCAACATTAATCTTCAACGCAATTGTGCTTAATTCCCATTTCTTCCTCCCAAGTATAATAAATCAAGCTAGTATACATACTCTAGCACCAGTCTTTGTTTAGCGAACGATACAATTGTTGAAATTTGCTTGTTCGCTGCCATTGTTTGTGTTTGTTGGAGAGGAAGTTTGGCCTTTATTAGGCTTATTATGTTACGTACTGCTTGTGTTATATTATTTAATAAGGTGCTTGTGTTAGTACAAATATTAAAGTATTGTGTTTGGTTATCTCGATCTTTAATCTAGATTAAAATAGGTTTTCATCTATAAGATTGTTATTTAAGAAATTATTATCAAGTTTTGTCGGTACAAGGGAAATAAAACTTTTTCAATTTCCATATTCCACTATCTAACAGTTTAATATCGAGTTTAACGTTTAATAATTCTCTACTCTTTACAAAAACTAACTGTTTGAGTTTAATATACTTTGAGTTACTTTTCCCCCTTTTTTATAACTTAGAGAAGAGCGAGTTAAATAATTTTCGGTCTTTTTATATTTTAACATTAAACTTTTACAGCCAAGGTTCCGGGATTAAGTTAGAAAATATATTATGATAAAGAAAATTAAGTATAAATTGGTTCATTTGCGACATAATGACTTGAATGTTCGGTCCCTTTTTAATTAAGTTTCTAAGTAATGTGATATAAAGTAAGTCGTAAACAAACAGAGGCTATTTGCATCGTTTCTATGTAAATACAAATGTAATAAAGCAAGCTAATTGACACTTGAATTTAAATAAGTAACAGATTGCATGAGTGTGTCCCTTTTTCAATAAAAGCAGCACAGCTTGGAATGAGAATAGGAATGGAAAACTTTTTTTAGAAAAAGTGGAGTGTGATATTTCAATTATAATTAAGTAACTTTAGTACGAAAAACTTTTCCGTAGATTATTTATTTAAATTATATTTTATACGTAATAAATACGATGCACTTTGAATATAATCGTTGCAACATTTGGGTGTAATTTGGCGACGTGAAGTGAGATTTCACAGCACTGCACTTTGGAGTGAATACGCTTTGTGATTCAACGTCAGCTGAGCTTAGAATTAGTGCTGCGAACAAACGCTTCAAAATGATTATTGCTTTAGAAATATATTTATTTTATTTTACACTGTTTTATTTTAACAACAGCCGGTATCATTTTGTTTCGAAATGCTTTAATTTTGAACGTAGAATTCCGTGATTACCATTGCTTTTGCTCTCTGTGAATAAAATTCCTTTGAAATGTCAATTGTAATAAAGGAAAGTGGTTATTGCCATTTTTGAATTTCTATTTCCACTGTTCTATACTATGATGTAATAGTTTATTCTTGGTTTAAGAATTTGTCAAAATACATCGCAGATGGATTTGTTTTTGACGTATATGGAATATAAAAATAACTATTTTTAAGAAATTTAAACTTTAAAAAAAAACTTAATATACGTGTGGAAATATGAAATATGTTTGTAATTTTAAACTGCAATCACAGATCAGACCTTGTTTTTAAGAAAAGTAAGTTTTTTTACTCTTATGTATAATGTGTGTTTCATATCGTTGAATTGGCATGTTTTCCTTGTCTTAAAACATGGGCAAAATATTATATCAGGGATGAACTCAGTCCACGTTCTAACAACATCAAAGAAATTACAATAGCGTTGCCGACCTTTGAGAAGGTGCCATTATTGAAGGTACCCATGTTGTATGACCTGGAAACATATCCCAAGGAAGTTATAATGAACTTCACTATTCTAGAGATTTTAAAGAGCTAAAAATAATAAGCCATTAGTAATGTGTCTAAGCTGTATATATGTTTTTATTTATAACGCAGAATCACATATATATTTTCTAAAAAGACTAGTTTTAACTAATTGATGTACTATTTGTATTTTTTCAAGTTTTCAAAACAAACAATATTTTTACTATAAAATTTTCACGAAATATAATATTTTTTGTCTATTTGCTATTCCCAATATGGAAAAAGTATAACAATATTATTTTTTTGGGGATAGGACTTGTTTATATATAAAAGTATAATCAAAATTTAATTACGAAATGTAAATATAACGTCTTATTTCATATTAAAACTTAATTAAAAACTCATTATCACCCCGTTCCAGATGAATGAACTTTAAATCAACGTACATTTTATATAATTACCGTTCATATATTATAATACGCTGCCGACCTGCTGGATAATTACAACTGGGTACATTTAAGCTCCTCCAAGGTAAAATCTAAAAATAGATTTGTCGTACAGAAATAATCCAAATATAATTAGAGCCGAAAATCCTCGACCGTCCAGCTTTAACATCATACGAACATTTCTAGAAGCGAATTTTAATTACAACTGTATTTTAATTGATAAAAACACATTTATGAATAGAATACAATACATTAGCAAACATATTACGCAATAATAATAATAATTCGCTAAATATCTTTTTGCTTGATCCATGAAGAGGTTATAAATATGACAATATTCCAAATTGTTAGACTATTCATAATATTTCAGCATGTAAAGGAGACAGAAGCGTATAACTTTTCATTATCTAACAGACACGATGAAGACATATTGTATAGAGGATTACACCGTTTTGTTCCCAATCAGCTTGAAACAAGATCCGAATTTGCTTGGCAATTTCATAAATTGTGATTTAGACCGCCGTTGATATTAGGTGAGGTCAAATTATGTTATGACGGTTAGATTAAGATGGTCTCTCATTAGCATTTGTATATTAATTTACATACATACATAAATACAGCCTTTGATATGATTTAATAAAGGTGATGATATGAGCTCAGCTGAAGGATAATACGGCGTATTCTCGAGAGAAACGTTTATACTATTAGTTGTATATAGACATTAAAATTATTCTTATATATCATAAAGTTGTATGTTGCCTTCGTGGTTATATAATACAAAATATTTCCAAGGCTTCATATTCATAATCTTAGGGAGGATAGAATATTAAAGCATGTCATTTTAAATTAATTTTGTCGTTAAGCAAAAATTACATGCCTGGAAAATGCATCAATTTTAATTATATGTCAGATTGCCGAGCATAGTCAGGTCTTATTGTGCACTCATTATATTTTAAGCAAATGAAATCACTTTTTAAATACTGACTATTATTTTATTGTAAACACAGAAATTATTACTAAGTATAAATTCTGAATATGGAGCCACGTAGGTTTGCGAGCGTGCGGACAACACCGCCAAAAAAACTCTGCCGAAACTCCCAAACGGCTATCCTTGTATACTCCGCAATGATGGCGCCACTCGCAATCCCACTCGATAGCCAATGGCGTCGGATCTTTACACAAAGAATAGATTAAGCTTTCATTAAAACTACATTTCAACATATTATTCAACAGTTTTATACAAAACAATCAAACAAATATAAATAAGAACATTATTAATTAATTAACTACATACACAAAATTGATTTCTTTAAATAATTATAAAATTCAACATATTATTTAATAGCTTTTTTACAAAACAATCAAACTAATATAAATAAGAATATAACTCATAAATTACCAATATAAGTCCAAAAATATTTAACTAGTTAAATAAACAAATTTGATTTGTTTAAATCATAACAAAAATCAATACTGCAACTAATTTTGTCTCAAAATCGTAAACAAATTAGGTCATATTAATATCACGAATGTACCCTTATATATATATATATATATATATAAGGGTTATATATATATAATAAAATTAATCAATATATATATATATATATATATATATTGATTAAAATTTTCTATTTTAGATTTTAGCAACAAAAATGAAATGAAATATGGAAAGAAAATTAAATTTAGCAAAAATTGGAAGCATCAATCATAAAGTTTCTTTCATTCTTTCAAGTTTCCAGCCTAAGTTAGTTAGTTGCGAACGTCGTGAGTGTTGAACGGCACATGAAAAAAAAAATAATAACGTCGTTTTTATTTATATACTTTTAACTGTTTTAGCTATTCCAGTTAAGTTATTGTCTTGATATTATTTTATTTGTATTTATATATTGGAGAGTTAGGACATTTTTTATCATTTAAAACTCAAATAATCATTTTAAATATTTTTTATATTTGAAGTAGAAAGTTAATGCAATTTTAGTCTTAATTTGGTATGGAAGTAACAAAAAGTAACATTATTATATAATTATTAAATAGAGATAGTTAAATAAAATAACTAAATAATTAAATAATGATATAACACAAAAAGTAAATTTTCTAAAGTAACAATAGTGCTTTTTATATACACTGAAACAAATAAATTATAGCACTCCCGTGACAGATTCACGGTAGTTTTAAAATAGATGTCGGGTGTTACAGGACAGACTTATGTTTATTCTAACCGTTATTTTCACTGAATATTGTCTTACAGATTGTACGAAAACTAAGGGATGAAAATATTAAAACTACTTATTTATATTAGATTTATTTTTCTCTTTTATTATTGATAAAAAAAATAATAAACAAAAAATATTAAAAAAAACATCAATCAGAATTTTAGATAATTAAAGGTACGTGAAGTAATATACTATAGGATGAAGTATAATACCATATTTTGATGAATTATAATACCATATATTCGAAAGGACCAATGCGCAAACCGCAGAGTGCACTCACGTACTCAATCCAGTACTTCATACAAAACATACGATGTGTTAATTACATAACGGTTGAGGTTAGCTTGTTGAATATCATAAAATAAACATGTGTTAATTTCGACTTATGGCACCGAAACTAAATTTTGCAGTGATAAAGAAAATTCAATATACCTTTATATGTTAAAAATACAGCATTCATACTGCAAATAACGTAAATGTTAGATCAATATTATATAGTATGGTATAGTGGTAAGACAGATTGAAATACATTTCTATATTTCACAGTTCGAATAAATTCATTCTTAGAATACAAATACCTTAGCGCCGTCTGTTCCCTCGATCTCGCTGAAGAACGTTTAAAGTAGAGGTTAAACACAAAATATCCCATCCTGAAAGTTTGCGATTTCCTTTGTTTGCAATATGTATTTAACGTATACGGAAGTGGTGATTTTCAAAGATTTTAATATAAGATGGAAGAATATTTTTTGAATATTTTTGACAAGACAGGGGATATGTGGCTAAAAAGGGCACTAAAAAACAAAGGACAAAGCGGGCAATCTCTTTAATATTTTCATTAAAAAAAAGCGCCAAGTGTCATGCGTTTTCTCTTTTTACGTCTTTATAACCAACACATATTTGTTATGAAGTGGTTGTCTGGCCGTTATCCGAATACTTTAAACGCCATGTTTCTTAAAATTTTGCGGCTTAATGTTGTTTCCATATTTCATGTGTCAAAATAGGTAAAGCGGGAAGGGCAAAGCTAGCACATATCCACTTGATATATTGTATTAGAAGTTGCTACAGTTTATTAAAATGTTCTATTCAGTTTTTTAATTATATAACAAGAAATTAATAAAGATCATGCTAAGTATACATCAAAGTTTTTAAGAAATATATTAGATGACAAAATTACTAGATTAAGTGGTCGAAATAAATACTTGATCAAGATTGTTTGTTTCTTGTATTTCAGTTATAGTGACGGCAGAACATGGCTTTAGCAGATTAATATAGACAACAAACGAAGTTCAATGCTAATGAATATCAAAAAGGAGATACCCTTTTAGATATCTTTCCTTTTTAAAGATGTATAGATTGTTTTCAAAAATAAACTAATTCAATTAAAACTTAAAGGCATATAATTAAATTTACAAAATATAAAATAATATTGTACGTCATGCTTAGTAATGCTCAAGTTTTAATGAAATCATAATTCATAGTGCCCTAGTTGGGCCACATTATCCAAAATTATTTCATTTTGACAATTATTTCAGTCTTGTATTTTGAGCACCTACAGTTCCATCGCAACTAATTATGTAAATTGTTTCTGTTCATGGGGCTTTGTAAGTTTTAGATGCTGTATTCTAATAAGTAGTGCAGTCTAAGTACTTTCAAGCTTACCATAGTTATTTTAAATACTTACAGAATATATAATATTTTGATTATAAAATAAATGTGTTTCAAACAAAATCTTAAAATAATTAAGTGAAGTTTATATTGAATTCAATGCAATATTATATTGTATAATAATTAATAACATAAATTCATTATTTATGGAAAACTTCTAAAGCAATATATTTCTAAATACTAACTAATTTATATTAAAATTGATTACTTTGAAGGGAAGCGTCAGACAACCAAACCACATTTAGGTGACAAATGAGTTCATCAAAGTTCTAATGCTATGGAGATAATTTATGTCGTGATTAGTAATGATCTACTGTTAAAGAAATATACCGTATTAAATATAAATATAATTAAAATTATTTTAACAAATCTACTTTACAATTTGCAAACATAACATTATATAACAAACTTTTCCTATCTTCAAAATATATTTTTAAAAAACTTATCGCAGTACCTCCTACCGAGTCCAATAAAAGTTTTGTCTTTGTGCCAGCTAAACATACAAAATATCAAAATTGCAATGTTTTTCACAAAAAATATAGACGATAGGAAAAAAAACCACACGCTAGTGAAGTGTCAAATTGAGCTGAGCTTAGCTCGAATTTAGCCGAACTAAATTCGCAATGTATTAAAATGTTTTAAAATACTGTTACGATAAGCTGTTTTAAAATATTGTTAATTGCATTGACAAAAACAAACTCCTAAATAACAATTCCCAAGATCAAGATTAAGAACGCTTACGTTATTTCAATGGTAGTTCAGTTATTCGTCACTGATATCAATTTAAAAAACCAAATATCAAACAATTGGTATTGATATTTGGTTTTTAAGATATAAGTTCTATAAGTTACACAATTCACGACTTTGTACACACACATATATATATATATATATATATATATATATATATATATATATAACAAGAGGTAACAATAAACTCTCTAGTCCCGGATAGAGAAACGGTTGTCTTAATTGTTAGTGAAGTTGGCCTAAAGAGGTCAGAGCTTGTTAAGCGACACTTTGGCGAAGATTCTGATCTTTTCCTTCAAACTTATTTTCTTATCGATTGGATAAAGTTAACAATGAAACTCCTATATCGAGTTGTTAGAGTTTAACAGTCAGTTCATCTATTTTTCGAAATTGTTATACTTTCTTTCAAAGGTCATACAATCTTTGCAAACGATGTTTTACAATATAACCTTATTTTTTATTGATGTTATTGAAAAATGAAATTAACATATTTTTTGAGGGGGGGGGGATGCGGTAGGTCGGTAAGGATTTTAACTTGGTTATTAACTCTGATTTGAATACAGTTATTTGAGGCTGTAGAAAGGAAATTATATATTTTTTTGCTTAGCCTTTCAAAGCTTCTGATGGCAAATTGGAATAGAGAAAAAAATCACTACGACTGGTTATTGATTATTTTTCTAATCAGATAAAGGAAATGGTATTTTTGTATACTAAATAACATTTACAGAAAAACTGAAGTATTACAAGTTAATAGTAGAATTTATATTTTAAAAGTAAGACCATTGTGTTTTCCCCACAACTAATGACAATGAAGATTGTAGGTACATTACTACCCTTGAGACTTAAGATAAAAAGTCTGCAGCACTTAAAACTCTTTATTTTTTTTTTAGAGAAAGTCTCAAAAGAATATTTAACTGAAAATAGAAAACCTTGTCTTATCTCAATTTCTTTTTAATATCGCTCCAGACTGAACTTAATATCATAATTTTATAAAAGATTTAAACTTTATTTGCATGATACGGGGTTTTAAAGTAAATTTTTATCAATTTCTTGAGACGTTGACTTAGACTCAAGTTGCGACTTAGACTCAAGAATAAATTTTAAACTTATACAAACATTGTTTATTGCATTATGATTTCATAATTGAATAAAAGTTTAAAGTGAAATGTATAGTCGCTGCAATTTAAAGTGGACCGAAAATTGAAACACTTTAAAACATTTCTATTTAGTTAGTTTTAACTGCAATAATTTTCTTTTTTTTTGACATGACTTTGAGATGATTTTGATATATTCTACATTAATCGTACCGTCAAAATTGTTAAAAGGCTAATTAATATCACTACATGTTTATTGTTTCTTTTTTATCTTTATGTAATATAATCGTTTTTGTTGATGTGTAATAATACAATTTTATATTTTATTTATTTTAGAAAACTTCTTTGTTCGTACATATAAGAAATGTCAGTATATAAAAATCTATATACTGACAAATTCTTGTTTATTCATGCTCGGAATGGGACGGATACAATCGTTCACTAGAGAATGGTTCGTGACTACTGCTATCCGTCTCTCCAAAGGTCAAGCAAATTCCTTTGAAAAAATATTACCTTTATTTGCAAATAAGTAATATATTCTTATCCTATTTCTTTGTGAAGCTTTGTAATAATCTAAGAAGGTTTTACCATAATCTGATAATCATATTATAAAAGAGAGCTTGATTGGAAGTTTTGAAACAAACACATTTTATAAAGCTTTTGTAGCATCAAATAATAACCTACAATGCGGTATAAAACGTTTTGAACTTCTATTTCATGTGAATTTTCTTACGCTTAACTAAATTTGCTCTAGAAGCAAGACTTGTTCACAAACTAGATAACGTTACGAAAACTTCACATTATTGTGGAATGGAAAAAAAATACTCAATAAATAAGAATAAAGCAGATAGAAAATAACATTTCTTGGTTAGTCTCTAAGAAGTACCTATAACTGTTATAATAATACTCATAATATTTATTTCATTTGCAAACATCATAGATGCATAATGTTAATAAAATAAAATGAAGTTCACATCTCCTATCCTGCAAATGTTATCCTTAAAATAAACATACAGATTCATCTTATCATCAGCTTAGACGTAATCGCATAATATTAATAAGAAAATATTTAATAACTGTTATTATTTGTTATCGTATACAATAATTATAAATAAATTGCCAATTTACTAGTCTGAAATCCATTTTCAAGCTAATATTTACCGAAAATAAAAGGTAGCTCGTTAAATAACGCTTCAACACAGGAGGGAATATCGTTAGCTCTAAACTTTTGTTTGCTGTCTTCTTTAATGTGCTTAAGTTTCGCTGTTCCATCTTGCTGTGTGCACTTACTTCTCAGATCTTTACGTCGGATTTTCAACCAGAGAAATATTTTTTACCATGATAAATGTGTAAAGCGTTTGAAGATACTTTAAAATTGCTAAAATTGCACAAAAGTTTTAAATGTCGCCTCTCTGTAGAATTATTTATTTTTTAAATTGACTTTTACAGTTTGTCTTTTAGTGCCGTAAAAAAAGTCATTAACGATAAAGTAGTTATTGAGGTATGTTATTTTCAATTATTAATTCAAAATTTTTGTGATCAAAATGTAAAAATACGAAACGTTATTTTTTCACCAAATACTCCATCGACTTTTAGGAGAGACGGATAAAACAAATATTTCGTCTGTTCTTTGTTTGCTTATACGCTGCGGCCGTATCTGCTTCACTACCAAACTTACTGCAGTTATGTTACTAAAAATAAATACGGGCTGTTGAAACTCCGTGGAGTTTTATAAATACCACTGCACATTTTTCCATGTTAAAATATACTTTTAACAATGCAAATCCCCACTGAACTTTTAATCCGCTTGTGAACTGGAAGTTGAACTTCAATTTAAAATCCCTTAAGCCGACAGTGAAATAAATTAGTTTGTCATGTCACGATGCAGAACAAATTAGAGAATGAATTTAATTAGGTTAATATTTATTTGATGTATTACAACAATAACTAAACTACGAATACGAATGAATATTCTTGAATCGCGTGATAATTAGTACTAATAACATCTAATACATTATTATAATTATATTATATAATTTTTATATTATATATTTCATATTATATTATCCTGTACTGTACAGTACAGGCTGTACCTTAATACCCACTTTCATATTTCGTGTTCTCTACCCAAAGGTTGCCTGGAAGAGATTACTCTTTAGCAATAAGGCCGCCTTTTGTACTTAGCCTTTCTTTTATTTGTTATTGTTTTTTTTTTGTTTGTTATGGTACAATAAAGCATATCGTATCGTATCGTATCGTTTCTTCTAATATACTACCAACGTTTCAACTATATATGGTATAATTTAAATGAATATACATACTTAATAGACGTTAGGTTAAGGGTATGGGTGATATCTGAAAAATATATTGAAAAAGTAAAATTGAATGACGCTTCTATTTATAATAACATTTTTGTAATCTCGGTACTTGGTGATACTATATGATGAATTTCTTTAATGCGTAGATTACTCAACATTATATATTTTATTATAATGAAAGTAAATATGTTCACTTTATCAAGTATATGACTCAAGTAGTAAGAGTGGGAGCTTTGTTCACGTTATGGTAATGCTTTGAAGATAAACCCTCACACAAAGATCACTTTACAAGTTTTCCTATTATATTTTCTAAAACATTAAACTTTACCCTTAACACTGATGACATTGAACGAAAAGGTCTCGTTATTGTTAAGAAAGACTTTTAAATTATGAATAAAGATTAATTTTTATTGCTTCAGTAAATTATGAATAAAGATTAAATTTTATTGTTTCAGATAAAGTAGAAAGCGTCATGGAACAAGTCGGAAAGTACTTCGTTATAATTGCATCGTTAATGTCCGTTGAGTTGACAGTCACGGAGAGCAAAAACGAGACTAAGCCCAAAATTGATAGACGGCACTATCAAATGCCACTCTTCATCAATGTCTGCGATATCGTCGACCGAAGGTCTAAAGTACACTGCTATTGCGACAGTAATAAGCCCAAAATGGCAACTAGAGCAGACTGCTGGATTTTCGGTGGTGGATTAACCGAGGATGATCCGATTTGGCCGAGCTTTTCCTCTCAATCCGAGATAGAACATCTTATTTTCAACGTGCGGACGGACGATGCGTTGAGTTTTGTACCAGCTAAAGCAATAGTCCGACTGGATCGACTAAAACACTTGTCAATACAATTTGGAACTATTAAAAGAATTTATCCATACGCATTCACCAATTCTTCTACTATAAGACAAATAGTTTTGAAATCAAATAAAATTTCACATTTGGAAAAGCATGCTTTTGCACAAATGATGATGCTTTCGAACTTGAGTCTGGATGATAATCAAATAACTGAACTTAAGAGGGACGTATTTTTTAATTTACCAAATTTGCACGTACTACACTTATCAAATAATAACTTTAGTCTGCTACACGAAGGTTGTTTCAAACACTTAAACAACCTGATTGAACTAAAATTAGATTACAATTACATATCAGTGGTAACGAGAGAAATGTTCGAGGGACTTGAGAATCTTTCTCGGTTAAATTTAAGAAACAATAAATTGGCCATGGCTGGAAACTTAGCATTCAGCGAATTGTGGGGTTTGAAAGAATTGATGTTAGATAATAACGGCATCGAATATATCTCTGAAAGAGCCTTTGGAGGACTCACACAGTTGAAGAAGTTGACCTTATCTGGGAACAAGTTGACAACTTTTTATGAGGATGTCCTAGAAGATATACGAAGTCTTATAGTTTTAGATTTGAGGGATAATCTGTTGACAACAATATCATATGAAACTATACGACCTGTTGTGGATAATGATAAATCACTATCATCAGTTGTTTACTTGGAGGGTAAGTGTATTCTTTATACTTTTCTTACATCTCAGTTATAAGTTTCAACCTAATAAGAACGCAAATGCTTTGCCACGAAATGCGATAATGTCACTACGAAATTGAATTCCACTACATAAGTTTGTGAAAGTAGGTTAATGTTTAAGGTGATTAAACAATGAAGCTAAAATTAAGCTGTACCTACATCTTAGTTTAAATTAAATACTAAAGAGCGGACGTAGGTAGTTTATAAAAATTAAAAAAAAAACGAATAAGAACACTTGTACTTTGAAATATAAAACAGTTTCATTTACATTTATCTCTAATGGCAAAAATTCTAAAATAAAATGTTTAGACATTTGTCCGTTTTTATAATGAAATAATTTGTAATAATAATAATCTTTTTATGAAGCTAACTGTTGTATTTAAAACACAATAAAACATATAAATATAACTTCTAATTGTGGTGTAGTCATCAAATACGTGTTCAAAATTGTATTAACAAATAAATATTATATTATTATCCAAAACTTTACAAATATATTATTATTTACCATGTTTATTATGCTACTTTGGGAAAATTATTTCATTTGACTTGATTAAAATAATCCTGATTAAACTTTCTTATTTCCATTACCCCATTTTAAATAGGATTAAAACTCTATAGCGGTGAAGTTTGTTATAAATTTAGTTTCGCCACTCCGTGTTACTTTTTCTTTTCGTAAACAGAAGTTCATTGTAAGCTGAGCATGGTTATGAAATTCAAATTGCTTTGTCTTTTTACAATGCAAAAAGTGTTGAGAACTTGAGAACTTCAACTGAATAGGTGTTAAGGCTACTTTCGCATAACATTTAATGTAAGAAACCTGAGGGAGTTTGCTTTAGCAAAAATAAAACGTAAGGACTATTTGTATTAATTTTAGTCGAAGTTTAGTATATCCTAAGAAACTCATAACGTAAATTCACAAAAGCTATGAATGTTTCATAAGAATCACAATGCTTTAGCTTTATTCTGTAGTTTTTGTCTTAAGTGGGAGATCAGATTTAAACTTATTCAATAAAATTAGTTTATGTATTCAATAAAATTAATCAAAAATGGCACCGCTTTTTAAGACCTCCTTGGACTTAGCTATGGTTTTCTAGAGCTTAAAGGCAAACGTGAAACACTAGTGAATTCTATTCAAACAAAGATGCAAGCAATACTATAGCGCAATCTTAGTTGAAGTTATGTCTGATATTCCTTAATAAATAAGCTTTCAAATTCAGTTGAAAAAAATTTGCTGAAATCAATAAGAACTTCTTTACCGTATGCGCAACTACATACATCAATTCAAATATGAACGATGAAATCTTATTTGTTCTGTAAACAAAGTATCGGTTTATTGTGTTAAATCAAAATGATAGAATGCCACTCAAACGTTGTTTACGCCGGCGTAACCCCGATAAGACTTTTGATGTTAGAAATATATCAACAAGAATATACAAAAGCCTGTCTTGATATGGGTGTTATTCTTTTATTCCCTTTATACATGTTTGTGTAAATCACGCGTGCCGTTTCAATCCTTACCTTTATTTTGTAAATATTTTTTCTGTCGTTTACCAAACTAAGATTTTATTTAAACACAATATTTTCGATCTTATTCGATATTTTATAAGGTTATTGTGTTTACATACAGCTCGTTTTAGAATATTCATGAGAAAATTTCGGTAGTCTATTGGAAATGAAAATCGTGCTTTGTGACGTCATCTAAATAAAACGGCTTGGATCTGACGTTCCACCTCTTTATTCCCAAAATTCAGCTCGATTTATTTTCTAAGTACAGCTTGAACTTTAAGTTTGTCTAATTATCTGTCTATGTTATTTTTTTAGATTAAAATTTTCACAAAAAGAGTCTTAAAACAGATTTTTGTTATTAAATTTTTGCTTAAAATATTTTGGTATTTTATTTTAAATTAAATTTTATTTATCGTTTAAAAGGAACGCATATCATAACATAATGACAGTTCTGTATATATACATTTAATTATATATTTTAATATTTTAAGTATAAATTCGAAGTAGCCATATTTAAGTAGGAGTTTAATAGATTTTCTATAAATAGAATCAACAAAGATCATCCGCATCCTCCCCCCACTTTAGAAATTCGAATCTCGAAAAGCCTTATTGTTAGCTAAACGTTTATCCCATCTTACCGTATTTGAAATTACCGTAATATTGGTCATATTACTAATTTTTTTCGCTAGGTATATAAACATAGTTGTTTATTTGTCAGCTCTAAGCCTTGATTTGACAAGACGAGGAAAATTTATATTCCCTAGTCTGTAATAAGAGTTTCTGTTAAATTACAAAATTGTTTCTAGAACATTTGAATACATCGAACTTGAAACTTTTTGGGCACAAATTTGTTTTCCAACGTTATACAAATTGCTCGTCGAGTAATTGTATTAATCAATTGTCGAGATGCTGGATCTATTTCGAAGATTTAATTTAAGAATTAAAGTAGGGACTTTGGTATTCCTTAATGTTATTATAGAAAGTCCGTTCCAATGTCTCATTATTCCGTACAAAAAAATGTCAAATGGTACTCTTATCTCTCTAAATAATGAAAGCCGGTTTTACTGCCATATAAAAATAATAACTGTGATGTTTTACAATATTGCATTTTTTATAACGAGCATCAACTAACATACATTTGTTTAATAAATAAAAAATGAAAATCGATTTTATTATTAAAAATTACTTTATTCTTTTAATTTTTATTTCCAATATAACGTTATTTATAATAAAATGGTGAATATTATGAAATGTGTAATACATGTATATTCAATAATATTAAAACACGATATAGCATAGATAATATTAGCCTTACAAAAGGGTAATAATATAATGTATGCTTATATAATAAGGCTTTTTTAGGAGTTTATTTGAACGCAATTTCCTCTAACAGTAGATTAAAATGGGAATATTGAAGAATCATTCTATGATCAATACAAACAAAATTAGAAAATGGCTTTAAAAATGTCGCATAAATGCGGTTAACTTTGTGATCAGTATTTACGAATTTTTAATATGATTGTATTAAACGTGGAAGGGATTGAAAGTACAGATAGCTTTTATTAAAATGTTTATTTTTTTCAAATAAAGTCACCGTTATGCTGAATATAGGTTTTAAAGAGTAAAGTAGTCAAGTGTTAAGTAAATGAAATTAAACGGTGATACCTAATAAATTATATCGTACAAAGGTCCCTTGTGTTTAATTATTAAACGACATATTTGCACGCAATAAAGTAATCTTGTATGTGTATAATAAATAAATAAATGTATGACATTATATGAATGAACGAATTTGAATAAAATATGACAATAAATTATTCAAAAAACTAGTTTAAATATTACTTTTATTAATTACTTTTAGTATTGTGTTATGATTAATAAATAGTAAAGTATTTATTTAACTAAAAATAACCAAAGATTGAAAGGGCCATCCTAATAAATATAACATACCGGTAGTAGGAGTCCCCACTCTTCTACAACTAGGGTTACAAAAATATTCAAAAACACAGTTACAAAAATTACAAAAATATAAAGAATAATAAGTATATTAGTGTAATTTTAGTATTAAAAGCAGACTTTAAAAAAATATATGTATGTGTGTGTTATATATAGCATAGATGAGTTTACTCGTCTTACGACTGGTAATGTAATTAAATTATCTAGGGATTGATAAGTTACCTCCAAACAACTTAAATTTGTTTCAATATACTTACAATTGTACAGTATTATGTACAACCGTACTATATTCTAACGATTTTAAGCACGTTTTTTTTATTTATTTAAAAGAGTGAATATATAATTATTATTATAATTTTCTTTTAATAATCTGTTTATTTAAGTTGCTATTCTTTATGGTATACATTTTCATTTATAATTGTACCTTTGTTTACTTTGTTTATATTATTTATAAAATTATAATAGTTCAGGGCTCCTAGTGGAATGGTTCAACATGAGTTCTTTTAAACATCTTAAAAAGTTCAAGTAAAGAATACGGATGCCGTACGTGCGATCTGAAGATCAAAGCTATTTTTCCTTGCCTAGTCCGAGGTTCAAGTATCCGTTCTCAGGTTTCCATGTTGCCAACTTTAGTAGATAATTCTAGGACGTTCCTTGAATATAAATTAACTCTATTCCGTAGATACTGATCGTGTGTTTTATAGTCCAACGTATATTTTACGGCTTAAAGACTTAACAAAGAAAGCTTAGTAAAGACTAATCACTGCTGCATAAGTGGCTTGAGTACGTTTTGTACTTGAGAAATCTAGCATTACGCCAGTTCATATTTACTGAAATGATTTAAGCGTTCAACATGTTAATTATACCCTGAGGTGGATAAAATGTTTTTTCTTTGTTCTTTAATGGATCTTTAGTTAGAACTTCAGAAAATCGGTCCTTTAGGCATAATGGATTCTGGAATATACTGAGAGAAAAAGTGCATTTGCGCAAGTGCTAAAAATGTGCATAAAATTTTAATTAGTTACATTAGAATTAATGAACACGAAGAACTCTAAGTAGATTAGAAAAAACTATTAAATTTGAATTTCAAAAGAGCAATCTCATGCCGTGATGCATATTAAGTATCCAAGGATCTGAGGTTAATGACTTGACTTCGCTAATTACAGACGGAGAAGGATCAAATTTAAAGTTACTTTTGCGCATAAAGTCTAATCAACTTTTATTGTTTCAGGTAACCCACTTAGCTGTAATTGCCGTCTATCTTGGATATATGTACTCCGTAATGAAACTCAGGACAATACAATGAAACGGGCACTTGAAAAAATATCTTGCGTTTCAGACCCGACGAATGATAGGCGAGTAAGTGAACCGAAAGAGGAAGAAGTGGAAAAGAGTAATGTTTTAACTGATGATAATTATGACTATTATGATAAAAGCGACGATTACAGTAATGACAAAGAAAAAACGAAAGTAGGTAAAGCCATTAAGCTTATAGATATACCCTTAGAGACCCTTCCCTGTCCGAAAGAATTAATGCAGTCTATTGAAGAAACTTACGGGCATCCAGTACAGAATGAAATAAGATTAAAAGCATTTTCCAAAGTTGGTAGAGATTTACCGGGCTTTCTTTTTTTTCTGACGCTGTTGATTATAATTTAAATTTAAATAATAATAAAAATCAAAAATGTTTGTGATATTAGACATTAATAATACCCATATCTATCTTATTATTAATTACGTTATTTAATATTGTATAAATTGTAGAATTTTAATTGCTAGCTAGGCAAAGCCCGTATGCTATACTTGTAACATTTCTTTATTACTATTGATAATCGTATATATTTTGTAAATACTCTTATAATTATATAGGCTCCGACATTTAGATGAAGCTGACAATATAACACATTTTTTTCTTGCCAAATTACTGTTTATGAATACTCTTTGTAAAATATTGCATTATATACTTTTAATTTACTGAAAGTTAGCATGCATGTTGAAGTGTTTATTCATTGTAATAGTTAAAATTAATTATGTTACTAAGATTGTTGAAATATGTGTAGTCTTACAAAAGTGTAAAGTTTATTGTGTGTTTATTTAATGTCTTAATAAATTTAGGAATTCAAAAACAACATGTGTTTCTTCCATCCTTACTTAATAAGTCTCGATATGGATGCTGGAAAGCGTTTAGATTAAATACAATAAGGATTTAAGATGTATTTTGTTAAATGAATGTTATTATATAATTTAAAATCATGGGATAAAATAACTTGTAAAAATTAAAGATTCGTTTTAAAAAATCTCTGATGAAAGAGAATGTTTTTTTTTTTCTTTACTTTGAAGAGGGATTTTTTCAAGAGAATTTATCTTTAGCTCATAAAAATAAAACTAAATCTATTAGCTCCATTTTGCAATAGGATTCTAATTTTATAACTTAATCGAACTCATAAAAATAAACCTACGAGGCAACATCCAAGTTACACATAAAAATGGCTTCCTAAATTGGTGAGCACAATTACATAACATTAGTATTGCATAAGAGTCCTTGACTTTTTGCACGTGAACTTTTTACAATTCAAAAAACCAACACCAGCGTGCTAAATAACAAACGAAATGTAAAAACTTTTGTCACGCGCCATGTTAAGTGAAAATATGAACCCTCGTCGCTAATATTTTAAAGGCTAACGAAATTGTAAGCGAACATAAAAAATCACGAAGCTCCCCTCTGGAATTCCATTGCGGTTTTTTGCCCGTTTTTAATATACGCGTGTCTCATTTCATTATTCCGTTTTCAATGCATATTTAATCAAAGTATAATTAATACTATTCCGGTTGAATATGAATCTACAAATAGTTGAAACAAGATGATATAGTATAATATGACTTACCTTGAATGTAATAAATGTCATTTGATAACTTAAACAAATATATTTTTTTGCTATGTTAGCCAGACGAAAATCATATCAAGATTTTTCTTTCAGTTCTCGCTGTTATTATTTATTACACGATTTTTACTTTTTGCTTAAATTAGGAACTCTCATATTCATTAACTAAAGATCTTAAATTATAAGTCACATCCGTAAGAAAATTTTGTTTTACAGAAATAAACTACAAAGTTTTGAACAGTAAATTTGCATTGCATGAACAATGCCTACATTTGCATGTTTAACGTTCTCGTGAAGCTCGGGTATGTGCAAATTAAATGCTCGTTAACGATTATCGCCATCAGAAGCTATTTCCGCGGTATGATTCATTTTCGCTTGAAATATTAAAAAAATAAATTGGTTGTTTAAGGTGAGGAATACATTCAACTTTTTATGCAATGTGTAATTTGTTACTAGAAACAATTTTATATATAAGATAGTCTAGATAATGTAGAATACATTGTGTGTTAATTTAGTAAATATTTTAATTTACGCGACAAGAATAGTTAACTTAGATTATTGCATTTGAATGTTTCAACAACTAAATGTGTTTAATATTTATCTGATTGCATTATGTTGTGAATACTTCAAACTCTGTTATATTAAATATTTCTACGCGTGTCTTGGAGTATTATTACCTATTTGTTTTGTTTGTAGGTAAAAAAATAACATTTCTTTTTTTTTGTGTACGCCTTCTGCTTATATTAACGTTATTAAAAATTAATACCTTCTGGCGGAACTCGGAACTCGCTAAACTATTTTATTTATACTTATTATATTATAAATCAAACCTAATAATCTAAAGTAATAATATTTTCAATGTTTTTGTTTTTGCTTCCTTTTTTCGAACACATGAAAATTCTTCAACGTTTAATATATTTACTTAAGTCAGTCAAATTAGAAATATATCATACGTATAAAACTTAATAAAAATAGGAACATTGTTAAAAATATTTATTCCTTAGACTTTTGAGAATATTTATATACCGTAAAAAAACATGAGAAGTAATCGTTTGATGCATTATGGAGAGTCGGAATGGATGTAATAATAAGTATGCATATGGATGTTTATAAGAGAAAAGAACAAGAGTAGGGAAGAAAAAAGAACAAGAGTAGGGATGAAGTGCTACAAAAATTGGATGGCAAAGACCCAAGCCAGCACAGAAATAATCTATGATAGAGAAGCGTATATTGAGCTGACCTTAATTTTTCGGGATAATGGCAGATGTTTAATATTTCCAAACATAATCTTAAAACTTTATTTTTAGCTATTAAAAAAAATTACCTCTAATTTTATGTCTGTAAAATATAATTTTATGGGTTCAGTCATTTTGAAAATTAACCTTAAGAAACGAATGCAGAAACGATATTTTTTAAAGATTGCTTGTGTTTTCAGAGTCCTTGGAGATTCAATATAATCACAAAATTATGTAGGCTTACAGATAAATTCATAATTTTATCGAGATTTTGAACCTAAACCATATTATATTTTGAAATGCTAAACGTATAATATTACTTCATTGGAAACACTTTTGTGTCTTAATAAATATCAAGGATTTTTACAATATTATTACTTTAAGCGGATTACATTAAATTACATATTTATATACCTCGACTGAATGAAATGATCGATCTTTTATGTTTGTTTAACAAATGATTGGTTTAACTAATCTAACATTCTATAATTTTAGTATTTAATTACATATACTTGTATTTTAGTTAACCGGCTTTGTCGTAAATAAATAAGTTTAATATTATGTTACATTAGGCAATGGTGCTTGAATGGCCATTTGAGTTGAAGGTACGGGGTGAAAACTACAGCGTTCATGCTTAACGCATGCGAGACGGACTTAACAGTTGATATGTTTGAGTGTAATGTAGTTAGACCATTGTGCAGTTTCCATGTTTGCGTCGAAAGTTGCCTAGCTCAGCACAGATCACGGAATATTCTCGTTATTAGTTAAATGCTATTTTTATCTGCAATTTTATGGGATCGATGACAATTATTTTAACGATTGGCTAATGTATTTTCTATGTAATTTTGATTTATGACATTGCAAATATAACTTGGCATAACGAGACGAGCAAGGATTAATATTTTGGTTAACTATTGAAGTTTTTGTATTAAATACAATAAGTTTTAGTAGTATTTTATAAAAAAAAAAGTATCGCTATTCTCTGACTCAAACACCCAGGCTGTAAAACTGAAATATTGTTTAAAATTTTCTTCTAAAAGGTTTAAAACTATTTGTAGATGAATCTCATTATGGAATGTGTATCATTACAATGAATTTCTTGCTCTCTAATAGAAATAGGGAAGAATGAATGATTGAAAATAATTTTAAAGGGATATTTTTTTTTTGTCTTGAAGTAACGCCGAGAACAAAAGTAGGTATTATGTATAAAAAGTATTATCAATTTCAGTCACAAGATCATTAGGGAAATATTATAAAAGAACCAGATTGTATGTATAAAAACTGTCACTGCACATATAACTACTTTTTTCATATCTGACAGTTCTTATCAAGTTAATCTTTGGCACCGAATGTTTTTCACTTAAAGAATTGTCTTGTCATGATCTATGAAGAATCTTAATCTAAAAAGAAAATTTATATTTATAAAATTAATTAGGTTTTTGCATCTTTGCAATGTTAATCTATACTGCAAAGTGCAAAGTTTTAAGTCTTTGGTTAGCACTTAAGAAGCCTGATAATTTTTTTTTTTTTAGTTGCTGCAGATCTTTTTCTCATTCCAGTTCGCGCTTTTTTGTTTTTCGCATTTTTATGCTACATATTATTTCTTTTATTCGTGTCCTTACATTCTTTCATCGGACCACTGGAAGCTGTCGTTTTATTATAACAATATCTATATCTGTTTCTTATCTTATTTAGGAAAGGTCTAGGAAAAAGAATATTACTCTTGATGAATTATTTCTTATTCCGATGAATATCTCAACCAAATTTTGTAGTTACATTTGTGTTTGCTATATATATATATATAAATTTATATAGAGATATTTTACGCTACTTGTTTTTCTTACTTGCTTACTAGGATCTTACTTTGCTATATATAATTACTGCCTGTATACAATTTTGAAAGTAATAGAAGCCTTACCTCCATCTCTATAAAGACGATTATATATAGAATGCTAAATTAATCGAAGCGCGTAGCTATACGGTAGCTCAACTGAAGCAATAGTTTCCCAGGGGTAGGTAACGGATTCCCATATCGATATTTATTTTTCTATATAGCTAAAAACTTACAATTCAGTACAAATGTTAAAACAAAATTCACCTAACACCACCTATGAGACTTTACATGCCTTGTAATTCGTATATATTGACGGTATCTTTCTTAAGCGGTTTACATTACAAAAAAAAGAAGAACGTAATTCCTCCGTTATACCTTAAGTGCTGAGGCCGTGACCAAGTTGGGTATTAGGTGGATTAAGGAATTAGGTGTGTTTATTTTGTGACAATAGTTAAAGTAATGGTATTATGATAAATAAGTATTCTCGTGAAAAACTAGCATTTTTCTGCTATACCTTTAGATGTTTCTGAGTAAAAATAATATGGTATGTTTTATTAATATTAAACTATATACATTTCTATACTTTTTAAAAACATATAAATGGTGTTGTTAATAACGTACTATGCAGTTAAATAATTTTTGCAATGTAATTCTACAACATACTTCTAGTATTTTTTTTCAAAGAAGTTTCAAACTTCTATCTAGTTAAGGTGCACTAATATGATAATCTAATTGTATAAATGATGACCTGCGACCTTAATTTAAATTTAGAACTGCTCAGTACGTTTAAGTCCTAAAGTTGCGTAGCCACAGCATTTCACGAAACAAATTTATTCTGCAAGAGCTTCAATAGTAGTTTCATTCACGCTCTATGCAATGGTGTTTGCGACGCGGTAACTGGTCCACACTAGCGGTTTATGTGTGCGGACACAAACCCGTCATGTGTTCGTGGATAAGAACAAAGAACACACTTAATGTGTACGTGCTGTTTGAATGTATGTTTTACGTTTCTAAACGTTAAGCATTAAGCCAGTTGTACAGTGTTCTGTCATTGTACATAAGTAATATTTAACGGATATGCTTATACTTTGCCAAAATTGTTTTGTATTAGATTAAGATTATTGAATTCACAGATTTATGGATATCATAAATCAACAACTAGCTTATATTAAAAAAACCGAATAGTTATATTAATTGTAAAGATTTTTTGTGAGTGTTACTACCTGTGGTTTGCCTACATTAATAAATATAACTGTTATAGGATAATAAAGATACTAAGGAATGAACTCTTTATATATCTCGTGAATACATTTGAAGTGACCTAAAAATACCTTATTCCTTGCTGCTAAATCTATCAAAATTATAAAAAAATCCCAATTTTCTTATGATATTTAAATATAATTCTTGTACACTAAGAATATAAATGGATACGTATACAAATTGAAAACATAACAAAAGAAAGGACGGGAGCTCGGAGTCAAAAAGCAACTGAGAAATATTAAAAGATTTCTTTGAAGTTGTGAGGGGCAAAGATATTGATATCGATGTAACATTTCGTTTATCTACAAAGATATTCTAATAACTTTTATGCATTACCATTTGGTAATAAATAATATATATATATATATATATATATATGTATATGTAATACGTATTTATAATATATATTTATATCAAGAAGCTAGTTTAATTTTAAATAGTTTGTAAAATGAAGATTATCTTAATGGTTCTTTATTAAATGAACATTCAAATGTAATTGCATTTCTAAGTAATAAATATGGGTAGCAATTCTCAACGAACTTAGGTACTTTAACTAAGACTAGATAAATCTACTACTTAAGATACCAGGGTAAGTTTATAATTAAGGTACCTATAGTTTTTACAGTGTAATAGGTTCGTTAATAGTTGTGAATATGATATTTTAAAATGGATGATTGACCTTATAAGTTATGAAACGTAATTGTTTGCTCTAAAATGTTTCCTTATATATAGAACTAGTGATGGACGTTTAGACATATCTAAAATTATAAAATAGTATTTTTTAATATTACTTTAAAAGTTATGTCATATTAATGAATTCAGTTTTATTTTTATTTCATAACGTTTTCATTCACATTCATTCACGAGACGTCAGGAATGCGTTATTATATGACTAAAAACAAAAATGTCAGACCATGGAAATGAAAGAGCCGACAGTGTCTGACTACAGCCATACCAAACCGCAGCGAGTTGTAAAACGACGTCAAAGAACATTAGAAGCTAGAACACCAGCCATGCCACACCTTAATACAAATGTCAAGTCAGTTAGCCATTGTATCTTAACCACTGAAATGGATTTTCCGGAAGAAATATTATATTTTTTTTAATATTTCAGAGGTTTCGTGAAAAGGGAGGTTGCAAGATGTAATCAAATAATATTCGTATAAATTAGCTTAAGTTCATTTTTATAAAAAAAAATTACGTGCTTTTCTATACAACTAGAGACAAGAAAATTTTAAGACAGTGTTCTGTGCGGCAGAGTTCTGACAGATTATTGGAATATAAAATATTGCCTGGTTAGGCGGATGCTTTAGTTATTACCTATTTTAATGTTTTTAAACTATCGCGACTTGTACACATTTTAAACTAATATCGGGTCTACTGCGCTATAAAAATTAATTAAACGGAGTCATCCAGTGACCACGGCTGGCTGGTGAATCGGGAAATAAAAAGGTATTTCACCTTAATTAATTTTTATCGCGAAGTAGACACCATTTTAGTTTAAAATTACCTATTTTGCTTATTAAACTATTCCAAACCAAACTTACATTAAGATACATCAGGACTAGAAATACGATAACTTATATTACTTTCAACTTAATAAGTAAATTATTTACTATCTTTCAGTGGAAAATGTTTATACATACATTTTTTTTAAATATGTGTAGTGATTTTTGCAAAACAATTTTAGAATCTATAATTGGATATAAAGCAGAAGAGTTTGTTTGTTTCAACGCGCTAATCTCAGAAACTACTGGACCGATTTGGAAAATTCTTTCAGTTTAAGTCCATTTATCGATGTTTGCTATAGGTTATATAATATCACAATCAGCTAAAAAGTGAAGAAGCAGCAATAAAAAAATATTGCGAAAACGGCAAAATTAAGACTTTCCTTACGTGAGGAAACGGTGAAAGTTACGCAAAAATCAACTACTACAAAATTGTCCCCCTCTAAAACTTCTAAAAAAAGTCCTCGTCAGTATATATCTTCTATCTAGCTTTTAATATTAACCCACCATAACCATTTTTATGGTTACTAAGCTTATATACATAGCTTATGTACTAAGCTTATATATTTAGCTTATCTACACATCTTATTTACTAAGCTTATGAACTCAGCTTATGTACTAAGCTTATGTACTTAGCTTATGAACTAAGCTTATATACTAAAGGGGGTTAAAGGCTTCATATTAGTTTCATATTGCCAGTGTAGTAAGATAAAAACACTGCTACTTCACTTACCTTTACCTTAAACGAAATTACAACTTTACTTATTTAACATAGAATTCCAAACTTACCTAACCTTTCTTTATAACAATTACAATCTTATCATTACCATTATAACACAAACTCACAAACCGCTTTAAGCAAACCGACAGTTTAGAATCGGAGAAGTAACCAGTTCCGCGTCTCAAGAAGAAGTGGCTTTTGGACTACCCATACTTCCCAAAACGACCGAGTGGTTACCCCACTACTAAGCAATCAACTGACTAACTTAATTAGTACAATATCTTTATGTGTTGTACAAATTAAATTGTTGTTAAATTATATATTTGCAATACAATAAGTATAATTATAATTATACTTATTGTATTGCAAAAGTTAGTTTTGAACCCATTCGGGGTTCTTAATCATGAGCTCTGAGCGTGGCGGACTCGCGGCGTGAACTTATTCCGATTTAATTTCTACGTGAATACAGCTGGTTAAATATAAATATACTATTCAATGTACTTTATGGGCCCTTAAAGGACGTTGACGTTCGCTTGAACAGCAAAAGTAATATAAAAAATATCTTCATTGCTGTCCTTTGTTGGTAAAAGTCACTACGTTAGTGCGTTTTCTTATACTAGATATTTATATGGTATGTGATTAATGGTATTATCAGTGTTTGTTCGTATTACTATTTTTATTTTCTATATAAATCTTTACCTAGTCTAGTTTTTGTGTTTAATACAAATAAAAAATATTTATTGTATATTCCGTCGCTAACGCTGGCACCGTTCTTAAAATAAAGTTGTACAAAAGTCACGGTCTTACAAATTCAGTATATTGGAATTAAAACACTTACAATAGGACATGTAATTTTCTTCTGTACAGCGCTGCAATGGGTATAATATTTTATCTTCGAACCATATGAAATTTTAAATGAAAGTTGAAATGAAGTCACACATTTAATAAATTAATCAATATTTTCAATTAAAAACGAAACAATAAATCAAACAAACAACGGTAACAAACCGCTTTACGGGATTATGTTCGCCAAACGCGTCTGCGTTCAGACTCCAATAAGCGATTTAAATTAAACAATGTCAGATTTATTTGTAGCCCTCAATCATCATTAAGAGAAGAGAATTTCATATTTAATAAATTAAACACATACATAATATAGCTTTTGTAGAAAAACATTGTCTTAATTATCGTATAATTCCAATTTTATAAGAATGCTGAAATAATATAAATATATACGTTTACGCTATTTTCTGTCGAAGTAATGTTGATTTGATTGCAGACTGTTTTTGCCCGAGGATTCCAAGCACAATTATTTTTAATCAAAGAAACTTTACTGTTAATGAAAGAATTTTTATTCTGTAGTTACAGCAAACTGTCTGTACTATAATTGTTTTAATTTAAATTTGTCTGTACTATTCAAATATGTTTTAAATATATATATTTTTACTACGTTGCAATAAAATAATAAAAATAACGAAATATTTTACTAATTTTATCATGTTGCAATGAAATAATACAAGTATCAAGAGGATCTTAACAAATCCAAAATAATATAAGATATAGTATATTACAAAATAAATTAAATAAATTACTATGAAATAAGAAATTGAAGCTATAAAAAGTAAATCCAATACGTAACTTGTAGGTATATTTATAAATATTAATCTGCATAGTTTTGGTAAGATTTCTGATTATGAAATAATTATAATTTGTTCACTTCTTACTCTAATATAAATACAGTACAAAGTTGTTGTTTGGAATTTACTAAATATTTTGAGAATATTTCCCTTTATCATCTTAATTTGAAGGAATATTAATTTACGCAGTGAAGAGATTTTGTACTCTAGAAATCAGATCATTATTTTAATATAATAGTGTACTGGAAGCGTAGCATTGAGCAATGCTACGCCACAAAAAATTTTTACTCATTTATTTTATTTACGTTTCAAGACGTCTTCTTATGTTTGTAGCTGCTTATTTAGAAGACTGCTCTATAACGTGTCATGCTATTTCCTATTGACAAAAGATAATAACGTATATTAAGTATTGTTATAATCATAAAATAACTATTTTGATAAATTGGATAAAAAATATTACTGACATGTTTATTTCACAAACCGTATAGTTTATTTAAATACGTTTTTGGGATCTATCAATCTTTACGCCCGCGCCAGGTAAACATCTCAAAATTTTACACAGCTCTGAGAGTTCGTAACTCAACGGTTATTTTGTGAAATAATATGATAAATAATTGAATTTAAAAATATTATATAACATCATAAGTATTATTCTTCCTCTATTAAAATATATAAATATACATTTTAATAGATCTGCAATGTTGACAAATATTTCAATTTCTTATAACAAAAATAAAATAAAATATTTCATTAAATAAAATCAACACTTCAAATGTTTATAAACAAATTATATAAATTGAATTGTATTCTATATAAAATATAACTTTTATATAAAAATATACAACAGCGTCAGCAAAAGAAGTTAAAGTTAACAAAGAAACGTGTTGCTTGATTGCAGTTTGTTTCATTCTTAGTGTAACTAACTCTTAACACGGTTAGTTGAAACCGACGCTGCAGTTGGCGACTAGTTTAATAAAATGTTATATAGATCTTATATATACTAGACAAGCTTTTATTAAAATATGATATTATACTAAAATCACACACTTAAGCATTTCGTCGCATTTTACAATCTTATAAAATAATTCGTAATAAGATACTGTCTCATGAGATACAATGATTCAACAACTAAATAGGCATAGTACGAGTAGATACATATTACACTAAAAATATATGTGTTTAAAAAATATATTGCCCTCCCAAAAAATATATATGACGTGTGTGTCGTGAGTTCGTATCATATTCAATAAATATACTTATTTAGAACTAGTATATATTTTTTTCACTCATAAAACAAGTAATTTGTATATATACATTTGAATTTAGGCAAAACATAAAAATAAAAAAAATAAAAACACTTAAATCTTTATTCATATTAAATTGAGTTCCTCTTGATATTCCTTATCATTTTTAATATAAACCAGGAAGCCTTATAAAATAATTGAAAAGGAATGTCAATAAGAGCAAATCAATGTAAGCACTCGAGCGACAGAGGTCTGCTAATACGATGAGAGGGAATTAAGGTTTTCTAAGAACTTTTTTGTGTTTTCCAGACATTGTTTTTTAATTAAAAATACAAGGTTACAACAACAACTTCAATGTGCTCTCGACTTATGTTTCATTTTAATAAATTTACTCCCAGATACTAAAAAAATATGAATTGAAAAAAGTTAATTTTCTTGCCATTAAAATTAAGATAATGTAATATTAAACTTTAATTAGTGCCTAATTATGAAAAGTTATAATATAAGTCATAATAAACAATGTAAATATCGAAACATAATAAATAGTATATAAGAAGAATAAGTAAGGCACGCTAACTTAGTTTGGAACCGTATCAGCAAAGTATTGAGTTTCAAAAGTTAGTTTAGGCCGTTGTCCACTTGGGAATCAAAAGTAGATTCTCAAAATCGACGACTGCTCTGAGGTCAATTTATATACTCTCAGGTAATTCGACCGGGTATTTTTTTTTTATTAATTCCAGAATAAAAATCTCATCTTACTATCTTCAATTTACGATATTTAATTATTCATTTACTATAACAATTATTTATTTGTAATAGTAAGTAAATGACAATGACAGCGGTAAAAAAAAGATTCGTTATATATTACATACCAAATATATTTATTACAAATTACAGGTTAAACTTTTTTGATATTAGCTTGCATTAGTTTTTATCAATACTTTTTATATCATCTTATGAATATAATATAATACCTATAGTATATCAGTATATTATGTATAAAGTTTTTTAAGGTTATTGATTTAATCTCTTATTTGAATATAAATAAATATGAAATAAAAAAAATCAAAACGGGCAGAGCTTCCCACAAATGCTTGGAAACGGTTCGGCCGCTCTACCAATTGATCTACCGTAATGCTACCCGGCTCCATATATAAACGTCTTAATCATGAAGAGAATCAGAAAATTCTAACTACTATTTCTAGCTTTTGGAGTATATAATAACATTGAAATTGTGTCACAACCGTTATTAATTTTGGAAAATAGTTATAAACATGTGTAACTATGTTAATATAGGTTGTGAGATCTTTAAATGTTAACTTATACTGCAAACTCGGAAACATTGGTAAAGAACTTTCAAAAGACTCCTAATAGATGTCACCACCGTCCCGGTAGAGATGATTAGATAGTTTTTTAAAATATTTATAATTGTCCAAATTTAGTTAGTAAATGAATGACGCACAACAAAGCGAATCAATTTATCACAAAAATTGGTAAAGTACGTAAACTGGTAATTGTGGGTTACAAATTGAATTTTAGAATTTGTTCTGAATAAAGCTTTCGAACAAATTTCATTACTGTGTATATTTTTGTGCCTTTAGCTATAAAGCTATATTGTTTTATTGAATACATTAGGTTAGTTATAATAAAAAAACTTTTGCTATTGTAATAATTAAATTTATCTGGCCGTAAATTATGAAATAATTACATAAAATAAACAACGGAATCAAAATGTTCAAATATTAACATCATTTATTGAAATTTTATGAGACTCTTTGAGTGAGTTGACTTTAAAAAGCAAGTATTTAAAGAAAATTTAAATGATTTTCTGAACAGAAATAAAAAAAAATATCTCAGAAAACAAATATTGTATTAACATAAAAATTAAATGTTGTTTTATTCAATAACCGGGACAATAGTTTGTTAATTGGGGACATTTTGTTGGATAAATCTTTAGCAAAGATGTCAGTAAACTAGATGTGACGAAATTTCAATACAAACTTTCATGTCAAATCCTCCCTCTTGCACTAGAAAACGAATGAGGGGTTTCGATTGGTAAGATATTCGACTAACTCATATATCAAACAAAAACCAAATAGAAATCGGTTTTTCTATTTTGGAACTAGTATACCGCATACAGAATAACAGATAAAGGAAACACACGTCAAATTTTAAAAACCCCGTTTCTCTGTTTGCATTAAAATTATCTGTCTTATTTCTGCAGTGACTTTCCGAAATGCTTGCGAAGTTAAAGCACGGCGAAATTGCGTTCATTGTTGTGGTAGTAGTGTCTGGAATCTGAAGTGTGAACAATTGTGCTCTCTTCAATAGTAAAATGTTGGTTTAATAAATGATTATTTTCGATTAAGGCACTATCAATAAAGATTATTTACATAACTTCTCTTATTGAGTTAAAATAATAACTACCTAATAATGTTACAAGGTGAAAAGTATTGACAAAAATTCTTGGATTAACACAAACATTTCTAATAGCTTATTTATCTCTCTTTGTTAGGTCAAATTAAACAAAAAAACAATATTTAAATTTATTAAAAGTTTAGTTAAAGGCTTAGTTAAAGGCTTATTTAAAAGTCGAGACACTTAGTCAAATATTGTTTTGCCGAAGTTTTTTCCCACCGGACCACCGGATCATTGCAACACCAGAGGAATTGAAAAAGCGTTCCCCGTTAGTTAGGAAGGAGTGGAGGAGACAGCACTGTACTTCAAGTTCATTTCGAGTTTCTCACAACTTATGTTGTTATTATTTATCATATTTTGGTCTTAAAGCTATTGCTTAATATACATACGTTTACTACGTACAAATTTACTATATGTCTAGATAGGCGTTAGTATATACATGTATAAATGTCTACATACAAGATCCCATTTTTCTCTTAATACTAATGATATCAATATTTTATAAATGTATTTTTCCATTAAAGAGAACAACATAATAAATCATACAAATATCGTGGTTTGGGATTACGTTCAAACAAAAACAGTCTGAGTTTGACTAACGCAAGCGATTCAAATCAAATCATCGTAGATTTATGTGTAGACCTTTTTGTGTGTTAATATTGATGAAAAAATAATATGATGTGATGTTGGATAAGTTCTCGAAAAGCATATTTAACACCTCTTAGCTTTACAACCCCTAAAAAAACATTTTTTTTATATAAAATAAGTACAGAGTTACAAAAGAAGTAATATAAAAAATGACAAGATGTCCTCCATTTACTTAATAATTAGAATATACAGATACCATAACAAAATAAAAGGTGAAACATGAATAAATCTTTATGATCTACGAGTTTCTTTTAAATGTTTATCTTTTTTGTATATTCCTTTTAAAGGTGTCATAATTTCTCAGTTCTTCTTGTCTACACTAAAAATATTATGAAAAATTACAAGCCATAAGTATTACCACAATGAAAGTTAATTGGTATAAATTTATATTCATGAATATTGAATCTAATTCAATCATGTGAATAATATAAATTATAACAACTTTAAAATTGCCTTTATTACATATAAACCAAATGACTCTTTAGTTATAGAACAAACTAATTGAATTATTTTATATGACTTGAAATAAAATATCGTATTATATATATACATTATAATTATTTAATGTTGACGTTTCGAGGAGTTTAAAAGTGAAAAAATAGATTTAAAGTGAAACAAATTAAAGAAATGTGAGATATTGATATTTTTTGACGTAATTACGTCTTAAATGATGAATGGAAATTACGTCCACCTTCCACGATATCAAAAACGATAATATATGATTATTTAAAGCAATAAAGATACAAAAAAATAATTAGAATGTGCTTATTAAAGACTTCTGTTTCAGAGTTATCAAATCCTATCTGGAGTTAATTTTTATGAAGTTGCTACGTTTATTTCTCTAAGTTATGACGTTTAAAGCTTATAATTCATGAAAGCTCAATTCATAAATGTAATAAAATATTTCAAGGAATAAGATGGAATCTCAAGTTTTATAAGCAACTAAGGAAATTTTCCTTTGAATTTGTGTAGTAAAATGATTGCCATCTATTTTTTAATATTTTTATAGAATGATTTTAGTTACAGGTAACTTTGTATTTTAAAATTGTGAGCCGAATAACGGCGACATTTTATAACTCTACAACTGCAAATTACTCATATATATACATCCTTTTTGTATGTGTGTTAACTCGACTGTAAGGATGTACAAAATTAATTTCTTTTCAACGACTACTCAACGTATTCCTTTACTTAATGCCTACCCAAGAAGAAAATTTATATAAATACAAATTTCCGCTAATAATGTTTTTGCGAATCTCTGCAAGTAAGTTTCTTATTATCATACAAAAACATTATTCGTATAAGATATTTTTACTGCTAATTGGATAAAAAAGTAGGCAAAAAATGAGATTTCATTCCGTTTTACCTACAGGGGGGATAATATTCTTGCAACCGATTACAGATAGCAGGTATTTTTAAGATGATAAAATAAAGCACAACTAAGACCTTTAAAAAACTATCCATTATATATTAATAAAAATGTTTGTGCTTATTGTCTGAGTCAACATACTTTTTATGATATACTAAGTAAGTAATATATACTACGGAACTTTTGAAATTTAAAGGGTGAAAGAAAAAAATATTGGTTTGATAATATTTGAAAAAGCAAACGAAAATACCTGTTTTAATCACGTATATGGATTTGGGATACGGTTCCCGAAAATGACTACTTTTAATTCACAAGGTTAGTTAAAGAAAAAATTATATGGCTTATTTTTTGTTTGCACGTATTTATATATAATATTATTGTGTACAAACACTAAGTATTTTACCTAAAAATGCTTAGGATATCTTGTTTACGTTGAATATTATCTGATCCTAGATTCCTGGCAGGCTTCGTTTGTATAATTAATATTAAACAACGGATTCCATTCCTGAACAATTATAATATAATACTGTTGAGCAAAGTGGAAAAATATATTACATACCTTTTATTATTTTTTTATGAAAATATGTTAAAAGAAAAGATGTCACAATAAACCAAAATAAAAATAAGAAATAATTTAGTCCCTTCCTGATGTTAACGTCACTTGATGTTTGTATATATATTTAATTTATTCTAGGATGGGAGCCATAGTAAGAGACAGGTATAGATAGAGGTACATTTAAAAAAGGGTTTGTCAGAGTTGAAGTGTTAAACAATTTATCCCGTACAGTAATATATAAAGCAGAAGTGACTTTACGCACGTCGAATAAAAACATTAGTAGGAGACGGACAGGTAGGTAACGGGTATTGCTGTCACAGTGGCATCAATATCTACATAAAAAATATGGCTGCTTATACAACACTCCCAGTTTCTAAGGGAAACATCATTAACAAAACAGTCAATTATAGAATTCTATCAATTAATAATAATAATTTAATCAATTATATCGCATACATTTTTAACGACTATTTGAAATAATTAAATGTATCTACCACATCCCAATACAAAAAAAAAATAAACTTGTCGTTATTAATGGAAATTATAAATACATATATAAATTAATGGAATCGTTATTAAAATCCTTTAAATGGAACTAAATGTATTTTATGCATTGAAACAAAAGTTTTTAATACACATTACATTTTATTTAGAACGATCGTTACCAAATACGAAGAACTGTTTTCCAACATATTGTTTTTAGGGACAAGTTCTTATTAATTCTTTATGTGTTTTGGAACCTAAAGAAAATAACAGTCAAGTAACTTAAATTTGTGGTTCCGCCAGACAAAACAAATTGAACAAGTTCGTTTCTGTTTCAAAGTTCAGACCTACCATTAAACGCTTTTATTGTAACCTTCTAACTTTTATACCTTGGTCTCTCATATTAGTTAGATGTAATTTCGAGTAAATAAATAACAAATACATGTTATATGTGCCCAAACCTCAACGAAGACATTTATTTGTTTCTTTTAAATTTGTCTTCAAGCCAAATGAAATTTCAAGTCACTAGTGATAATTATATATTAATATTGATAATACTTTAACGACCTTACCGCAGTAACAGTGTCTTAAAATAAACTTAGATAAAGTGTATATAGGATAAATTAAAATGTATGAGTTTCTTATGAAATCATCTTTGTATGTGAAGAAAAATTGTTTTATAATATAATTTATGTTATGTTATGTGGCAATTATAATTTAAGTTCATTTAGCCCTTTGAAGACGATTTTTTACTGATTTGCTTAAAATTAGCACATATCAAAAGTTATCTAAATTCAGAAAAATTCAATTAGGCAACGGAAAGTATTCGATTGAAGTTTTTATATATTTTTTATAGTTCTTGCGATTTCTATGGAAAAAAACTAAAAAAATAAATAAACTATAAGTTTTAAACTTGAGTTATTTTTCCCCAATATAGAAAATCCATTACTATTTTGTTGAAAAATAACTCACAGTTAGTTAAGCTTGTTATTATTTTTTATGAAGAAAAATTCTTTCAGTTTTGTAAATACAACTAAAATATGTTATCTTACAGTTTATTTTTTATTTTTTATATACTCTTAAAGTAAAAACAAATGCTAAAAAATATTCCTTAGAAAAAATGAAATCCATAGCCCGCTCGAAAACAATGGCACATTACAGTTATTAAGCTAAACAGTTATTAAGGTTTCAGCTCTCCATACAAAAAATAAAAAATAGGTGAAGCATAATAATCTATTTTTTGAGAAGGTAGATTTGCTTAAAAAAATCTGATACCAAATTTATATCAACTTTAACCAAACACAACTGATTTCGAAATAATTATCTCAGCGTTTGTACGGACGAGAGCGCGTCCAATAAGCAAATATTCATTTTAATTAGATGAATGCAAACAAAGAAACATACATTTTGACGTAAAGGAAAACAATAAAAGTAATTATTTGCTTAGGATAAAAAGATGAATCGGGGATTGTGAAAGATTTTTTCTTATTCTATTTCTAAGTAAAATACAAAGTTTTATAACAAATCCAAAATGTTCTGAGACATCTGTCGTTACTCCAATTCGTTATACCAACTCAAACACAACCTGTTGTTCTTTTTGGGTTCAAAATTAAACAAAAATGCAAAATAAAATTTTTGTGAAGTGAATGATTTCGTTTGTCTTAGATAATAATTAAAAACCACACCAGATATTAAGAAATATTCCTATACGTGCATGATCAAAGATATTTTTGAAATATAACATCGAAGCTGACGTCAATATACAATTAATTCGGATCACAATTTCTGTGGATTTATCGCCAAGGGAGCCACGGTTGCGTTACGGGTCGCTTGTAAAATTTTGGAATCATATATATTTTTAAATTTTCTTAAATATATTTCTTATAAAGTTGTTTAAAAATATCTATAAAGATGTATAGCCATATGAAGCTTGAAAAATGAAAATAAATATAGAAAAAATAAAGCGATTCTGGAAGGAATTCGAAAAATGAATCAAAATTAATTTGAAACAACCCCTTGTTACAACAGAACTACCCCTAGTTCTGTTGTAGTTTTAGCCAAAGTCAGTAATAGGTAAACCTATAAAAAAAAAATAATGATGAAACTAAATAATATGTAACAAAAGTAATAATCTGCAATAACAACACCCAATTTCATCAAAATTGATCCTCTAGTTTTTGAATGAACCGCACACAGAAACCGTAGACATACACGGGTTTCCTGAAAAAAAATAATTAAAATAAAAAAAACATATCTTATTGCTACCGCTCTAGCCTTTACAGTCGTTGTAGATAAAGGATATCAAAACTTGTAAGTGTAAACTTATATGTCTTGTATAAAAAGATCCGTAACATACCTCATCCAGTTGCCCAGCCAGTCTTTTTATATCCTCATAGTCTTAAGATAATTGTGCAGCACAAATTCAACTTCCACGCATGACACTTGTCCTTTTAGTTAAGCCCATATATTTTTAAAATCAAATAAATTGTTATTTTATGAAAATAACATTTTTTAAAAAGGTTTTTTCGTGAACATTATAAGATTTTGGTGGCAGCAATGGATACCAATGGTAAAGATGTCCTTGCCGTTTCGGTTCTTAAATAAATTATTATCGAACTTATTGCAATTATCGGCTTATTAACAAAAGTGTCAAAATAATTATAATAAAATAATTTGTAAATCGTCGTATTCTTTTAGATAACATCCTATAAAATTCAAACATCTGTCACTGAAATCCTAAACGAGCCTGTATCACCTCTTGGCTTCTGTGACTACATTATTAAAATTATTCTGTAAAAGAATACATACAAATTCTTGAACAAAGTTGTCACAAATTTCTTTTTACTATGAAACTTTTCAAAAATTACCTTATCATATCTTTTTTAGTTAATAGCCTATAATAAATTAAAATAGCTCAATAATATACTCATCTTGTTATCGTAATATTTCAGCCCTCATAATGTTATTATTTTTATATAAAGCAAAATGAAAGATCCTTACACTCACAATAGTTTATCAATTTCAAGTATTTTTATTTATATAACCAGACATCTGTCTGTAAATCATGCAGTTATAAATTATTTAGTATTATTGTAACAATTTTGATTAAAGTCAATTCACAAATAAATTATTCTTAGTCTTTCTGTAACTGACTTTATTAATAGTATTTTAACACTTATTTTTCACTACTGATGATTACTTTTCCGAATCCTGTTAACGTCACTTACACTTAACCTTATTGAACGCATAATCTGCAATTATACGCCCACAAAGTTTTTGAATTTGAATGCCTCCACACTTCACAAATTTGAACGCCCATGCATTGCGCGAATTTGAATACCAACGCATACTCAGACATTTCCCTTATTTGAACGCCCATATTCTTCACAGTTAATGCGGGGATCTGGCTACAAAGGACCAATTTTAGAAACATAACATGATCCAGTAGTAAGTAAAAGTAAAAGGAAGTAAAAGTATTTATTTTTTTAGGTGCAATAAAAGGAAAAGTAAAATGTTTAAGAACTATATTTATGTAAATTTCATTACAATTGGTAATTTCACGGTGCGATCATTGATAATAATTGTTTGTTTCTAATTTATTTATTTTCCTTAGCCTTAGACATCGGATAGTAATTTCACATTTTTCTTATAATTATTTGCGTAAATTATTTAGATTTTTCTCTATTGACCTTTTTACTAGAGAAAATAAAGGCAACCCTATAGTATATTCTTAAATATGATTTAGGTAATTAACGGAATATTTCTTGCTTATTATTCGTCTACCCATTGCTTGCACTAGATTCCCATTAAGGCGTCTGCAATATTATAATTATAAACTCAGAAACAATATATATATATATATATATATATATATATATATATATAGAGCAATCATTAATATCTTTAAGAGCCTAAAGTTTCAAATAGCCATCTCCACTGGCTATATATATTACTAAATAACCCTTATTTATTACTAACTCACTATATACAATAAAAATGTTTTTATGTGATTTAAAAGGTTACGAAAACAATATATAGTTTCCCTATATAGAATATTGTTTATCTAAGATTTTATCTTGTTGCAAGTTATTTATGACATATTTTATTTGATCATTATATCGTAAATAACTTAGCTTAATTTTTACCGTCGTTGTTGGCTGGTTTGTGTAGCTGTTTATTAATTATAAAGCTTGTTTATGATTAATCAGAAGTATAAAAAGGTTTAGCATATCAGCGTCTACATCCAATGTTAAAATACATGTTTTTAATGTACAGTGTAAGACTGACTATTTTGCTCGCCTTCTGCGCTACAAGTACTTGTTCATCTATGACCAAGTTCATTGTTACACTTTTTTTTATGGAAACCCAAACTAGTTTCTGTATTTTATCTTAAAAAGGCGAAATTCTTACCCTTTTTTTTAATAAACTATATAGAATTATCTATTGTTTCTTTCTTACGTTTTAATAATGTGGGTCAGTGATTATAACTCTGATACCTATCACCCAATGACCTAGTTAAAATGTAATGCTCTTATTCATTCGTGTTAGTTAAGCGAAGAAGAAAAATATATACTTTATTTTACACCGCAAATGAAAAACTAAAAAGAAAAAACATAACAAAAGGATGTAGAAAACTGCAAATATTCTACAACAATATCTGACATTTGATACATACTTTTTTGATTTTTTTACATTTTCGTTTTGTTTTCGTTTCAGTTTCGGTTTGACTGATTTTGATTGATGATTTCGTTTCGATTTCGTTTTCGGTTTGATTTCGTTTTTATTACATTGTTTGTCTCGCTTATCGTACAGCATATATTTCGAACATTGATTTCGAGAGACAGAAGACCATGTTTCTCTTATCTCTATCTTAATTCTTGAAGGTCCAGTCTGCTTAACCCATCGGATCCTATTATATAATATTATATAAATCGACCTGCATTTCCTCTTTAACTAAATATATCGTGAGTTCATTATTGTTCAAATAAAGGTCAAGCAGGCTTTTATTGGAAAACCTGTATTAAGTTTGCGCTGTGTAACATGAGAGTATCGATGTGGGTTTTAAGACCTTACTAATTCTAATATTTTAGGTATAGTTATCTACTTGTACTCTCATATTTAATTTAATGAAATATTTTCTTTAGTCTATAGGTATCTCCATATTTTATTTATTGTAATTTCGTGCTGTGTGTCCCTTACCTTAGCTTGTTAAATGATGGATCTGTATATTTAAAAAATAGGGTTATTTTTAAACATTCAAATTTTATATAAAAAAGTATTATTATTATTTAAATTGACATTATTTTGTTGACGTCCCGCAAATTCTTAATTTTGCGTTAGCTTTCCACGTTATTTCTGTGATTTACAGAAACAAAGTACTTAAGTGTGGTGTCGTTCTTTTAAAATTCTTGATTTTGCTTTCATATTGAATAAAGAGAGCTCTTTTGACTAATAATACTAAGTAGCTCTATAACATACCATAAAATAAATGTTAATTTGTTTTAATTTTTTAACAGATATATATTTTTGATTTCTTTTTGATTGTGACGAAACTAGTACCGGCAATAGTAGCGCATTCAATTCACACAAAGGAAACTTACGTTTAAACAAAAAATTTAAATCATTTTAGAGAAAATTAACTAAATAGTACATGATTGGATAATATGATGATATGAAATCTCTAGATTTAAAAGTTCTCTATGCTCTTTGGTCAACAAAATTGATTCACAAAATTTCCAAGTTTTATATGTGAAGGCAACAGCAGAGCAAGGGATTATTGGTCTCAAAAACAATACCCCTTAAGGAAAAGTTTGAGACTTGGTATAAAAAATATTTTACATAAAACTTTAGTATAGAAGATTCTTCTACCACAATTGCATATAAAGTTGGGCTTAATAAAACAATTTGCCAAAGTTTCGCCTTAAAATTGTGGTTGTTTTAAATATTTGTGTGCGAATTTTCCTTATTTATCAGAAGCTGAATTAATAGAAACGATTTTCGTTCGGCCTGATATTCATAAATTGTTTCGATTCAATCTCTGAAACGACAAGGAACAAGAGGCTTGGATATTATTTTGATAAGTTATTATTAAGTTTTTAGGTAGTTTCAAGGATCCAAACTTTAAACTTATGCTAACATGATAAAGAAGTTTGAATCTCTTGGTTGCATTATAAGTCTTAAAGTCCACTTTTTACAAAAACGTCTCGACTCTTTTCCTAAAAATTTAGGTGACGTGAGAGCAAGGAGAACGGTTTAGTCAAGATATTAAAGAGATTGAGAAACGATACTAAGGACGGTGGAATATCATAATGATGGGTGATTACTGAATATAATAAAAAATCCTAAATATAAGAGAACAACAAAATGGAAAACTGGCGACAAAGACACGCAAAAAAAATATAGAGAAAAGGGAAAGAAAATATATTAAAAACATATAATCTAAATTTGTAGTCAATATTGTATTTTAAGTTGTCAAATATGATTGTAGGCGAAGATATATCCAATTTATAAAACTATGGCTTTTTATAGATCAAATTTTCCCTATTTTTTTTAAGTATCAAATCGATATCACATTGCGAAAGAATGATTGGTGATAAAAGAAATTGCTATGAAATACGGTTTCAGCATATAAAAATTATTTGGTATGAAATTTAGGTAAACTAGTTTGAAAAGTTTTTAAATATATTTTTTTATGGTGGCCTGTGTTACTTATACAAATAGTATTTGAGACTATATTATTGGGATGGTAGTTTGTGATAAAAAAAGCGTATCTACAACGTCATATTTATAAGTTTATTTTAAAAAATCTAGAACTTCTAATTATATTAGCATGAGGGATAGTTTATAAAAGTGAAAGATAAACTTTTTAATTACAATGCAGTTTTGCCTTTCAACTAAATTAGGCGCTCCATTTACATTGCATACTAATTAGAGCTTCTACATTACCACAGAGTGTAATTTATTCAAAAGAGACGCTACAATTCTCGTATGAGCGTATAAGTGAATATAATGGTCACGTTTCGTGAATATAAGTGAATAAAGTGATCAAGAATTTTAATATAATTATAATTTTGATCATCTTTAGTTTGTGTTATGTGTACTGTTTAAACCCATTTAAAAATTTCCTATTAAATACAAAATTTAAAATACTAAAATTTGTTTGAGATACAATTATATATTTATTATAATAATGAATACATATATATATATATATATATGAATTATTATTTGTAGCGCAGACAAAGCACATTAAGGCACAATAAGGACAATAATTTTCATATAGGCGGGTTAGTAGTATAGGCCACTGACACACTAAACCTGTTCTGTACTTCTGATTAATCTTAAACGAACCAGCTTTCAAATTAATAAACAGCTACATGAACCAGCAAGCAAAATATACATTTAACGGTAAAAATCTACGGCTTTTTACGATCTAATGAAAAATAAATATTAATAGGACATAAATAACTTGCGCTGAGATAAAATTTTTGATAAAAAATATTTTTAACACGGAAAATATATGTACCCAGTTTTAGTAACTTTCTAAGTTATATATTCAGCTAACAGAAGCCTTTCCTGGAAGTAGTAAGTAAATGAATATCTTACAAATGTATGTATCTCATCTTATAAAGACTTAATTTCATGGATGGCTGGATGAATTCATAATCATATTGAAAAAATGTTAAATATCAACCGAAACATTATATTTTCAAAGAGGAATCTGCGATAGCAACCGTATGTTTGTTTGATAAAATAAACCACATTTTTATGAAGATAAAAAATATCTTTAAATCTGTATATCACAGTTAGAGTAGAAATATATATATTTTTAATAAAGTATTACCATATATGTACTATTAATAGTACTATCGTAGCTTGAACGCACTTATACAGTTATCGGTAATGTTTATAAATATCAATTTCACTTTTTTTTGTGAAATAATAATAAAAAAAATGTTACCTTTTTTGTTTTTTTTTTTAACACCTAATTATGTAATGTAACATAATTTACTAAAAGTGCCTCCCTTGACCGCAAAACATTTAATAAGTGTTTGACACGCACGCAATTATTCATCCAAAGAGTTCTAATTTCTGAGCTGTCCTTATTAGGATTGTAATTACGTAAAAAAGGCATCCCTTTCAATATTTTAGCAAACATTTTTTTTTTAAATAGTTGCTCCGTAAATTACTTGCTATTTTAAAATTACATTTGTTACTATTTTATAACAATACATAATATTGAATATCGCCAAATACGTTTAAAGCCAATAAAAAGCAAAAAAAACAGAAGTTAAATCTTCTTTTATAAAAAAAATATTGTATTATTTTTATTAAAATATTTAGAAATTGTATCTATGTAGGTTATGTTTATTTCTGCAATATTCATTATTGCAATATTTATTATTGATCAAATATTATTTCTTAATAATATTAATATAGGGTTCCATATTAATATTATTAAGAAATAATATTAATAATACTTTTATATTTACAAAGAAATACACCGCATTATTACTGACCACTTATTTTTTTAAACATTAGAGATTACATACTAGGAACTTTTTAGATTATTTAAAATTGGGCACATCTTCAAAAGACTTCATAAAAAGGCAAAAGATACTCTCTTTTTTCTGAAAGTTTTAATAAGCTGTTTAAAAAAATACAAATGCTCTTTATCCCGAGATATCCAAACCTGAAAATTGTCTAATCTATAGCTAATGCCTCCGGTCGTGCCAAGTTGGAGAGCTTCCAGAAATTACGCATTTTCATCAGCTTGCTATTTTTATTAATATGAATACGAAAAAAAATATTAATAGAAATAATATTCAGGCTAATAATATATTTATGCCCAAAATCAATTATTCGCCTTGTTTCTTTGCTTGAGGAAGCGCTATAATTTTTTTCACGCTAATACTTGGAGTACAAAATATGTATAATTTACATACTAAAACTTATGTTGATATTAAAATAAAGAACATAAATATTGCCTTTGTTATGTAAACAAAAATAGTATTTTTGAATCGAATTTAGAAAATATTGCAGAAAAAATAATAAATACACATATGTAGAATTATTATTTTTAAGTTTTTTCCGTTCCTAAAACAAGATAGTCAAATATTATATACTACCGAAGTAGCAGCAATAATAAACTGATAATATAATGGACAGTCAAATATTTTTCTAAATTTACAAAAGGTCTATTCAAATTGATTTAAAACATTTGAGATGACTAAAACCAAATTGTAAAAATATTTATATATCCATTACTTAACTAACTGGTAATAAAATCTAACATGATCTAAAATTATTTTTTTAGGTTTATATAAAATAAAATTTTAAAACCAACTCACATTGAATAACAAATCAATTTTATTGAATTTATTAAATGAAAAACAAATATACTATTACACACTATTATTACAAGTAGGTATACAATTTTATGAATCAAATGAATCATTCTTTAAAATAATGGTTTATTATTAAGCATAATACATTACTACAGTTAAGTTATACTTAGCTTACAGAAAAATATTTGAGCCATATATTACAGTTTACTTACTTTATAGAAAAAACTGATCTCTGGTTCTCAATATTTTTAGAATTACTTTTTATAATAATATCCACTAAACATTACTATTCTTGATTTATTAACTGCTAAAGTAATTTAATAATTTAACGTTTTAAATACATTTATAACTAAAGTATTCTAAAATACGAATATACTGTTTGTTTTTTTCGGTTCTTACATATTTTATTATATAGTTTATTAAACTATCATTAAATTCTAAAGCATTTGCCACATTGTTATTGTTAATTAAACTTGTCTTTATTGTTATACTAATATTATTATTTCTGGCTGCGGTTATTTGAAGCAGAAATAGTATTTTTTTAATACGTTTGGTCTGTTTCGCCCTTGACAGTTAATCGTCCCTATATCACAGGCATTTTGATTGCTTTGGAGAATTTTATAACCTTACCAGATGTCGTTCATCGTTTATACACTTATACTTAGTATAATAAAATAATACGAGGCGAGTAATATATAACAGATATTAAAGAAAAACAAATATGATGTGTCTTTATTACAACTCTAATAGAGACACTCTATATTTTTTCTTAACTCTAAAAGCTATTAAATTTCAGCCAGTTGTTACAGTTTTTAGAAAAAACAGTTTTTAGTATGTTTGTCTGTCTTTCTGTATGTTGGTGAATGCAACAAGCAAAATCGAATTCATGGAATTGAATACAGTTTTTACCATTGTATTTCTAGAGCACTCTCTAACTTCAAATACAAGCTATAAAAAATAAAAGCTATAGCGGGCGAAGCTGGTTTTGTAATAAAGTCGTAAATAATCTTGAAAATACGTGTGATGTCATGTCCATTTACCCAAAAACTTTTAGGTATTCTATATTATTATATATTTCTCATAATCATAAACATATTTTATTATTTTATCATTACTTAGGAATTAAATATTACAATGTTAATAGAACTTGACCTTAAGGCTAAAATGTTACTTTAGAGATTTATTATATAGAAGGTTTTTTATATATTTTTAATATTGCCAAGTCTGTAGAAAATTTCACCACCGCACAGCACGACATCGCCTGCAATACCATCCTTACCACCCGGATGCGTGGCGATCCTCTACTGTGCGGTTTTCAAGAACATTTTTTCCACGTACCACAAAGATGTGGAATGGACTTCCTTCGGCGGTGTTTCCAGATCGATACGACATGGGTACCTTCAAAAAAGGCGTTTATACCCACCTCCAAGGCCGGCAACGCTCTTGTGAGTCCTCGGACGTTGCAAGAGTTCGTGGGCGGCGGTGATCACTTCACACCTGTGATCCGCACGCTCGTTTGCCCTCTTATCACATAAAAAAAAAAAAAAAAAAAAAAAAAAATTAAACAAAAATACAATGGACTTTGAATTGTAGTTATACAGTGGTTCGATAAGCAAATATTTTCGGAATGGTTCAACAAAAACTTATTCATTTAATTATACAACGTTTGTTATTTTTCTCATCTTTTGCGTGAGACTCAATTTCTTTAACTAAAGCACGAATTAGTCGAGACCTACGTCAGCTGTAGGATAAAATGTAAAATGTGTTATTGAAATCCCCACGAAACATTATTGATATATGCTTTAACCGGGACGATATTTTCCTTTTACTATTATTCTTAAAATAAGACTTATATATCAATTTAGATACATTTCAAACAATGATCGTGAAAAATATTTTTATTCATTATAAAAAAGGTCGCTCATGATAATAAAATATATAGATATAAATATATAATCTATTGTTTTTATCGTATAAACATTTAAAGTATATAACATTGAAAGAAGGTATATAACGCTCGATCATTATTACTCTTTGATTTTTATTAAGTTTAGTATGTAATAATAATATAAAATAATAAATAATTGACAACGAAATTGCTTACTGGTGTAGTTTTATGCCATATTAACATTTTTTTTATATTTTTCTAATGCATACAATATGCGAAAAAAAATTCTCCAATCAGCAGTGATGAAAGAATATCGATTATTATATTAAGATATTATCTACGGGAAATGTAATTTAATGCACTTTTAAATTCCAGGGCTAAATAACGTGCAAATATACACAAAAATAAATCAAAATATAATTTGTTGACTATTTTCTGTATGTAAAATCTCATACTCTTTTGTTGATATGGCTGTTATTAAATAATAGCTACGACAGCTAAATGTTATAAGCAAAGATAATTATTATAAAAATAATAGATTTATAATGACTCTCTTTATAAATTCTTTCAATTGAGCTTTTAATTTTTATTCCGAGGCCACTTAAGAACCTCTTTGTCTTCATTATAAAACGTCTTTTACTCTATCAGTAATAAAGGAGGAATATTTCTTATGAAACTCTGTGACTTTGTCATAATAAGGAATTAAACTTAAGTAATCGTAGAGACTATTAAAAAAAGTTTTTATGTTAATATTTGTTAGTGTACTTACACTACCAAAGTTTATTAATATGTTTCTCTCTAATATTCCTGAAAATTCCTTATATTCAGCTTAATAGCCTTAATAATTTAAAAAGTAAAAGGAAAATTGTATTATCAACGTAACCATATTCAAAATTTATCTAATACGATAAAAAATAAAAAAGTTATTTAAGTATTTTTACTTTTTTTGATACATATGACGTTGCCAACGACGGCGGAGCCATAGGGCTCTATTATTTTTATTCCTTTATATATAGTTTCCATTGCCAGTGCAGTAAAAAAATAGCAATGACACTGTTTCACTTCACCTTTATATTTGCACAGAAATATAACCTCAGTTTTAAAACACACTCACTAATTACTCTAGGTAACCCGACAGTTTCGTATAACAGATGTGACCATATCCGCGCCTCCAAGAGAAGTGACCGTTGGACCACCCACACATTCCAAACACAATCTGTCCACCTGCCGCCATAACAATTCACCTTACGTCACGATGTTTATTAAATAAGATTCTTTTTTTATCATTTAAGAAGTAAATGAAGCCCTAGCCTTAGACTAGGTTCCCTTTCCTTGTAATGTTAGAAAAAGTAGTATTTTTCCTGGAGTGATTATATTTGTTACTTGACATATATACATATATACACATATATACATATATATATATATATATATATATATATATATATATATATATATATATATGTATATATGTATATAAGTAATGTCAAGTAATATATATATATATATATATATATATATATATATATATATATAAACAAAGCACGTGTAGTATTATTATATTTGTTTTCTTGTACCTCAATAAACGACAGGCTCGTCCAACAAATTCTCTGATGTTCTTGTGTTACGTAATATTTTATTTATGCTGACGCAGATGTTCAGATCTCAATATAATGAATTACAGATGCTTCTTTGGCAATAAATAGCAGCTGAGCGTTATTTTATTTAGACAAATTTCTTTACATAAATACGGCTGGTGTTTTTAATTTCAGAAAGTCATTACAATACAATAACAATTTTTATAATAAGAATGATAACAAATTAATACATATAATATATTTTTTTACTTTTATGTATTAATTTGTTATGATTAATTAATTATTTAACATATTATACAGTTAAAAAAATATTTGGCTACTCTTAGATTTAATTCAGTTATAATTCATTATAAAAAATAAATCTAAATAACATACAATTATGTAATTGTATAGTATAATAAAGTATAAATATTCTACGACTTTTTTTATTTAAATTATTTTTTATCTATTTATTTTGTAACAAAAACACTTGTTTTTGGAGGTGTCAGTTATAAGAAGGTAAACTTGTGAAGAGTTTAAAAGTTAATTAATTAAGTTCGCAACAAAAATAAAGCCTCATGTAGTATCATGCAAATATCTCTTTAACATTATTGACAATAAATATTAATAAACTTTTTAAATCTGAAATTAAAAGTGTATTGTTAAATAAATATTATTAATTAAATAATTATTAAAAGAGTTTTTAGTTGATCGCAAAAGCTTAGGTTGTGGAGCTTAGGTTGTTGACTCATTTGCATGGTTGATATTCCAAAACCTTTTTAAATTGAGCAGCATTCCGAGCTGGTGGCAGCTTACTCACGGACTGATACTGACTAGACTGACATTTTTTTATAATGTTATAATTGACGATTGAAAGTGCGTGTAAATAAATGTCTACTTGAATAGATATATTTCGAAATTTAAATTTATATCTCATTATAGAATTATTATTCATTAACGGATCCCAAAATACACCAAATATAATATTACATTTTTATCCAGATTTGAAATATATAGTTTTGAAGTTAAAACAAATAATATGTTTAAAATAATTAGTGCATTCTAAAATATATGAGATATCAGCAGTAGATCTAAACTGCCGCAATTACTTAAACATTCTTGAGAGACAAGCATAAGAAAGCGGCTACATGTTTGATTGATTGATTGATTTTAAAATATATTTAAATTAATGAGTTGGTTTGTATGTTTAAACATAATTACAGTACAATATTCAATATATTGGGGAATATTGTAAAGTATTTGTTTATTGAATGCACATAAAATTCTTTCTTCTTTCTTATCAAAAAAATTTTTAAAAACAAAAAAGCAAGGAGCATTGTGAAATTGTGGCTAAGGAATTTTTAACCGTTAAAAAAATTTCAGATAATTTCTGTAGATATTTTAACTGATTATTTTACACTCAAAAGAACAGTTACTATAAAATTATTTTAATTTACTAATTTTCCAGTTATTCCCCAGGGGATTTTAAGAAAGGGAAAATCATTTTGTTTTGTTTGAATAATTTTTCATCAAGAAAGATTTCTGTTTAAGATTTAGTTTTTTATTGGTGTTCTTTCTTTTTAAAGTCCTTGAAATTAACACATATGGAATATATAAGGAGGAGAAAAGATACATTTATAAATATTAATATTACATACATAATATTTGTGAGACTGCAATTGCGCAAAGTACAACTAAACACATTTTAATCTATACAAAAAAGCTACTCGTATAATTTTAGTTGTAGTAATTCAGAAAAATAGTTATAATTTTATATATCTGATCCGTGTTCAAACACTTATAATTCTTCTACACCCTATATAATTTACCTTTTAACTGGTATTGGTTTCTTTTTTTTTATTTTATCTTATCTTTTTTCTGTACATACATTGCAGTTAAAGAAAATAGAATACAATTTACACAACGTACAAAAAGGCGGACTTGTCACTAAGTAGCGATTTCTTCCAGAAAACCTTATTACAATAACGGAACTAGGTGTCTTGAAATAAGAAAGTCACGCGAAGTACGTAATATATAATAAAAATATTTTGCAATAACATACATAAATATCAATAAATAATTAAAACCGTATTATATAAGTAATAAATAATAAAAAAACATATTATATAAGTAAAAAATAAACCAGGAAATTTACATAAAATATTAAACTAAATTAATCTGCTCAAGAAATCACACATGTATAAATACTTCAAATTATTTATTATATTGCAATTTTTTTAGAAACATTAGATTAGATTAAGAGATTATTATCAGTAAAGTATCGATAAAGCCATGCCATGTTTAATAATTTGAATACTCTTTAGAAAGTTTAATATTTACGTTTAAATAATGGAATAAATTTTTGTTAGATAGCTTTTATTCAATCAACAGTATAATAATTTGTTTTAGTGACAAAGAATATAAAAAAATACGTTTTTTTTTACACATAAACTAAGTTCACGCTTGACTACATTCCACCTGATGGAAGGGAAGTGGAAATGTAGTCGGAGGTGGTAAGGCGCATCAACTCTGTAATGAGACGATTCCGTAAGTAAAACAGTATTGTGAGATGCATTCTCATTAAATTCAGTGGCCAAGAAATGAGTAAGAAATTATTTGTTTTACATATTAATATATTACAAGGGCTGCTTAATATAATTATTTATTCAAGCCAATATAACAAGAAAGGATCTTTTTCTTATAAAAAATAATAAAACTACTATAGTTTTTGGATGTTTTCCAACTTGGCACGACTGGGCATTCGCCGTTGATTAAATTTTTTTAGAGGGTTATCTAGGGATTAAGAAGTATTGTAAACGTTCTTAACTACTTATTCAAGATTTAGGAAAATACAATTTAAATTTGTTATATTTAATTTATAAGTTCCAAGGTTTATATTTCAATCAGATTATCAAAAAGGTTATATATTTTATGCAAATTATGCTATGTTAAGTTTTTTTGACATCATGCATAAATGTTACATTTAAAATTATGATATTTTTAAAATATCAAATCTAAGTTTTTAATAATATATTATTTTAATATGTTTATATAGAGGTTATATCGTTATATCGTTTTAATCAACAAAATAACGAATTCATAATTTGAAAATGATAGAACATTATATTTTTTATTCAATATAATAGCACACTAAACTATAAATTTTTCTTAAAAAAACATCTTTAATATATTATATAAATACAATAAAACATTTAAAGGAGGTGTCACTAAAACAGATACAATTTTAGGAAAATAGCAAACTGACTGAATACGCCTGATTTCGGGTAGAAACTTTAAAATTCCGTCTCATTTTACTAATACGAAAAGCCAAGAATGTATAATGAACGAAACGGAATAGGAATGTCAAATGAGAGCAAACCGACGTTAGCACTCAAACGCGATTGAAGTCTCCTCACAAGTCCCTCCCTTGATAAAAATAAATTAAATATTTCTGTGGGCTTCTAAATCAAGTCATTTTTATTTTACACTTATCTGCAGGTACTTACAACATATCACTTTTTAAGAAAATACATTAAAAGAACATGTTGCTTAAAAGTTTAATAAATGTTGCTAAATTAATTGGAATAAATACAAAGAATTAACTGCTTAATTATTCGTGGGATCTATAAGATAAAAAAAAAAGTTGCATCAGCTCTTTATTTATATATTTTAAAAAGAACGTTGTAATATTGGTTGCAAGGGTCATACTTCTTACATTACATATAACTTTGGTGAAGAAATATGCTCACAAAGGCAATACACATTTTTTTATTCCATTTTATGTACTGGCAAATGATAATTTAATTAATTTTATTTAAAAAAAAACACATTTTTAACCTTCCTCTGTCAACAATGACAATAAAAGTATAACCTTTCTAAGGCTACAATGACAATAATAAAGCCAAATATACAGTTTATTTACATAACACAGGCTTATTCCAAATTTTGATGTTTGTTTGAAAACCGTACACCATTGTTAAATATTCTGAATATAATAGCAGACACGCTTCGCGGGCAGCAAACTCTGAATGAATTTATATTCAGCGTACATTCGTATTTTATCATTAATATAAATAAGATACAGAAAACAGAAACAAGCTTTTTAATAATATACTGAATAATACAATATTGATACAAAATTGTTGTTTTAATTTTATAAAAAAAAATAAGTCAGAATATAAACAATATTTGAACTGATGTTTGAATCGCACTTTCACACTTTATAGTTTTATTTGTACGATTTCGGATTTATCTTTAAAAAAAAATATTTTTAAATTTCTAGATTTCGGTGAAAATATTATTACTATTTAAATATTTATTAAAAAAACGGTGATAGAAGTACAAACTATTATTATTTCCAGAAATAAATAGGGTAATTTTGTTTATTTCTCTTTCTATCACAATTAATAATTATTAGTAATTAATATTTCTATCACGCTGCATTATAAATGTACACTATAAAAATATATTATAATATATCTTAAGACTCCTCTCTTTCTACCTTATTCCGTTTAAAGGTTGATTTTTAAGCTTCATAAAAATGTTGATTAATGTGTTAAACATCCGGTCGCTGACGCAGACACCTAACTAAAAAGAAAACGATTTATCCTATAATGGACTGTCTGTCTTTCAGCGACGAAACGATAAACGGTACGACGTAAAAGATTTTATATTATGAGAAAATATTATAATCAAGAATAATCATTCTTTTATTTTTATTGTTTGATTTTTGTTGCTTACTAACATATGAAAGTGTTCGATTATATACAACTACTAATAATAAAAACTACAAAATTTAAATTAAATTGTATTTAACAAATTATTTTACACTAAAGTACTTAAAAATATATTTATATTTAACCGGCTGTATTCACGTAGAAATTAAATCATGAGCTCTGAGCGTGGCGGACTCGCGGCGAGAACCGCCACGCTCAGAGCTCATGATTAAGGACCCCGAATGGGTTCGAAACTTGGAACATTCCGATTTAATTTCTACGTGAATACAGCCGGGTAAATATAAATATAATAGTGATGGTTCTAAACGTTATTGAAGTAATAGAGAGCTGAAGACTCTACATTTTATGAAATCATTATTATAGTAAAACAAGACTAGACAGTCTTTGTTCAGATAAATGTTTAACAAATAGTTAACAGATTTAATGAACAATGCTTTACAATAATTTTAAGATTATGACCGCCCTCAGCTCGGCGTTTGAATAATTTAAAGGTATTAATTTAGCTGGGCGCCTGACTAATGAATTGTTTGTTAAAGTTATTTTATTTTATTGAATATCTAAATTTTGGTAAACATTGCTAAATTATCTATTTTACTAAACTAAATGTTTCACAATGTATTATATACACCTTTATAAAACCTAGTCTCATTGTCATTTCAGGAACGAAATCATAGAAAACACCTGAAATCCAATGAAATCCGATTAGGGGATTACGCTAGCCCCTAGGTCTAACGTAACAGAGCTATATTCAAATTAATTCTCTTTTGATATTTACCAGCTTTTGAATCCTTTTGATCTCCCTTTGAGAAACTGTACGCAATCATTTCAATTTCTGAAACTGAAATATAGTCATCGTTCTGTAAAATTTATGAAAGTATATTTGTTTCTTATCATTTATAATAATAATAATAATGGGTTAACTAATAAAAATAATAAATAAAAATTTCCATCACAACTCAACTAAGTTCTCTAGTCAGTCAGATTTGGCGAGTTCGTAATTAATGCTATGTTTTTTTATAAATATCAAAATATCTTTTAAATACTTATATAAAAATTCAAACATGAACAACACTATTTTATTGTTAATATTTTGTTTAATTATTGATCAATTTTTTCTGAATCATATAATCTGTCTATGTTTTATATAAACTAAGAGTAAAGAAGAATTAACTAACTTTATTCATTACAGCAAGGTCACTAAATAGAATTACTGTCAGCATGTCCAGGTTACACAATAATTTAGTAAATTATCCGCTGGATAGGCTATCTATTCATACCAATTAGTTTCGCTGACAATAAATGTGCCAAATATTATTTTTACATTTACGTTTAAGAATTTGAAATCATTTAGAACTATTATTTATATTATTAATCATATATTATTAAAGTAGTAAGATTAATGATTTGACAAATTATTAGAAGCTGTCCTTAACATAATAAATTGTAATTTTATGTTAAATCTAGTTCTAAAAACCATAACTCTGTTAAATGAAATTGCTACGAATACATTTAAGAATTTTAAATGGTTTCATATAATTTTAGTGTTATTATAATCTTATGACCTTAAACATTATAGAGTCCTTAATTTGTTAAAGGTAGCAAATTTGACAGTAATCCAGAAACGACAGTAAGCGCTTCTGTCTGTTTGTTTGTTCATAAAAAGTGCATTTTATTTTATATATTTTTAAAAGTATTTTAATGTGTTTTAAGTAATTGTGTAGATATTAATGTTTTTATCATATTCATGTATGTTCTTGTCATATTAAATATATTGTTTATTTAGTTTTTTATTATTTCTCTTAAACAAATCCAGTGTTAGTGCTTTCATATTATTTTTAACTATTTAAACTTTCGTGAACCATGACTATTATATTTATATTTACCCGGCTGTATTCACGTAGAAATTAAATCGGAATGTGCCTAGTTTCGTACCCATTCGGGGTCCTTAATCATGAGCCAGATTCAGAAAAAATTGATCAATAATTAAACAAAATATTAACAATAAAATAGTGTTGTTCATGTTTGAATTTTTATATAAGTATTTAAAAGATATTTTGATATTTATAAAAAAACATAGCATTAATTACGAACTCGCCAAATCTGACTGACTAGAGAACTTAGTTGAGTTGTGATGGAAATTTTTATTTATTATTTTTATTAGTTAACCCATTATTATTATTATTATAAATGATAAGAAACAAATATACTTTCATAAATTTTACAGAACGATGACTATATTTCAGTTTCAGAAATTGAAATGATTGCGTACAGTTTCTCAAAGGGAGATCAAAAGGATTCAAAAGCTGGTAAATATCAAAAGAGAATTAATTTGAATATAGCTCTGTTACGTTAGACCTAGGGGCTAGCGTAATCCCCTAATCGGATTTCATTGGACTTCAGGTGTTTTCTGTGATTTCGTTCCTGAAATGACAATGAGACTAGGTTTTATAAAGGTGTATATAATACATTGTGAAACATTTAGTTTAGTAAAATAGATAATTTAGCAATGTTTACCAAAATTTAGATATTCAATAAAATAAAATAACTTTAACAAACAATTCATTAGTCAGGCGCCCAGCTAAATTAATACCTTTAAATTATTCAAACGCCGAGCTGAGGGCGGTCATAATCTTAAAATTATTGTAAAGCATTGTTCATTAAATCTGTTAACTATTTGTTAAACATTTATCTGAACAAAGACTGTCTAGTCTTGTTTTACTATAATAATGATTTCATAAAAGGTAGGGTAGAGTCTTCAGCTCTCTATTACTTTTATAACGTTTAGTCCCAAGTAAAATATAACTTCCAAGATAGCCTTTACCTATTCTTATAGAACAAAAGGCTTGCATTTCTGTAGATTTGTTTAAAGAATACATATAATGTATTATTATTTTCTTAATGATGTACTTAAATATACTAGTGGTCGCCTAGTGGCCGAAATTCGACCGTCATCTAAAGTTTTATTTTTTATGTAGCCATTGTTGACTACATACCGATACCCCGATCACCCCGCGCACACCCCGCGCACACCCCGCAAGCATCCTCGAAAACACTCCGCACACACCCGTAAGCACCTCGCACCCACCCCGCAAGCACAACTGCCACGGCCACGACACAACTACATCATGACCACGACACGACCACGACATGCCTACACCACGATCATATCACGACCACATCACGATTACATCAAGACTACATCACGATTATATCACGACCACGACACGACCACGTTACGACCACATCATGACAACGTCACGACCACATTACGACGATAACCCCTTTATTCTGATTGAAAAAGTGTTATTTAAGGTATTCATATTTTCAAAATATAATTCATAAAATCCATTTAATCGAAACAAATCATGGAACAATGTAGGTAAACTTAATGTTAAAAAATATTATTTACTATTGAAACCTGATAAAAATCCTTAAAATAAGCAACTTTAACTTTAGTGAGCGGGGAATCTTGGAATGTGATCAATATAATTGGGAATCTCCGTACTAGAGTTTAATAATGTATATCGTGAACAAACTTGTAATGAGCCCAGAATGGGATGTAGTAACGAAAATTATTTCCTAGTTATTGAAATTCACACTTAAAATACTGACAAGAAAACATTATTTAGAACACAGAACAATTGACAGAAATATTTAGAAGATATTTGTTTAAAAAAAAAGTAGCCAATTTATGTGTAAATTGTGACATATATAATCAATCGTACGGAATTGGAAAACAAAGCACATGAAATTATTATATCATCCAGTCCGTTAAGGTTATATTGTAAATACACTGAAAAAAATTAAATGATAGAGACGGGTAAATAGTTATTTTAATTAAAGAATATAATACTACAACACTTTTATACCACAAAATACTTTATCGATATATTTTACGTTTATATGATAATAGCAACGTCTCTTTTGAATAAATTACTCGCTGTGTTAATGTAGAAGCACTTATTAGCATGCGATGTAAATGTAGCGCTTAATTTTGTTGAAACGTGAAACTGCATTGTAGTTAGAATAGTTTACCTTTTAATTCAATAAATTATTGAGATAAAATTAAAGAAATAACATTATTTATTTTATTGGTTATTGGTTATTTTAAACCACAGATGGAGTTCTTTTCCAACATCCTCAATTAATTTATATTCTGTAGTGGAATTAATTTAACGACATCTAAGTTTTTTATTCTAAATGTGCATGCATAGAGCTTATGAAACTATAGTTAAATATTCTTTTATGGCACTACATAATAGAATGATTGACTATGCCATCATTAGGTTTATGGTACTTTTAAATTTATAGCGAGAAGTAAATCTAACTTTGGAAAATTAAAACAATGAGAATGTACTATGGTGGAGTTTGGAGTTGTTTTTTTTTTTTTTTTGGTGTACAATAAAGAGTATTATTATTATTTTACATAATATTGGTTTCAAGCTACATAGTATTTTATTTTCTCCAGCTAAATCCCCCAATTAATAACCAGTAAATATAATGAACTGAACTTACTAATAACAAGACTTATCGAAACGGGCTTTAAGTAACTTTCTAGAAAGCGATACATAATTTTCTTTGAGGGACCGTAAATGTACTATAAATATATATTAAAAAAATTAATATGTATAGTAAATGGCAAAGTAAACAAGTGTCAAACAAACAACTTTATAAAAGCCAGACCAATTATTTTTTTGTTTATTTTCGCAAAGAAATAAAGATTATTCAAGTCAACGTGCCTTATTCCAACTATTTGGGGTTAGCAAAATATGTCAATTTATCCGCCTTAAAGTCATACGTCATCTCAGTAGAAACTTACATCTTTATCATTTCTTGTTTCACGCATTCCATCCATGTTTTCTTTGGTTTCCTATTCTCTGATAACATTCAAACTTAAGATTTTTTTCGTTTTATATTTTTCTTTACTTTGCTTTACAGGACCGTAGCATGACATACGATTAAGTTTATTGAATTCGAATGCTACGATTGCTACGCAAATCGTAGCAATCGATTAAGTTTATTAGATATTTTCAAACACTGATATTGGTTGGGGTAAATTTCTTTGTTAAGATTACATTGCTTAGCATTTTTTGTAACCGACGAGTTTTTAATAAATTCGTTACACCCTCTTTTGTCATTCTTGTTACAAATTTTTATTTTATATGTATTACCTTCCCGAGGGTAACATTACATGTTATCTTCAAAAGAGTCACTTCACTTTTCAGTGGTTAATTTATTGCTGTAATATGTCGGTGAAGATCTAATTACATCCCTTTTATCGTAAAATATTTGATAGGTCACGAGTTCTTGCTTGGGAACATATCCCATGTAGAACCTAGTTGTAGTTATAGAAGTCACTTGACTGCAGCTAGCTCGTATATGGGCTAGCTTAGTAGGTACCATCCTTTACAAAAGATCCGGAAGAAGATATTAAAGACAGATTTTGTAAGGCAAATGAAAATCCATAGCGGACAAGTCTACTTAGTCCCTTTCCATTGGACGTGGTAACGAATGTACATGTATGTTCTTAATTTCAATTGGCCACAGCACATCTTACCATTAGAAGTGCCATGGTTTATTCCTATACCCTATAAAAAATGGTTTACCATTAAAAAATCTCGAAGTTGTTAAAATTATTAGACTTTTTATAAAAATGATAGTTCTGCCTTTAGTTAAATATATTTAAACTAGTTAACATTTTCCAACATAAATGACAAGGTAGCACAAAAGAACTTTAGAACTTTATCACTGAGTTACGTTACAGTTAGTTGGCGTCTGATATCAAAAGGTAAAATGTCAAAGTAGAGTTGAGAATTGTTACGATTTGTTTCATTTAAAAAAAAATCAACGATTTCTTAATTGATTTTGTTATTCTTTTTGTCAATTTAGGAATATCCGATTATTGACTTATTAATTGAATACCATATAACTTGCAAAGCTGTTTCATATATTAACTGGATCTAGATCTAAAGCAGTTATGGAACTCCTTAATATAGTTATAGTTATAGTTATAACTATAACTGCTCTGCTTACATAGTGAAGGATTTGGAGAATGAAGTTGAATTGAATGACGGCACATTCAAGGTTTTTGCTTTAACACAGGAACGTTTGGGACAATTATGGGACATATGGACATATTGGGACTTATTTGTAAAAAGTCTTATTTTTGTACATTTTCCAAAACTAACCAACAACAATACCAATTCTTCCTTTAAAGTCGCTAATAAATTTAAATTATTATTTGCCTGACATATAACATATTCTTTTTAATTATTAAAATTTTAATACCTTGTAATAATTTTATTTCGTAATAAATTTGAAAAAGTGGAACAAACCCATTAATAACACGTATAACATTTGTGGTAGCATCGCATAACCATCACGTGAAAATCGTAGAGGATTTAAATTTATAAATGTTTTTAATTAATTTGCATCTATGATGCCAGTTTTATATTTTGGGATTAAACGATATAAAATTCGAACACATTTGTATTTATTAAAAAAAAATGTTTAGTAAGCTAAAATAGTTGAATGACGTCAACCCTATTCACAATATCAGAGCTTTTATTAACATGCTGTATTTTGCCTTGGACAAAACTGCTGGGTTCCGGCTTGAAATAAAGACGACATTTAAGTCAAAGTCGAGTGCCTATAATGTAGGCGTCGTCATCTTTTAATATCTATAACAGAAGTAAAGATTGCCAGCCTGAATTATTATATTTAGTTGATAAAATTATAAACACATATTACATTTATGTATATATTTACAAGTATACATGTATACATTATATATATATATATATATTTACAAGTTTTGCTAATTTATTTCCCAACTGTAATTATAGTTTTTTTTATATTAATAAAAATTCATATTTTTTTATATTGAACTTAGCTCGGCATTTAATACTTACTTTCGACAGATGTTAATGTTATTATTAATATTAAATATTTAACAACTTTTCTCCACAGACTTAATAATGTCTTATATTATACGGACTTAAGTTGTTTCAGCCACGTGTAAGACTGTAACTGGGACACACTAGACGAGGGAAATAATTGTTTTGGCATTTATGGTTTCTTTCTAAAGTTTGCACTTAGTTTACTTAATAATGGGGCAAATGCAGTGACGTCAGTTAATTAATGGTGGCACGTGGTCAAAGTCGTTTTAGCAAAAGGGTAGACGGTTCAATTTGGAGATTTTGGTGACTACTCCAATATGAAACTGTGGCTTGGCCTAGAGTGGTGTGTGTTATAAAGATATAAAGTGGACACAATATAAAAGTCAAGTGAAATAATGCCAGTATTATTGTTTTAGCAGTCTGGCAATATAAAGCCTGTAACACCGTTTCAACATGATGGTGGCCCTATCCCTCCGTAACCGCTGGCGTCGACATATAATTTTTTAATTTTATTATTTTAACTGTCACTGGTATTGGCTACGCTATGGCACGGCGGTTGCTGAAAACCAGTCACATACTCCAGCAAAAGCTGAGTGGAAGCGTTTTCAATGTTGGAGTTACTATTTGTTCTTGTATATATATTCTTTTAATATATTTGGATTTCTTTATAATATGTTACAATCAAATATATAATAAAAAAATATATTTTTTATTTTATTCTTAAGTTTTAAAAGGTAGTTAAATATTTAATTTAATTGTCAATTCCAAATATGAAAAGATGGTATCGTATGCTTGTTAGCCTCAATGTTTAATGATTAAAAAACAGAATGGTTTGATAAGTAATCCATTTTTTTCAGTTATCGAACGGAATATAATATTATAGCAATTTCACGCCAATCTTGAGAGGTCATTAACCTGGCTAATTAATACGAACTTTATTCAAACAACTTCAGGTAAGTTGGGCCACTTATGTCTTATAATCGAAAATAATACAGATTCTTTATAAACGTAAATCAATTGTTTTTTTTTTAATTAAAGATCGGTTTTTTTGTAAATATACGTATCTTAAATTAATCACATTTGTTTTTATAAACCATACGTGTATTAAATTAATCACTACAATTTTTTAACCCTAGTAAAATTCTCACCAACAATTACCTACATGAATTAGGTCTTGGTCTGTGTATTTTGATTTTGTACCATAATTTTAAAAGAGAGCTATAGACTTACATTTAAAACTCTGAATGAGAATTTAAACAAAATAAAAGTAATCCAGATGATCCGACCTCACTGCGCCACTAAACTTAAAAACTTAAACGGAATGCAATTTAATTTTATCATGTGAGTGGCTTACTAATAGTTATACGACTTCTTGCTGCTATTAAGTTAATCATGAATGAATCATAATTTTAATAAAATATATTTAAATTGACAAAAATAAAAAAAAATAATTGAAGTATATTTAAAAAAATAAACATTAAAAATTACAAAAAAATATATATTTACAACAATGTCTTATACATACAAAATAAAAGTTTAATAATACCATGTTCGAGTATTTTTTTTTACCTGAATTTAATAGGGTAAAAGAAAGTGTTATATTATAACCTGTACCTTTTAAGGTACACTTATTTATTTGACATTTAATAAAATTCTTTGTAACAGAAGTTGTATAAAATGTTTTGAAGCCTATTTTACACTGTATTAATTAAAAAAAAAACTTTAATGAGCTTATTTATTCTTTATTTTGTGTAAATGGACACTTTTATTCATTATGTATTAGCTACATTTTTACCAAAAGAAAAGTGACAAAAAAGCTTCAAATTTCAAATCATATTTAAGTTAAGTAAAATATATACATAAAATATTGCTTTTAAACCTTATCTTTTGAAACATTCTTCTGATGACATATAAAGTCTAAGGCACAGAGTAATGAAACCTGATAGTAAGTTAGATTTACATGATACTTTAAATGAAAAGTACAATTTTGCTGTTAGACTATAACTAGATATAACAAAAACAGGTGTATTTCAAAAGATAAGAAATAGAACTATTCTTATAAGATAAAGATAAAGTTTTAAGTTGAACCTCGTAACTGTTACAAAATGTGATTTACTTGACTTAAAATCACGATATTGTCTCAGACATAACATTGTTCATCGATTAAAAATATTAACTTGCAAAATAAAAACAAAATTATTATAAATATAAAAGTATAGCACAGAAAAATAGCACACAATTTTGCAAATTAAAACACATAATACACAAACATTTGTAATAAATAATTCAAAAAATGAACGTCCTTTGTAATATTCGGAATATCATGAATTATGGACTAAAGTATTGGCCTTTTACTGACGTTCTTGCTCTTAATTTCTCAAACTGACCGTAAAATAGCATACTTATATAAATATATATATATATCAATGGATATTATATTTATTGTCCAGTACTTATAATTTATAAATATATGTATATATTTTAATTATATCGCTAAGGTGAAATTCGTTAACGAGTATTGAACTCAAGGGTATTTATTACAATTTCATTTAGAGGTATTAAAATATTCCAATACATTTTGATCTTAATATATTTATAGTATTGGAAGCTGAAGGGTACATCAATCTTCATGTCAGTCACACACCTGCGAGCTTTACAGACATATTTCATGTAACCTCATCGGGAACATTCCGTTTCTTAAATAAAGTCTGCTTGTTGAATTGTTAGTGATTTATTACGAGATTCAACTTTAAGTATAATTTAAATCAATATTTAACAATTTACATAACATAACAATAATATTGAAAACCAATAATAAATCGTACCAATACTTTAGAATATTAAAATTGGTGGTCTTATTTTTATACAAATTGATGTTCCTCCTTTTTTCTGTTCATCAACACATTTCAAAGAATATAGTCATATAGTTAGCAAGCAATGTTAAATCTTTGTTTGTGTTCTGGCAGTTCGCCAAAATACTTGAGTGATCACACTATGGGATTTTACAGGAAATTGTCTCTGAAGATAGCGGAAATATTCCAGCGACCAGCAACACAGACTAATTAAAAGTATTTTTTTATCGTAATATTTAAATTATCAAACATGTTAATAATTAAGTCGACCTGGATTACTTTAATGAATTTAAAACATAAATAACATTGTTTCTTACACGTTTTTTTTTTCATGGAGTTTCGTAAATATGAAATCTCTTTTTTGTAAAATGATATCCACTTACCAAAAATATATAACTGACGCATGAGTGAATATGCATCAAACATCAATATAAAACAGTTAGGTATGATATGTTATATGATATTATAAAATTATATAATTCGTAAGCAGTATATTGCATTGATGTTAAAAATACCATATAATATATTACTACGCGTGACAATTGCACGTTCACCTTCTCTTCGCACCTTTCCGGTCACTCTACGCCGGCATCAACAACTGGCCTCGCGATTCCTGAATAATAATAATTGTGATATGAAATTTAGTTTTCAATTATTGTAATTTTTTACGTGTAATATGTTTTCTCACGCTTTCATATTACGTGTTGGAGTGATTTCGTAAAAAGGTATGGCAGTGTGTAACAGGATTCCGTGGAAGTGCTATTTGATTTGACTTTCGACAATTATCTCAGTTTCTTAGAATTTTCTTCTTCAAAATAAATTATTTGTTACAAAATATATAATACAATAAAAATGTATTTAAAAGCATGGATAAAGAAAAGCATTTTAGTAATAATCATTACATACAGAAATTTTCTGTTATTTTCTAAGTTCATGTATGTGGGGCAGTTTCACTGCCATTTCATTATCGTCCTAGCGGTGTTCATCTTTCCGGATGGACTAAAAGGATCAAAAACCATCTAGGATTAAAAGCTAATTAATTAAAAGCTATAATTTCAAGGTGATAGTTTAAGTCCATTATCGTTTTGTCTGGCAAAGAATCTTCTAAGTACTTTAAAAGAGGATTCAGGATTAGGCTTTTACCTTCATAAAGGGATGAAATCGTTATCTCACCGTGTAAAAGTGGTAAAAAGATGCCTTTGACAGTTGGTTTATGTCCTTCATAAGAATAAGAATAACCACACATTTATTTAGCACACAGTACATAGTTACAGACAGAAAATAACTTATTAGTCTATTATCTAATTAGGTACATGTACAAAATATAAAACAAAGAAAATAAAAACAAAATCATAAAAATAAAAACTATATTAAAAGGGTATTTATATACAGTTATATACTTCAAAAATAGAGTCAAACATAAATTTGGTATTTTTCAGACTATCAAAATCTTCTTTTATATTTTTTCATCATTACGTATTGAAAAATCTCAACGCAATATTTATTTTTCTATTTAGGCTATCAATTTTAAATTAAGTCTATTTACATGACATAGATTCATACAATGTTTATTACACATTATATACTATATTATTATTACAGTATTCAAATAAACAAAAGAATAGCAATAATCTGCTAATTGCTTTACTAGCTAATTGGTGTGTTATATGTCATATAAATAAGTACTTATCTTACTTCTTTGAAACTGAATTAGTTCCTGACCCATTCTTAGAAATATTCTATAAATAATAAATATTATTATAGTTGCACGTGGTAAGCTATTTTGTTAAATTTATATCTTAATATGAGAATTAAACAAAAAGAATAATAAAATATTTGAAAATATCTATAGACCTGTTTAGCTTTGTGAAGCTTATTTTAATTTTAATATGTAGATATAAAATGAAGAAAAAAATCCGATACGGGCAGGGATTCGAAACCTCTGGAAAACCGTCCCGAAGAACACGTCAATGCTAAGCATTGTAAACATTTTGCAGATATTGAAAAAATATATTGGATTGATGACAAAAAGCGTTGTAGAGTTATAAATAAAATCACAGGTGAATATTTTTTTATAGTAAAACTGTTAACGATTTAAACACGCTTCATATATGAATGGCTGGAATATTACGCCAGAATTTTTGCAGATAATATAAAAACAAAATGTTTATTAACTTTCAAAAAATCTTAGACAAGTAATCATATCAGGGATCTTCAAAAATAACCTGTGGTAGACATTTTCGCATTTTATATTAAAATCTTGTATTACTTGTTTAATTAACTACAAGCCGCGAACTGGTAATTAATTCGTAACACCACCCCTTATTGCGCCTGTCACATAAATTCCTCAAGCTTGTATTACGCCTACGGAAGTAGAGTGAGCAGAAATGTAAGATAACATATTGAAATAGAAACCATTGTTTAAATAACACTTTCGATATCTTTAATAACAATAAATTTAAGGGTTGATTTAAGTATGCTAATTATACTTAGTCTGGCCATAAATACTGTTACACTTAAAAATAAAAATTGTTAACTGAAAATAACATTTATTACTTTTACAGTATGTTAGTTTATAAAACAATTAAAAATATATAAAGCTTATTCGAAGTGAAGTCTCCATTGGCTGCAATACAGTCCTTTAAATGTTGAGGCCAGTTATCAAAAGAAGCACGCACTCTTTGCATGGGAAAATTCTTCACTGCCAATCGTATACATTGTTTTAGGGAAAATAAAAAGGCAAGTAAAATATAATAATGGAAAATATATTATTTTTCGAACTAATTTCCCAAACTTTATCTTGTATAACAATATTTTTCAAATAAATCTAATAGGAAAATAATGAAGTTTAAAACATAACAACATTGTTTCCTTAAGGGTCACTAACCTGCCATGAGCGGCAACTGCGCACGTTGAATTACGAGACTAATACAAATAAATCTGGATTTAATTGGTATTTTCGTACTAAATCATACTCTTTAAGTACTTCATACTTAATATTTTGTTACATTATATTTCTTCATATCATTTACCACGAAAATTATTTTCCTCATTCATTGAAATCACTTAAAATGTTATTAGATTTTAAATATCAGTATGGCCGCCATGATGTACAATTAATTAATTGTATCGTCTAATAATACTATTTCGTTTCTCTGAAAATATATTGCAATAACTGTAATATTAGGCCCAGAAACAAAATATTGGTGAGAAGTCAGGTGATGGTCTTAGTCATACACACTCTACCAAAACGACCGAACTGTTGCTGCCCAAACATTTCACTTGACGTTCTCTTGCACAGAGCGGCTCTGCCTAAGTGATAGCAAAAAAATCTATCGCGTTTCCTCGGCAATAGGATCACACAGAATATTTATGATTTTTGTGCTTTGAAATCATCACGAATAAGCAAGAGACAATATTTATCCTATCCCCATCTATTATACAATTAGGATACAAATAAATAAGAGATACTAATAGAGAAAATCTCTGGGAATAACAATAGAAAAAACTTAAACAAATAAACTTTTATTACAAATCCCGTATTAAGATAATTGAAGCTTTATAATTACAAGCGTGACTTTCTTGATTTTTTTTTTTTTTTTTTTTATGTGATAAGAGGGCAAACGAGCGTGCGGATCACAGGTGTGAAGTGATCACCGCCGCCCACGAACTCTTGCAACGTCCGAGGACTCACAAGAGCGTTGCCGGCCTTGGAGGTGGGTATAAACGCCTTTTTTGAAGGTACCCATGTCGTATCGATCTGGAAACACCGCCGAAGGAAGTCCATTCCACATCTTTGTGGTACGTGGAATAAATGTTCTTGAAAACCGCGCAGTAGAGGATCGCCACGCATCCAGGTGGTAAGGATGGTATTGCAGGCGATGTCGTGCTGTGCGGTGGTGAAATTCGGCGGCGGGCATCAGATCAAAAAGCTCTTCGGAGCACTCCCCGTTGTAAATGCGATAGAAAACGCACAAAGAAGCCACGTCTCTACGCAATGCCAAAGAGTCCAGCCGTTCACAGAGCACTGGGTCCCCGACAATCCGAACGGCTCTCCGCTGTACGCGGTCAAAAGGTAGAAGCTGGTATTGGGGTGAACCGGACCAGAGATGAGAGCAGTATTCCATATGTGGTCGGACCTGCGCCTTATAGAGCGCAAGTCGTTGGCCAGGATTGAAATACTGCCTCGCTCTATTGATTACACCCAATTTCATCGAGGCAAGTTTGGCCTTGCTCTCCAGATGACCACGAAACTGACAGTCGCTCGAAATGTCAAGGCCCAGTATACTGATACTGGGCGAGGCGTTGAGGGGTGTGCTTTCGAAGAGCGGCGATACGACAATTGGGGTTTTCTTAGTGGTAAACGCGCAAACCTGTGTCTTTTGGGGATTAAACTGAACGAGGTTCAGTTCACCCCACTCTGAGACCATCCCCAAGGATGTCTCTACAGAAGACACAAGTTTCTTTCGGCACTCGTCGACGTTTTCCCGAGAGAGACCTGCACGGCCGGAATATACCGCATCCCCAGTGCTGTCATCCGCATAACAATGTAAGTTGGAAATATCCAACATATCATTGATATGCAAGAGGAACAGGGTTGGGGATAGCACGCAGCCTTGGGGTACACCTGCGTTCACGGGCTTGGGGTCCGAGCAAAAACCGTCGAGAACGACCTGTATGCTCCGCCCAGTGAGAAAGCTGGTAATCCACTTGCACAAACACTCGGGAAGCCCATAGGAAGGAAGCTTCGAAAGAAGCCCCTTGTGCCATACACGATCGAAGGCTTTCGCTATATCCAGACTAACTGCCAGACCCTCTCCCTTGCTCTCAACAACCGCAGCCCAACGATGCGTAAGATATAAAAGAAGATCACCAGCCGATTGGCCATGGCGGAAGCGGCCATGATTGAATTGATGCGGAGCCTTCACGAAAACGGCCTGCGACGAAATACTGAATTTGTCTAATTTAGTACCTATACTTATACTATAGTTTGAAGACCGATTAGAAAAAAAATATTATTTCGCAAGTTTTTTTTATATGTAAATTATAAATAAATAATTATATATATTTGAATAGTTGACTACGTTTATTATTGGTTATAATTAAAATAGTAATATTATACGTTAAAGAACATTATTTTTCATTTTGGCATTTGATTTTCAAATAAGTTTGATTGATTATTCGTCTTAACATATTTTTTTTATAATTAATCGTGTCGGTGTGACAGGTGGCCGTGATAAAACCGTGATAAGTGGCGGTAGTAATGTTGAAGATCAAAGGCGGGGCCTTGCGGCACGCTTCTTTGTCCTTTGTAATTTATTGACGCAACAGGGAAGAGAAAACAAATAGTGATATAGAATATTGTCAATGATTTAATTCGTGGTAGTTGTTGAATTAATTAATTTATAATTATTAGTATTCTTAGTTTTGCTAGAATGTACGAAAATTATTGCTAATGAAATATTGAATTGATATTCCAACTATGATTTATTAAAACTTGTTATTTTCTGTTATTTATCTATTTGTTAAACACAACATTTATTATCGCTGAAAACTCAGAACAGTAACTTTATTTTGATCACTAACATTTTTTCGAAGAAAACACCAATATCGGTTACAGTAGCTACCGTAAAAGGAAAAAGTCTTAATTAGTTAAGAAATAATACAAAAATGATATTTATAAAATATGTGGTTGGTGGTCGATCCCTACAAGATTACTTATTTTAAAGAAATTTTCCGGAAGCGGATAAAACAAATTGCAACAGAAACAGAATAAGCTATTTTTTTATTCTGGTCTCAATTATACTGTCCGAGTTTTTATTAAGGTGATTGCATAAGACGTATGGCTTTCGTTTCATTTTAAATATATTTTTTTATTTTCTTATTTTTATTTAAATCTTTTTCACATTAAACCACATGATGGTTTTTTTGTTGTTGTAGCTAGTGGATAAATGCGTTTATATTTATATCTTAGGATATATTATCTTTGAGGTTTTATTAAGGTAAGAAATATGTTTTTTTTTCTCTTTTAAATTATTTTATTGACATCATTTATGAGTAATTGGCAAATATAAGAAGTTATCGTTAATATCATAATAAATGTAACACGATATAAGTGTGAATAGGTATTGAATGATTTTACAGCGGTTTTGTACCTATAAATTGTTCGATGTTTTGAACGTATGCAGAGATACATAATTCAAGGACGGTTTGTAATTATTTACTGAAATAAATATAATGTGCATGGGCTTTTAGTGGAAATATCTGCTTATCGCAGGTCTTTGACCTATCGGTGGTAGTAATATACCAATGAAGCTGTTGCATGTGGTTATTTTTAGGAAAGAAATCTGTGACATTGTAGCTCAAACACCTGATCGATACGTTTGAATTTCCGTTTGTTTACTCAGAAAATAGCATTGGTTTTAACGCATTGTATATTTTTAAGAAATATTTTTTTTATTTATTTTTATAAGTATTTATTATATTTTGATGATTGCTGACATCAATATGAGAAAAAACATTAATTTTAGTCACAAGATAGTTTAGAATTATAACGAATTTTCAGAAAAATAGTCAAAAAAGTTCCGGGATCAACTTATCAGTAAATCACTTGTTACTAATATAAATAGTGATATTTGTGAGGTCCTTAAAATATGAAATTGATATGATTTCTACAATGTCAGTATAGCTAATAACGACACTGAATAGTTTTACTTGGAATGACCTCAACCCTTCCCAAACCAGTCTCAAATTAAAATAATTTTCATTACAACATTTCGCAGAACTAGATAACAAACTTGAAACAACGACTCGGAAGCATTTTTAACTAAAACAAAATTCATTTTGATTATTTTTGTGATTCGTACATATTTAATATTTGGTATGGCTAAGTCACACTTACCAGCCCTTAGATCGTTGGTTATACTCTTACTAGCACTGGCTATGTGCTACCGCATTCAACGCCTGTATTATTTTAGATCTATGTTTTATTTTGGTATTACATTCTGTATTTAAAATAATATTATTTCTTTTTTTTTGTATTATAATTCTCTTATTCTTTTTAGTAATCGAATTTGAATACCTTAGCGCCCCTTTTAGAGACGTAGATACAAAGTTTTCTTTGTTGTTATATATTTATAACATGTAGGTATACTCTATTCAGCACTAAGAAAGCGATACTCAATTAGTGTATTTTATTTTAGCTAAGTCATTGGGAGTAATTAATCACAGACGTATATTCACAGATCCTTAGAAGTCTTAAACGTGGTAAGAAAAGCAATAATTAATAATGTAAACGGTATTATTAAACGGCTTCTAGTTAATGTAGTGTAACTATATTTTAGCGATGAAAGTATGGAGATTAGTGTAAAACTTATTATAAAACTCCCCTTACATCTACTATAGAATAAATAAGTGATACTGATTTACCACGTACGTAATCCATCTTACAAAGTGCTGAGCTCTCTTAATTACGCCGAAGAAACGCCCAACGCTTTTTATTACCGATTTTTATTTGGCTACACCTAAACCTAATCTTATATATTATTAAAGTGTATTTTTAGTATTTAAGATTATTTTTTTTTTGTTTAACCAAAAGACATCGCGTCTCAAGTTGATTTACGGATAATATGGTAAAGTTTTTAAAAATATTAACGCTGTGAATTGATTATGATAGATTTGAAATATCTCTTAAATAATAAATTTTGTATATTTATGATATATTACACTAACAGTATGTTAAACTCGGTTTTGAATGAATTCTCATAACAGAAGTTTGTCTTTTTACAATATTTCTAGACTCAATCGTCTGTCCCTTTTAATCCCATATTATTGGTAAAAAGCGACAGCCAAGAGGCAAAAATGACCACTATTAGTAGTAAAATTTTTATTTAGTAAATGTTTTAGAGAATTCTAACAATATTTGATTCAATAAAATTCGTTTGTTTATTTTTATTGCAAAATCTAAAAGTCAAAGTTTTGTCAGTATTGTCAAAAAAATTTTTTCGTAATTCTAAGATTATTCAACAATCAATCAATTCAACAATTTGTATATTTTTCTGTTATGACTGTTTTTCATAATTGATCAAAAATTTAATAAAACAAAAATTGAAAAACTTCAAAAAGAGCACGTGTCCGTGGATAATAATTTTATTACAAAAAATTCTATTATGTATTTTAGCGACAAAAAGCTATTTTTTCTTATTAAATCACTATAGAAACATTGTCATTAATTATTTCTAACTTTGTTGAGCTTACTTTAATTTGATCACTAATCTCAATTCAACGAGGCAACAAACTCTATTCTTGATAAGTTCTGCCATAATCTGTCTTTAAAATGTTATATGATCTCGCTTAATCTTTTAAAGTCTTATATATAAACAAAATCTTCATAAATAAAACTCTGCTTTAATTATGAGAATAAACTATAACTCTTCTTGGTATCTCTACTTAAGCTTCATCAGTCACACATCGTTTCCTCCGGTAGAACCTCCTTTTGTGTCAACAAATAATAACTAATATTAAATTGTGTAAGGTAAGGTTTTGAAAGTGAGACATTTTTGGCAACACAGAGTAATTATAGGGGTAATAAAATATTAATCAATCAAGCACAAGTTACCAACATGTCTTTAGATATATTATGTAGTTCTCAAACATCAATCATATAGTATTTCGATTGTCATATCTAAATTCGATGAGGGAATTTGGACCCTTAAGTGTTACATAATAAGAGACCTAGTTTCCTCAGAGCGCGTATATTTAGACTTTACTCGATTCCCAAATGAACAACGGTAGACCATATTTCAGAGCCGAATAATTTATTGATTTGTTTAGATCTTATTTCTTTTTTTTATGTCAACGTTTATTTCTTTAATTTCTTTAAAAATATTGACTATAAGATTACAAAACCATCTTGAAGACAGTCTAAGTTATTCAGGTTCGTAATTGATTCATGAGTTCACAAGTTCAGAAGTCACTAACTGTTTTATCACTTCGCAAATTATATGAGATGATGTCTGCGTTTTCTCAACTATATCTACTCGTGCCAAAAACAATTACTTAATTTAAAATGAAGTAAAACTATATGAAAACAATAACAATATGTTTATAATATTATATTAGGTATTAATATAACTCAACCCTATTTCATGTCAATAACTAATTTAGAGTGTACGTAGATACATAAAAATTAAATTTTAAGTTCATCTTCAAAATATCTCAAAAAAAAAAAATTATGTTTTTGACATACTTGAACTTGTTTTCGAAGTTGAAAATTGTAACCATTAAATTTTAAATGTAGTATTCAGAAATGCACAGATGTTTCTTATTCCTTATACCACATTAGCAAACCTTTGTGGGTACGCGTTTTCAGCCCCTTGGTTTTCTCTCATTTGACATTCCTTGCTGAGTCATTTCGTTATGTTTTCCAAATTTTGTAGATGTTAGAATTTCACTATATAATATGTCTTATAATTTAAGGCTGACGATTCTATTAACAGCGACTTATGAATATGTATTTTGTGGTCGGTCTATGAACTTACTACCAACCCTTTCTGTTTAAGATTTCGTTTATTTGTAAGTTATTTGTAAAGATTCTTGTTGTATTTTACTCATGTTTTGTCCTCGAGTTGGCCATTAAATGCTAGGGTCGCAATAACATCAAGCCAGGTGCCGCAAATCTACACTTTATTTCAGTTGTCTCTTTTTTGTTTTACCCTATTACCAGTATGTAAAATCGTCACTAAACGGTAGGCGTCATTAAACGGATGGATGAGGGCGGAGTTTCATATGTCGGGGATATCGACGATTGCTAAAAAAGGCAATGACTCAGACTCGGCTAGCTACAGACCTATATATATTATATATTATAACCCAAAGTAATGGAGAGTAATATACCGATATATAACAGACACCGAAAAGTGTGGTTCTGGTAGTTATATTGCAAATCTTATTGCAAATCTTCAGATATTGCAAATCTTATACTAACGAAATGTCTTATACTTATGAAATGAAAAATCTGAATGAATGAATAGCGATGCGCGAACGTTAATTGCAGCGCCGACAAATAATACAGGACGGATCCGTACAATGATAGATGTTTTATAATCAACGCGTACGAGTGCAAATTTTGAGTAAAAACAAGACATGAGCGGACAATTGTACAAAGAAATAAAATATTACAAAAGTAGATTTATCAGTGTAACGGGTAACTATTAGTTTCAAAAAATATATATATATTTTAAATTATATATTGCGATTTGGATAATACAGGCTTTATTTAGTGTCTACTTTACCAGTTACTACCTTTTTTCAGTGGCTGTTTAAGACCAACATTATATTTTTTCCAGGATAAAAGTCCTTTTCTGTACCTTTGAATAAAATTTCATGGTTTTCGGTTTATTAGTAGACGCCTAAAAGCGTAAGGAACAAACTAAAACACTGATTAACATTTTAATGCAATGTACAGCTACGATGAGAAAAATATAAGTGCAAAAAAAAAAATAGACAAACACTTACTGGATAAATAAAAAAAATCATAATTATTTATGTTAAGCCTATAATATAGACACGTAAAATATACATTATTAAAAACTCAATCAATTCAACGTTATTGTTAATAAATTAAGTTTTAAAATGTCTTATGTTATTTTGTATTGTATTCCACAGCAGGCGTAATGTAAACTTGAGGAATTTATGTGACAAGCGCAGTAAGGGCTGGCGTTACTAATTAATTACAAGTCCGCGGCTTGTGGTTAATGAAGCATGCTATAAACAATTGGAATATATACAAACAGACATACATAATGTATAGTGATATATGACATATATGTATAGTGATGATAAGTCATTGTTTATGGAATACGAAGACTCATAGAATTTAAAAACGTGTAGCCTTAGAAATATAAACTTGTTTATGATATTGTTGAAATTTCTTAAATAAGTAGAAGCAATCCACTGTTAATGTACGGTAATGTAAATTTATCCACACGTTAACTGTTCAACAGTACCCTATTGCTGTGCGTAAATTTTAAGGAACCTTATGTTTTATATGTAAATATAATGAATTATTCCATTAACTAATTATTGGAAAGGAAATGCATATAAAAAAAATATAAAATACTAATAAGTATATTACCTAGAATAAGTTTATTACCTATATCCTCCAGAATTGTTAATGTTAGATTCGTATTTTTTAGCTTTATTAGTAATTTTATATCTAGAATAAATATTTTATCGAATGATTCGGAAATAGCTTAGAATTGAAATTATTAAAATATATACATAGAGGGTGCCACTTACAAGTTCAAAAACAAACTTATATCATTTTATTTCTTAGCCAATAAATTTACACCACTATATTTCTATCAACTAAATATATAACCATCACTAGAGATAGATTCTATTATTGTAAATGTAATTATTTATGTTTATGTTATTATAGAATTGTATATAATACCAAAGTTACTTGGTTACGCCGTATGTCCGGACGAAGCGCTATGCTAAATCTACTCTCATTTCTAATTAATGACAACTACAATCGTCTAAAATCTTTAAGAAAGTTTTACGCAGGGATCCATATTAGCTGATTTGTCAAGGAAATTTCCCTCCTCGCGATATCTAAATTTATTGTAGACGATAATTCGTATTTTTTTTTGTACTATTTAAAATATAACATCAAGTGACATATATAACTTAGTATCATTGTCGCTTGTAATTTAAAAACGACATTTTAAACGTGAGAGTATTAATTATAAACGCAAAGGAGTGACAAAGGAACATTTTTATTGTATCGGAATCGAATTCAGTATTTACTTACTATTAACTTACCCTAGTATTTACCTCAATCTACCAACACGATATCTACTAAAAGAAACAGTGTCATAAACTTACAACGCGGCCTCAAACAAAGTAATAGGAGGAATTATTGATTTTGGATATAAATATTTTATCAGCTTTGGATATAAATATTTTATAAGTTTCTTTATGAAATTGAAAAATATTTTCACATTAATAAATGTTAGAAAAAAGAAATATATATATATATATATATTTCTAGTAACAATTTTACCTCCCCTCTTTCCTTGCAACTCGTCTTCCGAACCCAATGGATTGTAATATATCATTATAATAATTGGCCTGCTCTTCTCCTTTTATGAACGATGTCTTGAAATAATAATTGGTCAAGAAGGCCAAGCATATTTTACATAGAAAAATTTATATTGAGCTTGTGTCCTCTTGGAAGAGAATAATGATACGAGGTTTAAAACCCTCGTAAACATATAAATCTTATAAATTAATAGTTTAGTATTACATCCCAAAATTGAACGTAATTTTAGTATATGTTTTCTGTATTTTAAAAATCTTTGGTACGTAACTTTGAATTTGCTTGTAAAATTACCATATTGCTGACTGGATTTAATATATCTAAGTTTGATATAAATAGAAATTGAGATTACCTTGCTGGCTGGATTTAATATATCGATTTAAGTTTGATATATATAGATATTTAGTTTTTATTTTAATAGTACATAATATTTGTGTAACTTCAGTTAATATTTATTTTTGTTATTATAATTTGGACATGTTTTTAGCTTGTGCGAATTCTTTGCACGTTATCTTTTAATATATTACCATGGTGTAAGTGAGATATCGTTCTCTCACGACTCTGGCTAGTTTTGCTATTGAATATAGAAAGCTCTTTCTTGCGTCTTTTACGTAACATTCAGTAACTCTTTGAAACACTAAGAAATTAACACACTATAGATATAATATTCATTGATTTTTCTCTCTAAAATGATAAATTTATTACAATAAACAATAATAAATGCTTTTTGCATTGTGTAAACCTTGCTGATAATTTTGAATAATTATTAAAATATGCTATAATTTGACAAATAAAGGCATCTCAATTTGTTATAAAATTCTCGATAATTTTATATATTTTTATTCACGAATCGTGACCATTATATTCACTTATACGCTCATACGAGAATTGTAGCGTCTCTCTTGAATAAATTACACTCTGTGGTAATGTAGAAGCACTAATTAGTATGCAATGTAAATGAAGCGCCTAATTTAGTTGAAAGGAAAACTGCATTGTAATTAAAAAGTTTATCTTTCACTTTTATAAACTATCCCTCATACTGGATATCATTTAAATATAAAATGATTAATAATAATATTTTTCATTTTACATGCCCAAGTACTACAAAAATAATTTACTTACAGAAATAAATATTTAAAAGGCGATCAACGCGACGCGAACCTGAAATATTTTATCTAAAGATAAATTATATAATGAACCAAATATTTTACGCGTATAGATTACATATTCATTCATAAATTCTTTAAAAAATCAAAATCTTTCCATAAATTTGGTCGTCTAGATATTTTATTAAATAATTATATTTTTAAAGTTTTGATTTAATTTTATCAAACTGTGTAATAAAACTTTTGTTTAGATAAATGTTTAATGATTTGTTAATAAAATGATTTTGAACACAATATTTTAACGCAATTATGAAAATACGACCGCTCATAACAAATATAACCAATTTGAATAATTAAATTAAATTAAATAATAAGTTAAAATAAATAACATCTAATTATTTATGAATTAATTATAACTAATTCATAAATAATGAGATGTGTTTTATAATATTAATATATCCCTTAAAACATTAAATGTACTTTTTACTTATAGTTGAAATACTTTTATAGCGTCATCAACACAAATGTATAGTAATACAAATTTGTATATATTATAATTATAAACTCTTATTTTTTTAAAACAAACTTGGAATTTCATATATATTTGGTTAAATCCAAATACTATAGTCGTTGGTGAAATTAATTATTGAAATGTTCGTAAAGCATAACTTAGAATCCAATCTCCGTAATAGGCTAAGCCGGAGGGTCTACTCGCAGCAACACTTTCAATTTTACTTTACGAGCATACGAACATTCGAAAGGCAATTCTGTCTGTCTGTGTAAATCGAATGATATATATGAAACATGGGCTTATATTTTGAAGTATGTATGAAGTTTCTATTATATTTATATATGTATATATGTTATGTAAATATAAAAAGGCGTTGGTATATAATAGGTACTTTTAGGATTGTCCTAACTTAACAACGTTTCATAACATGGAGCTTGACAAATATTTGAAGTACGTGTTTGCGCTTTTTGCCTTTTGTGCATTTTTTTTATACTGTGCAATAAAGAATTGAATAAATAAATAAAAAAGGTTTGCTATTATATTTGTTGCAACCCGACATAAAACTTATACAAAATTAACCTTTCACCAGGCAAAATAATTTACGTAGACGTCTGTTAGGTATTTTATTATAATATAATAATTAATTATAATATAATATTTTTTGTATTAAAAATAATTTAATGTAAATGATAATGATTTACATTGTATGAAAATGAAATGCGCTATTGTTGCAGTCATTAGCTGTAATGACTCCGTCATCATTCAGTGTGATTTTATTCCATGATGATGTTGAACAAATTAGTTCTCTTTATTTGTCAAATTATAGGAAGTTTAATGATTTTTCAAAATTATCGGAAATGTTTGCACAATGAAAAAAGCGTTTATTAAATAACTGATTATTTCAGAAAGAATGAAACAAATGAATGATTTTACTATTAGTAAAGTAAATTAGTATTTTAAAGAGTTACTGAGTATAATGTAATATATGAAATATAGAGCTCTCTATATTCAATAGCAAAGCAAACAAAAGAATCGTGGAATAACGAAACCTCGTACATGATGGTAATATATTAAAAATATAACGTTCAAGTATTCGCACAAGCTAGAACATGTCCGGGCTGTACAAATAAAAAAATATATGTTTATTGAAGTAACAAAAATATGATCTCACAATAACAAATGACTACTATAAATATCAAGACTATCAAACTACAGTTTCAATTTAAATAACAATTTCATCTTTATAGCAAACTTAAATGGATAATTCATTATATATTTTAAATTATTAAATCCAGCCCCATTTATTTAACAAGCAAAACCAAATTTACAAACCAAAGTTTTTTAAGGTACAGAAAACATATAATGAAATTACGTTCAATTTGGGGATAGTAATAGAGAATTATAATTGAATTGTAAGATTTAGATGTTTACAAGGGTCTTAAATCCCATATCGCTAACTTTGGCAAGTGGGCACAATCTAGATACAAGTTTCACAACTAAAATATGTTTGGCCTTTACTTGAACAATTATTATTTGAAGACATCACTTATAAAAGGAGAAAAACTGGCCAATTACCATAATTATATATTAGGATCCGCTGGATGGAGAAGACGGGGGTTGAGAAAAAAGAAAGATGATGCGAGGCTATCAAATATCACCGTTTAAAGTAAATATCCTGTGTCACAAACGAGACAATGCGCAGAACAACTGTGAATTAAGTTTCTTTAGCTAGGCTTTATAAACTATGAATATGACTAAGTTAAATCTTTTACAATATTTAGACTGCAATGGCAAGCATTCGACAAGGAATAACTATGAGAATATTAATTTCTTACCCTACCTATTATGTATTATGTGTCTGTTCTTCTCTTTTTATTTAAAGTATTTTTTTATTTTTAATTGGAGTAGTTTTCACGAACACGTGTCACCTCCAGCCCGATACAGATGAATATGTATAGAATTCTAAATTTACTGAGTCTGACAGCGATTTGTCGCTATGTGAAATTACTTTAAAAAAAAAACTTTATTATCTTAAAATAGTTACTAAGAATATATTTTATTGATTACTTTCCTTTTTGTAACATTTATTAATGTGAAAATTCTTCAGATAACCGTAAAATGTTTAGAACCTATACATATAATATGGGCTATTATTAATGATTATTAATGATTATTAAAATTTACAAATATGTATTTTATATAAATTCCAACAACTATAACATATTAAGAAAAATGATATTGGCAGTTTACACATTAAAAAAGAATATTTCGAGTTATATTTTTTCCATTTTAATTGTTACTTTGAGATATTGAGATATTAAACTTATAAAAAGTAATATTATATATATTTGAATATATTGCAATTGAATATATTTACAAAGTAATGCAATGCAATATTACTGAACACTTATTTTTTATAAATAAAGTCATAAAAGCGATAAACGATAAACTTTTAGATTACCCAAAATTTAGCGCACGTTTAAAACCAATAACTTCATAAAAAGCGAAAGACGCTTTTTTTCCAAAAACTTTTAAAGATGCAAATACTCTTTATCCCTAGATATCTCTACATAAAATTGTCTAATCTATAGTTAATGCTCCGGTCGTGCCAAGTTGGAGACATTCCAGAAATTACGTATTTTCATCAGCTTGTTATAGGAAAAATAACTATAAGTTTTATTGTTATTTTTATTAATATGAATAATGTAAAGATATTTAATATACAGAATCAATTATTTGTCCTTTTATTTAGTTTGAAACAGCGCTTTAAGTTTTTTACCCTAATTTTTTTATTAGGTGTAGTGTTGGTAAATCGAGGTACCGATACTGATTTTAATATTAAAATCAAATTCATAAATATTGTTTTTGTCTTCTTTAGTATATTGAAAAGAATTTATTTTCTTCATATTCTAACAATTTTTAAACAAAAATAGTATATTTTACTATTTATATTGTGCACAGCTTGTAAAAAAAACAATGGATATTTTTAAAAAAGTTCTTGAATTTATTTTTTGGTTTTTTTTTTAAATTCATATATTCTGTAAACAATGTTAAAAATGTAAACATCATGCGGGAGTTATATATACTAACGAAGAAGGAGAATTTATATACTAATAGTACTTAGGAAAATCAACAATTTTTCTAAATTTATAGGGAATTTTCTTGTTCTAAATAACGACAGTCAAATTGTTAAAATTAAAAAAAACAAACAGATATTTCTAGACGTTCAAACAAACAACACACAAACGTACGTCTTTGGAAACATAGTATTTTTTCATTGTTGAATAAAGTCACTTTTGAATTTTCTCATTCTGATTTTGAAAGTGTATGTAATACAAACATTGACCTGTGTTTAAAGAACATCAACATCATGAAGCTTTTTAACTATTGAACAAAAATATGCTTGCAATAATGTAATCATGAAAATATAATCTAACATTCATTATTTTAAATGTATTTAAGAAAGATTCTAACAATCATTAAAGATTATAAGAAAAGTATTTTATAAGTTAATACTTTCATTAAAGATGTTTTTTTAAACGCAAATTACACAAAAATCATTATATATATTCTAGAAGTCTGATGCAGATATTTAGAGATCTTTATATAATTAATTACTGATATTTCATTGGCAATATATACTGATATTTCGTTAGCACTTTAGCGTTATTTTATTTATAAATATTTCTTTGCATAAATTCTGCGGGAATTTTTAATTAAAACAACTCATTATAAGATAGTAAAAACTTTTATAATTAGAATGATAATAAATGAATATTTATAAAATAATTCATTACAATTAAATTTTCAAAATACAATATTTTAGAATATTATTAGGTGTGTATTTGATGAAGACTTATAAATCGCTGTATAAATTTGTTAACAAAACACGAAAGAATCATAATTAAATTATAGCTAAAAAATATATATGCTGGGCTCAAAGACCCTCAGTGGACGGAAAAAACAGCCACATCGCGTTCTGGCTGTCTTCAAATGCGCAGAACGCGTTTTGGCTGCTTTTAAACGCCAACAACCAACTAAAAATGGGAATATTTGGTCAATATACTATTAAATTATCAAACTGTATAATATTACCACTTACTTTTGTCAATATTTCAATACAGATTTTTTTTTTCCAAAAATAACAAAACTAGGTAGGTACGTACGTTCTGGACGTTTTCCAATTTGGCACGACTAAGGCATTAGCTGTGGATTAGTTTTTTTTAGAGGATCTAGGGATTAAAACTTTTGAAAAGGTTCTAAGCCACTTAATAAAGTTTTAAGAAAATAAACAATTTAACAATTAATAAGTAAATTGGTTATAGCTATGAAATTAAAAATTTAAAAGTTTCAAGGTTTTTACTTTCATTGGGGTATCAAGGAGATAGTGTTTTTGCGCAAATAACTATATTATTCTTCACCATAAAAGTTTTTTTTTTTAGAGTAATAAAGCATATCCAGCGATTTTCAATTAAAATATATCACCATGTGAGTAATATGTAATGAAAATATTACAAAAAGGAACTTTTTTTTACTTGGAGTGTGCGTCAACTTTTTAGTATAATACTGTATAATAAATATTTCAATACGATATTAATATATTGTAAACTATTTAAAGACTCTAAGTTATATGATCTCTCCTAGGGACACGTAATAACTTCGGGTAAGTTCTCAATTTTTACGGCAGCAGATACGATATGGACATTAGAGATGACTCTGGAAAATAATCTGTAGACAGCCTAGGAGCGACATTCGCCTTAATCGCAACTTATTCGCCTGTAATTCCTCAAGAGAGATTTATCTTTTTTTATGGAAAACAAGATCTCTACATTTTCGTGCCACGCTTCGAGTGTTTTGCCCTCAAGAATGACGGAATTAAATAACTTCTGAAGGGTTTCTAGCACAGATCAGCCAATATATTTCATAAGCTCTACTGGGATTCCGTCCTCATTCGGGGCCTTGTTATTCTAAAGTTGTTTGAGAATCGTACCAATCTCGCAAATGCTGACGTCCTGGATATCTTCAGTAGGGTGTTTATTAGTTTGAATAGTATAAATAGTATATGAATTTTAGCAAAATTAATACCGCCAAGACAGGTGTAATTGTCCATAGAAGGTCTTCACTTCCCTAAAAAGTTGGAGTATTAACGAAGCAATGGTGCCACCCTCTGTCGTCAGCTTTGTTAGTTGGTTTTGACTTATAGACAGATTTCTTGAAAAGATCTTGAAGCCCTTATTCTTTTATTTTATTTAACGCTTAATACCCGTTGCCATATTGTAACTGTGTTTGTCTTTACACAATACTGAGCTCCATCTATTTAACCGATATTCTGAAGATACTGAGAAGCATCTTCAGAAACCTGGAAAGTCATATTTCGCCTTCCTTCCTCCTAATTGGAAGGTTGAGTCAGAAATCTTTCTATTTTGTTTATAATGACGAGGCTTAAATAATTTTGACAAGATTATATGGACGATTTCCACAAACCTTTTATTACAATTGTCTGCGTCTAATCACTCATATGATGATGAACGGGATGATGGTTTTTTAAAGGTAACAATAAAATTCACAAAAGGTATTTTTCTAATAGTAAAATGCAAGGTAGGGTGAATTAGATTAAGTTTGATATATTTTTCATTATAATTCTGTTTAATTTTGTATATATTAGGAATAACTTCAGATGTTTCATATTATTTTATTTATACAAAAAATATGTTACTCACGTAAATAAGTCGGAATTGCTGTCTTGTTTCAGCCTCTCACGCGCGTCGCACTCACTCTAAAACTACAATAAAAGTGCAATGAAACTTAGAAAACTAATCTTAAAAAAACAAAGTCGAAATATTAGCTGAGTGTTCTATATTAAAATTATACTTTACTCTTCGCGTTATTATGTTCCGGGTATTCCGAGACAATCTCGTATTACGTGTCTAATTAACCGCAAGCCGCTGGCTGATAATTAATTCATAACGCCACCCCTATTGCGCCTGTCACATAAATGTTGGGTGGGTAAGTGCTAAAAAAGTTACATGCGTTTATAAAAGCACAATAGTACTCACAATACATGTTTCATTCTCTGTAACAAAACTAACATTCTTATTATATAAATTGTACTCTAATTTACATCATAAAAGTATTTAAGCACATTATTATTTAGTATAGTATTATTAGTATTAGTATTATACAAGAATATGTATTATAATTTTTGTTAGTGATTCATTTTTGCCATATAATTGAAGAGGGTTTCTAACTACAGACACATGCCCTAAATATTAACATGTTTGTAAAAGGCCTATATGGTCTGAAATCCATATGCAATGCACAGTTCATATTTAGAATAATATGTTTAAGAAATGTTGGTAAATTTATTTATAGATTTAGATTTACTTAAGCAAAGCTTTCTATAGCGACAATAACAGTGAGCCAAATATATAATACATTCACATAAAACAGGCTTATCTGAAATTTTTGTTTGTGTGAAAACGGTAAAGCATTGTTATATATTCTAAATATATTATCAGACACGTTTTGCAGCAATTACTGTGAATGAATTTATATTCAGAGTAAATTCGTATTTTCTCATTAACATAAATACGAGTATGGTACGGAGAGTATTATGGCGAGGAAAAAATAATTTTTTTTTATGATATTTTAATACAGGTAATAATATGCCTATTATAAATGGCGAATAATGAAATAATGATTTATTTCTTTGTTTTCAAATAATAATAATGTTAAAATGAATTCAAAATATAAAGTCATAGTTAAGTTTTAAGAAAAAAAAATCAATTGAGAGTTAACTTAATGATATTATCAAATAGGTATATAAAAGTTTATATTTTATTTCGGTCAAAATTGTTTTAATGTTTAAATGTACGTTACAAATATAACGGTCATAGGACAACAAACTATTTTTATTTCAATAACGGATTGTTCATAATCATTTTGTTTATACAATTTTAGTTTATTTGTAGTTGTTATTGGTATTTCTATCACGCTGCATTATAAATATACACTATAAAAATATATATATCTTAAGACTCCTCTCTTTCTACCTTATTCCGTTTAAAGGTTGATTTTTAAGCTTCATAAAAATGTTGATTAATGTGTTAAACATCCGGTCGCTGACGCAGACACCTAACTAAAAAGAAAACGATTTATCCTATAATGGATTGTCTGCCTTTCAGCGACGTAACGATAAACGGTACGACGTAAAAGATTTTATATTATGAGAAATATTATAATCAGGTCGTATAATCCGTATACTGAAATTCATCATTTTCATATTACATATAAGGTTTGACTTATGTAGTTTACAAACTTGTGAATACAACTTCATACAGATGCCTTATTTCATTAAAAACTGATGCAATGATGGATTTGACTTCTCTTATGTATGGATTAATAAACTATAAAATGTACATATGACAGCTGGGTCAAAACAAATAATAAAAGCTCTCTTTCTATAAATAAAATGTAAGATTTACGGAGACGGAATAGATTATGTTTGATGTGATTTACATTTTAGTTTTTATTAAGACGTCAGATGACTTTTTATATTTAAAAAATCGGGTGACTTCTTGACTAATTTAGAACTGCGGACTAGTTTTCAGCCTTTACGCTTGCATCGCACGCTCTCTGAAGAAAACCTAAAAAACATAAAATTAGTCAGTAGTTCCGACTTATTTACGAAGTCACACGAATTCTTAAATATGCAATGAGTTGGTTTTTTTTTGTATTTTTTTTATAGAAACTTAATTGTAATATGTTTAACGTTCTCGACCTTCTCTAACAAAAATATTTTCTTTTAAGATGAGTAAATATTCTACAAAATTCTATATTTACTTAAATTAATTATGCTTGTCTGAGATATTCGTTATGGGACTGTAAAATATGACATTATTAAACATTATCAAAAGTACTTTAAAATAATTAGTCAATATATTTAATACGCTTATATGATAATTACAAGGTATCCTTTAATTAAATTACCCGCTGTAATTTAAAAGCACTTATTAGCATGCGATGTAAATGTAGCGCCTAATTTAGTTAAAACGTGAAACTGCATTGTAATTATATTATCTTTATCTTTTAATTCAATAAGCTATTGATGTATATTTTATATGAAACAAAGCAATTACATCTGGTTTTTTTAGCATTCTTGAATGATTAATATTCTTTAATGGAATTATGTTAATTCACAGTTTTGATAACAACATCAATGTATTTTATTTTAAGCTAACATTACTTTTATGAATAGTATTTTATTTTAAATAAGCTAACATTACTTTTACGGTATAGTTTAGTTTAGTTTTTAATTTTAAGTATTCTTATGGTGTGATATTATAGAACGAGTTAGTATGCTACTACTAGGTATATGATGCTTTTAATTTAACATAAAGTTGTAAATCTAACTTTGTAAAATTAAAACAATAAGAATGTAAGAGGGTATAAATTCGTTCATAAACTTGTACATTGATCGGCGAAAAATATTTTTTTTCCTTCTTACTAGAAAATAAGGATTAAATTGTATATTGTCTGTTATAGTTTAGCATTTAGGTTTTACTTTACAACACATTCAGAAGAATAAGCAAACAGCACCTTGCTTTCAAGCAAATCAAACATTTAAGAACTGAAAAAGTAAGCAAATTTTTTATTCCACATAAATGGAATCTGTCTTTATCATATAATTTCGATAAAATACCATACTAGAGTTAACTGATTATATTCGTGAAAAAGACATCTAATTTAAAAAAGAATAAAGGAGAAATATTTACATAAAATATAAACCATGAAATGATCAAAGTATTTAAAATATTATCGATAATGCCCAAGGTCATATTTATGCTGAAGATTCCAAGACAAGACTTAACAGAGAGTAATCAAGTAATAGCACTGACCCTTTCATGCAAACACAAAGGACACCCTAAAATCCATAATGTACAGCATAACAGATTGACTCGTAAGCATTTGATTCTATTTTAAATTTGTAAATTGGATTGATTTAAATATTTACTATCAAATCAAATCAAATTATAAATAAAACAGATATTTAGTGATGAATTTTATAAGCTACATATGTCATTTTCTTTGGCCAAGCCACCCTCACTATCCGACCAATATCAGAATATATTAATAAGGTACTAAACATCACCTTATGGGCTACAGACGACAACCAAAACGAGCCTTATATGTCTTATAATTTTTGGGAAATAATATAGAAATAAGCCCCTTTAAGGGAAGCATATTGTACTGTAGATAAATAAAAATACAAAAAGTGGTATAGTAATATATTACTTTATTAATAACGTCGAAATAATAATCAAACAAGCTTATAATAGCCTGGACTTTTTACTTATAGCCTGGACTTTTTACAAAAAAAAGTCGTCGCAATATGTAAATTTTTCCCCGCCTTTAAATCATACATCATATGGGGGAGAGAGGCATCTTCTTCATATCCGTTTTCAAGCATTAAACGTATAATAGTACGATTTAAAAGTAACGTATAAATAAAAGACTATGTATGTTAGGAGGCAGTACAATATATTTCAAGCAAGGCTAATTAATTGTATTGAAGAAATTTAAATTTGAGTCTGTATAGTCCGTTTGTAAAGTTCTCATTTAACTTTTGCTCGTCAAAATAAATACTATTTTCAACCATAATTTCCCATTATTTTCAATTATGGTTTTTTTTTACTAATATATGTATTTGGTAGGTTTAACTAGGGTAGTACTTGTTATATGAATTGATAAACAAGTACACTATTATTGTTCTTTTTAGCATAAATTATCTTATAAGTAATCATAAATAAAACAATATAAGTATTTCAATAACTTTAATTAAATAAACCTATTCCACATAAAACAGTTTTATTACACATGACAATATTTTATATTATTTACTCCACTCTAGTTCGTTTTGTACCTAACTTGAGAATCCAATATCACGTTCAAGTAACAACAGCCCACGAATTGTTAATTAATTCGTGACACACCCTTTTGCTGTGCTTGTCACATAAATTCCTTAAGTATGTGTTATGCTCGAGAATAGAATTACCATGTAACCTTCAAAACACTTTCGATTGATTGATCGCTTTAATATATACGGGAAGATTTGATTACATCCCTTACATTGTATAAAATTTGATGGTCAGAAATCCTTGCTTGGGAACATGTCCCATATAGAACCCAGTTGTAGCTTTTGAAGTCATTTGACTGTAGATCGAATATGGGCTTTTTGGCTGGTATAGTACCATTCTCTTACAGCGGGTGAGAACCGGAAACTCAGACAAAAGTCTCCTTAATCCATTTTTATTCCTCAAGGTTGGTAGCGCAGTTATCTATGTTATAAATTTTCAAAAGTCACAGTACATATCATATAAAAATAAGATTTACCGAGAAGAGTTCTTACTGTTGTTAAAATAACGAGACCAACTAGTTTTAATAAAAATGATATTATATAATAATGGGACTATTTATACCTTTGGTAAGACATTTAAACTATTAAATAATTTGCAATACAAATGACAAGAAAGTAAAATTTTTGTCACTGAGTTACGTCACAAGTTGAGCAATTATACCAACTTTATTCAAACAACTTCAGGTAAGTTCTACCACCTATGTCCTGTAACTGAACAATTGCATAATTAATCAATCAGTGTATTGTATAATAGCTATATTAATTAACGTTGATATATTTGTTTGTGTGTATGTTTTATTGTTTGTTATGTACCGGATTTCATATATTGTTTTTTTATTATCGAGTAATACAATTTGTTATTTTCTATGCGAAAAATCTAAGATTCGTTTTTTTTTTATATACGCATATTTGATTAATCATTACAATACTGAACACTATTTTTGAACCTTTACAAAGATATATTATCATCAAAAATTATCTACATTCTTATTCTTCCTTTTATTGTAACTGAGAATAATAAGAAAAAAAATGTGTAGTAAGAAACGGTTTGATTGGCCAAAAAAACTTATTATTATACTTTTTTTCTAGATATTTAAAATAAAATTTTTTCTTAAAGCTAAAATTTATAGCTCAGAAAAATATGCTTTTTATAATATGGAAAATACGTACGTTAGTTTGTTAATAAGATATAGACAAAATTATAAGTTAAACCTCGTAAGTGTTTCGAAATATCTTTTCTTGACTTAAGGCGATATTGAATTACCGAGATTAAAGGCATTTACTAGCAAAATACAATCTAAAGTATTATTATTTAGAAAAAGTGAAAATATAAAAAAAATTGCCAGATAGTTCGAAAGAAAGAGAACAAAAAAATTGTAATAAACTTAATTAATTATTTTTATAACGTTTAAATAATCAAAAATATATTTAAGACTAAGGTTCCTATTAAAGAAACAGTTCCATATATACCTACTACAGAAATATTACTAACACAATAAGCAATAAATGAAATATAAGCATACATAAAAGGAACATCCCTAGTCAAATCAAACCAATAACAATTCTTATCTGCGATCGTTGTTATTAAAGCTCTAACAGCCGTGAAATTATTCAATGACCATATCACATAAGATATTATAACTTTTTATTTAACCAACTTTCATTTATAAGCAAGAAAATTAATAATAATACATTTTTGTAAAATTTCAAACTCATAAATGAAACACGAAAAATAAACGGCCTGTATAATATTCGGAATATAATGAAATATGGACTGACATAATGGTCTTATATGGACGTCCTTGCTCTTAATTTCTATGACTGACTGTAAAATACTATTTTTTTTTTATTTTAATGGACATTTAATTTATTACCAAGTTCTTGTGAATTTATTTATCGATATAATTTTAATATGCAGATATATTAAAATTATATCGATACATAAAAAAAGACATTTGAAATTAATTACAGGAACTCAAGGGTATTAATTAAAATCTGATCCGTAGGTATTATTAAAATATTCAAATACCTTTGATTCTTATATTCATTATAGATTCATATTAGTGGAAGCTTTGGAGGACATCAATCTTCCCGTCAGATACACCCCTCTACGCCTTACAGACTCATGTATTCGTAAGTTCTTGTCATGCTTTGTGCAACCTCATCAGGAAAAGTATTTTCCTTAAATAAGATATGGCCAGGCCAGGAACTCATGTGAAAGATTCAATATGTTGGGTCTACTTTCAAATATATATATATTTTTTGCATTTTAAGACAACTAAATATTGAAAAAAAAAACTTTTATTGAAAATTTATGACCTAATAAAATTCTACACTAATAATAATATTAAAATATGCTTTATGGTACACTCTGAAAATACATTGAGAAAAAACAAATATAAAAAAATGGTACAAAATTGACGGCTTTATCGCTAAAGAACGATCTCTTCCAAGCAACCTTTAAATTAAAGAAGGTAAAATGACGTGGCGTAGGCGTCTCAAATATATAAGAAGAATAAAGAAGCAGACCAAAGACTTGCGCTCTATAAGGCGCAGGTCCAACCTCATATGGAATACTGCTCTCATCTCTGGTCTGGTTTACCCCAATATCAGCTTCTACCTTTTGACCGCGTACAGCGGATTGTTGGAGACCCAGTGCTCTGTGAACGGCTGGACTCTTTGGCATTGCATAGAGACGGGCTTCTTTGTGCATTTTCTATCGCATTTACAACGGAGAGTGCTCATATACGACATGGATACATTCAAAAAAGGCGTTTATACCCAACTCCAAGGCCGGCAACGCTTTTGTGAGTCCTCGGACGTTGCAAGAGTTCGTGGACGGCGGTGATCACTTAACACCTGTGATCCGCACGCTCATTTGCCCGCTTATAACATAAAAAAAAAACAAAAAAAAAAGAAGAATAAGTAAACACACAAAAAAATCTATACATACTAACATAAAAATAAAGAAAACTATATATAATAAAATACATATATTATTATAAATATAAATTGGCAGTTAGTTCGCTCTTTTACTATTTTAATGCAAATTTATCCTCATTACACTAACACATTTATTGTTTTGTGATTGTAAAATATAGTCATATACGTAACATGGAATGCTAATTCTCTATTTGAATTCTGGCATTTCGCCAAAATACTTAAGTCATCACACTATAGAACTTTGCAGAAAATTGTCTCTGAAGATGCGGAAATATTTAACTGGTTTTTTAAATATTTCCGCATCTTCAGAGACAATTTTCTGCAAACACACTAAATAGAAGTCTAAATATATTATTCTATTTTTTATTTATTATATCAAAGAATTTCTATTCAATTATAAAAGACTATAAGATATTAAAGACTTAAATGAACACAATGTTTATTTCATAATTTATATTTTGTGTCAGTTCAAAAATATCCAATTTCTTTTTATCCAATTGGCAAAAACATGAAACTCACGTACAAGCGTGAATATGAATTGAAAATTAATACAATAAGTAATTAAAATCTAATACTATGAAAAAAATATTTAAATTTTTATTATTAAACATTATAAAGACTTATTATATTGAGTTTATCAGCTAATAAATTGATGACACTGCCTCCTTTTATATGGATCTATAAGCTTATTTCTTGTTATTGGACACTTACCAGTTTCAGCCTTATAGTATAAAAAATATGTCCCAAGGCAAAGTGGAATTGGGATGCTTAATATTACTGATTTTTAGTGGTTTTTTTTGTGGTTGTGTTATAGACAACTTGAAAGTAGGTACTTTAAATGAAATTATAAAGTGTTTCAATTACCTATAAGTATTTTACAGGAATACAAAACATTGAAAATTAATTCAAAAGATTTTATGCAATAACCAAACTCAAATAACTTGTATAGTTTTCATTGTATAATGCTGAAATACAAACTGAATTTCAAACAAAAATCTTATTCAGTCTTCAAATTAGAGTCAACGTAGTACAGTGGGAATTTATAATTTGTATATACTTAATCCTAAAACATACGCGGTTCAAAGAATACCCCGGATTAACAAACGGGTAGATGAGTTTACTTTGGTAATCAAGTCATACGGTATGATATAGAAGAGGACTGTTCGTGCGATCTATAATATGAGTTCAATAGAATCATTAAGAAACAAATTCAAATAAATTAAAATTATGACTGTATATAATCAATATATTTATGAAAACTGAATATATGTATATTAGAATATTTAAAAAATCAAGAAAAAATGTGATTTACGTAAAATTAATACTTGAAACAAAAATAAACTTGCTATGCAGCCAGGCCAAAATTTTTATAAAATTTATTGTTTCTAGATGTCTCTTTCGAAATAGTCCGAAGTACTATTTTTGAACAAAATAGTTAAATGAGAAAGCAATAAATAATTTATTTTACTAATTGTTGTTCTCGTTATTTTTGTTTTTATTTTGAGTTTTTGTATCGTAATATTTATAACATACGGATATTGTTCGTTAAACCTTCAATGTTATTTAAGAGAATATAACAGATAATATAAGATTTCATAAAAGGATAATGAATCAAACCTGAGGCATGAGGAATCAAAATAATATTTCACGAACACATCCTCAGACATTCAACTGTTATTGAATCTGCTAAATCTCAAAATCGGGATACTGTTTGAACTTATTAGTTTTAGATCTAAAATACTTTTAAATAATATATTCTACTTTTTCTACGTATTAAGTTTTTTACAGCCTCTGAATTGTTATTAGACTCGACCTACTGCTGAATAAAACTTAGTGAATTTTATATATTTTAATAAAAAAAGTTATCTCTGTTGAAAATTAATTATATGTTATGTAAACAGAATAAAAATTTACAAGGTATGGGCTAATTTACTTCCATTACCTATAGATAATTGATTGAGCAAGCGGAGAGTTAAGAGAGTTTTCTTTTAGTAATCGTTTATATATTATTTTTTATAATCTAAATAAGTTAAATAAAAAAAAATATGTTAGTAGTCGTGTAAATAAATATGAATTTAAACCAAAAAATTAAGATGTATATAGATAAATTTATACCCACAATGTTATGCCGGGAAAAATATATTTATATTACAAAATTATATATTTGTCTCGGGCAGTAGTTATTTAATAGCTCATAAGACTCCGCGATCATCATTCATCGATTATGAAACAAAATAATTTCGACAGAAAATATGATGCTTTTATTAAAAGTTTTGATTCCATTTCAATTCAGTTTCAAAAGTACTCCCTTGAGGTTGAATTTACTGGCTGAATGGCATATTCTAAACGGCTCTGGGTACTTTTACCTGGTATAGCTTAAAATGGACGACATAAAATAATGTCACTGTCAAGTTGAAAGTTAAGTATAAATTCTAATTTTCCACATTTTTTGTGATATTTGAAGCAACATTTATGAAAGAATAGAATTTAGCATACTATTGTTGAATTAATTATTATTGTTTTTATTTTGAATTCACTGAATAAAATAATTTAGTGACAAAAAACCATTAACACACATTGTATTTTTTAATATTTGAAAAGCACGTCTATCGTGCACTCATAATAAAAACTTAAGTATGTAAAGTTGTGTAAAAATGTATAAAGACGGCTAACACGTCAGCTTCGGAATTCTTAACAAGTGTTTGACACGAATATGTAGTGCTTTTCACTATTGTACTCTCCAAATTATGTCAAAGAAAACTCACATTTATGTTATATACAGTTAAGGTTATTATTCTTTAGAATTAATTACGCTTTTTTTATCTTTCACTGTTAGATTGAGCGTTTGAGTTTTTTTTTTTTTTTTTTAAAGATTTGTTCAAATTATTTTATTATAATAATCTTTACGATTTTTCGAAATATGAAACAAATCTAATTCTCTTCTTGTTTCAATGATATTTTTTAAATACATCAATTGTTTTTTATCATTATCCTACCCTAGCATGAGGCTTCTATAGTTAATTTAGAGCTCATTTAAGACGGATATTTCACGAGTCAAAACATACACTTATGGAAACATAATTGTCTGTAAAGCTTCGAAGCGTGTAAGTGACGGAGAGATTAATAGGCTACAAGCGTACGTAACAACAATACCTCTAAAATTTCTTATCAAAGTTAAACAATATTTTAAATAAATGTGTATATGGTAATATATAAATAAAACAAATACTTGATTTCAGTATTTATAAACTAATTCTTAAATAAGGTTTTCACAGCTTTTTTTTAAATACTATAGAGCGTATTATTTTCTATCAACCTGTAAGAAGTGAATAAAACGTTTATCGAGTTTAATGGCTTAATTATTTTGATGATCTTCAAAGTTCAAGGATTTTTTTTACTCTTTTCTCACTTTTGTTTGACTCATGTGCTTCTTATTATTTAAAATCTCGTTTTTATTTTCTTAGACGTCAACTTCGCTCACAGACGTCAAAATGGCTCCATTTAAAATTTAACTTTGAATTTAGAAGAATGAGAAGTGTAGTCCCGCGCTGCGTATCGTGTACGCGTACGGGTTCGTTTGAATTAATCTTCAAAGTAACTTATCCAAATCTAATAATGTCTCTACCAATATTTAGAAATAACTTTCACGTTTTATCTAAGTTATATTATAGTATACCCTTGAAATAAAAATAGGGCTTTTTATAGAGCGCAATTTTAAAAATAAAGATGACAAAAAAAGGATCGAGCTTGGAGTTTCTTATGAGCTCTATGTTTCAAAGTCCGCGCGGATGAAGTCACGGGCAACGGGTATTATATACTGATATATACATTGAATATTACTATATCTTTCAACCGCATTTTATACTATTATATTAAGAAATATATTTAATATTATTTCACTGTATTTGAATTAATTTTTTACGAAGTATTTCTATTCTATTATAATATTAAGTTATCATGATTTCTTTACTACAGGAGGAGGATATGAGGAGCATTTAAGGTGTGAGACGTGCTTAAAAGGTACCGAAGACTCTACCACCCACAAAATTGTACTGAGAAATTTATCATTACATATTTATTGGCTTATGGCAAAAGTAATAAATAAAAAAAAATATTGTATTAAGAACTTGTTTCATAGATTCATAATTTTAATCTATTTTGTAAGCTGTATCTTATTTTTTAGTGTTATTGAAATTATTTAAACTGATTTTAAAACTGATATTTTTCGGACCCTCACTATCTTTTTTCTATTTCTATGATCATAAATAACGTATTTGAACACATGAACGCAATGTTCAGATTTTCCATTTAGAATATCTATTTATAATTCAATATATTTATTATCCATTTGCATTAAGCCCGCCTTTTGTGCATTTTTTTTATACTGTGCAATAAAGAATTAAATAAAACCATAAATCAAATCATAATATGAGAAATAAAAAAAGTGAATAATTATATAACTATGCAATAGTCAGTAATAGTAGCATTGTAAAACTTTGGTAGATATCAAAAAAATATATTATGCAGATGACACAGACATTATGTAAAGATTTTGAAATTAAATCACGGGTAAATATATTTTGATAGTAAAACCTTTGGTGATTAATACATGTTTCATATATAATATAAATGCCTGAATTATAACGCCAGAAATTTTGCAAATATATTTAAAGCTAAATATTTATTAATTAAAAATAGACTGTGTCTTACTGAGCATTTTATAAAAAAATATATACTTTACTACTATATCTTAGTAATATAATATTCTAGATATTGCGAGAAAATATTATATTACTTGCATAATTAGCCGTAAGCAATGTACTAGTGATTAATTCGTAACATCACCCCCTATTGCGCTTGTCACATAAATTTCTCAAAGTTGTATTATGCCTACGGAAATAAAATGAGCTGGAATTTAAGATAGCATATTGAAATTTAAGCAATTACTTGAATAACACTTTCAATTTCTTTATGATTTCAATGAATTAATAGGTTGATTAAGTTATATTAATTAGTATATATACCGGAGCAGCATTATTTACTACAGTCTTGGAAGGCATTATTAGAGTAAAATGCTAGTAGGTACATAATACACGATCACAATTTTACACGTTTATTTATTAATTAAAAGTCTGTAAAGTAAAAGGTTTCTACCGAGCAGCGTATTCGGGGCACCGATCTCAGTATGTATGTCGTTATTAATTTTAATCCCACAATGTACCAACTCAGTCACTCCGTTGATATCCGATTACTTTAATTAAACAGAAAACCAAAGCGTTATAATTATCATCAACATTACTTTCTCTGTCAAGACTCAAGATGGCGCCCTGTCGACCCTGTCGAGGCGCGTCCTCTGCTCTGATTGGTCGTTGTGGAAAATTACAATTATAATAACTTTTATTAAATTTAATTTTTTTTTAAATAATGTAAAAAACCTTCCAATAAAATTAAACAAAGAATTTTAAACGAATTAGCAAGAATGTTGTGTAGAAAAATGTAAACGAAAAACGTATTGGTTTCGTGGAGGCAAACGTAAACGATCAACGTATTCGTTTCTTGCAAGTAGACGTAAACAAAAAACCTTTTCGTTTCGTGTATGAAAACATTATCAAATAGCGTTGTTTATCATTTTTATTATACTTGTCCAGACGAATCGATTGATATGTAACATGGTGCAAAATTCACAGGTCCACGTTTTCGACCTTGAGGTCTAAAATTTTGATATTTTGGGGGAATCCAGTATATAAGGAAGCTACCCAGCGAGTTTTTGCTTGCCACTATATCTAGAAGTAGGCAATCATTTACATCACTTATGTAAATAAGAACAAACGAAAACAAATCAAGGCCCTTTTTGCCTATTTTTTTGTCCAGTTTGCGTGAAGGTAGACAGTTGATTTTTTTATGTAGGGTAGAAAACGGTAAACATAGCTCGTATTAAAGATTTGATAGCTCTAGGTTAAAGGAGGACTTGACTGTGAGGATGTGAAAAAGCCATTTTTGGCGTAAATGGAAATTTACCATGCGGTTTAACATGAAAACTTGGTCGCGCGCCGCGGCGCGCGTTGGTATTAGTGGTACAAATAAAATTGCTTTTATCTTCAATGAAAAATCATTTTTGTTTAAATACTCGCAAAAATAATTCTAGTAGCAAAAAGTTTTAGGAAGTCATGAAATATTTTCCACTTACATCAGATTTACAACGCATTGATATACAAGGAAAAAAAAATAATAATTTTAAGCACCTTCAATAAAACATAATTTCGGACGATTTGTTTCAATCACTACTAATTGAGTATTATTTCTCATAATTATTTTGAACTGAAATATCCTCAATTATAACGATAATTGTTTTTTTAATTATGCCTGTAATTGTATTTGTAACCGTTTTATGACGAGGTTGAAACCGGTTCTTAAAAACAATTAGAAGAATTACACGGTATCTTAAATACAAATGGAAATTGGATTGGAATTGGTGCTAGCGTTGTTTTTTATGTATTTATAAGTTAACATTTAGGGTCGTTCCACACTATAGTGGCAATCACAGTTCTTCCTCGGTCCGATCTCGGTCTTATTAAACCTTATCATGTTCATATTGTACAATCTATTCACGATTCAGTTTCCAACCATCATCACTAATAGTCAGTCGTTTATAGTTTGTTGCTAATAAATAATAAAGTTAATGTTATAGAAGTATTTAATTGCTTATTGTGAATTTATTTCATTATAATGAAAGATATCAATAATTAATTTTTAATTCATCATTATCTTTTTAAAAAGTCCAGGATTTTTTAGACATCGTTTGTATTTATAACTATATTAAATAGTCATCTAAATAATAATAATTAAACTTTATTTATTAATAATTATACTATGTTAATAATAATTTCTATTTAATTTCAATGATGTCGTCATCGTTTTGACGGTGAATTGACTGATCCAAAAACAAAGGAGCATTCATACTACCGGGACATGTCATTACAAGTTCGATCTCGTTCAATCAAATATTAGGCGAGATAGACCGTTGCTAGAGCCTGATTGAACCGGAAGGCCTAGCCATGTTACAAGCTTTCTGAATCTAAATGATTTCCATAATTGTTGCCGAGTTAGCGATAAGTATTTTAGAAATCGCTTAGATTTCAGCCATGTTACCAAAACCATCGCTATCGATAACTCTATGTATTCGCTAGAAAAAAACATTTTAATAAGTCTATGGAGAGCTTTATTCAAATCGTCAAAATTTTCTGTCTGTATTTAATAATATTTTTGTGTGGTGTAGTATTGTGTTCAATGAAATATATTATGAATATTGTGACAAAATGTCACTTACTTTGCATACAAATTTATAACAGTGATAAGTTTTGTTAGTTTGGAACCTAGATCGCGAGCTAGTCCCAAACAATTTGCGGTTTTACTGAAGCTTATGAAAAGGTACGTAAATTTATATATTTACTAATAACAGAAAAATCTGCCTTTGTTTTTTAAATTCCTTCATATTTAGGAATGTATTAAACATTATCAATGATTTCCGACGCAACTTGGCACCGTCAGAACTTAGCTTATTAAAAAGTTAATATCGCTTCTTGTATTAGAATATTCTATTTTAAAAATTATTATATTAATAAAATTATTATAATTACTGTCCTAAATTTGTAAAATAAATATATTTCTGTTTTTCAGAAGAATGATAAATATGATTATCAAGAGGAGTCAACTTTACCACTACATATATTATTAAACAATACATAAAGGTAATACATAATCTTACTAACAAATAACTAACTTAATACTTTTCATATATTTAAATTATATATTCTAAATCATACTTATTACAATAAGAAATATTATAAGACATTAATAAAATATATTTACTAATTAAAGTAAAACATTGAGATGTAATTAAAGATTAATCAATCAGGCACAAGTTACTAAAATATTATAAGATATATTATGTAGTTCTCAAACATCAATCATATAGTACTTGGATTGTCATATCGAAATTCGATCAGGGAATTTGGACCCGTAAGTGTTACATAATAAGAGACCTAGATTTACCTCAGAGCGCTTTGGACATTGAGAATCCACTTTCGATTCCCAAATGAGCTACTGTCCATGAGTTTCTAAGCCGAATACATTCCTGATTTTAGAAAGTCCTCTTTAACAATTTTTTATAAGATTTCTTTTTATTTCTTTGAAAATGTATGTTATAAGAATACAAAATCATCTTGAAGGCAGTCTGTTGCATGAGTTGCATGAGTTCAGGAGTCAATAACTGTTTTATTGCATTACAAATTATAGAAACAGTTGTCTGAGTTTTTTCAACAGTTTTGATAAAATACTTTTAATTTATTTATTCAATAAAATGATATAATACTATTTGTAAGCAATATTTAAATTGTTAAAAAAAATGTTTAGGCATTAATGCCCAAACCTAAAAACAGTAAGACAATTTTAGGTTCATTTTAATATTTTTTTTAACATTTCAATTATTTTATTATATTTTTTGACTTGAACTTAAGTACTGACGGCAAATGATACAAGACGGGCCCATTCAATGGCTCAGGTTTAATGTTCAGCGAGTACGAGTACTTGTTCCGATTTTAAGCAAAGATAAGTGGACATCTGTGTAATATAAAAATTTTGTGAACATTTATTAAGGATCAATATAAAAGAAATCTAAAATATAGGGTAGCTTCTACAAATAAAGCACCTTTGCTTTTTTCTTATGGGTGTACAGTGAAACAAAATTGTGGCGTATAATTAGATAATGACTAGAAATCTATAGAAGATGTAAGAAATATTTGTTAATTTGCCGATGTTGTAACCGTCCAAGAAACATGGATTCTTTCGTTTAATTTTCCAGCCATGGGCACGATTAATAAGTATTTTGTATAAATGGTAAATCGGCGGTAGATCTTTCCGGAAGTGTTTAAAGCTTTAAAACGGAGTGGTTCTTCTTTCGCGTAAAGGTATTTTTAATTTGTCAGTCACAAATTGCAATACAATGAGAATACGTTGTATTAGAGCCGTTGTTAAAGATGTACGAGCTTTTATTTTGAGTATTTACCTTTATTAATATAATTACTAATCCAAATTAATTACTATAATTAAAAGTAATGATTCCCAATCTGTGTATATATTAATAGATTATAACTAAAATATAATTCATATTCATATCACAATTGTATGACTAACCATTATTACTTTTGAAAGATAGACTAAATTAATTATGGAATATTCCGTTAAATTGAATTACTATGGTACGTTTTTATAACAAAAATGTGTTATGTATAAAATCAATCAATTTTTGCGTCATTTGACTCGGAGGCACTTAAAATCAGTTGGTCAAAAATGCGACTCGTGTATGTCTGAATTAATATATTTTTAAATATATTGAAAAATGTTTTCTCTAATATATTCTGCAAATATATTCGTAGAGCGTTTGATTGATTGGTGGTATTTAAATAAATAAATCGGTAAGAGGATTGGTAACGTTCTAATACAATATGTAGTAAGCTTAAAAATCCCATTTCACGTCCCATAAAGCTGACGTCTCGTGTGTGCTTTCTCATTTAAAACGTAAAGGGTGTGTTTTAAATAATATGTTTATTTTCTCATTGTACTCTTAATACACTTTTAGCATATTTTTTTTTTTGTCTAAAAATACTATTTAAATATTTTGATACAGAAAAAAAGATGTTAATAAATATTTACCTTGTCAGTTACTAGTTTTTCCCAACAATCGTCTTAAGCCTACATTATATTTTTCTCAGAATAAAAATTTCCCCTTGTACAAAGGTTTATATTGTTTGTTTAAATACTTAACTCGTAAATAAACGACACAAACACAGACTCACATTCTTAGATAAAATATACAGATATGCATTGAACAATTTGAACGAGAATAAAAACATAAAATAAAGAAAATAAAATACTTGTTCTAAAATATAAAATTTTAATTCAACTATAGATATTAGATTAAACATAAATTCATTTAAATTACTTATCTTTCATCGAATTTACAAATGTATCTTCGAAAAATATACATTTTTAATTTTTAATCTTAATGAATTTTAAAGCATCATTCATTTTTATGTAATAATAATACTGTAAATATTTGTATGTTGCAGCACCCATGGCTATTAAAATGATTTATTAGATTCGAAACGTCAGCTTAATTACCTGGGTGGAACCAGAGATGGCGTGGTGATCGCAATCAATTATTGGTACTGGTTGACGTGTGATTGGACAATCTAAGCTTTGACAGTCACGTGGCTGTACGGCCATCTTTTGGAAAAAGAGGCTATTCTGTTTTAAGAGGCTTCTCTGAGATCAACGCGTTTCTAATCTTTAATTATTTAAGCAATTCTTTTTGATTTCGCCATAATTTAATAGTTAATATTATAATCTAATCATATCAAACCACGTTGTTATTATTTAGTTGATCGGGAGGAGCTCAATCCGTCATGTATATATACGAAATACGAAATATAGGCGAAATGTGAACTTGAGGAATTTGTGTGACAAGTGCAGTAAGGGATATTACTAATTAATTACAAGTCCGCGGCTTGTGGTTAATTAAACATGTTATATTCAACTAGAACATACACAAATAGACATATATTATATAAAGTGCTGATAAGTTCTTAATTAATTATGGAACAAGAAGACTGATAAAATTTAAAAGCACTTTCTTCTGATTCTGGTAATAAGCAAAGAGACTGCTAGAAAACAAAATCTTTTATGAAAGTACATTGCAATGTTTTAGTCTTCAATAAAAAAATATTTCTTCTATTAAATTATGAAATATTACAAATAAACCCACACGACAATACGAACCCGCGACCTCTGCTACCGTCCCGTCGCTCTTCCAATTAAGCCACCGTGTCGCCTTGTAGCGATTCCAGCCCGTATCGGTTTATTTATCATTCTATACTTATATAAAATGTCAAAAAGCTGAATATGTCAATAAATATGTTTATAACTGTGTGTGTGTTTTATGTACCATCTTAGAAACTCCTCAAATTATTTCCATACATTATAAATCTCAGTATCAGTTCATTTAATTAGTAGAAACAAGCTTCTTTTGATGTAATTTTAACATTAATTATTACATTGAAAGAAAAAACAATTTGACAATATCTACCCTATAGGAATTAAATAAATTTTCATTAAATTAATTGTTAGATTAATAAACATGACCAAAATTGGACATCCGAATTAATAAAAATCATAACAATTACACTATTTGAAACTATAGAGTTTTTTATTCACTTTTGCTACGTTATTTATTTCTTATTTAATTTGACTTTGTTTAAAAATGTTTCTTAATTTTAACTTATTTATTTGTAACTACTGTAAGAGCTTTGAGTAAAGAAGTTTTGAGTTTAGGGGTAGCTAGGAATTTCAATGGTTTACGGTCTCTAATCGGTAAATATTGTCCCTTGTTTTACAATTTTAGTTTTAGATCAGACAAAAATCCTTTGAAGACATGGAATTTGGTATAATCTTACTTGTTATTAACGTACTTAGATGTAATAAGTTATTTGGAATTGGGTACTAATATAAAGTTTTACTAATATTACACAACATATTTGCGTTAAACCGAGTAGTTATGGACAAATTTATCGTTACCCTGAAAATTGTGTTCGTCTTTTCAATTAACAATTGAACACTATTTATGCATTGCTTTTAATTATTATTATTTATAATTCTCATTCGATATTATTTTAATTATTTTCATAGATTTTGCGTAAATAATTACAAGCCCCGAGGCTAATGAAGGTATTATCCTACCATTAAATATAATTTTCACATTGATGAAATTATAAATAGATACAAAAGTAATGTAAACAACTAAAACCAGAACAGAATACTTCAGTTGTGAAGATGATAATAAATCAGTGTCTGGACAATTCATACGTACTTTTTACTTTGAGCGGATTCGCTGAATCGTTAGAGTATAATTAATTGCTCTTTTGATATATTGTAAGAAAAATAATATAGAGTAGATATATCTTTATTTAGAAACTCTTATAGATAAAAGGTAAAGAAAGGAACTGTCTACATGTGGATTTTACAAAAATCAAATGTTGATTATTGGGCAATTGCTTATTGACGGTTCCCGTATTCGTTTTTGAATATATAAAACGTCGTTAACGTTACTGGATTTGTTATTTTTATACTATTTTGTTATAACTATTTATTATACCAAATAAATAAAATAATCAAAAGTTCCGAACGTTTAATATCCTTTCATAATATACGGAGATGGATCGGGTTTAATGATAATATAATACGTTAACCAATTATTAGTATTTAATATATAGATAATATATGGCTGTATGTATACCTTTACTTTGTTTGGTTCAAATGATAGTTGTTAGATTTTATGATTTATTTTGATCACGGATGATGAAAATATTTGATTAATTAAAGACGTGATAAAAAAAAGATGCACACAATATTTTTTCTCCTTATCATAATATTTAGTCAGTCGATTTAATAAATAAATCCACAGTCTGATAAACTTACCTTATGCTAGTTTACTACAGAGTTTACCTGGATTCTAAGTTGGAGATCATCATATTATATTAAAGTCAATGCCACAAAATATCAAGTAATTGTTATGCCTCTCCAGGAATTATTGTTAAAGTAGACTGGGCAATCTTAACTCCACTTATGTTTGATGGAATTACAATTCCCAAGAGTGACAATGTTATAAATCTAGGAATACATTAAGACAAAACTTTATCTTGGACTACCCACTTAAATAAGATTATCAAAGGGTTATTTGCTGTTTGCTTTGTTCATAACGATATTACTATGATTTATGATGTTAAGTGGTTTATTCTTTTTTTCGCTGAAATCTAAAAAATCTTTCATTTCTGTGCTCTATGTTACTTGCTTTGCATGTGCTAACAGATATTACAATGTTTCCGAATATTTATTTAGAGAATCTATGAAGCGGTCGCTGTCAGGCTGTTTTAAGATTTATTTAGAGTATTTCTACATAATATAATTATATAATTGACAAGCCCGCTGAGTTTCTTTCGCCAGCTCTTCTTAGGTCAGTGGCAATTAATTTTCCGAGCTGGTGGTAGCTTTGACGATGAAAAAATGTTTTCTATAAAACTTACTTTCTATAAAGGTTTTTGATTTTGATTTGATTTTGATTTATTCTTTTTTCTCTTTATATATAAGACAAATACGAATTCCGAGGTACTTATAGTAAGACACTTAAGTGTTTAGATAACCGTACCCTGCGTTTGCCATCTCACTCCACGTCCTCGTTTAAATATTCATGTACAAGCAGTTTTACTATTCTATGAATGAATTACCGTTAGCCATTAGACAAGCATGGTCTTTGAAAACCTTCAAGAGGTTGGTTTAAGGCCACTCTAAACCATCTAAGCCTTTCTCTGAATTCTACGTAGCTACGTAGAATCGAGTGTTAATGTATCATTTGTACATATATTTGTTTTATTTATAATTTTACGTATGGTTTCAGGAAGCTTTTTCTAATTTACTATAACTAAAATAATAAAAAAAAGTTTTTAAACTGCTATAGTTATTTTAAAATAATATAAGTAATTGTTTTCCTACTGTATTCATTAACACGTACATGATTTATTGTATACATCAAATGTGTCCTGTAATTAATTTAATTATATATTTTAATATAAACGTTATACGCTTGTAAATATTCGTTATTAAAAGCTTTTTTTTTACACTTAAACTAAGTTGACGCTTGACTACATTCCACCTGATGGGAAGTGGAAATTCAGTCGTAGGTGGTAAGGCGCATCAACTTGTAAAGCGCATCAAAATGAGGAATTGAGATAGAACATACATAACATTTATTCTTATTTTAAAATAAATTTAAGTAATAAAAAGGGTATGATATTATTTTAATGTTTGAATTTTATTATTGACTGCCTTATACTAGAGCTCATGCCTTTGTTTACAGTTAATTTTATTACTGATCAGCTATTACACCATCTGGTACAGATATAGTGATTTTAATCTTATCACTATATACACAAATATAATATATGCGTCTTTATCTTATAAATATATAATGTATTATATTTTGACTAAACAACTCTCTTTCCACGATAGTTCCATACCATCAAATATTTGGTTCAACAATTCAAACAAATATTTTTCAAGGCTTACAAAAGTAGTGCTCATTTAAATATAACAATTGCGTTATTTTACTCACCTATAAATAGAGAGTTTTGACTGAAAATTTTAATTATCATGCAATTAACTTTTGACTTTTATTACATACATCGTCCCGTGAAAATTATAAAATAGTAATAACATTATATAACAACACATTTTTAAAGTAATAAAGCTCAAAAGCAGACAATCAATTATAGGATAAGTTCACGTTTCTTTCTAGTCTATATACGTCGTCTTTGCCAGTGGCAGCACGTATACCGCATTAGTCATTTCTATGAACATTTATATCAGTTTTTGCAAAGTAGTACGTATTACATATTCAGTTAGAAAATATAATATTTAAGGTAAAGTTTTCAATGATTCAATAAAACTTTATTTCAATATTATTTATTACTACGTATTTTATATTCAGATAGATAATAAATATTTATTTAAAAAATCACAGTAAATAATCAATATGGTAAAAGAAATTAATAATAAATATAAAACTGTTAATCCAAAAGCGTTTAATAAACTAAAAATAAACTAAATATTACGTGATAGTTCTTTCACTGATTAATATTTGAGATATTGAAATACATTTTCGGCATATTATTTGATATTCTAGTATTAGCTGTAGTAGTATTTAAAACAGTTTTATTATTTATTTCTTACATGCGTTTAAACCGGCCCGTATTAAATATTTCAGATAAGTACAGGAGAAATTTCGATAATTTTCACTGCTAGGGGATGAAATCTTAAAATGAATTCTCATCAAAATTTACAGAATTATAGTCTTTACAGCTTACGAAATCTTATGATCACTAAGTAAATAATATTTCGTTTGAATAACATATTGTATAGATTAAGAGTCGTAAATGACAAGCTGGACCATTGAGATTCAATGTTTTTAATATTGTTTTATTTATAAGGTGAATCATATTACGACATATGAAACCCCAAATTGTTAATAGTATTACCACGTTAGACTTGTTTGACTTTCATTCGATTCAATATATCAACAGTAAAAGGTGAGGTCACATCAATGTTCACTGAAGTCGAAAAAGCGCTTGCAACGCTTTTTTAATCTTAACGAATTCAGTCACCGTAGCAACTAAGTTTAACTAGGTAGTTCGAGGTTATCACGTCTTGACCTTTGTTAATAAAAATATGTTCAAGCTAAAACAAACAAACTGCTACTCTTTCCATTTCCTGGGGTTTACTTTATTACTTAAATGACAATATAATTACTTACTATGAAATATTAAAGTTTAAAGTTTTTACCAAATACCATATATAAATTTATAGCTACGCCATTATATCTATGAAATAACTTCGCATATATTCACATATATTTACATATAATGTATGTAAAGTATCTATGTACTGTCGATACATCCTTGTTACTTTACTATAGTATCGATTAAAGATCATTGTCTATCTTAACCCGCCAATAAACAGCATCATTGGTGCATAATTAAATATCTTCCGGACAACAACAAAGAACACCACCAGATATCTGATGAAATACCAGGTACGATTTAGCTTTGAAGCCACTAACAATTTAACCACTAAATTTTACTTTGCTTGCATTCTGCTTTCTGTGATTTCTATACAATTTAAACTATTTAATTAACTGGTAAATTTGAAACAGCGATTTCTGGCGATATTCATTAATTGTTTTTGGAAAAGAGAATAAGACTGGTATTTTATATAGATTCTTCCCACATAAGCTACTTTCTTTTTTACTTTCAGAACCACTACAAAAAATAAAAAATCCTTATTAATCCCAGGGCACTCGTAATTATTCGAGAACTCTATATACTGAATTCATTTAAGTTCAAATTATATAATTTATAATATGTTTATTTCGTTGTATTATTTGTAATATTTTGTAAACTCCAAATCTAGTTTTACGTAAAATATATCGCGTTTTCATAAATCCTATGATAATAATAAATAAAACAGTTATGATTTTACTTTGACCTATCCTGCTTTTTTTATATACAATTCAGTAATGTAAAATTTATAAAACAAACTCAACTTAAATATATATTATAAGCTTTGCAAACAATAAATGTATATAATATTATAGAAAACTACAAATTTGTTTAAAAATATATACATAAACATAATTACGATTTACCTGATTTATTTGAGTAATTTATCTGTCACACATGTTAAATTTAATATAATAATTGTAGGAGTTTAAAAATCGTATTCAAACTTTAGTCAATAAGTTAAGCAAAGAAAGAATTAATCAATTGACTATTTTAACAGTCATTTATTTATATTTGGTGTAAAAGATTTTGTGCGTCAAATTGTTCTCGCTCCTTTCGTTGCTTGCAAACAAAATATAGAAGTCATATAATTTATAACTTAAAGTGTCAATAGTCTGAAAAATACAAGTCATACTATTTATAAGTATCGAAAATGCAATGTTTGATAAAAAATAGGACGCAGGGCCAAATACAATTATATAAAAAAATATTATAATCAATCATTCTTTATTCTCTCTTGAAGGCTTCTTTTGATCTTTATTACGAGATCCTTTAAGATCGCATTTGTCTTACTTATAACTCATTTATCATTAAGTTATTTTTAGCGTCAGAAATATAGTTTTTCTTTAAAAAATCAGTCTGAGATGGAAACTCATTAACAGACGAATGCAACTTTTTAAACAACTTTGTAATAAATGGCTGCTAGAAGTCTTTTGAAAAGAATCGGAAATAAAATACAGAAATCGATTTCAAGCGAATGCAAAACGTCTCAATGATACTTAATTATGAAATTGTATTTATCTTTAGGTAATGATATAAATGATTAAATATTTTTTTAAAAAAAGAAAGCGTTAATATAAAATAATTCGTTTTAATATTTCATTGATCTCTTAGTATTATTTCTATGCCTATTTAACGTTGTGTAAAAAATATATTATGCCCGCTTATCAGCGTTGTTCGTAAAACATATAATTAATGGATTACCGACCTTTTTTGATATTAAGAATTATATTGACTGACAGTTGCAGAAATTTAAAAATAAAAAAACTGATTTTGAAAGAACATATTTAAAAACTGGTATCAACTGCTTTTACATAGATAATAATAAATAACGCTCTCTTTTTTTTTAATTGAGAAATAAACTTAAGTTTAATTCAGTTTATTACTATCATATTATTATAATACTAATAAAAAGTTCATCAAATAAAATCATTTAAAAATAAATGAAATGAAAATTATAAGATTAATAATTCCAGTCTTTCAGGGACGATTATACAAGCGTGAGCTTATAATTGAATAACAGTAAAATATAATTTTTGAATTAGTTTCTGAAATACATATTTTTTATAAACCTGCAAAATTTTACCGAAAGTATGTCTTATTCCGTGACAAAAACGATGAAGCAAAAAATTTAACGTCATTATATTTTACCGTTTCTCCTATTCATTAGCATCCTTATATAGTATTATATTATTTACAATACTATTTCATATATAATAACATGTATATCATTTCACTTTATTTCAATACAAATAATATAACCGATAAAATCATAATGACGGATTATCCTTTTTGTGAGTGGTTGCGTGATTCCTCTAATTACGATTAATAATATTTAATAAAATATTATTATATAATAAATAATCATAATTGTTTAACACTTATCATATAATCAGAATAACTATTTATAATCAGTATAATGTGACCTCACAGTTTTATATGGAAACCACTTTTTTGGAACGAAATTATAAATTAAAATTTTAAAAACATGAACAGTTCTACAATTAATATTATTATAAGAGTAAAGGGAAAGCAGCACTCATCGAAATTCATAATTCTTCAAGACTGTGTTTACGGAAATTATCTGTCTATTCTAAATATTATTATATGATTTTAACCAGGCAAAATAATTTATATATATGTCGGAGTGGCATAATAAGAAATGCCTTTGCCGTTTATAAGGCAAGGTATACGCCAGTCTGCGCGGTGGTGCCACTGTCACATACAACTGAGCGCAAGAGGCGGCCACTGTGGTTGACTTGGACGAGAAAATATTTTCTCGGGCTTTAACTGAGTTGATGCGCCTTAACGCCAACGACTACATTTCCACTTCCCATCAGGTGGTATATAGTCAAGTGTCCATCCACTTAATTGTAATAAAAAGTGAAAAAAGTTTTTCAAAAGTTTCTTTATTTAAATGCAGTTGTCGGACTATATCAGTAATAAATAAGACTTATGTAATTTTACAAGTCGATATTATTTTATGTAACAAAATATACTGCGCTGTAGATTGTTTTCTGGCGGTTCGCCAGGTTAAGTTCGCGAATTTTCCATTACAAATTGGCAAAGAGGTGATGACTAAAAGTTTACCTTTATTAATTCAAATTCGAAATATTATATTTCTCTGGTTACATATAATATATTACATTGCAATTAAAATCAATTATTATTCCGCTATAAAAAAATATGTTTAAAGTTATTGCTACGTAGAGCTAATTACATAAAAATATATTTGGATAAGACATACATTAAAAATATTTCATTTCTATTATTTTATAACCATATTAATACATTTCCTGAATAACTGATCACGAGTCCTGAACTGCTGTGGTTATAAACTTGAAAATTTAGATTGTTTATTATTGTAGTTTTTCTTTACTTAATAGAAATAATTTAGATGTTGTATATTATTTTGTTATTGATTGGATTGAAAAAAATGAATAAATTTCCAAAATGTGATATTAAACTGTTTATTCACGAGTTGAAACTGTGACTAAAACCCCGTTGGATATATGAGTTGAATCAGTTCAAATTTGTTTATGAAGCTCTAAAAATAACATTTATATTAGAAATATAAGTAAAACTAGTAGTAACACTCTAAAGTCCGAGATAAATCTTAACTTTTTTTTAATGATCGCTAAAATGGATTAATCGATCGATTAATTTGTAACAAGTAACTATAGCAAGATTTTTGTGAAAAGGCCTTTTAAGAAAATAAATAATTACCCTTACAATATTATCCTAAAAGGGATTTTTTGGAAGCTTTTTCGTATATGATAATATCCAATTCGCTCGGATACGAAATATACGAAATGCAGAAATGTGAAATGGAACTGTTCCTATGAAAATCAAAACTTACGTAAAAAATATATATGTATCAACAGAGACATATATATTTTTTACTTAATTAACATATATATTTTTACATTGATAAAATGACAATTTTATCAACTATGATATCCCTTTTTTATTATTTTAAACGATATGTAACATAATGTATAATTTAAAAATATATATATTTATTGTTAACAAATTTATATATATATTTTTTGTCAATAAGGAATTTAATTGGAATTTAATATTATTTATTTACTATTCATAGTGAATATTTTGCTATGAGATTCAAACATTCTATCAATACAATCCCCGACCGTTTTGAGGTTGAATTATATATACCTACCTATCAGGATTAACATTTAATTTTCAGTTAGTCGTTGTGCCAGTCATTGTTTTATATTTTATATATTAATTTATTTTTGTATATATATTGTATTTATATTTAACATATTATTATTTATTATATGTATATATATTCCTTAATTTTTATTTAAATACATAAATGCCCACGCTTAACTTCATTTGTTCTACCCAAAGGTTGCCTGGAAGAGATTTCTCTTGCAATAAGGCCGTCTTGTTGTACTATCTTTTTATTTTGTTTGTTATTGTTCTTTTTCTATGTTTTGTTCTAATTTTAGTACAATAAAGAATATCATATCATATCGTATCGTATCGTATCGTATCGTACCGTAGCGTACCGTACCGTACCGTACCGTACCGTACCGTACCGTACCGTACCGTACCGTACCGTACCGTACCGTACCGTACCGTACCGTACCGTACCGTACCGTACCGTACCGCACCGCATCGCATCGCATCGCATCGCATCGCATCGCATCGCATCGCATCGCATCGCATCGCATCGCATCGCATCGCATCGCATCGCATCGCATCGCATCGCATCGCATCGCATCGCATCGCATCGCATCGCATCGCATCGCATCGCATCGCATCATATCATATCATATCATATCATATCATATCATATCATATCATATCATATCATATCATATCATATCATATCATATCATATCATATCATATCTTATATTTCAGTTTGCAGGGGATAGCGATTCAATCGGTTTTTCTACAATTCCATCATCTATCATACCAGTAAAATGTAGGTAAATAATAATAGTAGTAGGTAAAAGAAATTAAAAAAGTCAATATATATTTAACGATGTTTTACAACGTTTACCTAAAGTAAAATAGCTAGAACCCTATATCACAGATGTTTATTATTCAAAATTAACGTGTAATGTATGTGAATCTGTGGGTATTTAAACAATATTTTGATCAACCACGCCTTTTCACCTATCGTGCATATTATTATTTCAGTTGATAGCATTGTGTAAAGTAACTGCTGTTCATTCTATATTATATTCTGGACGACTGCCAGCTTCAGTGAGCGAGGCTTACACCACAAACTTTGAAAAGTTATTGCCAAGAATTGCCAAGAATTTTTCTCTTGCTTACAAAACTATTGCATATAGTTCGGTGCTGGGGCTAGTTGCGTTCAATGACCCTTAATCACTTGAGAACTTGTCTTGAAAGCTGAATCATGGCTTAAAAAGTATACAATGTTATTGTACATGAATGCAAAATTTGTAATAATTTGTACTGAATGTACAAGAACATTATTTAAACAAATATATATAATGATGACACAACATTTTAACAAAAAAGACACAATTTTATTATATTTGTATATAAGTCTGTAGGAAATGTATAAATCTTAAATTTTTATTCAAAATAATGATAATATGTAATTTTCATGACTATCATATATAATACAAGTGGAAGAAAGACAGCGAAGCTCTTTAACAAAAGACTAACAAAAGATGAAGAGTAAATCTCGATCTCGAGTGATCTGTAAAAGGGATGAGTTGTCCTTAATACTACCTTTATTATATTATTTATATTTTTCTATTTATTACTTTTCATGATATATTATTATTAATTATATTAATTATTATTAATAATAAATTCAAGATTAACATTTATAAAAATAAATTACAATTATGATTATCAAACCCTAGACTATGTTATACTTGTAAGTTAAAGTATTTCTAATGTTTAACAAAAATAAATCATTAATTTTTTAGGTAACAGAAAGTAAATAAGTCCTCTTGCATAATATGAGTTCTTTTTATTTCTGCTTACATATAGTCGAATTTCTTTTATGTGAATGGCTTCCACATAAGATTCGTCTGAAAACCTAAAAATATACGAATATTAGAGAATAAAGTAAGTAGGTGAGATCGTTCATTTACGTTCTGAACAATTCACATTCGACCAAGGCATTAATGTAAAACATACTAACATTATTTAATGCCAAAAAGTCAAAAATTATGCTAATACCCAAACAATTTAATAGTTTCCTTTCGAAAAGCCTTGCAATATCAATGACGGTAGTGAAAAAATCTAAGTAGTGATTTTGCTTCGAAATAAGTGAGCAACTTCTAACAGTTTCAATAAATCACCTGAAGTATTAACGTTCTTCGTGCCCAAATAACTAGCCATATTATCGATCTTAGATTTTTTATCAAAACAAAATTTGTACAGCATATTTCACCCTTATTTTTTAATATTTTTTCAATGTTTCTTTTAAAAGACCAAACATATTTCACAATATTTGAAAACTATTATACGGCTTCATTCAAAAGCTGACTACTTTTTGTCTACTCGTAGTAACGAGTCATACCTAGTCGTAGCCGAACCTTTTAATTTATCTAAAAGCTGGTAAAGAAAGATTTTGTCCAACCATGCAAACGTTAGAACATAAAAGTAGACAAGTTTAAAACATGCATTTTTATCATCTTTAAGTGGGTATAATTAATTCAGGTATAATATTGTTCAATATAACAGATGTTTTATTTAAAGCTTTAGGTTAATACTGACATACCTCAATACCTTACGTCGGACGCCAGTGATGAAGTTCTTAGACTAAGATTTGAACTATAAGGATTTTTTTGAATTTTTTTCTTTGACACTTATCACTTCTTTTATCCACGTAAACGGACGCAGCTTGCGGTGACTGGTTGTTTTACTGGCCATCATTTTAAATCGATATTTACTTATATATTTGCAATTTTAATTTAACTCGTTATTACTAGTAGTTATTTCATTATATTTTATCGAATTAATTGCGATGGTTCTAGTTGTTTGTTGATTGCTAACTATGAATTGACGTTCTAGTAACAGTCATAAGAAGAATATATCCGGCTGAGTTTGTTGTGTGGGTCTTCATACATCCAGACGCGTTTGGATTTCTTGTAATATTACTATACAAGTAATTACTTGTAATGATGCATAATGGTTTAGACTTAAATAGATAAATAAAAAAAAAATCTAAAAACTGTAACTTCAAAAAATCTGTTATCTTTTAATAATAGAATCATGACAAATAAGTAGCATATAACATAAGAAAATATAGTAATTTAAAAAAAACATTAACTATTTTAAATAGATATTTTATATGCATCTCCTTAGACCTTTAGATCTTTGGACCCTCATTTTGTTAAATGTTAAAGACAAGAATAGAGATATTCTTACTTTCCTGGATTAAAATTAAAAACAAACATGACTTCATGGTTTCTTTACATGCTGATTAATTACAATGAAATTATTTAAATATTAAGAATTAATTCAGGGGCGACAGATCCACTTACCATCGCGTGGACTGTCTGCCAGCTTGCAAATAATCTCATACATTTTTACTTCATACATTTTTTAGTTTTACAAAAAATATACATATTCTGGAACTATGTTTGTATAGTTCCAGAAAATATATATTATTGCCATGATATATTAGAAAATGAGTTCTAATATCAAATGTAACATTTATAAATATGATAATAAATTATTTTTCACCGGAAATCAGCTTGGTATATAGTACCTGTAATGACTTACTTTAATTCAGATATATTTGTCACTCTTTACTATATTACAAATGTAATATTAATATATGTATATTATAAGGAAATTTGCTAATTTAGTTACTAATGAATATTTTCTGAACTAAAAGACTGACACCATTCTTATACAACTTACATGGTTTTTAATTAGAATATGGGACACAAAAAAAAAACTTTTGAACGTCCATGTGAGTTTATTTTTTAAAATGTATGTGGCGTCAAACTTTGTTATTATTCAGACAAATTACGCTTTAAACTCGTAAAAAAGGCCTGTTGTATGAACAAACATTCGCGTTAAATGAACAATGTACAACAATGATGACGTAAAGTTTTTTATTTATACGTAGCGTTGTAAAACAACAGCTTATCAAATACTATTTTATTTCATATTGTTTTTTTTTGTACCCGTACTCTATATGAATATATTTAAATAATATATTTGTCTATAAGTAACTGATCGCTGTTGTCTAGGCAAGAGTATATCGATTTTTATTTTACACAAGAGGAGCAGTTCGACCTACATCCCTTAATTTTTTTTAATTTATAATACTTAAGCTCTTCCAAGATTTTATATTTGTGAAAATAATACGGTTTTTATTTGTTTTAAATTTATTTTGAATTCGATTTTTAAAATAAATAGTAGAAATATTATATAATAGTTCAAAAGCTTACACTAGATAAAATAAATAAATCATTTTTGAGTAATGAATGTTTTCACAATAAATTAACAAACTTCTCACCGACAAAAAGCTTTTTATCAAACTAAGGACTATATTGAAGATATAAACAATTCTGCACAAGTTGCGTCTCTTTAACCACTTCCAAGGTGTTGTCTGTTAGCATTTTTTAGTTAAAAACTAAACACATACATTAAATTATTTTATATATTTAAATTTACAATAATTTAAGCCCTTTCTAATTTGAAAGCATCATAAAAATATTAGCAGCGTCATTAGTTATTCAAGTCCCAGTGATTCCTATCACTGTAATTCAAGAGTCATTATATCATCATAAGCTAATGTGAATATCTTTGAATTTTCTAGGCGGTTCTTCTCCATGCAACTTTCGTATACAACTAGAGCAAAATGTTCGCTTTTTTGTAATAAAGCACTTTGACTTAGATTTAAGAAATTAAAATTAGTGTACTAAAAATATTAACAGTTAAAATATAAATTGTCACGTAAACAGAAAATAATAAAAATTTACAAGGTAAATCTTCGGATCAGAAGTAATTCTTACATAGATAATAATAAATTGGAAGTCGAACGGAAATCTTAAGGGAATTACTGGGATTTCGAACTCCGGGCATTGAGCCAAAACGGCCTTTGTTCAGGTGTCGACTGCGGCAAAGATTGAAGACATACTGCCCATTACTTTATCGTCTACATCGCTTCTGCACTTAATTGGATTATATATGGACGTCTATTTAATTAATGTTGTATTTGAATTAAAGTTAATTTACTTCATTTTTTTACTCTTTAACTATGTTGACGCTTGACTACATTCCATCGGATGGTCCATGGTTCCATCTAAATCTAGTCGTAGGTGGTAAAGCTCATCAACTTAAAAGCCTATTCATTCTTGCCTTCATATTCCACCTGCATAGTACAAAATTTTAGACAAATGTTATATTATATACCTTTTTAATTATAATACATAAAGTCAAACCTGCCTTAATTAGAAAATTTTAAGCGAGTATTCAATTTAAATTTTAATGAATTAGCAAGACTCGTACTTACGGCCTTCATCATACCTTATTTATTTATAATTAAAATAAGCTTAACGTTGCTTAATGTGTTTACGGGGAATTTCAAACAAGTGGATTACAAGCAAGACAAAACACTTATGAAAATGCCGGCTCTTTTGTCAATAAATTGGTTTTTATGATCTTCAATATACTTATACAAAGAAAAACATTTACAACACAATTAAGAGAGCTAGGTTTTTTCTTTATTTTTTTTGACCGTAAAATATATTTATTTTATAAATAATAATTAATTTAGCTCATTAAGCTGGTAAGTATAACTACATATATAACTATAATTCAAACATTTTAAAATGTCAGGACTTCAGTGTCTGCGTCTTTCATAAAGGCTTAAAAAAAGCCTAAATAAATCCCAAAACCATTATTAATAAATGTAAAGAAAAGTAATATTCATTGTTAATAAATATAAATTAAGCTTTTAGTTTTAGTTGTAGCCTTTAAAAATAAATATAATTGGACTGTATTTTCATAGCTTAAAACTTTTTAATATGACTCTACCAGTTAAAATAACCTTTTAACATTGAAATAAGTTGAAACGTAAAGTTTTGCGTCAATTATTTATGTTAAGATCAATATTGGATTTTCATAACCGCCGAAGCGAGCGATGAATAAAGAATGAGATCGTACCGTAAGTAATAAATGTGTTGAAATGACGAATGTTTTTCGATAAATAAACGCATAAATGAATTATGACTGAACGTGCTCCTACGTGTAATTTATAGATTTTCTATTAGGATTTCATGTTAAAATTATCATATTATGGTATTTTTATGAGTCTAATAAATAAAAAAAGATTATTTAAAAAATAAAATAAATTAATAGAACATAGATTTAAAATACAAAACAAGTACTAAGCGGTCCAAGCGATTTATGAGAACGGAGTCACCCCAATTCGTGGGAGAATACCCCATGCGGGTGGAACTGGTGGTATGCTTGGGCCGTGACTGATTACCCACATGACTAAATCGCGCTGGCAAGTGGCCATGCCGTGTTCCGGAGTGCAGTCCAGTGATACCGTATTGGGGAGTCCGATCAAAGTAGTGTTGCAGAATATATACCGAATAAGAAGAACATTGAACCACAAGCATCAGTTTACTGTTAAAAAAGGGTAGCCGGTTCTGAGGCACGGTCCGCCGCTGGTTGAAAATTCACATCATGTAACAATGCAATATTAAGTTATCTTGTGTCTTTATAAAATGATTTTTGATACATTTCTAAACAATGATTTATCATTAAATAATCAAACATTTGTATATGGTAATAAAAAAAATTAAGGTAATAATGGTAATAAACAAAATATCATATATAATGTTAAAATCATCCCAAATATCAAAAATGTTTCGCTCAGTCACTACATCATTCTCATTATTCCTCGCTGCCGTCTGAGTTAAAGTGACTTGCACGTTGAATTTAATAACACATTTAAGTAGTTATAAAATAACTTTAATGAATACTTTGCATTTTTTTTACATGGGCGTTATAAGGTATATGCTCCATATACCAATTTACATCATATGTACATTTTTAATGAGATATATCAGTAAAAAAATAAAACGCACATATAAACGCACAATAATCCAGACATTCACAATTATTAAAACTAATTTTTTGGTTAACTGTGTAAAGAAATATAGAGAGTTAGCTGATGCCAGCGACTTCGTCAGCTCCCAAAAACCTCATGACTAATATAATATGGTGCTGGCTTTAAACTCTATATATTAGTTACTTTATGGCAAGGAGACATTGATAAACACAACGCTTGCGCCTGTACAGTATTTTTTTCGTGGAACCCGGACCACATACATATAGACAAAAATTTCCATCTGATATTCCGATGTTCCGAAAGCTTAGTACATAAGCAAAGTCCATAAGCTAAGAACATAAGCTTAGTTCATAAGTTAAATACATAAGCTTAGTTTATAAGCTAAGTACCTTAGCAAATAAGCTTAGTACATACGCATAAAACGTAAGCATAGAACATAAGCTGAGAAAATAAGCTTAGTTTATTAGCTAAGTCTTTAATCAAAATATATAAGCTTAGTCCATACGCTGAGTGCATAACCTTAGTAAATAAGCTGCGTACATAAACTTAGTACTTAAACTTGAAATATTTTAAAATAGGTGTTAACAAAATGAATTATTTTTTTTATTATTATTCAAATAATAATCTACAAAAAGGTATCTATAAAAAATAAATAAGTGTATATAAATGTACCAAAAATTTTAATTTGGAACAGCTAAAGCAATAAATATGATATTTATATTTTCACTAATTACAAAAGTAATTCTTCCAAAAATACTCTTCAGGAATCTACGGAACTCATATGTTACATGAATACTTTAGGAAATGACGTCATTATTTTCCATGAGACCCCACACTACAACCACCGTGGAATCAAAATATTTTTTACATTACTACGCATAATATTAACTACCATTTTTTATGGAATGTAGTTTTTTATCACACGAATTTCAGATTGCTACAAAATATTTGAAGTATACAACAATAGCATTGTTTTATAAAATTTATTTTACTTTTGAAATTAATCTCATAAGTTAATAGTGATTTTAAAAAATATTCTGAACGAGGACACGAGCGACGCGAACAATAGCGCACTAGAGGTATGAATATTTATTATATTATTAATTAAGTACTGTAAATTAATACAATAAAAAGGAAAAGAAAACATACTTACAGTGGTCGTTATAGCTTAGACTATATAAGCATAGCTTTGCTTTCTATTTGTATATTTTGAAAAAAGTTCAATCCAAAATGAAAAGATATTAAAATATTTTTAAATTTACTACATTTTAGCGTATTCTATCTACATATTTAAAACATATATATTTATAGTGGTAGGGATATTATTGTAGGAGATTAGCTCGTAAAAAATATATCTAATCCAACTTATTACTAAATATATTCTTCGATCCACCTGCACACACGATGTTCCTCAACAGTGCGGTTCTCAAGGAACCATCAACCACGAACCACCATTATATAGAATGAACTAACTTTGGTAGTGTTTCCAAGGCGATATAACATGGGTGCTTTCAAAAAGAGCCTACTTTTGCATCCTAGGCTATTTGCAAGAGACCGCGGTGATCACTTATCATGTTGACCCGCAGGCTCCTTTGCCCCTCCTTTTAACAAAAACAAAAGAGACTAAATTTCTTTGATAAAAAATGTAACTCCAGTCTAAAAGTAAAGTAATAAAATACCTAGTTGACTCAACAATAAAATAGTATTAATGAAACTGGAGGTTGATTCAATATTTTAATTAAGAAATGAAGGTGAATTTATAAGGTGACATAACAAGCTAGGGGACAATTTTTTAGTACAGTAAGTATTTATTTTCAATTTGTCAATGAAAAATAAAACTTTGAAAATTACAATAATAATAAAATTTAAACCAATTTTTTAAAAAGCATGCAATAAAATAATTCTACGAGTATATATAAAAAATATTCATACTTCAGTAAAACTCCTGTTAAACTGAAATTACGAAACTTATATATGGGACATGTGGTTAAGTTCTTAATTAAGTTCTTGTACAAAGAACGTCCTCATTTAGCCTAAACAAAAGCTTCGCCTTGCAGTAAAACTTCATTTATTTTACATTTAGTTTTTGAACTACGCTAGTAAAGTCCTTTTAGCAATAAATATATAAATTTATTGAATTTATTGAACCAAAGAGTAAACTTAAATATAAATAAATAGGAGAAGTGCGCTTATCTTTGATTATGTCAACTCAAAGAAGTGTTTTTTTTTTCGGAAGGTAGACTTGGAAGTATACATGTACTTAATTGTCTTTATAAAAAACAATATACCTATTACAAGCTATACTACATACTTCCTATTAATAGTTTAAGGTGATTGTTAAAAGTTGCTTGTGACCCTAAGACATTGTGTAAGCCATACCTGTCTTGTGTCGTCAACTAAAAAGCAAACAGAGATACACTCTTTTCCACCTTAAATAAATTAAAGTTATTTTTAAATTTTAAACAAAATATCTATAATGAAATAACGTAAGCAGCAAGCTGGTAAATTTATAAAGTAAACTAATTGTGATATTACTGAATTAAAATACACGTAAAAATTGTTGTTATTATACAGTGTTCCTAAGGAAAAGGATCAAGACTTCCTATCAGAAGCTTTAGAAATTATTTATAAAAATGCTCCCAAATACCAAGGTGACTTATTTCAAATCAATGGCTTGGAAAATCTGTCTTAAAATGACGCCCCTTAAAGTGTAAACCTAGTCTTAACTGATTTTTTAACAAAACAAAAAAAAATCGGTTTCTAACCGCTCGCGAGTATTTCGGGATTAAAAATGTCCGGACAAAAATTGTTGCTAAACTTATCAAGCTGCAATCTAATGGTAAAAACAGAATATGCTCTCAGGATCAATTCAATTCCCTAATGATCCAAGTTTCACGTGGCGTTGATTATAAATCAGCACAGGCTTCCAACCATTCCCAAGTTGAGGGTGACCCTGGTCGTGTGAAAAAAGTAGTTGAAAAACTTGGTAACCATGATTTTTATCTATTGTCTAGTTTTATATGGCCCGATATTTCTCTACTTATTTTGTACGACTTGTTCATAAGGGGTAAAATGGTTGTCACATAAAACTAGTTTGCCGTTTTTCAATTGACCAGATTTATTATTTACTATTTTTCAATATTTTATATTTCCAATTACTAGTTTTCACCTCTGAATTTTTTTTATCAATGCCTAACAACTATTTCTTTAGTAGTACATGATGTTATAGTCACTAGACATCTGACGTTTTGACTTACGAGGTAGAAAACCTTTAATTAAATATAAATAAATTAATGAATGAATAAATATTCATTCATTAATTTATTTATATATTTATCTATCATTCATATACTAGTTACGATCGCACCTAGCTTAGTAACTGCTAGCTAGGTATTTCATCGTTATTGGGGTCGCACGTAGCTACCAACGGACACGAGGCAGACCGCTGACGCAGCATTCTGTTGCACCACATCCAGTGCCATCGATTGACCCCAGGCGTATTGCTTACGCTGCGTACCACCACCAGTGAACACCGAACATGACCGAGGTTTCTTTCGTAATTAAATAATTTAGTAAATCACTTTTCGTTCATTCTTCGAACAATTGTCATCTCTTAGTAATAGTTAATATATTGTAATAATTTAGTTAAATATAATTAAAAGTAATCTTGGTTTTTTTTGCATTCTTCGGCTGTGACTTTCATAATTTACTTATATGAATATACTTATTTATAAATCTATTTATATTTTTATTCATTTCTCTATTTACGCTTTAGAATAAGGTGGTTTGGCAAAATAAAAAGAAAAAGAAAAGTAAAGACAGGTAAGGTAATGAAATACGAAATACTGGAAACGTAATTAAACGGGAAAGGGATTAATTCTAATAATATGAGGTAAGGGTGAGATTTTGTCTCTTTTTTTTCTTTTATATAGAAACAAAATGTTTTTATAAATCTACAACTATTCTTACTCTATAATAGTGTCATAACCATTACCTTAAGTATACAAAAATAAAAAAAAATAAAGCCGCCCATTTTATCTGAAATATGCGTTCGGAAATATGTTATTTAAGCAATGACCTGATACCGTCTTTTCTATCCGGAACCATTATTCATTTCGTTTTTCTCAACGATTTTTCATATGTCTTAAAAATAAAGTAAGTATTTGTATTTATTCTGATAAAAGAAATATATATTATTAATTATCAAATATAAAATTCCCTTAAATACTTTTTTAATATTTGCCTTCCACTTAAACCCAAAGAGAGTGTTGATTCTTTATTGGTGTCGTTAAAGTATTAATATGATGAAATTATTTAAAATCTATCATAATTAATAGGTCCACATTATTAGTTCACGAATAATATTAAACACTGTAAACGATGAGAATGTAACATTTTTTATTGTTGTTTGTTTTAAATGCTAATCACATTAATGTAAAATATGTTAGCTATAGAGTGTATGTTAATCTGTGACTATTACTTTAAGCGCTTGAAAATTACTTTATTTAATTCATAACGGTAGAACCGTAATAACCGAACCGTATCTTAAGACGTATTGAAGCGAAGTTTGAATATACTGTTTTTAAAAATGTTATGTACAATGTATCTGAAATCCAATTAATACGAAATGAACTAATTGAAAATCGTTTGTAAAAATATCTCATAAATATGTCCTATATCCTACTGCTGACTGGGCGAATTTTTACTTAGAAAATTTTATAAATATTTGTAGTCGTTTTTCCATGGTTACAGTCAAAGAAGTAGATAAACAGACAAAATATCTAAAATTGTCGTTTCGGGGTGTATGCCATGTACTTGAAACAGTTTTAAAATATACCGATTTCCGTAAATATTTGTAAAATTCATATCTTTCAAAGTTCAATATTTTTATTCCTAACTTGTTTGTACTGTGAGCAATAATATTATTAAAAGCTAAATAATGAAGTATGAAAGAAATATAACAAATATAACAAAGGCCATGGCTTTAATACGCAGTTCCAAGTTCGCAAAATATAATGCCAGTTGTGACGGGGCGCTCCGTAATCTATTTTAACTTACATGATGTGGGTTTTTTGGTATTTAATTTAAATGTTATAATTTGCTTTACATATTTTATGTACTGGGTGATATTATTTGGCTGATGTGATGCGGGTCAAGGTCGGAGTAAGGGTCGTTTGTGTACAAATCATTACGGCAGCCGAGATTACGGCATCTTGTATATATAGGATTTCATTAATGGTAAAAAAAAAACTCATTTTTTGTCTTTAGTTCTTTATGACAATACCTATATTAAAATATATATAAACATAACCTTAAAGATATATATATAATCACATATATATATATATATATGTGATTTAATTTATACAAATTGTTACCTTAAGCTAGTGTGATATGGGATAACATTTTATTAGACTTAAAATCTGACATAACGTAGTTTGTACATTTTTGTTTGTAATCTAACAGTGAACGGGCTATATAAATAGTATTTGATGAAAGAAAAATATCTCAAGGGAAATTGAACGTAAAGTTGCCCATGCGTAAAACATTTTTTTCGTAAATCAGTTCCTACTAATTTGAATGTTCGGCCCTGGGATTTGTTTATCGTTATTATCGTTAGTGCGAAAGGCATTTTTACTGGAAATTGGAGTGTTTTGAAGGATATAGTCGAATCAGTAGGGATCATTATCAGAATTCTTGGTATATGAGGTAATTCACCAGATGCAGGGCATTAAGACGTTGGGAACGCTCCAGCCTCGACTCTCGTGTGCGTATCTGAGAGTTTCTCTGATATTGTTCAGCAAGGCGTTGTAAACGTTTAGGTGAAGATTCTCCCATACGACATATTCTTGCTGCTTGCGTGCGTGCTTGTGAACTATTTTTAGAAAGTTGAAACTTAGCTCTCTTAGGCATTTTTGAATGTTTAAGAAAATATTAATAGCGTGTAGTATTCTAGCTCTGAAAATAACTGTTGGTTTACCCTAAAAAGAATTGCTGGTTCGCCCTGAAAAGAACAGTTGTTTAGCTCTGAGAAGAAATGGTGTTTAGCTTTGAGAAGATCTTTTGCGTAGGTGTAGTTTTAAGAACGAAATCTAAAAAAAATCTCCCGAAAATTATTAGACTTCGCGTACGACCGCTGCGTAGGAAACCGACTTCGCATCGGAGACGCGCGGGTACCTTACTCATAGATCTAAATTCCCCTCCCGCACCCGTTGGTGACGGTCTTGGTGACGCCCACTTCGCAACGGGCCATGCAGCGGAAATCGTAATATTTTAATTTCGCCTAACTCCTACTAAGCTCAGGTCACCTTACTTGCGCTAATGCCATTAAAATAATTAATATTGAAATTTCTACGTGAATACAGCCGGGTAAATATTAATCTAATGAGATCATTTTTGAACTATGTTCAGATGAACATAGTTCAAAAATTAATATGATGTTTAATTTAAGAAATACTACGGTGACGGAGGTTTCTTTTCTGCAATATCTAAGGATAACCAACAGTGTCTGATTTTTGATCATTAATTAATATTGAGTTCAAAAGTGTTTTGTAATTATTTGGAGAGAAATCTATATTAATTTATGGCACGTTCATAAGATTATCTTAGTTTTAAATGTATACATTTATTCTTGACCACGTAATAGACTACTCATTCTAAGAAGAAAACACCTTAGTGTTTTCTTCTTAGAATGAGTAGTCTAGTCTTAGTCTAGTCTCAGTCTCTCTAGTAGACTTGTCTTAACAAGGGTAATTTATTTTGTAATTGTTTTTAAAGTTTATCTTATTGCCTAACACCGTATTCGTAAGCTAAATAAATCGTCATGCCTTCGAAACTTCGAAAGGATTCGTACATATAGTGAGATTAATATATTGTCTACAATTTTAACATAAATTAAAGTTAAAGCTATTAAATATAAACAGGGTTTTTGAATCCGATTGCCAGTTTCAAAGATAGGCGCTTTTAGGGAAACCACAAACATTGAGCTTTATAATAATAGTAGAGTTAGCATTAATTCTCCCTGTAAATTTATCTTCTGAACGTCGCCACGAAGTAGAAATTTTTATTTATGGTATAGATTTAATGAGATAAATATTTATTACTATATTTAAATCGTAATAAAATACTCAAGAGACCTAAATAAAAATGCTACAGCAAACGTTATCGTACCAATGCATAAATAACGTAAACTCGTTCCTAAGTCCCTACTGAGTTAAAAAGTGTTATTTTACTCTTTTTATATCTAAGGTAATACTTAGACATCACAATATTTTTAATACACAAATGAGAACCTGTCGTAAAAGTATAGTTATAAAGAAAATCACTTTCCGTCTGTAATGTTTAAATAGTTTTTAATCAAATAATAACTCTACTATTTTAAAAAAATGTTACAAGCACAATATTCAGTTAACGTAATATCATATTATATAAACAATTTATCAGTATCTAATCATCATATCTCACATTAAAATCATATTTCACATTTATAAATATAATGAAAATATTATAAGTAATAGAGTTTCATGAAGGTGTGAAACTCTATCATCAGGTCTGAACCTGAATAAAGTTCTGAAATCAAATTCATGCACAATCGAAAACACGATATGAAAAAAAAACAATCAGTCTTCCATAATTATTTTCTTGCACTACAATAACTGTTTTTATAAGTGATAGATCTCTCATTTTTATCTTCAAATAAATACACCCTTAGATAGAAGTACCATCCAGTTTAGATGTATTATCTCTTACCACATTAAACTAACTTTTACTACTAACTCCATCTCACTCAATCTCCTTGTACTCTAATTCCTTTACAAACAATTCATTTACTTCTTTGGACGGTCCTCATCTAATATATATAATATATATAAGACATTACTTTTATTGAAAGAAACGATCTATTTACTTATTGAATCTCGTAGAAACTTGAATTTTCGAATCGACTTGCTCCTTGCAAGTTCTTGATTATTTCTATAATTCAAAATGAATCTTATCTGACTCTTGAAGCAAAGGTTGGATGTTACTTTGTAAGATATTCAGTATGTCATATAAATAAAATCACTCTTAGGATTTAATTATATATGTATATACACATATTTGTAAAATTTACCGACCTTTTCATTCCTTAGTTTTATTGCCCATATCCAAAATCTGCAAGCAAAATCTATAATTGTATATTTAAAATCATTATTTATTATTTTACACAATTATTTTTATTTAAAAATTTAATCGTATTAATATTATTTAGTATGTTGGCAATTTTATTGAAAATAATGAAAATATAAAGTGAAAAGAATACTCACTTAATACCAAAACGATTATCTTAAACTGTAGAAATTTACACTATATTCATCATTTGCTGCTGTTTTTATCTGTGAAGGAATTTATAATATGCGAATGGCTAGCTTCAATGACAGTTAAGCCTCAACAACCTCCGTACACGCTTTACTCTTTTGAACTTCTACTAAACATTCCAAGAGTGATTTAGTCCCCAAGGCTAGACAGATAAGACAAGACTCTATCAATCAATTTTGTAGTATCGTTCATCGCTTTAAACTCCAAAACACCTCCAAAACAGAAGAGCCTAAATAATTATTTAGAATGGAGTAGTATCCACTATTTAAACAATTTGTGAACTAAAACTGAACCACTCTTTGATTTTTTTTTAATTATGACGTAACGTTGATTTACAATCAGACCGAAGGATTGGAATAAAAGGCAACCCGAACTGAGTTTGAAAATAATGATATGGGAAAAGTGGTTTCTAGTGCAAAGAGTTTATTAATTCGATTCTTTACTTTGTACAGGGCATATTTCAAATTGAATTGTGAATAAATACTTAGATAATTATTCAGATGTGGATAGAACCTGCGTACACGAAACACCAATTTAGAATAATATTAAGGGTACTATTATAAAGTTATCTAGTGATTTGTTTAACAATAATAAAAATCGTTTGTGATCGCAATTTGGATCGCAGTTTGTTATTGGAATACATCAGAATGAAGCGGTACAGTTGCAATATTTCTGCAATATTTCAGGTATTAGATACTGCTGCACAAATTATACAACTGTATTTTTTAAATACTATACTTATTTATATAAAAACATTCAGAATGAGACTAATATATGATTGAGCATATTTCTCGGGAGTATATGCAAACTTATTACTGTGAAAGCTGGAAAATCCCAAGCGTCTCCTAAACAGAACCTAACAGTGACCGCAACGTCGTCATGTATCTTACTGAAATACTGCGATATAGTCTGCTACAACGTTGACCAGTGTACAATTTCCTATCACTATAATGTACAAACTTGTAAGGAGCTACTTGCGCTGTATATTTAAAGTTTTTTTTGTCGTTTTTTTGTTTTTTGGAACTACACGATTTTATTAAAATACACAAAAATATATCATATACACGAAACCAAACACAAAATCTCATGAAAGTGTTTTTTTTTAATAAATAGAAAGCAGATAAACCAAAAAATAAATAAACTTTAATAAAAAATTCATTGATACAAACTTTTTTTATTTAAAAAAAGTAGATATGTATGATTATATTAAAAAATATATAATAAGATCATTTTATTTCACACATTATCATTTTTCCTGTTGGATTCAAGTTGGATTATAAGTTTTATTTTAATTAAAATTAAGGCAAAAGTTGCAGGTATAAAAGGGCTTCAGAGTGTCTAAAATTCTTGTGTATATGTAAATAGTCTTTAAATATATTGGCACCTAATAAGTGTGTTAAATAAAGTAGAAAAATGAAAGACAGGAACCTACCACGTATATCACTGACAGTGGAACTAAATAACACTAAAAATATATTTTTATCACAAAGCTACCTTAAATTATACACATTTTTTATAACAAGTATTGCGATTTAAAAATTATTTAGTTACTAGAATATTATTGAATATAGTACAGCGTCATTTATTTAATATTTCATTACTCAATTAACTTGATCTTTACCGTTAATATTATAAAGCTTTTTCATCGTTCATGCAAACTATGTAATTTAATCACTTTAATAGCTATTCATACTGATATGGAAGAAGTTTTAAAAAAAAAATTATAACTTCCTATAAAGGATAAAAAATACGAGGGTTTTTTCATTATATTAGAGCAATTAAGGACAGAGCTAAGTGACATATCACCCAGGAAAGTCAACACTGACAACTTACACAAGACGTTGTCAACTGGTCAATTTCTAGTCTGTTAACCGATAAACAGTTTCAAGACAACCTAGCCTTGGCCTGTCACTTAGCGTTAGTGCTTTATGAAACTTATTCTTGTCTCATAATATTGATTTATCTCAATAATATCTTATTTATTGATATCGAAGTTTTGTGACAGGCATTAATATCTAAAAGTCAGTGGCGACTGATTTATCTTTAAAACAAATAATCTGCTTTCAAACTGATAATTAATGATGTTACAAAGCTAATCTATAAACGCTGCAATAATATTCATTTAAAAACAAATATTAAAATAACATTAATTCACAGACAAACAGGAAATAATTATATTAAAACCACAGCGGCTATTCACAAATATATTCGTTTTTAAGTGTTAAATTCTCTTTATATAAATCATTTGTCAAAGCAATAAAATGTGATAATATTTTTTAATGACGCATTTATATTTTTGACTTTTAGCAATTTCTATACAACACAATTTTGTTTATGAAGCAATTTTTTGACATGATTTCAAATTTGTTTTTAATTTCTTTTCCATTTTTGTTACTCCTTTTTAGTCCATTCTAATATATATCTATATCTACGACTATATATATATATATATATATATATATATATATATTTTCTTGTAAGTTGTTAAAGTATGTTGTAATATTAGTAGTAGTATTACATAAGAACGATTGTTTAAGAAGACGTTACAGCATCGTATTTTCATATCTAATATGTATCCACTTCTTGAAACAGAGTACCTCTGCAAATTATCCGCCTTACATGCCTATAAAGTATCTAACAGGTTTACGTTTATCTAATAAACTATTATACAACGAGGCAATCTACACCGACTAACACTTCACGACTATCGATTTTCAGATCTAATCAAGTTTTAGGTAAAATTACAAGTCGTGAGGCTGCAGTAACACAGAAATTACCTTCTATTATTGAGACAATAATGTAAAAAAACTACCGTAAATTTGTGTATACAAGCACATTCATATGTATTATTATAGATATGTAACATGTGTGGAGCCTGAATCACTTAAGTAGTAAATGACAGTGACGAAATATACCTATATATATATTTTTTTAATGCTAATATCAATTATCGCAGGACATCATACCGAGGTTCCAACTCATTTCGAGGTTCCAACTTAATTCAATCTTAATTCAATTAATTCATTAAAGCTCAAGAATATTCAGGAAAAGATAATTAAAGAAACCCCTTTTACAACTGGAGAAGTTGAATCCAGAAACAGATAAGCCGACAAAATTAGTACTTCTACAATTGGATATAGAAAGGACACCGCTAAGTAAAATGCCAATATTTTTATTCTCAACTTGTTAAACCAATTGCTAATGTGAGCGTGAAGGAGTTACGAACATATGAGAGGATTGCTGAATATCAAGTTCCCTCGATGTGAAAAAAAATGTATTGTGTCAACGCAGAATGCAGCTTAAAAGAAATATAAGTTTCAAAAGAATTAATATTCATCAACTGTTATACCTTCTATCGATTCGCTCATACATTCATGTATTCATTAATAAGTTTTTATTGGAATTCTCTTATTAAATTTAATTGAAAGTATTTTTTAAGTAATTTAAATTAATTCAATTTCGTGTTCGTATTTTTTCGACTTTAGTTTACGTAATTTACAAATCATGACTAGCTTATACCAACAGATTTATCTGCTATATCCTTTCCACCGACACTGAAATAATAATAAAAGTTTTTTTTTAGTTTTAACATTAAAAAAATATTTGAGTTTAAAATTCATTTCTAAATCTTACTTTAATAAATCGGCATAATTGGTATTTTTGATGATTTCATAGATATATTATATTAATGTTTAAGCTTTGATTTCACAAACATACATTGTCTTGTATGATTTCGGTGCAAAAGAAAAATAAATTCATTCTTGACCTGGTCCAATGCCATCTTTTTCAATCAATTTTTATGATATCTATGAACAATTATACCCGGACAGTTCTATTTATTTTTTTTACATGTACGTCTCATGTTAAATATTTTAATAAGTATAAATAAAATTCACTAGCCTTATCTCTAAACGGTATAAAATATTTACTCGTAAAATCTTAATAAGAAATGGTTCCGGTACATAACCGACATTATCAGGTCGTTGCATAAATAACGTATTCCCGAGAGAATTTATCAAATAAAAAAAGCGATATTATTCTTTATATATTTCAGGTGGTAAAGGTCTTAATACCACTATTGAAAAAATATATTAATGGGTATTTTAGCGATATGGAGGATGTTTAAGAAATCATATTGATTATTTTTTATTTTATAATATTGAAAAAGTTATTATATGATGCGTTAATAATAATCATTGTTATATTCCTTGTATAATTTTATTATCCGTAAAGAAACGATGTTATTTAAATGCATTGTTTATGCATGTTTATTAAAATTTGTATATTTTTTGCATTATCATATTTTTTTGCAATCGGAGTTTTGGGTGTCATCTTGCTGCTTATTGCTTTTTTGACATTTACATTATTTATCGTCTTTACCCTTATATTTTCTCCACTTTGAACCAATACTATATCTAACCTATACTTTATCAAATGATAGTGTCAGGACAGCCTACTTTAATACCATACCTATAGAAATAAGCTTTTTGTAAACATAGTTCTCAACTTGAAATAAATACGAGAGTCCCAAGTGCCACTTTATCCGAGGAAAACCACACAACAAACTCAGTCGTGTATTTCTTTATTATGATCACTGTTTCACAAACGTCCATATGGAGTAAGGAATTTAAAAACAACTAGAAGGCCTTATGATATGTGAACTATATAATAGTAATAAACTTATCAAATTTAAATTGAAAAAAAAGTACTGTGGTCAGCAACACGACCAATCGATCATTTAGGTTAAATACGCAATATAATTTTTATTTTGTTCCTTAAAATATTTATTTAGATAAAAATATAATTCACTTAACAAAGTAATAGCAGTCATAATATAAAGTTTATAAATTATTCTAATAATTATTATTTTTATTCTACAACTTATATTATAAATAATAATATATTATTTCTACAACACTTCACACACTATAACTATATTATGTTTTTTATCAATTAATTTATATAATAATTAACCTAAAAATATATAAATATTTTTTTTTTCGTTAAATTATAATCCCTAGTATTTATAAAAACTAAAAGTAAAAATAAATATTGCAGTATACGTGCCGACCGCGCAGTGGAGTAGGAGGGGTTTCTAGAAAATTTATGGCTTCATTTCCTAAAGTATTCATCCAACATACATGCTATTTTGGAAAAGGAATTTTAATATTTTACTGATGTAAATTATGTTTTCTGTTAATAATATATTAAACTAGCTTTTTTGTATAGGGTTTTGTACCTTGAACGGGGTATAGTAATAAATAGGACTAGAATTAATGAAATTATTATCTGTTAAAAACTACTTAAATTGTATTTTAAAATAAAAACTCAAACCAATGAGTGAGTGCCACCGGTTTGTTCATTAATAGAGCGCTACGTTAGCATTCTACTACCCACCCTACAATACAGCTACTCTAGCAGTGTAAAGTGGCACGGGATTCTATTGTTCCGCTTTGTGCAGATACTTTTGGTGTTCATCTGTTTGGGTGGGTATCTAAACAGGGTTGCAAGGAAAGATGTGCCCCATTGCTGTCACCACATAGAATTGTGGACTCGCAGTCATCAGGGAGTACCGCTGGGGTGTCACGGTGAGTGCGAAAGCAATCTAATTGCGCCCCACTAAGGTGATGAGAGGAAAAACTTTAGATTTTTAGTAGGTAGCTTTACAAATAGCAGTGCTTTCTAATCATCGGAAACTCTCACATACCCTCTTGGTAGTGATTAAGCGGTGGCGTTAATATATAATATTTACAAAATGTTTTCGTCTATTTTTGGTACTCTATTTTTGAAAATGTTGAGGGAAAATATTGAATAGTAACAGACTTGTAAAAAGTGCAAAAGTTACGGTTTATTTTTTTAATCTTAAATAAACTTCTAGCCAACATCTACGGAAAATAAATTATGATTCAAATAACGTAGCCTTGAATCACGTTTAGCATCAAACACATGCTCCGCAGCTTCTTCAAAAATTACGACGGTAATATTACCCAGCGCAGCGGTCTTTTACAAGTTTAGTTTGTAGATAAATAAAGAATACTATTAACCATGTAACCACTTTCACAGCACACTTTACTATGAATGATCAAAAATTTTAATAAAGCTTACAAAATAGTTGTTAGGGGTAGAATTTTCGTCTAGTAGCGGAAATAATATTATATTATATCGTAGTACTGCGAGCTTTCACAAAGCTTTTGCCGCATCCGGCTTATCAAGGCGGTATCAAAGAGGTCATTGAACTGTAACTGCGCTAAGATAAGTATAGGAAGCATCTTTATTAAATGTTTCTAGAGGAGTTTTAATAAGGCAAAAAGTTATAGTAATAATTTTAAATTTGAAATCTTAGTAGTATTTTTGCTCAATCCTAAATAGAATTTACAACGTTCGTATAACAATTGTGTTTCTTCCTCAAAAATATAACTTCAAACTTAATATTTAAAGTAACCAAATACAATAGCAAAAAACTATCTATTTAAATATATACTACTTACAACACCTTTTTATTAATAATTTTCATCAATAATTGTCATGGAAACAAATATACAGATTAGAATTCTCTAAAATATATTATGGTTAACTAAGCGCCAGTAATTCATTATAATTTCAGTAATTCATTATAAGCAAAAATTATTGGAATGATAGATTTTCTTCCTTCTATGAACCTCTTACTTATCTAATAATTATTGATTAGGTTAAAATAAACTAGAGATTTTTGAATTTATAGTATACAAGTATATATATATATATATATATATATATATATATATAAGTTATATTAATATTAGTATTCCAGATAGACGCAACGGGGAACCTGACTAGGACATGTAAATTCATGAAAAAATAAAATAACTATCGTCAGACTCGTTTACAAAAGGGTTTCATTTTGATTTCGTTAAAGCTGACGCTTAGACCATGTATATGTCCGTATCGGAGCAAAATAAGGCAATGCAAGACGAAAACGCGACCGTCTTCCACCATCCAAGAGATGAAAAGTCTTCAGTTAAGACTGAAGACTTTTCATCCAAAAAACTACGAAATATCTTCAAGAAGGCTACGAGATATCCATAAAATAAATACTAAAACTAAAACCACTATAAGTCACAGACATTATATCATGTTTCTTGTTCTTGCAATTGCATACTATAAATTTTGTCAATCTCTTTGATCGAGGAGAAATATAGTTCATCTACTCAGAAGTAAGGTAAAAAAGGTGGGGATTTTTTTAGTAATTTTGTTTAAAGTCGCTACCATAAGCTGCAGTGTATCACATCTATACCGTTTACTTAGCGCAATGAAAATTGGTTATACTCGTAATATGTATGTTGAATATTCGAAATGGAAAATATTTTCATACTATCTACTTTATTGCTATTTGCTATTAATGGCCTCAATATATCTTATATTGCTATGAAAAATATTCTTTTCTTGGCAGGACATTATCTGCTGGACCAATTTTGACATTTTAAGTACATATAAATATCTATATATATAAATAAGCAATTGAATCTTTATGCTATAAAAATAATAAAATATAATAAACAATAAATTTAATTTGGCACTGCTTAATTAAATAGGTATTACTTAAAATTAAATTTTGACTGTTGATGTAACAGAGTTTTTATGTAGTTTTACATTATATATCATCTTTTCGAGAATATTTTCTTTTGATTTTCAATTCTTTGATGAAATTCATTTTATTATATGTGAGTGAATCAAATGTGTTACATTTAGCTTTGCAAGCTATTTCATAATAACTACAATCTCAAATCAAAATAAATAACAACATAAATATAAGTCGGTTGATTTATAATGATTTATTAGCTTATATGAACTGTTGTATATGTTTATATATTCCATCACCATTATTTTATTACATTCCTTTCGGAAGTATGTTTTGTTTTACTAGTTATAATTGAATTTGCAGTAATTGTTGAAATGCTTGCAGGTACCTGTACGAAATCGCGGTAATATAATTTAATTAACCTGGTAATAACTGGAGAACAGTCGATAAATTACGGTGGGGAGACCCTGTGCCATGTTTCCAGTGCATGTACAAATTTAAATATAAATTAAAAATTTCCATTCATAATGATAAAAAAAGTAATAGATTTTGTTCTACATATATTGTAAGTTGTACTCATTTGCACTAGTAAAACAGATCTTTATTTTTGTTAGGTGATGTTCAAAAATATAAAAAAAATTACGTTGAAAAAAAACGTAGTTTTGCACTTCACACATTGTTTTCTGCCTCCAAAAGTATTTATTGTGGTCATTTGAATGGTCAAAGTAAATAATTTTGAATTGAATATTCAAATAAGGTTAATTTATTTGCTTTGCGGCGTCTCAGTAAATTTATGAATTGAACTGTTTTATGTAAATACTTTATGGAGTTAAGGGTTTGTGACAAATTTAAGGTGTTTAATTATTTACTATTTAACGAAGGTCTTTCCATTTTTTATACAACATTCATAAACTATATGTACGGACCTGTAGCTTTTTATTTTTTATTTTTTAAACTTCAGAATAGTTATTAAATGAAATTTTAGAAAATTACAATTTTATTTCTCTTAACCATTATAACGATTAATATGAAAAATTAAGATAGATTTTAGGATTTTCCCATCTAATCAAAGATATCATCACCAGTATAGTTTGAAAGGGCCACACTACAATTTATCCACACTTGCGCAGCGCGGGCTTGCTTGGTTTTTTTCCTTTTCCTCCCCTATTTTATGACTGTATTCCGTTTAGCTAAAGGGGACGGATCCATCGTGGACGCTTGCATATTTTCTCTTGACCCGAGACGTCTCTTAGAAAATCAACGAAACTGAACGAGCATCTTAAGCAGCGAGGGGAAGATAAAAATTACTTTCACATAAGGAAAGACAAGTCATCAAAGGGAGCATTTTATCCGAACTTAAGAAAAATAAAACAATACAGCTCTGACCAGACTCTGACTATTTTAATACTCCATTCGACCAAGACGTTGACAATATATTTGTGTTCCTTAATAAGTAGTAAAGAGTCATCGCGTACAGCTTCTGCACGTACTAACCACCTGGTGTTTATCGAAATTAAACAATATGTCATGATGTCGTCATGATTTTTAAGCCTACTCTGTAATAGATATTATATATATATATATATATATATATATATATATATATATATATTTATAATATGCGCGATTTCAATTTCTTTACCCAACGTTCCTGAATGTTCAATTTAATAATTAAGACGTATAAAATTAACTACAATATTATGGACGCTTCAAAAATTTGAATATTTTACTCATAAGTATATTTTTATTGTCAAAGAATATTTGATTTATCTTGTTCTTTTTGTTTCAATGGTTTGTAACGGATTCTATATTTATCACTGTCAGCTATTTTTGTTAAATATAATTTTATTATTATCTTGTTCAATACAAGCAGGAGTCTTATTTATTTCCTAAAATGTTAATATTATAATAACTGAAATCTATCAGATGTAATAACTATTGTAAAAAAATATACCTATATGTTTTTTGGTATACAATAAATGTTTATTTCATGAATGTTGCTGTAACCAAATGTATGATTGATATAATTGTCATGTGTCGTTGTATATTGTAATTAATTTAATAAATATCTGACGGTATATTTATGAGGCAAACTATTTATTTAAGAAAATGTAAGGAAAATATTTATTTCTTATATTATGATGTGAAACTTGGAAGGCTGGCTATTAGATTTTGGGCCACTTAGAAGCTTAACTTTAGCTTAGTAGCCCTTAATGCCCTTTTTAGCACAACAGTGAACAAAAATATTTATTTTTTACAAATAATATTGTAGTCTGAGTACAATGTGCCTATTCATTTTGATATTTAAATGTTTAAATTCCTTTTCATCGCATCCAGTACTACACTAGAAGAGTATAGACTATAACCCACTCTTTACAAAATCTATATACAACTTGGTGCTATTATTAGTTTGATATAAGACATATTTATTTTTATAAAGATATTTTGGATGTTATAAAATTTCTTTCAGATAATAAGATAAACAATTCCCGAGTTGCACAAGGGCTGCACAATGTGTCACCTATTCAGAAATATTTATTATACGCTGACGTGGATTTAATAAACGTTTAGCTATGAGAAAGCACATCTTACAGCTGTATTTTTTAATAAAATGTTGATATAAATATTATTAAATGTTGACCGTTTTATAGAAAAAATACCACAGAATTATAGGAAAAATTCAGCAGATATTAAAAAACTTGAGATAAACTTAACTTTGGCAAAAAAGTAGAGTGATCTCGACACTATTAATCTTATCTTTTCAAATAAATAAAATAGAGATACGGTTGCTCAATAGCTGCTGTATTGTATTACACCATTTGTGGTAAAGCGACGGGATGGTTTCCCAGATGTCACGGGTTAGAGTCTCTATCCGTATCGTCTACTATAAAAGTATTTAAGTTTATACTATACATTTATTTAAAATTTAAATGAGCTTCAAACATTGGTCTAACCTATCAATACAGACCTCGTAGTAGCAGAGTATCAATGTACGAATTAAAACTGACTTTTAAAAGGTAACGTCATAATTTGATGCTTAATAAAATACATCCACGACATATAACTATACTACATTGACTACTCTCTTTGATATACACGATATATAAAGTACATTTAGAGAAATGGTATTTTTTTATCTTTTATGCTAAAAAAAGTTTATACAAAATATGAAAGTTTGTTTCAACTCGGTTTGATAGCTCGCGCGTGAAATTCGTAGAAAGACAGCAATAGTAGCGTGAAATGCCTGACTTTTCAGAATAAAAGCAATAAACTGATGCAAACAGTTTTGATGACAAAAATGTTTCTTTTAACAACAAACTAGTTACAATTTTGTTTAGTTTTAATACTTCAAATGTTTCAGTGAATTTGGTCAAATACAAAAAGGCGACACTTTTGGAATTAAAAACAAATTATCGATTTAATTTGAAAATGAGAAATTTATCGTTTATTGAAATTGAAAACCAAAACTTTAAATCAAGTCAATACGTTACAGCGTGTAGTTTATTATTTTAGTAAGAAGATTAAGGCATCGGTGAAGAGAGAACAAAAGAAAGCGAACTAAGATCTAAACGGTTGTTAATCCAACAAAAAAAAATATCCATCGATTATACCTATTTGATCACGATAAGCCATGATTCTAATTTCAAAACAAACCGTTATAAGACTTTGTTTTTCGTTTCAAGATTTTAATTTCTTCAACCGACTCGTATCGGATTTGAATACTTGCTTCAAATTCAACTTAATTTAATAGCCCATTGTAAAAAAAAGAAACATATCACACCCTTGTAAATTAGTTTTAAAAGTCGTCCTATAAAATATGGAATAGTTTTTTAAGTGCCTTCCACAAAATATACATATCATAATTTCATTTTATTATTTTTAACAATAATAAGTGGTAACTTTATAAGCTTCTTACAAGAAAATTATTCTATTTCAAAAGTTCTGAAGTTTGTATTTTCTTATACTACAAGTTTGTATTTTCGTAGTCTACACATCTTAATCTAATCTAAGAACATTTTAAAACCTCAACCTGCTGACTTCATTCATTTTATAACATCATATCACAATAATTAATAATGACAAAGGTCCAAGATATTATTAAGATGAACAGAAACCTTGCTGAATCACTGGATAAGCGCCTGACTGATTTAGAGAAAAAAAAATCATGTTCTGAAATTGGTAAGCCCAATTTGGAAAAGCTGAAGATTGATTACAGTGACTTTATATCATCAGTGTCGGATGTAATTGAATTAATAAGTTTATATATAAATAACTAAATACAATTACATATAAAAAAAAACAATTTACATAAAATTCAATATTTCAATGATCTAAATATTAAAAATTATAATGTATCATAAGTACATGTTATCAGCTAAAATTATTGCATCATTGCATTTAGTAAGCTTTTAAAACTACGAATTTATAAGTTGTTTTGTTGAAGATTGTTAGACGTATTTTAAAATACTATCGTGAAGTTTGTAAGTCCGGCAGTGTCAGTTGTATCTTCCGCCGACGTTACTTTAACTGGCTTAAAGAGTGAGCCACACCTCAAGCTAAACTTACTTAGGCTAGCTTATGTAGCTTAGACATTTGTTTACTAATTTAGTTTACACTCAGTAATTTGTAAATTTTATCGAGGAAGCAAATTTTTGTAAATGGGGTAAGCAAAATTAAAAAAAAAATGTTCGATATTCAGATTTTTATGGCTATGAAGGTGAAATTTTCAGTTTCCTGTAGTCAGAGAAAAGAGCAAATAATTACTAAACATATTGTAAAATTACACGTAATTAATACTTTTACGGTTTTAGGTGCATTCCTTAAATTACAAACTGGTAGGTAGAGATACATTTATTGATGCAGTTAGATGCATAAACAAAGTTATACTACGTCGATGAAACGTATCGTAATCTATCTAAAGACCAATTAAAAGAACTTTCTGCATAAAGCTTATCTTAGCCAGCTTACCTTAGCTCGCGTTATTGGTTCCTAACTAAGATACGAGAGACAAACTAAGCTAATTTAGCTTGCAGTGTGACATTAAGTGCTAATGAATTTTTACTGTTAATAGCATTTACTTATTAATACGTATATCAGTTTATTGTTAAAGTAAAAGGCAAAATATTTATTAGAATTAGAGACAGGTCAAATATTTCGTACACTCTAAGTCAGGGGATTGGGATGTGACACGAGTACAATTGTCAAATGAACATTATGTCTCCTATTGAATCTTTAATAGAGAAAGTTTTGAAATGGTGTAAAATCAATTTTCTTCAGAGTAATTCCTAAAAGTCACAAAATTGCATGCTTATAATTAAAAAGCTACATTTGTTATTTTTCACTTCGTTCAATTCCTCGCCAAGTATCAAAATACTTTGCCTAGACATTTCAAACGATTTTAAGTTTTGCCGTTATCTGTAGAGAAAAGTGAAGTTAGCCTCAAAGAAAGCTGGACTGATCAACAGAGCTAGGCAGTATTTTACTCTGATTTTTAAATCAAGACCCAGTGATGGTCATGTGTCATGATCTTTTGTAGTAAATCCTTGTAGTATTACGATATCGCTAGGATATCGCTTCCATACGCGTCTTCTACCGTTCTTATAAAGAATTAATTTTATAAATTGCAATAACATTATTAAACATATTGTAAAATAAATTTAAAATATTCTAACTAAAAAGTCCATACTCTGACACATCATTTATTTATTATTATATATTCTACAAACAATCGTTCTTAGCTATGGGAAAAATTAAATTATTAAGTAATAGTTATATTCCCACAGAGACACAAAATTACAAGATCACGTTTATGATACTTCCTTGTATTTACAGTCTTTTGAAGCATTCAAAGTCTACGAATTGCATTCAAATGTGCACGGGTTAGAGTCTCTATCCGTATCGTCTACTATAAAAGTATTTAAGTTTATACTATACATTTATTTAAAATTTAAATGAGCTTCAAACATTGGTCTAACCTATCAATACAGACCTCGTAGTAGCAGAGTATCAATGTACGAATTAAAACTGACTTTTAAAAGGTAACGTCATAATTTGATGCTTAATAAAATACATCCACGACATATAACTATACTACATTGACTACTCTCTTTGATATACACGATATATAAAGTACATTTAGAGAAATGGTATTTTTTTATCTTTTATGCTAAAAAAAGTTTATACAAAATATGAAAGTTTGTTTCAACTCGGTTTGATAGCTCGCGCGTGAAATTCGTAGAAAGACAGCAATAGTAGCGTGAAATGCCTGACTTTTCAGAATAAAAGCAATAAACTGATGCAAACAGTTTTGATGACAAAAATGTTTCTTTTAACAACAAACTAGTTACAATTTTGTTTAGTTTTAATACTTCAAATGTTTCAGTGAATTTGGTCAAATACAAAAAGGCGACACTTTTGGAATTAAAAACAAATTATCGATTTAATTTGAAAATGAGAAATTTATCGTTTATTGAAATTGAAAACCAAAACTTTAAATCAAGTCAATACGTTACAGCGTGTAGTTTATTATTTTAGTAAGAAGATTAAGGCATCGGTGAAGAGAGAACAAAAGAAAGCGAACTAAGATCTAAACGGTTGTTAATCCAACAAAAAAAAATATCCATCGATTATACCTATTTGATCACGATAAGCCATGATTCTAATTTCAAACCAAACCGTTATAAGACTTTGTTTTTCGTTTCAAGATTTTAATTTCTTCAACCGACTTGTATCGGATTTGAATACTTGCTTCAAATTCAACTTAATTTAATAGCCCATTGTAAAAAAAAGAAACATATCACACCCTTGTAAATTAGTTTTAAAAGTCGTCCTATAAAATATGGAATAGTTTTTTAAGTGCCTTCCACAAAATATACATATCATAATTTCATTTTATTATTTTTAACAATAATAAGTGGTAACTTTATAAGCTTCTTACAAGAAAATTATTCTATTTCAAAAGTTCTGAAGTTTGTATTTTCTTATACTACAAGTTTGTATTTTCGTAGTCTACACATCTTAATCTAATCTAAGAACATTTTAAAACCTCAACCTGCTGACTTCATTCATTTTATAACATCATATCACAATAATTAATAATGACAAAGGTCCAAGATATTATTAAGATGAACAGAAACCTTGCTGAATCACTGGATAAGCGCCTGACTGATTTAGAGAAAAAAAAATCATGTTCTGAAATTGGTAAGCCCAATTTGGAAAAGCTGAAGATTGATTACAGTGACTTTATATCATCAGTGTCGGATGTAATTGAATTAATAAGTTTATATATAAATAACTAAATACAATTACATATAAAAAAAAACAATTTACATAAAATTCAATATTTCAATGATCTAAATATTAAAAATTATAATGTATCATAAGTACATGTTATCAGCTAAAATTATTGCATCATTGCATTTAGTAAGCTTTTAAAACTACGAATTTATAAGTTGTTTTGTTGAAGATTGTTAGACGTATTTTAAAATACTATCGTGAAGTTTGTAAGTCCGGCAGTGTCAGTTGTATCTTCCGCCGACGTTACTTTAACTGGCTTAAAGAGTGAGCCACACCTCAAGCTAAACTTACTTAGGCTAGCTTATGTAGCTTAGACATTTGTTTACTAATTTAGTTTACACTCAGTAATTTGTAAATTTTATCGAGGAAGCAAATTTTTGTAAATGGGGTAAGCAAAATTAAAAAAAAAATGTTCGATATTCAGATTTTTATGGCTATGAAGGTGAAATTTTCAGTTTCCTGTAGTCAGAGAAAAGAGCAAATAATTACTAAACATATTGTAAAATTACACGTAATTAATACTTTTACGGTTTTAGGTGCATTCCTTAAATTACAAACTGGTAGGTAGAGATACATTTATTGATGCAGTTAGATGCATAAACAAAGTTATACTACGTCGATGAAACGTATCGTAATCTATCTAAAGACCAATTAAAAGAACTTTCTGCATAAAGCTTATCTTAGCCAGCTTACCTTAGCTCGCGTTATTGGTTCCTAACTAAGATACGAGAGACAAACTAAGCTAATTTAGCTTGCAGTGTGACATTAAGTGCTAATGAATTTTTACTGTTAATAGCATTTACTTATTAATACGTATATCAGTTTATTGTTAAAGTAAAAGGCAAAATATTTATTAGAATTAGAGACAGGTCAAATATTTCGTACACTCTAAGTCAGGGGATTGGGATGTGACACGAGTACAATTGTCAAATGAACATTATGTCTCCTATTGAATCTTTAATAGAGAAAGTTTTGAAATGGTGTAAAATCAATTTTCTTCAGAGTAATTCCTAAAAGTCACAAAATTGCATGCTTATAATTAAAAAGCTACATTTGTTATTTTTCACTTCGTTCAATTCCTCGCCAAGTATCAAAATACTTTGCCTAGACATTTCAAACGATTTTAAGTTTTGCCGTTATCTGTAGAGAAAAGTGAAGTTAGCCTCAAAGAAAGCTGGACTGATCAACAGAGCTAGGCAGTATTTTACTCTGATTTTTAAATCAAGACCCAGTGATGGTCATGTGTCATGATCTTTTGTAGTAAATCCTTGTAGTATTACGATATCGCTAGGATATCGCTTCCATACGCGTCTTCTACCGTTCTTATAAAGAATTAATTTTATAAATTGCAATAACATTATTAAACATATTGTAAAATAAATTTAAAATATTCTAACTAAAAAGTCCATACTCTGACACATCATTTATTTATTATTATATATTCTACAAACAATCGTTCTTAGCTATGGGAAAAATTAAATTATTAAGTAATAGTTATATTCCCACAGAGACACAAAATTACAAGATCACGTTTATGATACTTCCTTGTATTTACAGTCTTTTGAAGCATTCAAAGTCTACGAATTGCATTCAAATGTGCTGTAAGCATCGTCTTTTCAAATAATTTCAATGGCTGACCTTATCTTAAAGGGCAAGTTACCAGTCAACTATTTATATCCCATTGTATTTACTTCTGTTTTTTACTAACATGATCTACTCGTCATTTTTTTTTTATAAACATATTAAATAAAATGTCGTCTTATTTCGAAAATTTGTCATACTTCTTTACTAACTTTTATTTGCTGTTGTGCATCCTTGGATAAAGATTTTAAGGTATTGTATATATAATGTATTGGTAATACAAAACGAACTACCCTATAAAATTAAAAACTTCTTATTCTGGCGGTTTAGCATATGCGTTGACTTTTTATCAGTTGAGACAAGCCATTTTTATAATAGGGTATAATTTAAAAGTATAACGAAACATATGCGTTTTTTATTTTAAAACACTATACATTAGGTAATTTTATATTAAATAATATTGTTGCTGCCACTAAAAACTTAAAAGGTCAAATCAGGTGGTTTCTTTTTTATCAAAAAAAAATATTAAGTAGTAATAAAGATATTTATACAACTACTTAATTCTGTAATTTCTTACTTATTTCATTTAGCTACTTAACCTGCGTAATATTTCTGATTTATTTTCATACGTTAACAATAACAATCATTTAACGAGGGCGTTATAATTATCTGTGGCAATTCAATATTCCACATATTTAATTTTGTGTCAATTTTATTTTAGTAAACAATAATTTGGAATAGAATAAATCGCTGATCAACCTGAGAAAATCAACTACGATTATAAAAATAAAATGTTTAGGAACTTAACCGATGAGAAGTATGAATTAACTATTATTCAATATTTGACTATATTTCATTGAAAGGAACCAATAAGAAGAGTTATTTAGTCACTTATTTCAGTATGTTAATAAGAGTAGTTTCCCAAGACACAGATTAAATATAAAAAGTTATTTTTTTCATTAAATGATATTTCAACGATATTTTACTTTCAGAACTTCCAGATTGATATAATATCTAAAATATCTGAGCTTCTGAAAATTCATCAAATAAGCGTCTGAAAATTCTAACATTCATCAAACAAGCTTCTGAAAGTTCTAGCGAATTTCACGAGCAGCACAGTATACGTACATTTTTACATGTAATTTTAATACAAATATTTTAATGTCATTTAGTCATATTTAAAATTCCATAATGTTTATTTGAATATGGTTACGTAGAATATGACGTATATATTTTTCTACTACGTAAGGAATACATGCATCTACTTCTCAAAACAAGGGCCTCGTTAATATTTTGGCTTACGATCTTCACGGAAGCACGTCTATCTTGAATAATCTACGTCTATTTAGAACAATTGAAGATTATAGAGTTTGTTTTTTAATTGAACTACGAATGAAATATCCATTAATCAGTACAAAACTGCAAAATGGAAAAAATGTCCCATCGCGAAGTTAAATACAAAAATATGTAAAACTGGTTTATACGTTATTTGTCGAAATATATATTTGCCAATACAAAGGGAGCATCGGGTTAATTGTAACCTAAAGATCCATTTTAATTAAGTAGTTGACGTGATACTTCAAATATTTATTGATTTTGCTTACTTATATATGAATTTAATATCAGAGACGAGACGAAGCTTCTTAGCATTCCATGGATTCACCGTGCGGGTGCCGGGCCCATCGCGTTGCAGGGAGAGGAGTGCAAATAGCTTCTGGGACTTGTAACTCAGGTGTAGGTTGATTATTAATTTTTAAATAACAAAATTAGTAGAAACATGGTTTTTCGTACATATATGTTTATTTTACCCAATACATTTTCTGTGTCTCATACATGTGTGATGTACCGCCTGATTGTGTACAATGAAAGAAATTAAGTCAAGTCTGTAGTGGACAGTTACGCCTTAATTATCTAAAAGAATATTCCATTGAATTTTAACCCTGTCTTTAAAACACTTTAACGCATTTGTATAACTGATGCCATGCTACCATTAAGCAAACTCTGAGTGGATACTAAAATCATCGATTTACATATTTTTGGCACAAGCTTATTCAAAATCTTTAAGATTATTGAGCTTAAATTACGAAACAAGTCACACACATTGTGACTATAAATGCCATAACCATAGAACATCTAGACGACTTTGAAGCTTCGTGTAAGTCTGATCCATTTGCTAACGTTTGAGCGAACGTTTAGAGTAACGATGGGGTCAGCTATTATCTATAGAATATGCAAAATCCAGTATCCATACTGAATTTACTGGATTTTGTAGTACGTTAAATTCAGTATGGTCAAGTACAAAGCTGAAATTAGTTTTTCAATAAATAAAAGAAATGAGATTGATTATCAAAAAGTACAGGAACGTCTGACAGTATGAAATAATTAAACTATTTTGTACTGAAAACTTAAAATCATCTAAAAATAGAGACTCTAAATTTTCTAATTAATATTTTTTGTAATTGTATTATTAGATTATATAAAACACAATATATACAGTATAGGCATATAAATATATTAGTGTACATACGGTTTCGACCTGTTCGCCATGCCAACACCCGCGTTAGATGTGTCCCAAAACAAAATATTTAAAATTATGAAAAACGTTCATAGGATCAATTCTCTTAAAGGAAAATTTACCCATTTTTATTTTCGGTTTATCATATTTTTTAAAAAATATTATAAATCAAACATGTATCAAATTATTTAGTGTACTGTGATAAAAATTGTGAAAGCATTTTATTATATGCTTAGCGTACTTTTATTTTATTTTTGTTATTTATTTGTTTTAAAGGGAAAAAAAATGAATAACACTAATAAATAAAACAAATAAGTTACAACAACAATCAGTAAAGTTTCGACTGAAGTACATAAATTGTTATTGTTAGTGAGTGAGTTGTTAAAAGAATATTATATAATACCGAAATAATAAAATATTAAGAAATAATTTTAAATAACTATATCATTTTAAGTATTAAAATTACGGTTGAAGTGAATGACCAGACATAAATGCAAATATGTTATTTGTCTCCAACGAAGCCATTAATGAGACGAACGTAGACGAGACGACAACAGAACACGGCACGGGATGATTCGAATTGATTGAAATTTGGCCTTAAAATAACTTTTAATTGACATACGTTACAAGTATGTCAATTAAAAGTTATTTTATCTTTTCATATTATTATTTTCCACTGGATTTTTCTTCATCAACTAGTACTACATATAATATAACAATAAAATTAATAATACTTTTACATTATTATATTATATATTGTAATCCATTTTAAGTTATCGATTTTGAGTAAATAAATAAATATGTTAACTTGAAATGAAAATATATATATAAATTACTTACATTATACATACTCTTGATTCCTTGTATTCCATTATACAATAATCTTATTAAGTTCTCTAATTTCATATCATCATCATACACAAAAATTCACAAAAAGGTGATTTTTTTAAACAAAAACAGTGGTTCAATTTCATATATCAAAAATATTGACTATATTTTTAAAAATGAATACGCTTTTTATATTGCTGGCAAAGGTATTGCAAGATGAATAAAATAAATCGGAATCAAATATTTGTATAATAAAAATTGGAGTTGCTATATTTTTGTGGAATAATTCCTTAGACTATCTTTTCTGAGGTAGTACTGCTGTCATTAATACCATTTACTTTTTAAAAAAAGGTTGTATGTAAAGTCAGTTTATGAACGATAATTTTAAACGAAACAAGGGAACATTGATAAAAAAAATGCATATTTTTTTAATTGAATTGAATTATCACTGAATTAGAATTATTTTGGAAAACATGACTTTACTCAACTCAAAATTAAAATTCTTTAATCAAAATTAACATTTATCGTAAATTCATATTTGTAATTCATATAAAAATATAATGTATATGTAAAAGAACTTGGTTGTAGAAAAATATCATTCGGTCAGAATATACTTTAAAATGCATTGGATTTATCAGTAATTCTTAAGTTATTGATAATCTTAAAAAAAATTAACAACACAAATCGATTTTTTTTTTTAATTCCGTTTTCATGTCTTTTTACGAACTTAAATAAATAATTTAATCAAGGTAAATAATTTAATAAAAGGCTGATATACATTCCTGCCCATTATACATGCAACAGAATGGCAAATGCAGCATTTTTTTACGGTTTTATGGACAAATAAATTGGCGTCGCAACTGATGTCAGCGGGGTGTCAACGCAATCTCGACACCCAATTAGTGATAACAGCGAAGAGTTAACAGAATAACTGTAATAACTAGGAAAAACTAGTCCTTATACATTTTTAATTGAAATTTTTAACTGTTCAACAACAAGTTCGTTACTGCAATATTTTACTTACAGGAAAAATCAACCAAACAAGTTAAATTATTCAATAGTTTTAAAACGGTGCACTGATAGTCTTTAAGGAAGATGAAGAATAATAAATTGATTTCATATTAATAATTATATGTTATTAAATAATAAAACAACGTAGGCTGCATCTATTTTTCTGAAATTAATGACAGGTAATCTCAAACAGTATTCAGTAGTAGTCTCAAAATAAGTACCGTAGGTACTATACCGGACGGTACCGTAGTTAGCGGTAGTGCCAGGAAAATATAAAATTATAAATGAAGTACAAAAGTAAATAGTAGTATGAATAGCAAAAGATTGTCTATATTAATATTTCAAGGAAACTTAAAGTAACTTCAACATTCCATTATTCGTCCTATAACGTTTTATTTATTTTCCTCTTTTGGTGAGAATTAACTTTGTCCCTAAACATTCTAGAGGGAGATAAATGAAACCAAACACAAATTATTCTCATAATAGAATAGATATACGCATATTTATATTTACCTGGCTGTACTTTCATTTCTTTACAAAGAAATTAATAACAGAAATCAATTTGCAACCTATCAAATTATAACTTTAAAAAAAGTATTCCTTCAAAACAAAACTTACGACGAAACGGAAACACAAAGACACACACTAAAACACACAGCGCAAGCCTTTTTCTTCTTTTTAATATTAAATGAAAGCTAACATTATATTTTGTTTAGATATTACATTTATATTGATACATATGATAACAGGAACGAAACTGTAAGTCATTAATACAGATTGTCTAATAATACGTTAGTCTAACTAATGGCTCATTTCATTGAAATGGATTTGTTCAGACTTATATTCTAGTAACAATTGTTTTCACGTTCAAATCGTATTTTTTATGTAATTATTATATTCTTACTAATATATTTATTCGATGCGTAGTTTACCATTGTAGTAATAAAATTCTAACAAAACGATCAACCTATATAATTTAGATTGTTTGATTTAATTTTTAATTGCAGTTCAGAATTTTAGCAAACTTTTTCGCAGCAACTAACAAACTAAAAATCGATTGAATTGTTTCAATCATTATGAGTATATCACGTGAATTGTGTGTCTTATAATTAAAAATAAACACCATCTATATATGTACATAATTCACTAGTTTGCAAGTAATAGGAGCAATCGCATATTTACGAGTTAATCAGACGCGCAACTGTTTCAGTAAATTACCGCACTGCCATGTAATATTCCTCTAGCTCTAGGAACAATACCCCTCTGTGATTATTCAGACATACATGCCCATAGCACTCGATATTTTGACGTCAATATCTACTATGATTCAGATTTATCTATAATATAATAAATATATATTTATTTAATTCTTTAGTGCACAGTATAAAAAAATTCACAAAAGGCGGGCTTAATGCGACAAACACATTCTCTACCAGCCAACCTTAGGGCTCATTAGTTCTTAGCTTTGGTAGGAGCTTTGGTATCTGTGCTAACAGTAAAGAAACAAATATATAAAAAAAACTCCTTCTCATATATGTTTTTGTCTACAGATTTACATGCTCCATCTATCAGTATTTTATGAAAAAAATATCCATAAGTAAAATCTATTAAAAAACACAAGCTTAGTATATGTTTAATTCTACAGGCAATCCTTTCGAGGCACTTTGAAAAACGTTGCAACTAATTGCTTCATCACCTTTCCATGGGCTTTGCGTGGTTTAAAACCAACCAATAGTTATAAAAACTTTATTATATATATTTTTATATCATTTATAGAGAATAGAATAATTATCTGTCCAATTAAAATAGTCAAGTGAGGTGTAGGAACTAAAATTATAGAAGTCAAGTAGATATAAACATGAAAATAAATACATTTCCGATTTCAATTTTTTACTTTCGAACGCGTCATATAAATTTCAAATTAATCTTTGGACTATTTGTTTAATAGTTAAGGCAATGCTTAGTAAAAGTAAGTATTTTTTCTTTAAATCTCATTACGTTGAAATGTCATCAAGCCACAAAAAATAAAGTTGTTACAAGTTTATTTATAACTGATTTCTTTGTACATGAATGCTTTAACAAGCCTCAAGTTCCGTCTTAATTTGGGTCATGTTTTCTTTCTATATGACCGCAAAATTATTTATAACCTCTTATTATTTTTTTTGATTTTCCTCAGGCAAATGTAAAAAAAATATATATAATTATAGTACTATAGGTACTAGTTTCCATGTTAAGTCTAACGCGGTGTCACAGCAGCGAAATTTAGTTTACGTAACAAATTTTAGTACCTACTTATACATCTAGTTTTGTAGTAGTACTTGTAGCTGACAGGAACAACTATAGCAGGAATGACAAGTTATAATAGGAAAACTCAACCGCCATCAATATCTATTGAGATTTTTAACATGTCGAGTTATCTGTTGATACTTTTTATTTTTTTTTTATTGTTGTGTCCAGTATTATATACATAACAACTTATAATGATGTTAAAACGAAAGTAACATTCATTGGGATTCAATTGCACGATATTATGTGAAAATCTTTTAATATGCTTTACTTAATGTATAACATTATACCTATTCATAACTTTTTTGCTATACAAATATTTATGTCTTATATAAAATGAAATAAGTACATTTACAAGGTTTATAAGCAATCCCCGTAAAAACTACTAACCGAATGAAATCTTGACCTAATGTAAACATTTCCTTGATACTGCTCGCAAATGTTATGTCAAAGGTATTGGCAAAAAGTTATAAAAATAATAATAAATAAAAACCAATTAAAAAGCTATGTGAAGATAATTTATTTTCAGATTAAATTTAGTATGTCATACGATCATCGGTGTCTTTGACCGTTATTTCAAAAATAGTTGGAGGTAGATAGACTGACTTACTGACAAACACCTCCATTGCAAAATTGCAAACAAAATTGCAAAATCAATCAAAACATCGGGAGATAGCTTTACATTTAAAATTTTAATTAAAATAATTCCATTTATATGCGAGCTTAATCCATAAAAAATGGATTAAACTCGCATATAAATAGAATGAACGCAAAAGTCTCTACTACTTAAGAATATCTTAGACTATAATTTCGTTAGTTAAATTATAACGAGCACTCGCGTATTTTTAAATAGATTTTCTCTTAATGGAAATGTTAATGAAACTTCCGAAGAATGCAGTATACTGTAATTAGACACCAACTCAACATTTTTTATAAAGCATTACGTACCTTTGCTCATTTTAATAATTAACATATATGAATAAAAAAACAAACAAATTAACTAATTAGCATTGTATATTTTAAGTACTTGTATTACCGTACATTTTTTTTATATTTGTCATACACTTTAAGTTAAAGAAAATTACAGTTCATATAAATTTATTGACGATAGAAATTGGACTAATATTAAAATATATTTTATTTTTTAAAATTCCTTCTTCTAAGCCAAACTAACAACTGCTTATTTGAGTTGATACACTAGAAATGCTCAATCTTAAAATTAACTTAGTAACAGATACTTTAATTAACATTTATGTCGACCTCTTTTTTTCTTATTTTCTTTTATTTTGACCAAATGAACCATTTTACTGCAAAAGATATCAATAAAAATCAAACTACCTACGCATCGCAGGTGAAAATAAAATATGGCGGAAAATAATTCATTAAACTGGTACTCGTGTGAGTGATCTTAAATGCTTTAATGGTCGTATTAATTTTATATTTAACACGTCTGTAATATAGTGTGTTTTTATCACGAAAGAGTTATATCATTTGTAATCTTTTAGTCTCTTTTGCCGTATTTTATGAAAAAATATATTTATCTACTGAGCAATTTGAATGTATGTGAATATTGAATAGAAATAAGATAAATAGGAATAAGTACATCTTAAGGTTAATGAAAATGTCTTAATGATAGAAATATTTTATAAATGTTGTATGTAAGAATAATATTGAAACGTTAATGATTAACAACACGAAAGATCAAATAGTATTTAGAACTCGAGTGTCGATGAAATATGAGTGGGATATTTATTTACCCTTAGCGATATTTTATTATTATAATAGAAATTAAGAAAATGTTAAGGACTTGACCATTGTGTTTATGAGCACAACTTAAAATATTAATAAAACAATTACATTAATTTAAATAAATATACCAATACTGGATACGAACCCGCTACCTCTGGTAAACTGTCACGTCGCTCTACTAATTGAGCTACTGTATCGTTCATAGAATCGATGAATAAGGCATTCTATACATTTTCGTCTTGGGAAGCTAGTGACATCTATAAGCCTTCTTTCAAAAATCTTCACCAATGTTAGTTAATAGTTTTTAAAGATTATTTATTAAGTTAGATATTATTTATCTGAAGTTTTGTTAAAAATAAAAATACATAAAAATAGAATCGTTTCACGGCGACGTGCCCTCCCTTAAAGGTCAGCCATTGAAAACTTGTGAATAGTCTAGCTTTCATCAGTCTCTGTAGCCGTCAGTGTCATTATTTACCGTCCGACTGAAAGCTTAAACCATCGGTGCTGTGAATGAGAAAATGTTATCTAAAATATGATCTAGATTAAGAAAGTTTGTAGACAAAACATAGTCTATGTAAATAAATATGTTTTCCATGTAAAGAACTATTTTTCAATGTAAAGAACTATTTTTCCTTAACAAAAAAAGAGTTTTTTTCCGACTGTCCGTCTATAATACATAATATTTCTTAATTTCACTTTAAAAATGATGAGTTATCATTAAAACAAAGTTACAAAACCATCACAATTAATACCCAGTACTATAATTAATTTATTATTTAAACATATAAATAATTTATTATTTAAACATCCGCGAAATTGCTTCACTAATATATAGATATATATGTTATATTTTTTTATTAGAATAAACATTTTCATGCATATAAATTACACTAACTTCTTATTCGTGATTAATCATAATTTTTAACAGCCCTGTTTTGAAGGATTTTGTTATTCCAAATGTTTTATAACATAAGTTGAATTATTATGGATTTGAAACCAAAGCAATACACGGTGATATTTATTACATACAATTGTTATTAGATTCAACTGTGTATATCTTATGTAGTTTATTATCTTTAATTGTTTACTTTATATATTTTCTCCGATTTGGGTCACATAGCTTATGAGATGCCCCTATAGGCATTTTGTGGATTTAAAGTCGAATGATGTGCTTTTATTTCTTTCTATTTGATATGATTTTGACCCTAAAAAATTTCAGAATTAAAAATTCAAAACTTGTCATTCTCAAAAAAAAACACCTTTAAATGTATATATAGGGCCTCTTAATATGTTAATAAATATCTGGAAATGTCTGTGCCTTCAGTGTTCAATGAGACATAAGACGACGTCGCGGTATCTGTTAGTTTCAATTCTAGAGACGTTCGGAAATTCACAGATTTAGAAGCACAATTTAGTACTAGTTATATATTCAACATAATATCTAGCTTTGAATTTAATTTCCTCTGCAATACTCTAGAATTCAATAAAACAAGATACGAATCCTTCTTGTTTAACCAAAAAAGGATTTCCAAGGAAGCAATTTGTCTCCGGAATAACCCGGAAATTAGTTATCTCACTTACTAAATTACATCGTTTATCAGAAGTATTATGATGTAATAAAATATTTCTTAAATATATGAAGTATATCAAAATGAAGTTTAATTTGATTTTATTTTTGAATATCTATTTATATATATAACATTCCATAATAAAGAGAACTTTTTGGCTAATCTAATCTTTAACATAATTTATATCCTTATAGAACCAGTTCCTTAAATGGAGTATAAATATAGTTTTTATTGTTACATTGTGCATTCGTTTGTTAATCAGTACTGTTATATTTAAATATGTTTTATTTAATTGCTTGTTAATAATTAGATATTTTAACGAATAACCAAACTCTGACGAAAGTTATTCCTGTAATAACCCCTTCCAAAGACTAGACAACGAACAATTGTGAATTCTTCCATGAAACAGAACCAGATGAGACTATTCTCACGTTTTTAAATTCTTTTACCTTTTTTTTGCGATGAGAAAAGCAGAGTTACACAAAAATAGTATTATTGATTTAGTTTTAAAGATTTTAGTTTTTGAAGAGCTATATATACTATATGTATACTATATATTTTAGCTCTAATAAAGATTTCAAGTCAGTTTATTTGGATGGATGCCATTACTCTGGGTCAAATTTTATTTATCCTTTATTGCGTTTTCTATTATGTTCTTTTTGGTTTGAATAAATTTTATAAATTTATTTTTTATTTCTTAATACATTTACGGAAGCTAAAAATGAAATCATACAAAGAACTTCTTAGGTGTCTTTTGATCAGTTCGTTATAATATCTCAAGATATTTTCGGCCTGAAAACTGCAATTAAAAAAGTTAACGCTGAGATACAAACATAAAAGAAAATAGAAAAAGCAGCCTGGTAAAAAGGTTTTGAGGCTTCTTTGTATATTATGAGTTGCAGATGTCAAAAATATCAAATCAATTGTTTTAAAATGTATTGGTCAATTTGTTTTAGATGAAAATATTTAGTTTATTATAGATGGCGTCTTTTAGTAAAAATTACATATTTTAATTTTTAATATTTTTCAAGTTTTCTATTTCCACCACGGTTTATCATATTGAATATAAATCTTAGTCAATGATTGTTCATGACGTATTATGCCAAAGACTTATCACTGACCAGAATTAATTTCCATAGTAATTATTGCCTTGGGATCTGGTAAATTTACCCTCAGTTTAAACTTCATAATCTCTATATATATTACAATTAAACATAATATATTTATAACATAAACTATATAAAATTGATCATTCATTACAATAAAACGTAAATACGCTGAATGATATTCGAAAGATATGAAAAGATTAAAAGATCGGTCCTTTTGAGTAATGATTTACTTGCAAATATTTATATATTTCGTATACTGCGGTCGTTCGAATAATTTGAACTTTTGACGCATACATTAAAATTTCAGAGTCCAGTCTTGAAATTGTAATATTTTAATGATCTGTGTTAAATACGAAGTGACTTATATACTGAAATTGTCAATGGCGGTTTGTTCGTAAAATATGACGATGATTGAGACCATGTGGCGTCAATCACCTTCAATTACCAACACGTGTCTCTAATTAAGGTAAATGAGTTAACAGTGACTTTGTCATCAATACGTTTGCTCATTAAAGGCCTCATTATGTATTCACTTATTCTATTTTGTCGTCATCATATTTGTAAAATGATCTTAGTATATAAGTTATTACCAGGACCGCTTACTATTTATGTAGACTGATATATCAAAATATGTAAAACATATGTTTATTTTATATATAAATTTAATGAAAGCAAAGTCACAATGTAGTTACGTAAAATATTTCCAAATAACGTATGCTCTTGGCGCAGATGTCAGTTGCAAACAGGTTATACCCTATTATATAAGAAGACATTCTGTTTCACAAGACTTCATTGAAATTCCGTATACTTCTTATTTATTTAAATAAGTATAAATGCACTATAACTTCGCTTTTCTTTTTTAAAATTTAAATAAAATAACATGGTCTATGCTTTTTTATAAAGCGGCAAAATGCGGCAAACATCTGAACGGTAACAATCAAACAAGCAAAAAAAAAGGGGTACAGCTGATTGTTTTTGGAGTGCATCTTACCTTACACCTTACTCACCTTAGATTGCACTGTATTTTTGGTCACCGATATTCTTTAAAAGTTAAATTCAGAAGCCGTGAACTTCTTGTCATTGGAAATCTTTGGTTTTGGGTTTTTTTTATTATTTCATTTCTATACTTCTATATTTAATTGTCGCTGAATAAAACTAGACGTTCAAATAAGTTCCACTGTGTTCATTTTAAATTATCGTGTGATATTCACTGTATAGGAAAATAAAGCTAGCCCAACTTTTTAGTATGAAAATTGTATTATAATATAATGTTTCGTGAAAGTGCAAGACAGAACATTATGTCACATAAAAGATAACAGGTTTCTTTGGTTTTGTAATTTCAAAAAATATTGAGGTACTATGATACTTAACAATGCTATTTATTATTTATATTTAAAATGTTTAACTTTTTCCTTACTAAATAAAAACACATCACCAGTATACCACTGGATAGTGTGGTATAGGGTGATGTATTTTTATTTAGTATATTTTTATTTGCTTAATTTTTACCTAGGTAAATAATAAAACATCACCACTAACTATACCACACTATGTAATATAGTAGAGAACTTAACGTAAGAAATTAATAATCTCTTCCATCCTAAAGTTTGTAATATGACGTACCCACATATTGTATACGAGTATATCAGACATGTCACCGCAATAACCGCTTGTTAGCAATCACGTCTCTTCCTTGTTGATTAATATTCACTTAACAGTATATGTAAATTGAAAGTTTAAGCCTTATCTATTTTTAAATGAGATACCAAACATTTTTATTTATTATAACAGGATTTATTATAATTGATAAAGTTTACGTAATTTGTTTTTAGAGTTTATCATTTATATACCATTACGTAAAACTTGTTTTTCAGATTCGTGGTAATTGTGTTTTCTTATTTCTTAACTGATTGTTTATATGTTTGTTAATATTAAATTATTTGTATTCTAAATAAATTTCAAAGATGAATTTCGTATATATTTACGAAATTGAATTCTCTATTTTTCTTTTTTTTAAATCTTTTCTTAATTTCTCAGTTGTTTAAAATGTCGTTTTATTTATTTAATTTTATAATGTTAAATGTCACTTTCGTATTAATATAGGTTACGCTGTAGCACGGCTGCTACTGAAAGCCAGCGTTGGAGTTATATACTCCGGCAAAAGCTGAATGGTTTATCGTTTTGGGTATTGCTGGGAAACAAGTATTTGTCCTATATAATTTTATTTTATTTCGGTACTTATTGTTTTTTATGTATGTGACTTAAAAATAAAGTTTTTTGATTTGATAGTTTTTTTTTTCATACAAATGAAATTTAAAAAATCACGACCCTTAGGAAACCGTCCCGTCATGTTATTAATTGAGCTACCATGTCGCTATCCACTTTTATGAACCTAGCAATAAATATGTAATATATAAAAACCTTTATCAGAAGGAACTTTAATACATTATAATCATAAATAGTTTAATTTAATTGTAGCTTTCAGGTTTAATACAACCAATTCAGAATTCTAGATTACTTCTAAGATATCCTGACTTAATCTCTTCAATTCCAATTATTGCGGAACTGCTGATACCAGTGTTTTCAAACAAGCTGAAAACTAACACACAAACGAAAACCATTTTGCAGAAACAAAAGTTTTCGTCGCACGTATTTGATGGTATTACTAAGTTTGTTTTGTTTCTTATTTCGCAATTTTACACACAGACACAATTCTAACAGTTCTAACAGTATATTTTAGTTTTTTTCGTACTTTAGTACTGAAAACATATTATTCAAAATCCACGTTCCTTCTAGATATTAATTAATGACTACTAATTTTGGAACACTGGGAGTTTTTTGGGAAAAACTATGAACTAACTCGTAAATAATGTTATGTTTACATATTTACATATTCAATACGTTTATATGTTTAAAAATAGTCTGAATATTAAATTATGAAATTTTATTTAATGAATATTATAATTTTATTTACGATATCCTTGTGAATATTATAATTTCGTATTAAAATTGTATTTTAAATATTTATTATTCTTAATCAAGGTGTGTTATAAATAAATTCTAAATATCTTCATAAAAAAATCTCTTGAATATAAACAAATAATAAATATTCCGTAGCTCCTAATTAATCAATGGTTTTATATCTTGAACACTTAAAATGATAACAATCAAACATTATTTTGAATTGTTTATTTTCATCTCTACCGTATTACGTCAAGGTACAATGATAATAAAAATAAGCTTTTGAACAATGATTATTATTTGCCCTACTTATAATTCCATATGGTAATTAAATATTAAGTCATTTGTGTTCTCGAAATGAAAAGTATATAAGATATTCGTATTCCACATTTTTAATGTAATGAATCGCGTACATTCGAAATTCAATTTTTTTTTCATTAATTTTCAAAACTTATAAAATGTCTAAAATAAAACATTAAGATGAAATTGAAGATGTGGTTCTTAAGTTGTACAGTTTGTGTATACCCTCAAAGCAAACAATAAATGAAATATACAAAGATTACGTCTTAAACAGATAACTGTTTAGATTTAGGGTTGTCTTTAGAATAGACAAAACGTAATGATTAAAATATAAAACTAGTTAGTACTAATATTAATAACATTATTGAATAATTTACATCACATCACCTTCCCCCCACCGCCGCCGCCACCTTCGCGTCGGGCCCAGAGAGCTGCGGCACGCAGTTCACGCCGCGAGTCTAACACACTTAGAGCTCATGAATAAGAACCATGAATGAGTTCAAGACTAGTCGGGAACATTCTGCGTGAATACAGCCGTGTAAATATAAATATAATAATTTACACCCTTGACTTCTCTATAATCGAAGGTGTATATTATTATATATACAAAGATATCCTAAAATAAATAATGCTTATTCTTAGATAATTAAATTAGATTAGATAAAAAGATTAAGTTGGATAGCTTATAAAACAGACGAATTATAGTAAAACTATTTTTTTATATTCTAAAAACCAATTGTTTTATAATAGCTATAAATATGCTTAGCCATATTAAGCTAACTTGCTTCTAAAATAAGCCCTTATCGGATGATTGAAAATTATTATACAATTGAAGTTCTAAAATATTTTTAACAGTTGAAAATTCAGGTCCAATTCAAAACGGCACCTCTTTTAGCTTTGCGTTGTTTTCTTAAGTTGGAAAGCAATGGGATTTCATTTAAAGAAACTATTTAATTAAAACTGTTATTTACGTTTACAAAAAATTGCAGCAGAATATTTAGGTTACTAAAAAGGCAAGTAGCCTGTCTTCAAGTAATTATTCAAAATTGATACCAAAACCATTGTTATTACAGGCAAAAGTTGTAAGAGACTCAAAACGTATATATTTATTAAAAATAAATATACACATATATTAACTTCCTAATTGTATTATCCTTAGAAAATTGAACTTTATTTATTCAGCGTTAAGTTTCCATCTTGCCGGTAATATTTACTGCCCTATTTCTCTATTGAGTGATTCTTTCCTACATTATAATGTAAGCTTTCGAATTAAAATAGCATGTAGGCATTTGAATATAAAGTCATAAAATAGCGCGCTATAGTAATGTAAAAATATTAATCACCAATTTACATTTACATTTTATTGCATTTTGATATTTAAAGCACAGGCTTTAAATGTCACGAATGTGCCTTTTACGGTACAGTATTTAAAATTCACGAATATATTAATGATTTCCGAAGATTTTAATTACGACAATATTAAAAACCAAATTATCGTGGCTTTGATTGTATCTTATAATAAGATTTTACCATTATGCTATAGTGGCCCCATATTTACTCTCACAAAGATATTAGAAAATAGATCAGTCTTCCGTAGAAAGCTGCAAAGTTGTATAATTATTTTAAGGTTATATTATAAAAAAATATATACTTTGATTAGGTTGTTTTGATTGGTTTCGATAACTTTGTAACTTAAGATAATAAGACTTTGTTTTGGATCATAAAATAAAATTATATGTTTTCCACTTTTAGCCAATTCTATTAAATATTTTAATGGTATTCTATTCTTAAATTTAACACAGTATATATAAGTATTTTAATAACGGGCAGCAAAGTCACATCATCATTAGTATGAGTTTTTGAATGAAATAAGGTCTGTCATCATGAGACTACACTTTATTTATTTTATTGTATGAAAGAAAGAGAAGTAAAATGCAATTAAATAGTTATATCAGAATTTATTTGTACTATTAGAACTTCCCGAAAATTTATCTTTTTGGAAAAAAAATATTTATATGATGATAGGATTGAAGTACCCCATTCAACTTTAGCTCTTGGCTTCAAAACCAGCGCGGTGTCCATTTACTGGCATTCAGTAAATGACTCCCATTTAACAAAACACTTTTTACTTTTAATAAAATATGAGGCCTTATGTTAAATGTGTATTCATTCAGTTCAGCCAGTCAATTTAATTGCAAAACCCAATTTACAAGCATGAAGTTTGTTTTTTGTTGTGATAAAAATGACATTATGTAAGTAATTAATATCCAAAATAAGAATAAGTAAGCCATTGCTAATGTTATCACTACCAATTACTTTTGAATACTTTACTAGAATGAGTCTTAATAATTTCATGAAAGCGGAAAATATATAGCGACAGAAATACGGATAAAAGTGTTAAAAAGCTTATTTTTTAGCAGAGCAGTCACTATAATTAGGTATATACCTTTATCTAATAAAATGTATCTTATCGAATAAAACATACTCGTTACGAATTGTTGAAAGGTAAATATTTTTCTACAATAATGTATACAATATTTTTCTATTCTGGATGTAAAAATTGCTTTTAAGATATTTCTCTCCCTAATGATGTCATAACATTCAGAATTCCTATCTTCAATATGATATTTATTTACATAGTATTTGGAAGAAATATCTACCGATATGCAAATTTAAGGTTATTGCGAATACTTTTTGAAATCGTTTACTAAATCTTATAACAAACGTTTTTATTTTATAACCTAATAGATTAAATAGTCGAAGCTTAAAGAAGTATAAAGTTGCACACAGTATTAATAACATTAAAACAAAAATAGAATAAAAATGGTAAATTGTTTAAGAGAAAAAAAGCGACAAGTCTAATCTACAAAAGTCGTCTTCTTGCTATGAACATCCATTTCACGTTCTCCCGCCAGACTTGAAGACAGGCTACTTGCCTCTTTAGTAACCTAAATATTCTGCTGCTATTTTTTTGTAAACGTAAATAACAGTTTTAATTAAATAGTTTCTTTAAATGAAATCCCATTGCTTTCCAACTTAAGAAAACAACGCAAAGCTAAAAGAGGTGCCGTTTTGAATTGGACCTGAATTTTCAACTGTTAAAAATATTTTAGAACTTCAATTGTATAATAATTTTCAATCATCCGATAAGGGTTTATTTTAGAAGCAAGTTAGCTTAATATGGCTAAACATATTTATAGCTATTATAAAACAATTGGTTTTTAGAATATAAAAAAATAGTTTTACTATAATTCGTCTGTTTTATAAGCTATCCAACTTAATCTTTTTATCTAATCTAATTTAATTATCTAAGAATAAGCATTATTTATTTTAGGATATCTTTGTGTATATAATAATATACACCTTCGATTATAGAGAAGTCAAGGGTGTAAATTATTATATATACAAAGATATCCTAAAATAAATAATGCTTATTCTTAGATAATTAAATTAGATTAGATAAAAAGATTAAGTTGGATAGCTTATAAAACAGACGAATTATAGTAAAACTATTTTTTTATATTCTAAAAACCAATTGTTTTATAATAGCTATAAATATGTTTAGCCATATTAAGCTAACTTGCTTCTAAAATAAACCCTTATCGGATGATTGAAAATTATTATACAATTGAAGTTCTAAAATATTTTTAACAGTTGAAAATTCAGGTCCAATTCAAAACGGCACCTCTTTTAGCTTTGCGTTGTTTTCTTAAGTTGGAAAGCAATGGGATTTCATTTAAAGAAACTATTTAATTAAAAATGTTATTTACGTTTACAAAAAAATAGCAGCAGAATATTTAGGTTACTAAAGAGGCAAGTAGCCTGTCTTCAAGTCTGGCGGGAGAACGTGAAATGGATGTTCATAGCAAAAAGACGACTTTTGTAGATTAGACTTGTCGCTTTTTTTCTCTTAAACAATTTACCATTTTTATTTTATTTTTGTTTAAATGTTATTAATACTGTGTGCAACTTTATACTTATTTAAGCTTCGACTATTTAATCTATTAGGTTATAAAATAAAAACGTTTATTATAAGATTTAGTAAACGATTTCAAAAAGTATTCGCAATAACCTTAAATTTGCATATTGGTAGATAGTTCTTCCAAATACTATGTAAATAAATATCATATTGAAGATAGGAATTCCGAATGTTATGACATCATTAGGGAGAGAAATATCTTAAAAGCAATTTCTACATCCAGAGTAGAAAAATATTGTATACATTATTGTAGAAAAATATTTACCTTTCAACAATTCGTAACAAGTATGTTTTATTCGATAAGATACATTTTGATAGATAAAGGTATATACCTAATTATAGTGACTGCTCTGCTAAAAAATAAGCTTATTAACACTTTTATCCGTATTTCTGTCGCTATATATTTTCCGCTTTCATGAAATTATTAAGACTCATTCTAGTAAAGTATTCAAAAGTAATCGGTAGTGATAACATTAGCAATGGCTTACTTATTCTTATTTTGGATATTAATTACTTACATAATGTCGTTTTTAACACAACAAAAAACAATCTTCATGCTTGTAGATTGGGTTTTGCGATTAAATTGATTTGCTGAATGAATATACAATTAATATAAGGCCTCACATTTTATTAAAAGTAAAAAGTGTTTTGTTAAATGGGAGCCATTTACTGAATGCCAGTAAATGGACACCGCGCTGGTTTTGAAGCCAAGAGCTAAAGTTGAATGGGGTACTTCAATCCTATCATCATATAAAAATTTTTTTTTTCCAAAAAGATACATTTTCGGGGCGTTCTAATAGTACAAATAAATTCTGATATAACTATTTAATTGCATTTCACTTCTCCCTCTTGTATACAATAAAATAAATAAAGTGTAGTCTCATGATGGCAGTTCACCTTATTTCATTCAAAAACTCATACCAATGATGATGTGACTTTGCTGCGCGTTATTAAAATACTTATATATACTGTGTTAAATTTAAAAATAGAACACCATTAAAATATTTAATAAAATTCGCTAAAAGTGGAAATCATATAATTTTATTTTATGATCCAAAACAAAGTCTTATTATCTTAAGTTACAAAGTTATCGAAACCAATTAAAACAACCTAATCAAAGTATATATTTTTTTATAATGTAACCCTTAAATAATTATACAACTTTGCAGCTTTCTGCGGAAGACTGATCTATTTTCTAATATCTTTGTGAGAGTAAATATGGGGCCACTATAGTATAATGGTAAAATCTTATTATAAGATCCAATCAAAGCCACGATAATTTGGTTTTTAATATTGTCGTAATTAAAATCTTCGGAAATCATTAATATATTCGTGAATTTTAAATACTGCACCGTAAAAGGCACATTCGTGACATTTAAAGCCTGTGCTTTAAATATCAAAATGCAATAAAATGTAAATGTAAATTGGTGATTAATATTTTTACATTACTATAGCGCGCTATTTTATGACTTTATATTCAAATGCCTACATGCTATTTTAATTCGAAAGCTTACATTATAATGTAGGAAAGAATTACTCAATAGAGAAATAGGGCAGTAAATATTACCGGCAAGATGGAAACTTAACGCTGAATAAATAAAGTTCAATTTTCTAAGGATAATACAATTAGGAAGTTAATATATGTGTATATTTATTTTTAATATATATACGTTTTGAGTCTCTTACAACTTTTTCCTGTAATAACAATGGTTTTGGTATCAATTTTGAATAATTACATTAAAAAATCATTTTGTAAACGCAGGTGAAAGACGATTAAAAATTATTTGAAAAGACGATTTGGTTACATTTTTGTTCAAGTACAATTCAATAAACTTTCAAAGTTAAAGCAAATAAATTAAATCTATGAAAAATATTCGAATATGGAATACGGAAAGCATACTCCATATTTTTGAATTCTTTAAAGTGTAATACAAATATTTGATGTATATATACGAATAATTATATAAGTAATAAACATAGCGTTCTAACGAGAGCTATACGGTAAACTCTTTTTTTTCATAAAGGAGATGGCCTAGCAAATAACTTGGATATTGTCAAAGCTTTTAACCGTGTTTGGCATAAGGCACTTCTCTTGACGCTTCCTTTCTATGGACTTCCTTTAATATAACAAAAACCTAAAAATAACAACTGATACTGAAGTCTAAAACTTTTGGCGGTTGGAAGAGTTTTACAAAGTTCAAGGAATTTAATTAAAACGGAACTTAATTTTACATTGATCAACGACAACAATTATTCTTTTCACTTATATACCTAAATACCCACTTTCGTATTTCGTGTCCGCTACCCAAAGGTTGCCTGGAAGAGATTGCTCTTTAGCAATAAGGCCGCCTTTTGTACTAGCCTTTCTTTTATTTGTTATTGTTTTTATATATTTTTTTTGTTTGTAATGGTACAATAAAGCATATCGTATATTATCGTATCCTATTAATCCTATTTTCAAGACTTCGCTCATATTATAAAATGATAAGAAATTTTTATTTCTTATTGCTTGCTTGATTTCATCATTGCATTTAAATGTATTAATTGCTTAATTATTCATACTATTGTGTAAAATTTAAGTTTAAAATCAATAAGAATTGATAAAACCATTTTGACTTTAATATCGATGTTTACATACATACCTTGTCAGTGGCGCCATGTTAACTAATTATATAGAGAATAATGTTTGTTTTATTAAAATAACTGTATTTTTTGTTTAATTTAATATTTGTTATGTCAAATTTATTTATTTATTTATATATTTATTTAACAGAAGTTGGATCTTTTATATATTAAAATGGAAGTGACAGCTGTTACAACCCTTTAATTTATTTCATTTAAGGGCTGTATTTTAATTGTATAAAAAAGTTGAGTTTTGTATTTCAATCAAATAATAAACGAAGAAATGTAAGAGTGTAATTTAATTATAAAGATAGACTCTCAACTTGAAAACACAGGCGTATCGCTGACGTTCCCCTTCGAAACTCTGTAACCCTTCAAAATTCTGTTTGTCAATTATTTATCAACAAAACAAATTGGATTTTCATAGCCAAGGGCAATTGAATGAATAAAAACTTAGCCCATGGCGTAAGTCATAAATGTCAAGAAGAACGAATGTATGCTCATGAATAAATGAATGACTACTGAAAGTGTACAAATACATTCATACAATAAGTTTTACGATAAAAACATTTTAATTTTTTGCTTTTATCTTATTAATTTTTGTAATTTTTCGAATTATACATACAATACAATGAATACACAAAAGAACACCAAACACACCAATCATTCTACATTTATTAAAATTCAAATAAGCTTATTTTAATTTTAGTACTTACAAGCTTTCATAAGCTTATTTATTACATATTTTTGAATATATATTATATTTTTGAGTATATGTATACTGTATAGCATAATGTAAACTTTTTAAAGCTTATAATGTGTATATATTTGTAGATATTTTCAAACATTAACAGGTTCTGGCATCTTTACATTTATTGTTCATCTATACTGCAAAGCTTCTAATATTGGTTAGGATTTTTGAAAAAAGTCTAATAGATATAACGACCGTATATGTATGGAATGTTTAATTCACCGAGTCTGGCAGAGATACGGTGGTTCAGTTGGTAGAGCGACATGATCGTTTTCCAGAGGTCGCGGTTTTAAATCCCTGTCCGAATCGCTTTATTTTTCATTGTATATTTATGAAAAGTTAGAAAGTTATTTGATATTTCTGTAATGTAAGGAATCTGAAGAAAAAAGGTATTAGAGCTTAATACTTAATAATTAAAGGAACGAGTTTTGATTGGGCCTAAGCTGTAAAAAGGCCGTTCATTTGAAAAAAGGTTCACGGATCAGTCACCTAATTGGTAGAAAGTATGCCCGTTCGTTTTAATTTCTGAAATTCTATATTTATGTCTTTCTGAAACATAAAATACTGATGTGATTTATTATTATTTTTTTCATTATTTCTACTACTGAATCCTCAATTCATAAGCTAAATAACCAAATTGTCTTTATTCTTTTCGTGTTGTAACATGGCAGCTTTATTTATCAAATGAATTTGAAGCAAGTAATTAACTCTGGATCTTATTTCACCCGTTGAACGTTAAAGGCAATGAAAGTTAATTTTAGTTACACAAAGGTTTCTTGTAGAAAATATTCATTTTATATTATATTGTGTCTACACTACACTTTTAAGTGTAAAATTACTTTAATCTAGAATAATGCTTTGCAGCAAGCTTTTTCAAGACAATATGACAAGACATTCAAATTCAAAAAGTCAGATAAAACAATTGACATTCAAAAAGTCAGATAAAAATCAAAATTTAAAATGTATATCCAGTTAAACGTGAGTTTAATTTACTGAAAATAGTGTTATTTAAGTATCTTACACAATTTTTCAAAATTTCCGACAGCTTTACATGTTACACAAAGTATAAAGTCGATAACTGTTACTTTGTATGATTATGTTGATATATTTTCAACGTTTGACAGGGAAATTCTTTTGTGATATATTTTATGAACTCTCCATTTTATAAGATAATAAATAGGTTTCATACCGAAATACACTCGGAGACTAAAAACCAAAAAAACCTCTTATTTCTCCAGCCATCTTTATACTATTATAAGATTTATTTATATTGGAATAAAACAGAATGCTGGAAGCTAAAAATGTACTCGTACAATGTAAGCTGACAGTATATCTGATCATAGTTATATATTTATGTTTGAGGTAACTTCAGAACAATTCAATTTTAGAACTCTACATAAATTATTCATCATATTTTACGGCTTCAGTGAATAGCTTTTAAGAAGGTTTTATTTTTCGCAATAAACTAAATTGTCAGACAACGTAGCTTAAGGTAGCTGGTAACTAATACTAAACCATAAACATTTCATGAAATTAACAGACTGAGAATTAAATAGTTATTAAAATAAAGGTTTTTTCTTTTTATATTAAAAAAGCAATGCATAAAAAACGTCCCAGCTAACACGGTTTCAACTCGTTTTAACAGCTCTTGCGCGAAATTTATACAAAGGCAGCAAACAGTAACGTGGAATGCCCGACTCCACTATATAAAAACAAAAAACTCACGTGAACACAGCTCTGATGACAACAGTGTTTGTTCTAACATCACTCTAGTGACGCATAGAGATTATTTGTTTTTTTTTTTAATCTCAAATTTATACTATAAACTATTAGATATAACTCTACTATTTATAAATGTAAGAAAATGTAAATTTTTGAAAGTTTTAGAACAGAAATAGAATGCGTCTATTAAAACAAATAGAATAAATATAGCTAATAAAAGCTTACAGTATATTGTAGAAAAAGTATTATTAGTAACTTTGCCTTAATAAACATAATTTTAAGAAAATCTGTAATATACATTACATTAAATAATTCAAATAATTGGTCACATAAGTAAAAATAATTTTTATGATTATTTTAATTGAATCACTTATTTGTTTAGTTTGTTTTATTTAAACCCAAAAACAAAGCGTTGCAATAACGAAAAGTAAATAGCATCTGTATTTGAAATTCTCACAAAAAACGGCTTGAGTAAATACGAGTTAGTGCGATCTAAGGAGATTTACTTCACGAAACTATCTGTAATCAACTTTTCTCGCCTTTTAAAAAAGTCCAATTCGTTTTTTTTATAAGTATGTTTTTATATGTATTATGGAGATTTTGCAAAAAAAAAAGCAAAGACTATTGTGGTCCAACCAGCAATGAATTAGAACATTAAATTATGTAAATAATACAAGAAGTATTCAGATCTTTTATGAAATCTAAAACTGAATATATTCTTAGATCTTGTGGTTAGATAGGCTGTATACGTAACGTGTTTGCTACTACTGCGGACGCTACTGCGGCTACTACTGCGACTACTACTGCGGCTTTGCTCTGGCATCATGATAATTATTTCAAGTGATTTGCATCAACTCATTCTAATCTTGCATCAGCGCATTAAAATAATATATAAAGCATTTCAATGTATTTATGTTGTGTTTAATAAATTAGTTATATGCTTGCGCTTGTATTCAATGCGCGCATTTTATTATCTTCGAAGCAAAATGGATTACATTGTGAGGTGTTTTGTTTTATGCTTGTTAAATTTTAATTTAAATATAAAAGTACCACAATAATTATTCTCTCTACCAACATAATTATTTTCTATGAGTTGAGAAGCGTCAATACATTTTAAAAGACACTCTGGCCTGCCTTTGTCTAACGCTTCTAAAAACTCAGAGTAAGCTTGTAGAGTATTTTTTTTGTATTAGAAATTCCAAAATTAAGCAAATTATCTGGCTGAAAAATAAGATAAAACGTTTCTCATAAGAGATTGATATTTGATAGCTATTCTGGGAAATTAATATAATCTTATAAAAAAAAAAGAAGCAGTCCTAAAAAGAAATCTTTTAACAAAAAAAATCTTCTTAAGAAAATTGGTAGCTCCAAACATTCCAATTACATAGCATTTATGGAAAATGAGTGACCCATTTTATACGGAGATATTTAGCTTGAATATTAGCTTGAATTTTATGGTTACAAAGCCAGCAAATCACATTATAATCAATGTGACATTTTATGATGTGAATTTTCTAAAAATTTTCCGCAGTTTTGGGGGGGAAGTCTTCACCAGCAACCTCCAAGGAATGCATAATTTTGATTTTCATTTCAATTTTTTATTGCAACAAAATAAATATGTTGTATAATTTTCACTCTATAAAAATGTCAACCATTTTAGTATATTGAAAATATTAAATGTCATTATGAATAATCCTTTGTGTATAAAGAATATAGGTTAGATATTATTCGAACATGAATTCTCTCTTATTATATAATATATTCTTTATCCCAAGAAATAGTGTCAAGCGTAATAGTGGCACTTTTCCAAATAAAACGAACGAAGACTCTCATTTGCGTTTTTTACAAAAATAGCTTGCATCTTACAGAAACATGGTCGTAATTGAAATAACAAAAAAAAAATGTTGAAACTGTACACACTTTTTGTTTTTTTAAGTTACCAATAAATTATTAAAATAGAAAATTGCAAATAAAAAACATTCTATTGACTAGTGGAAAGTTAACTAATTTTAAATCTTTGCTTGCAGAAGTCAACGTATAAATAAAAATAGTTGAAAACACATCGTATTTATGAAACGACCGAATCTAGTCACCTGGTTGATTAGATGATCAAGCAAAAAAAAAATGGAGAGGAAGTCCATAACTATACTCTTATAACTTATTCATGAATTTACTAATATTGGTTTTTACAATATTGGGCCATACACAGTTGACGTGTAAGAGAACAACATTAATCCAAGTGGTGATAAATCTATGTGTATATCAATGTTGGGTTCGCAGTGATGGTGACGGGGTAAATAACTTTGTTTAAACATTAATTAATCTTGAAAACATTGTATTAATATTAATTAAGCTACAAAATATATTGTGTTCCGTGATGAGGAGTATAGTGCTTTTGTATCTTTTAAACACTACGCCTCGCACCCGAGAGGGGGAGCGTTGGAGGGTTGGTCTGCAGCAAAGTGTTTGGGATACGTGATAGTAATATGAAAATGTTTGGATAAAAATATAAAAAATATTTTTTATAAATATCTGATAGTGGCGGTCAGGTGAGATTTCAAAGTTTGCGCTTCCACAGATATGTAAACCGTAACAATATCGGAAAAAAAATATTTGTACAATACATTTTAATACGTTAAACAATTAAAAAAATGTCAACTTATCAGGTGAGATGACGGCAGAAACTCCGTAAGCAATAAAAAACAGTGAGTATGCGAAAGGATGAACACGAACGGTAAACTACAACTAGTTACTAGGGCCCTGGTATCACCTCTAGTGGTGTTCTTTGTTGCGGTTAAAGGTAATTAATAAATAATATGGCTATTAAACTGAACCTGGGCGAAGAAAACTTGAGAAAAAGGGATATTATCGGTATGTAATTTCACAACCAATATGTAATTTCAAAATAATTTATTATTGATTTTATTCAGCTAGTCGTATTTGACTTTCGTCGCCAAAAACAATCTATTAGTTTACTTGTTAAATTTAATAAGTACGCCTTGTTTCCTCATCTTATATTTCTAAATAAATTTAAAACATCACCAACAGAAGTGAATCTATATAAAAAGTCTAATTTAAGCGACTTTAGAATTGCTGCTTCAAGTTATAAATAAAGCTTGGTGCAAGTCAACGCTAAATTTAGTTTGTAAGAACAACGTTAGTTACGGTTTTCCTACATTTATGTTTTCTGGAATTCTTCTTGTTGTATTATTTTGAGGTTAGGAAGGTTTGAACATTGTCTTTGTCTTCAGACAAATAATCGTAAAAATAATGTCTCATTAAGAAAATTAATTATAAAATTTAATGTAAAATTTACATAGTTTTTTATTAAACATAGTAATTACAATATTTTTTATTGGACATAGTAGCATTCCGGCATTTCAAATATGCATAACTCAAACCAATTATCACTAGCTGTGATAACGAGATTATTTCATTTACTAGCGCATTTAATGCTCTTGGAAAGTTCCTATTAAATTATAATTTTGTTCATTACTAGTTTATACATTTAGTCGTTCATATAAACACATGAAACGTAGATAAATGTTGCGTGTGTTTCACATTTTACGCTTTTTCGAAAAAAAAAAGTCATTTAAAAAAAAATAACAAGCATAACCCACTCTAAAGGTAAAGTCCTTCGGTAGCATGTGAAGTCCATTCCATCCCGACAAAACTTATTTGGAATTTGATAAGTTTCTTTGCTGATTATGGTTATGAGTATTACCGATCATAGAATACTTTATACGTTACAATCACTATGTTTTACGTCATTGTTTAGATTCCAACCTACGTTCGTCATATAATTATAAAACAGAGTGACCAGGGCCAGATAAACCGAAGGCAAGCGTTTTTACAACCACGAAAATCGGTCGTTTAAAATATTAAACTATTAATATAAAACTAATAAGTTCATCTTGTTTAACATTAAAATTTTCGAAGCCGATAATGGCCATTAAATTTAATATATTTATTTGAAATATTTAGTTATGTGAAAAAATACCTTATTGCAAAAGGTAGAACAACTTCCAAGAGAACGACAATTGGAATAGGGCTGAAAAGAACTCCTGACTCTGCACTAAATTACTTCTTCAAAGTTACTTCTGCAATTACTTTCAAAGTGCAAACTGTGAATGTATTGCCGTAAACAAAGGCATCAAGTTTCATCAGCATTAAATATGTTTCTGTTATAGCCTTCATTGTCTGAACACTGGTGTTATTTTTTTTACAAAATTTGCTAGCCAGGATTCGCTGGCTGTTAAAAAGATTTTAATTGATAGAAAAAGGTTGGGGTTTCGTACTACTTTATTCGGACTTTTGTTGTTCTATTCTTCGCTAGAGTTAACACAAGATAAGTGAAAGTAAGAAAAAATAAATAACATTGAATTGACAACTTCTATCCTATATAATATCACTCCAGTACTAACGAGGTGATATGAGTGCGAGGTCACGTGTCAATGCGTAGCGTATGATTTAGTAATTGGCAGATGTCGGACTCAGTTAATCCTGCAATGAATCCTTTTATTTGCAAATAATTTTTTCAGCAATTCAATTAAAAAGGTCTTTGAAATAAAAGATATTTTTATAATGATGCGGCGTGATAGCGGGGTGCTAGCGGGCACCCCGCTAGCACCCCGCTATCACGCCGCAAGCACTCCTCAGACACCCTGAAAGCATCCCGCATACAACCCGCATACACCACGCATATACGCCATACAAACCCCGCATACTCTTCGCAAACACGCCGCACACAGACTGCACACGCACTGTATACACGTCGCACATAGCCCGCACACACCCCGCATATGTGCAGTACACACGCCGGACGCGCCCAGCATACGCACCGCACACTTGCCGCATACATCCCGCATACACCCCGCACACAGCCTACATACACCCCGCATATGAGCCGCACACACGCCGACACGCCGCTTAAACGCTACAAGCATCCCGCATACGCGATGCACAAACCTCGCGTACTCGCTCGACGCACCCCGCATACGCGCCGCACATTAATGCACGCCGTGCGAGCATGATATTTGACCATTATCATTTTAAAACCATAATAACACCTTACATATTGATTGAAACCAAATACTGTCAAGGGCGATTTTGTTGAAAAATAAGTAAAACATATACTATCGCGGACTTTCTTTGGGAACTTTTAGAGGGGAAAAATTTTGTAATATATGATTTTTGGTAACTTTCACCGCTCACTCAGCGCACGCAAGGAAAGCTCTAAATTTTGCCGTTTTCGCAACATTTTTTATTGCTGTGCCTCCCCTCTATAAATAAAAATGAATCACCCAAATGTTTGTAAGGGCATAATTTCCAAACGATTGCACCAACTTTAGTAATTCGTCACCGTCCATTAGTTTCCGTAAACGCTACTACAAGATCACTCGTGTAATTGTTTAGCTTAAACATTTTAATAGGTAATTTTAAGTGAAAATTTATTAATTGAGTGTTTGGTTATTTTATTGTTACATTATATTACTAGTATATTTTATTTATTTGTATCGTTATTTTACAAAAGATGGGCATAGCAAACATTTTGGTCCCGTGCTTATTGGTGATAATCTCAAAGAACAAAAAAAAAATATTGACTGGTATTCATTTGCCGTACCTACTCGGTCCATTATCAGCTTGTAATTTTAGATTAAGTTATTTTAGATTTTCTTACTTTTTATTAATTTCTTCTCTTAAATTAATAAATATACTTCCAGCTCAAAAAAATCAAAGCCAATTTAATCAATATGCCTTATTTCATAAAACATAGCAATCTACGCATTTTGAGCTAAGCGATATTTCTTTAAAAAAATAAGCCATGTATAGTCATGATATTACTTGAGATACTTAATTATGTAATTCGGCAACACTGTATTAATTATGTTAAAATCAACAAAGTATATATTTTACATTAATTTAATTTATGTTACATTAAACAAATTATTATAATTTTTTAACTAAAACAAGGCAACTACCTAATTAAAACTAACTAAACCTAAAAACTTAACGAAAGTGTCGTTTAAATCAAATACTTCTAGAAACATCGATATAAAATATATTTAAATAATAGATATTTTACGTAAGTTAAGAATAATAATAGTGTTTGACATAACCTCATATTATAATAATATCAAATAATGACGGAAACTATTCCGTAGCAAGGAGCTACGAGACTTACCTATTAACATCTACATCGTACCAAATCGTTAGTACCGTGTTCAACGCCCCAAACGACCCAGATCTAATCTCAATACATTACATGGAACTGTATCGCAACATTTGCATATTAATAAGAAACAGGGTGTTGTTAAAAATATTTGAAATTAAGGGCATTTGGCACTTTTATTAAAATAGATAATATCATATAAAATTTTATATGTTGTTAAAATATATACAATTTTATTTAAAACGCTTTTATAACTTATTATATTATAAAAAAAATTAAGGGTGAAGTTATTTCGTATTATTTTTTAAATCTAACTGTTAGCATCATGAGTTAGCATTAAGCTTTACAATTAAATTAAGCCTAAAAATAGATATAAGAAAACATTGCAATGTAATAAACTAAAATACAAAAAACTCTGCTCTCCACTAGAAATTTACTGCTCTCATTGCTAACTTATACACAAAGCTATAAAACACATGCTTTAAATACACTCTTTATAACAATGACAACAGTATAATACAGTAAGGATTATTTTAGGATATTTTTAGTTTTTCGTATATATATAACTATAATATTTAGTGTTTTTTTATGTAACGAACAAACCTCAAGTTGTGAAGACTGTAGATCACGTGATCCTTAATTCATTCAATTTGTGTAAATGTAGTCAAATATAAAAGAAGAGTATAGAAAGGGTTGTCAACCTCTACTATTGTCTACTTTCAAGTTTTATATAAAAGTTATTTTTGATTAATATGACCCCGCATACGCGCCGCACATTAATGCACGCCGTGCGAGCATGATATTTGACCATTATCATTTTAAAACCATAATAACACCTTACATATTGATTGAAACCAAATACTGTCAAGGGCGATTTTGTTGAAAAATAAGTAAAACATATACTATCGCGGACTTTCTTTGGGAACTTTTAGAGGGGAAAAATTTTGTAATATATGATTTTTGGTAACTTTCACCGCTCACTCAGCGCACGCAAGGAAAGCTCTAAATTTTGCCGTTTTCGCAACATTTTTTATTGCTGTGCCTCCCCTCTATAAATAAAAATGAATCACCCAAATGTTTGTAAGGGCATAATTTCCAAACGATTGCACCAACTTTAGTAATTCGTCACCGTCCATTAGTTTCCGTAAACGCTACTACAAGATCACTCGTGTAATTGTTTAGCTTAAACATTTTAATAGGTAATTTTAAGTGAAAATTTATTAATTGAGTGTTTGGTTATTTTATTGTTACATTATATTACTAGTATATTTTATTTATTTGTATCGTTATTTTACAAAAGATGGGCATAGCAAACATTTTGGTCCCGTGCTTATTGGTGATAATCTCAAAGAACAAAAAAAAAATATTGACTGGTATTCATTTGCCGTACCTACTCGGTCCATTATCAGCTTGTAATTTTAGATTAAGTTATTTTAGATTTTCTTACTTTTTATTAATTTCTTCTCTTAAATTAATAAATATACTTCCAGCTCAAAAAAATCAAAGCCAATTTAATCAATATGCCTTATTTCATAAAACATAGCAATCTACGCATTTTGAGCTAAGCGATATTTCTTTAAAAAAATAAGCCATGTATAGTCATGATATTACTTGAGATACTTAATTATGTAATTCGGCAACACTGTATTAATTATGTTAAAATCAACAAAGTATATATTTTACATTAATTTAATTTATGTTACATTAAACAAATTATTATAATTTTTTAACTAAAACAAGGCAACTACCTAATTAAAACTAACTAAACCTAAAAACTTAACGAAAGTGTCGTTTAAATCAAATACTTCTAGAAACATCGATATAAAATATATTTAAATAATAGATATTTTACGTAAGTTAAGAATAATAATAGTGTTTGACATAACCTCATATTATAATAATATCAAATAATGACGGAAACTATTCCGTAGCAAGGAGCTACGAGACTTACCTATTAACATCTACATCGTACCAAATCGTTAGTACCGTGTTCAACGCCCCAAACGACCCAGATCTAATCTCAATACATTACATGGAACTGTATCGCAACATTTGCATATTAATAAGAAACAGGGTGTTGTTAAAAATATTTGAAATTAAGGGCATTTGGCACTTTTATTAAAATAGATAATATCATATAAAATTTTATATGTTGTTAAAATATATACAATTTTATTTAAAACGCTTTTATAACTTATTATATTATAAAAAAAATTAAGGGTGAAGTTATTTCGTATTATTTTTTAAATCTAACTGTTAGCATCATGAGTTAGCATTAAGCTTTACAATTAAATTAAGCCTAAAAATAGATATAAGAAAACATTGCAATGTAATAAACTAAAATACAAAAAACTCTGCTCTCCACTAGAAATTTACTGCTCTCATTGCTAACTTATACACAAAGCTATAAAACACATGCTTTAAATACACTCTTTATAACAATGACAACAGTATAATACAGTAAGGATTATTTTAGGATATTTTTAGTTTTTCGTATATATATAACTATAATATTTAGTGTTTTTTTATGTAACGAACAAACCTCAAGTTGTGAAGACTGTAGATCACGTGATCCTTAATTCATTCAATTTGTGTAAATGTAGTCAAATATAAAAGAAGAGTATAGAAAGGGTTGTCAACCTCTACTATTGTCTACTTTCAAGTTTTATATAAAAGTTATTTTTGATTAATATGAAAACTTTTTAATCAAATCAATCAAATGATTTACGTTGTAGGGTGATACGCCTTTTATTTCCTACAAAGAAATTTTGGATTTTTTACCATATTTAGCTACTTTAGCATACAGTTATTTTTTACCTGGCTATATTCTTTGGCATTTTTGCGTGAAAAGGCTGAAGTACACAAGAACATGTAGGAATCCGTAAGACGTAAAAGCTCATCAGCTCTTATTCAACTGCGCTACCAAATGAGCGATTTACTCTATATTTAGTGGCTAATGAAATAGGAAGATAACATTATCTACATATTTAAATCAATATTTTTCATTCACACGGTTTTATGAGGTACGAATAAAAGAATTTTTTTTATATAATACTCGTATGATTATTTTTACTTAAAGTTACAGAAAATATACAAGTTTATTTAAATAATGCCTGTAGCAAATCTAGTTGTAATACTTTATTTTATATTTTATAGCAAATAGCTCCAGGGAATAGAATAACGTGTTGTATTTCGCAGGCATGGATATGAAATGGAACAAGAAAACTATACTTGATAAATGACTACGAGAAGTAGTTAATCTGTATCTACATAGAGTAATGTTTGAGATGGGACCTTAAGGTACCTAGAGGAACTCAATGTGGTCATTAAAAAAATATTCAAATATATCATGTTTTCTTATGAATATAACAAAAAGAAAAGAGATTAACATACTAGAAACTTGTGTAACATACTAAAAAAAAACTTGTGAAAACTTTTGTAACATAATAAAAAAAGCGAAGAAATTTAAAAGAAAATTTTGCGGCAGAGAACCAATTGAAGGCCTTCGCTATATCCAAGCTAACCACCAGAGCGTCACCCTTGGTCTCAATCGCCTCTACCCAACGGTGTAGATACACAAGAAGGTCACCATCTGCTGCAGCCGCGGTCATCCAAAGTCGAGTTAGATGCAAAGCATTTGCCCAGGAGATCGGCTTTCTTTTTAGCGTCATGGGTGAACGAATGATCTACCTTAAGTAGGTTAAAAGGAATGGCCTACTAAAGTTAGTACTAAAGACCTAAACGTTTGAGCTCCAAAGGGAAGCTCGTCATATAACGTTATATGTTTTTTATCTGATTTAATAATTATAAAATCCTTTACTATATATTATATTGTACCTGCGTTAAGTAGATGTATGTGTGTCCAAATAAAGCATTTTAATTTTAAATGATTTTATGAAAATAATTAAATTATTTTTTTATACCAGCAAATAATAAAAAAAACAATATCAATATTTTCATTTAAATACCTTTTCTACGTGCAATGAGTAAGTAAATGTAGGCGGGTCGGAGAAAAAATGGTAACGATTTGTTTTGCTGTCAAGCTAATGGAGAATTTTCTTTACCGCAATCAATTTCCGTACACGAAAAATATTTTTCATTTCCCATAAACTAATAGGAATATATAATAGTAACTACTTACTAAATAATAATGACCTTATATCTTGAAGATGTAATTAGTTGATAAAAGTAAAGTAATTATTGTTAGCCTACCTCGCTAATCTTAATTCAGAAGAACATTAATAATAAAACTTTACTGAAGCTACTATTGTGATTTTTTCACCGTTTTTTTTATTTATCAACGGTTTTGTTAAGGAATCACAAACCTTTTACATGACACATATTTTTAACATCTAAATATTATGTCACATTATATTAATTGCAATACTGTTTTCGTAACTTAGCTTGTATTAAGTTTCACAAAATACAAAAAAAATATGTAATATTGTAAGAATAAGAACATTAAAACACATGTATGTAGCACACATTACATAGTTTGACATACAAGTTTATAGATATATTTTCATATATTTTTAAACTTGTATAGCCATTTTAAGCTTACTTTAATATAAATGTATATAGATGGAAAAGTAAACCGATACGAGCAGAAATTCGGACCCACGACCTTAGGGAAACCTTCTTGAAAGCGAAATAGGTCGCGGGTTAGGATCCCTGTCTATATTGCTTTATTTTTCATTCTGTGTTTATTTTAATTTACTTTTTAGTAAATTTTGTATACAAAATAAGAAGTTTAACTGAAAGAAGGAAACTAAACAAACAGAAAAATAAAAAGTACGATTAAATAACACTTAAAAACTTTTTTTTTAAATCCTCATCTCTCATGGCAATATAAATGCTTAATATATAATAAATCGTATCGTATGAAAACCACAAACATTTACTTATTGAAACTTATTACGCAGTGCTTTTTTAACAAACGGTGTATCTGACAAATAAACGGATGATAATCAACTCAAACCTGTTGCAGTCACCTGCTCGACATAGGTCTCCCCCATTTTGCGACGATATCCCTGCCCTCCGCTATCATCATCCAGTCTGCACCAGCAACCTTTCGCAAGTCATCGCTCCACCGGGCCGAAGGGCGTCGGACTCTTGCCAAGACGTGGTCTCTACTACAGAACACGTCTGCGTCATCAACATACGTGACCCATCCACTAACATTTTACCGGACTGATCCCACGAGCGATGTCGGTAAATTTAATTCTCTCACGAATACAATCATTTCTGATTTTATTTCTAAGATACTCCGAGCATAGCTCGCACCATTGTCCGTTGAGTAACTTTAAATTACCAAACTATTTATATTAAGTACACCATGTTTACATTTCAATTTGATAAAGGAAAAGCTCTGATAAGGATTCCTGATTGACTTAAAAATAAAGAAGAACTGAGTTTGATTTAAAAGTAAATATTGTAAGTGCTATAAAAATCATCCAGACGTTAGAGATCGCAGTCTGCTAAATATTAAAGTCATTATAATGAATGTTTTTCTGTTATTTTTAATACATAGAATAAAAAATACGTGCCAGTCTGTATTTTTTCCCATGTCGCTCAATTTTGATAAATGTGCAAAGCCTAAAACTTTGTTAATATTGGTTCTTTGTAAAGTTGCGATGTAAGCTCATAAAAATATTGTATAAGTTTGTATATAAATATCATAACACTGTATATCAACTTATAAATGCCAGGTGTTGGTGTTTTTTAGACAATCTTCATTTATCTTGTTATAGTTTATACTTTGACACCATACGTTAGCAGTAAGTAAAATAATGTACAAGAAATGTAAAGAAAATACCGTCATTGGGATATAAATATAAAAGAAAGAATAAAAGGTTATATTTACACTTACACTGAATTTTTAGGATCGTAAAGGGATGAAAAAAATAATGTTTTTTTTTTACAATTTAATGTATTCTTCTAACATAGTAAGTGCATTAAACATGTAGTTTATCGAATAGAATTATCATGTATTTAGAAAGTTCTAAATTGGAAATTTTATACCAGAAAGTTTGAAATAAGGTTGTCTTCCGTTTAAATTAAAGAATGAAATTTTCATCAATGTAATGTATGTTTAAGTTCACAATTCACGTTCATCAGGTCACATAGTTTTAGGCGTCTATTATTTTTTTATTTACAATTATTTATTAGAGTATAAGAAAAAGCTGCTTAGTGGGCCAGATAAAAGTGTAAATATAATATTATTAGGAAGAATTATGACTTTATTTTTAAATAATTTTAAAATATTATATCTAACACAAACTTACAAAAATACATGTTATGATAGTGTGATTACAACTAGTACTTACGTATTGAAATTAGTAAAGAGATGGTCCCGCAACCTCTGGGAAACCATCCTGGTGCCCTTCAAACTGAGCTACCACATCAGTTTATTTTTCATTCTTTTTTTTTAAAAAAAAAGCTTAACATGTCTTTACACATTTATAAGTATTTTCAATATTAATAAAGTCATCGCGATAAAATTGGGTATGTGACTAATTAATCATCAGTTATATTGACTTACGTCAATACTAAGCCTAAGTAATACGTCATGTCATTATCATGTCCTGTCATGTCATTTAGTTTTGTCAAAGATGACATGAGATGAGATGAGATGAGATGATGACATCGGTTCCCAATCAACTTAAAAAAAAATGCCATAGCTTCTCAATGGCACAGTAGACATGAATATGTCTTATATCACAAATAAAAGAAATGTTAGCTAAACGATTTCATATATTTCTTTGATCTATTATTTACACTATATACATACATCGATTTATACAGATATAAACATACGTATACGTACGAACGCATACACGCATACAAACACATTCATGTATACAAAGGCATACATACATACGTACATACAAACAATCGAGACTGATCAACCGTTGGCGAAATTCTGAATCAGCAACGACCTGTTCATCGATGAAAATCTTCCGAGGTGGCTCATCAATTGAATTAGATTCAATTTGTTCTGCGGCGGCGTCTCCTTGTTTCTCTGCAAGCGCTTCTTTTTCTTTCCGTCGAGAATCGCGCATTCGTAGGCAATTGGCTTGGCGTTCCGAATCATCGTCTGCTTTTCGTTTTCGAGAATCACGCTTACGTTGCAACGCACTTTTAGCTATTCGCGATCGAAGAAATTCCTCAAACCTCTGTTCATCTGTGACATCTGCTCTACACGGTGTCTCTTGCAAGAACAGTTGAAACTCCTCACTGTTGCGTAATGCATCATTTTTTTTACGCTGGCAGGATTCCCGCATCAACTCTGCTTTCGATTTAGGAGCCATAGTTAGATAACATAATGCTCTACCTACATTAATGATTTATGAAGATTAGAATAAAATAAAATTTATGTACGATAAATTCTTCTTTTTTATAAAAAATACTTACACAGTATTTGTGCTTAAGAAATTAAAAAAACAGCTACGTATTGAAATTATTAAAAATGCAGCGAGTGATAAAATGCTGATGATTTGAAATGTTTTTCGTCAATGCACGTGTTTGTATTTATATTTTTGACCACGTGCATGCATCTGCGCATATTTACTGCGCAAACAATAACATACCATTAGATGAGTCATCGTTAATGACTCTTTAGTGTCAGCCTTAGTTAGGCCCACAGCTATCCCCACTCCGCACCTACCTAGATTAAGTCCCAGCCCTCAAACTAAGTGATGAGTCATGGTAACGATTTTCGTGACACACATTCTTTCAACCTGACCCCAGGGAAAAGACATATTCATGTCAATTAATAAGACATGAGTTTGAATCAATAATTTAACTGATTACTTGGATTTATCATTTCCAAAATAATGTTTTAAGCAAAAATTTCATATGGATAGACGTATATTCTATTATATTTATAACTAACATATGTAAAATGCTTTGCAGCCGTGGGAAGTTCGTGGGAAGACGAAGTCAGTTAAAGAGTAATCTATCTACCTAACACTTTCTCTTAGTTTTTGGGCTGCTAAGTCTTAGTAACAGGAGGTGCAGAAATTTTCAAAGTAGTATTTGTTAGTGCTACACGAAATCATCCAGACGTAAAGGATTTCTTCCCTGATAAATGCCTAAATATAAAACAACCTGTCTGTTGCTGTTTTTTTTCGCATGTTGCTTTTTTTTTTGTTAAATGTATTCAGCTTTTATTCGTAAATATTCAATTAAAGGACAGTTGCCTTGTTAGCTCATTTTAAATTTAGATATCGGATAAGTATTGCAGTGGTTATCCAGACAATCTTCATTCTTCGATATTGCCATTAATTAAATAATATAAGTGACCGTTAAAAACAAGATTAATAATTTCTATTTTAGTATAGAAATGTATGTACCTAGTAATAGTTTTTTTTGGTTATACAAGGGAATGATCGGGCTTGAATGCTGATTTACTATAAATCTGCTGGTGAATGAACGCAGCTTTAATTGAGAAAAGCCCATAAGTTGAAGTTGACAGTGACAATTGTCATTTTTCAGGGCGACATGATTTAGATAATTGAATCTTATGCGTTATTCGTGTAAGGTTCATTTGAAAGCTTTTTTACCTATTTCTAAAATTGATCGTTTGTCTCTCGATTTTGTAATTTTTTTTATACCTTATATTTTTTAAATAAAATGAAGTTATATTTTTCTATACAAAGCATAAAATGAATTGTTTTTTTTTTCTAAATCAAAACTAATAGTTCAATTTTTTATTTCGCAATTTATGAAAATATTTTTGTAAACGAAAATATATCCATATTTCAGACGAACAAAGTAAAATATTTCGAAATAAATAAAGTGAAACGGTATCAAATATTTTTGCAACAAAAATTGCAGCCTCTAGCTGTAGCTTAAACTAGGAATGTTTCAAATACATCAAAAATAAAAATATAGACAACAGTATAAAATATAGCATCAGTTAATAATATAAATAAAATAGGGTATATGGCACTTGAAAAAATAAAACATGTTAAATCATTCAGATTACTTAAGGATTTTTACCCATCTAGTATATTAGTTTTATCGAGTGCATCACGATGACGTATTTAACAATACTTTTAAAATGTCTTCCTGCAATTTTTTATTCATAGCAAAGGAGTCTAAATATGGCAGCGACAATCAACACAACTTCAAAATTAACATTCTGTTATGTCACGTGGATATAAAAAATACATTTAATGGTATTGCCATATAAATTATTATAAATTTATCTATATTTAATGAACTTTAACATCTACATTGGTTATAAGGTAGAAAAATGAAATCATTTATAGTAGTTAACTTATGTAAAAATAAATGGTGCTCAAAAATATGCACATATGTCGTGGATGAAAATATTGTTTCAATTAAAATTCTTCAATTTTTATTAAGCAGTGAAATTATAACTTATAACTAATGAATAAAGTTCAAATAACTTTATAGTTTTCTTCTTATTATAAATATACAATGGCAGGCAGATATTCAATGTTTGAAAATTACTTTTAACATGCTAGGCCTATTTAAATTTAAATAAATAAAGAATGAAAATATACCAATCCGGGTAGGTATACTCCCTGGGAATGCCGACCCGTATGGGTTTATTTTTTATTCTTTATTTATTTTAGACATTCAAAGTATTTTTTATCACGATATAAATGTTAATAAATAGTGAGCCTAAAGAAATGAAGCTGCATATTATAAATATTGTAAATGATACCAGTTTCTTTTATAGTGTCAGTTTCTTTTATCGTATCGCAATTCGAGTATCAAACATTTTTTTTTTTATTTTAAGTACGAAATTTACTATAACTATAATTTCTTTTATAAGATTCTAATAAATAGTTAAATCATTATTTTTTACTACAAACGTATTGCAAAAAAAAATCAAATATATTCTTAGAATGCTTTGTTCTTTGAATTACTATAAAATGTATTATTCCCCGAAATTTATTATTTAGTCAATCTACATAATAATACAATTGAAATTACTTCTTACAGTAAGTAGGAAAATGGACCTGTACTTTAAAAAAAAAATGGATGAGAAATCGCAATATGTGAATAAATAGAGTTTTGTTGGATTTACATTTTTTTTTTGTTCGTAACTTTCAGAGTGTCATATATTTGATACGCTGTCAGCAGTATGTGTTTTCTACCTTTTGATCTGAAATGTTTCGCTTGGAATTTAATCCTAAAAATAGAAATATGAATTTATTCCTTGTAACTCTGTAACAGTAGGTACGTGATATATCAAATTTATATCAGTACGTGATATAAATTTGATTGAATATATCAAATGTTCTTATTAAAATGTTCGTGTAAGATTTATAAGCTGAGTTGAAACATATATCAGTTGATTGACGAATGCGGTGTTATAATTTAATTGAGGTTACGCTAAAATAAAAATGAATGAATGAAAAATAAATTATCATACACCCGCGCCTTCAAAAAGCACAGATCCGAATCTTCTCGAAGGTATTTTAAGAACCGGGACAAAAAATAAAAATGGATAAACCTATACCAAAAGATGGTGGAAATCCCACCAACCCACATTTTCAAGGATTATTCGTCAGACTGATGGTCTGTTCTGAATAGTAAACGTTTGCCCAATCTCTTGTATAATACAAGAAATTTGGCAAAACTTTTTGTCGGTATTATACTTGCATACCAGGGTGATAATAATTCATATAAATAAAATTAATGCAAGTATAATATTTAAAAAAATATTAACCTGTAATATGATATGTATCGTAAAGTTTAAAATAATCAGCTAACAGCAGTATAAATAGGAACCTTTACTTATAAATAATCAAAGAAATAATATGATATTGGGACTCTGATTAATAAAAAATTAATACCTACTAATGTTAGTTTCTTACTAAAATGCAAATAATTAAAATAAAGTGAATTTTAACGCAGGACTATTTGTTAACCTTCAATTGTTTAAATCTTGTATAATGTTCATACATCAATAAAATATTATTTTTAAAGAATATTGGGCATAAATAAATATATTATAATCAGATATTAAAAAAAAAACATTTATAAAAGATTGCAATATCATTCGGTTAAGGATACAATAAAAATAAATTGTGTTAAATAAACTCAGGTTTCAATTACACGAATTGAAACTTTCCGACATTTATTTTCATAGTTCATTAAAATTCAATTCGAATAACAATAAAAAGTACTGACTTTCCACTGTACGACCACTTCCGTTCAAAAATAAAATTCATTTATTTCAGCGAAGGTAATTCTTGCGAATTAATTCATTTCGCTAGTTACTCAATAATTGTATCTTTATTTGTGGATTCTAGATATAATATAATTGCTTCAAGATATAATCAAATTGCTTGTAAAAATAACTATATAGTTTATTATTACCATTTCTGTTTCTATTAGATCTGACTAACTTTATATACATATAACATTATGTGTACATTTAACAACCATTTTAACTTGATTAAATAAAATAATCTAGAAAAACTGACATCTAAGACGAATGTATCGTGAAACCAAATATAACGTTAAGTTGAATATCAGTAACAAAGGTTTCTATTATATTTATAGAAAAGGAAAGAAAAAGATAAACATTTATATATGTGTTTAATAACACCATTACATGACACAAAAAAAAGCTACTAAACGTCTGTGATTTTCAGATTGCCCAGTTTTTTAAATTGCATGTTTTATTTGCTTACAATCACTAAACGCAATTACAAAAAAATAAAGAGTTTAAAAATAATATTACTGAACCAATGGAATAATACAAACCAGTTATAATAAATTAGGTACAATTTAGAAAATAAATAATGAGTAACTGGAGGAGCCAAATCTTAAGGGGTCATAGGATCGACTTATATAAAGAATAATGTCGCACGACATACTCTTACGGTGTAATCTATCAGATATTGATACTATATTTAAACTGCAGAATAGGGTTGTTTGTGTGATCATTAAAATAAGGCCAAGAGAATTGTTAACAAAGAAATAAGAATATATTTAAATGACTTAATATAATTAATATGTTTACTAAACTTTAATAGCACTAATAAATTAATGAACAATGTGATTTACACAAAATTTCTACTCGAAAATAAAAATTCAGTTGTTCTACCCACCACTAAATCTAAATCTTCCATTAAATAAATTTAAATTATACATTAAAAATAACTTGCTGAAAAATAAATGAATATATTATATACTAGATGATGCCAACGAATTCGTCAGCTCCCAGAAATCTCATGACTAAAATAATATGGTGCCGGCTTTAAACTCTATATATTAGTTACTTTATGGCAAGGAGACATTGATAAACACAACGCTTGCGCCTGTCGAGTATTTTTTTCGTAGAAGCCGAACCACATACATATAAACAAAAATTTACTTCTAATATTCCGATATTCCGAAAGCTTAGTACATAAGCAAAGTACATAATCTTAGTACTAAGCTTAGTACAGACGCATAAAAACGTAAGCATAGCACATAGGCTGAGAACATAGGCTTGATACAAAAGCTTAGTTCATTAGCTAAGTACATGACTAAATATATAATCAAAATACATAAGCTTAGTCCATAAGCTTTGTAAAAAAGCTGCGTACATAAGTTTAGCAAATAAGCTGCGTAAATAAGCTTAATACATTAGTAAAGTACATAAGCCTATTAAATAAGCTAAATACAGAAGCTTAGTACATAAGCTAAGTAAATAAGCTTCGTAACCATATAAATGGTTATAGTGGGTTAATCTTAAAAGCTAGACTTATATTGTGGAGGACTTTCTTTTAGAACTTTTACAGGGGAATAATTTAGTGGTCGTTGATTTTTGCGTTACTTTCAACATTTACTCAGTGCACGCAAGAAACTCTAAGTTTTGCCATTTTCCTAACATTTTTGATTACTCCTCCTCCCCTGTTTATTTTAACATATAGCCTATAGCGTTCGTCGATTAATGGACTATCTTATATTTAAAGAATTTTTCAAATCGGTCAAGTGGTTTCTGAGATTACAAGATGACAAACAAAGACTTCTGCTTTATATTATATTATTATTAGTATGGATTGTAAGGAATTACGTTAACGGCGGTATGACCTGGGAATGAATTGTATTTTAACGATTAACCTACGAAATTTGTTTGACTTTGTTAGTTACTGTTATTTGATCAACTGGCTGCATCATACTTTCCTTATAAGTAATAAGTTGTGGTAGCGTTGGGGGTCAGTTCGCCCTCCTTCCCCCAAATTTACCAAAAGGAGTGATAGCTGACCCTTGCATTATGATCGTGAACAGGCGCTGCTTGCGGTGACTGGTTGCGTTGATGGCCTCGGTTTATTTTTATTTTGTCTCTTTAATTCTTATTTAAATGAATAAATTTATAATTATTATATTATCCACTACTAACTAGGCACTTCCAAGAAAATAAATAAACTAATGTAGTGTTACCAGTACAACGTAAACTCCTTAATTATTTTTAGAGTTTTAAAGCGGCGTATATAAAAAGTAAAGAACCAAGAAAAGTTTTTGGAAATAATTAATAATTTTTAACTGATAATAATCTGCGAGATAATTTATCTAATATTGTACTTCTATTTATCTTTCGTACCTTTATTGCCTATTAAGCGTCAAAAGGTATTTCATGTTACCAAGAACTTCTTAAAAATCACACGCTAAATATTTTCTATATAATTTTTCTATTATTTAATAAACGTTTAATAGAAAAAAAGGTATGGAAAGAATGCAGTTTATTTTTTTAAAACAAATTGTTGTGTACTAATATATAATAAATTTCAGTCTTTTGATAATACAAATTGAATTTATATTCAATTTATGCCCGGAATGTTAGGAACGGTCAGAGGTAGATTAATAATTAACTGCTCTACCGACAAATACCTACATCCCGTCTTCCAGCATTCGAAACGCCGGGTAAAATTAAAAATTTATAATGTTAGTTAGAACCATATTAGAACCGTAAAATATCATTTTAGTTTAATGTGTATCTACTTGGAAGAATAAGCAAAACCAACATTTGTAGTTTGTTTCTTTTTTAAGATTAGATTCAACCAGAAAATGTATTAGCGACTTATAATTATAATAAATAAATCTGTAAAACAAACGTAAATATTGAATATCATTCATGTAAGGGTTTTAATTTAGCTGATAAATAATTACTTAGACGAATTAATTTAGCATATTTTAGTCAAAAACTAACATGAATTAAAAATAGTATCATCACAAATATTGCGTTATATTTACACATATCGGAAAAGTGACAGCTAAAAGAGCTTCAACCTTTGAAAGATTCCGTACTGTGTTAGTGGATACCAAACGCCTCGACTAGTTGAGGTTTCGAAATTGAAATCCATCTGAAAAACTAACTTATAAATAAAGTTTCTTTTAGCATCTACGGTCCTTTGCACGATAATTTACTAATTTATTAACCACACTGAAGTGCCTACAATTAAAATTAATTATCTGAACGAAACACATTAACATTTAAATGAACATACTCATGCTATAAATTAGGCTCAAGATTCTGATCTAAATTTCAAGTGACGACCAATTAAGGAATGAATATTAATGTACCTTTAAAACAATGAAAGAAAATTTAATACAAAGTTTTAATTTATTTTCCAATTTTGTTTTTTTCATTGTCTAATTGTCTTAGTCATCATGAGACTAACATTATAAAATTATTTATACACTTCATAGGTAAACAATAATTATCAAATCGATACTCGCAGGTTGGTAACTTGGTCTTAAAAGCTCTTAGACAATATTCTATCGGACGAAAATATAATACTTGATTTTATATGTAATTCAGTGTATAGAATTCATTTATTTTAATATCACTTTATACAAATTTCAATAAAGATATAAAATATTAATGTTTGAAAGTAAATGAATAATTTGGAAGATTGTCAAATTTAGATTTTAAAGATCAAAAATAAGTTATAAAAGGCTCAAAAATAAGTTATAAATTTTTAGATGATGCTTTACAAATTTTGTCAATCGAGAAAAGTTTAACAAGTTAGCAGCTTTATTGTAATTACTTTTCAAGTTTGATTGAGACCATCTTAAGAATGCTCAACGTTTCCTAGCTAGTCTGTAATAAACCCTTTTTCATTTAATTTCTCAAGTACTGACACTGATTCATTTTGAATTCTCATAAAAATTAATGTTTTAAAGTCGTAATCTTTTAAAAAAAAACATTCATATGAGTATAAATGTTTTTTGTGTTAATTATAATTTTAATTGTTATTAAAAAAAAAGGTGTTCTTTACAAGGTTTAAGGTCGATACGTAGAGTAAGCTGCTCTCGAATGCACCATCAATATATCTATATGTCTATAATTACTATAAGTTTTATAAATATCATCTCAATTAGTGGGTCTCATTCCTTAGGACTGAACGGCCTTATTACGAGTTAAAGATTCCTATAAATCTTATTTCCGTTAATTTAAATATGGAACATCTGTTAGCTTACAGACCGATTTGCCCATTTAAACTAAATTCTTACAAAAATTGTCTGAAATTCTAATCCCCAACAAAAAGATGACTTCGTTGCAGCCTTTATTTATTTATTTATTCTTTATTGTCCAAAAAAAAAATTCAATTGGCGGACTTAATGCTTCAAAGCATTTTCTGCCAGTCCTGAAGAAAAAAACAATAATAAGAAAAAAAAAGCCTTTCATTCCACCAGGTAACTATATCCGATATGGCTCAACATACCCTATCATTATTTTGCACTTATTAGTATTGGAGTGGTATTATGTATTTGTTATAATTTATTCTTCTTTAAAGGTTCCTGACACTCGAACGTGGTGGATGCGTGAGGTAGCCAAAGCCCAATACTCATTAAGATCATAAGAAAGATATTAATTGTTAAACTCTATACGGAACTCCAAAAACTGATAATTTTAGATAATTTTAGGTAACTGTCAGTGAACAAAATCTCTTATGAAGAAGCCAGATATAGGAGTACATGAAGAATATTCTCTGGTTTGACCAGCAAGAATTAATTAGGTACTTAATATATAAGAACAATTTATTTATTTTAATACAAAAATGCACGAAAATCATAAGACTTTATTATTTTCTTGGAGTAAAACAATACAGATCTTTTATCGTTCGTTCGTTACGTTCGTATCGTTTGTTTATCGCTCGAAAAGACTCACGTGACATTAGAGACCAGACGATAACCAGGAGTGGAATGACTGAACCTATATGAACGGCATCAATGATAAAAAAGTCGTATCTACTCATCTGACAGTACAAGTTTTTTTTTTTAATAATTCGACTGTCTTATATCAGGTTAAAATTATTATATTAAAAGCTAGTTAACCTATTATTATTTATAAAATCTAATGAGTCAATGAATTAATTCAATTGTTTCAATTATATAGACAAAGTGAATACAAATATATTTAAACTTGAAATCAAGGTTTTCAACTACCATTTACGAATTATTTATTATCAACTTATGAGACCGGCATAAAAAGTAAATGACAGTTCATTTAAATTCTGTAAATATTTGAGTGGAAACTGATCTAATTCCTAAAATTGATTAATTCACAAATTTGATTAACTGATCCCCATTGCAATACCTAAAAAAATGTAGCTCACAGGACAAACTCGGGTTTGAGTAAAAATCTGTATTTTATCCATACCCAATTGAATTTAATAATTATATATATATATATATATCTCAAAACCTTATAGATGTCTATGTTATGATTAGATAATGTTTTCGTTCATATATTGTACTGAATTTGCTGTGAATTTAAACAGATAGAAGAGCTGTTTGAATGAAGCTGTGTGAATGAGCTGATTGTATTGAGATGAACAAAATTGATTGATACTGGTATTAGTACTTCATGAATGAATACTAAATTTCATCATATGTCAATATTCCATTAGAATAGATTAAGAATTCAGTTAATTTGACAATCTTGCTTCGTTTTTTTTTCTTTGTTAATTATTATAAGAAAAACATACACCTTGTAAATTTTTGTGAGGTTTATCTCAATCACAACGATTTTGGAGGGCAGGAAGGTAATGACAATAGTCTTGTAGGAAATATTAACCTTTTAGGGCAGATAAATAAAAATAAAAACCAGCTCCACAAACTGACTTGTAAATGACTTAGTTATTTGTTGTTACTACATTTTCAATGTACTAACTTATTATTTGGATCAGTTTTTGTTTATTAAATAGTTTAATTACCCAGACTTTCAGCGAGAGAAAATGAGAGATGAAAATGTTTTAAGAAACATCTTACACCCAAATGTACTTTTAATAAATGTTTCAAGCCTAATTACATATAAAAAAAATAAAGTTCGACAACAACCTTCGAAGCCAATTACGATGATGGAACGATATATGTTTCAAATGACGCAATTTAATATTTGGCTAAAAGTGTAACTGTCCTAAGAATATTTCAACCTTGCAAATAGTAGTAGGTAAAATGATTTAACAGTCTTATGAGAAAATGTTTAAAAAACACAATTAGTGCTAGTTACTGTCTACATACGTAACAAATCAAAAGACGTAGAAGCTGATAAGAAATATATTAATAAGTCTATTTCGCAAATAATATCGCTAAAACTAAATAGCCCTGGAACCGTCGATAAATTTAACACAATTACTTTTTTTCAGATACTATATAAAGTACAGGATATTATATAAATAAATACATTTAAACCTGATACAAACGAACTGAATAGCGAGTTTATTTTTGACTATAACACGAGCCAAGCCACAAATACACTGGGTTTATGTAATTTAGTTGATTTAATTATCGCGCTAGCTTACGTAATGAGTGTGTAGTGTAAGGTGAGCTGTGAACACTTTTGGCTTTGCAGCTAGGTCCGATTAACATATATATTAAACAACCGCAAAACTAACAGACAAATAATTTCCATAGTAATTATTATTTAGTGGTCCCGTTAAATAAACAGTATAACTAACTTAATATATATATACATATACAATATGATAAAGACGATGCACCGTTAAAAAAACTCTAAATTACTGATTATATTCCGAGTCTCCTTACAAAAAATAAGACAAATTGATCCAGAAGGCTAGCCACAATGTCATAGTTATCTTTCATAAAACTAACCACATGATGTAGCTTAAATGTTATGTAACTAGATGATCGCCGATAGGTCAAAGATTTTCTTTAAAAAACATTTCCTCTTAGGGCCTCGGCGTATTGAAATTATTAAACGGGATAATGAAAAACAGTCCTCAAGTCACTTACAATATATTGAACTAGTGAAAGGTACAAAGGCGCTGTAAAATAATGCCAAGGTACGTTGATATAGTTGTTCATCTAGTATTAACTAAAATGTCATCGTACCTATTATACTAATATACGAAATGATAAAGGTAAAGAAAGTTATAGTATAAAGAGCGTGTCTCATCTGCTTTGATATCAATATAAACGTCTGCTTGTTACAACGAAAAAAAGACAATAGTGTGTTTAGGCCCTTAGCTTACATTTACTTATGTTTTTCCACTTTTCTATGCGATTTTAAGCAAATAATTTTACTTAGTAGTCATAAGAGTCACAAAACGTTTCTTTGTAATTATTTAAAAATGAAACGAAAGTCATACCTCTATCTCATCATAATAAAAACTTAGGTTGTGTAAAAAGAAACGAAAATAGTTTTTTTCTTGCTTTACAATTTGTTATTTTCCAAAAGAATTACTATGAATAAGTAATGTTCTAGTAGGGTTGGACCACCATCAACGACTATTATTTTATTAACACTGTTTTTGTATTATTTAATAAAGTATTTTTCTTCAATATCTATCCATTTCTACTAATATTAATGTATAACAACAAAATAAAAATGCAATATTACTATGCATTGCAGTTTCTAACCAATAAAAAACAGCAACAATAATTATTGGTTTGTTTTTAAAAAAAACTATGAATAACAGAATGTTATAAAATAAATAATATTCATTTACAATAATTTCAGTGTATGCAAACTAAAAAAAACATTAAATCTCTGTTTATGGAAATAAATAAATTATTGACGGTATTTTACATCACTATTTGTTTTCTTTTAACCTTGAGTGTAGGTTAGTACAAAGGACTTTAAAGAAACGAGCCGCAGTGTGTGGCCCCGCCTCTTTATGATAGTAGTACTATACTATCATTAATTAAGTATACGCCATTAATAGGCCCGAATTATATATTTACATAAAAATTACATAGTAGGTATGTTTTAAAAAAAAACTTGATTCCATAAAAAAAACATCATTTTTATTTTTATTGTAAGCAACATATAACAACTTTTTAAAAATATGAATGAATAATGCTTTTATAATTAACATGTAATAAACACTCTTGTGAACAATAAAAATGGTCTTAGTTGGTGTAAGGGAAAAAGATCGAAGTTAGTTTTTCGTTCCCACCCGTTAGTTTGATTCTCTGCTGAGAAGCTTGAGAGCTGATTTTCCTAGGAGTTGACACGTGTAATTAATTATTTAACAATTTAATGCAATTTAGTTTTTTTTCTTAATTTAAAATGAAAGTATATTTGTTAAATAATTCGGCAATTACCGCATTTGTCCTACCGACGGTCGCAGTATTATTCAGGCAGTCCATAGGATACTCTGTGTTTTTTCATGTGGATTTAGCGCCACCTCGTGAATGAAACGTTCGACTAGAAAAACGAATTTAAATTTTTTTTAACACTCCCAACGTCCAGCTTTCGTACAGCCATAACACCATAAGATTTTTGCTAAAACTAAGTAAATAAAAACCATTTTAAATTAAAATTGCAATCATTATTACCTCGCGACAATACTGTCAGAGAAGCCTTCTGTCACAAGCTATTGAGTCAGCATCTGGATAGTCAATTTTTATTGCGCATTGTCATCTAGGCAGCATCGACGAAATGTACGATATTGGAGTTGCGAAAATCAATCAATCGGCTGTCATATACAAAAATACCATAATTAACCAAAAGAGATTGATACAGAAGACATAAAAAAAAAATTGAATATATGTACCTTCAATAAATAAGAAAATAGTTCTGACAATAGTTCTAGCAAGTAAATACTTGCACGAGTACGTAACAATATTATTAGATTAGGCAAAAAAATTGATTACAAAGGTCGCACTCCATCTCTAGATATTATAGTCGATTGCTTTGTAAATGATCTTAAGAAGGTAAGCGATCAACCAATCAGTAATATCAAAAAAGCTTGTATATATATATATATTTAATTTAAAAGCTATTTGATAAATATATATATTAAGTACTTTGTTTTTTAATATTCATATAATAATTGTGTTTCCTCTTCCATGGACGTAAAGAAAACGGTTTCTTTTCAAAATTAATGAAACACAGTAAAGAAGAATCCATTTTTAAATCCGGCTGTTAAAATAATCCTCCTTATTATAGACCAATAATAGTAATACTGTCATTATAAAAAAAATACCTAATAATTCATAGCTTACGTTTTACTTAAGCATACGTTTTGATTTTAGAGATAGGTCAGCTGCTGAGACAGGTGATGAACTGGTTGCGCGAATTTTGGGAGCCTGGAATCCATCTTTAGCCCCCAAAAATTCACGCATCTCCCCCCAAAATAGCATCCATGCTATTAATGGCTCTAATGGATGCGATTAAAATTTTTCGTGATTTATCTAAGGCCATTGATTGCATTGACTATGATAACCAAATCCGTAAACTTTACCATTACGGAGTTCGTAGCCGGGATAGTGATCTTGTGGCCTTACATTTATCAAATAGACAATAAAAGCGGTGTAAGCGGTGCAGTTTCTTCGGGTACATAAGTAAAAGTGGTCGTTCTGGAAAAGTTGATTCCTGGTCCTTTTATATTTTTAACTTATACTAATGACAAACCTTATATGAGGACCAAATAAGACATACTACCTATTCTTGTACGTCGATGACACTTCGTAAGTTTTTATTGTAGAAAAAAGACACGGATCTTTAATATGTAAAAGATAGCTTGAAGGTAATTTCCAAATGGTTAGCAGCAATTGATCTTAGTAGTAGTTTTCAAATGGTTGCGGGCTTACGATAGAATGAATATTTGCAATGCTGGTTTCCAGGTAAATGAGACAATCGGAACTTACTGACCTCAATATTTGGAGCTCTTGACTAAGTAAGCAACCAGGGCCCTGGTACTTTTTTAGGTATAGTTTGGTGTTGTTTAATGCCTTCCTTTTCAAATTTTTTGATTGAATCTGTGAGCCTTATTATTGGTGCGTCTAGTGTAGAGAGAACATATTCGGGTGTATAGATATACATTATTTGATACTAACACAGTCTATGATCTAGATACGAATTTATAATATAATTATATCATAGACATGATAATAGCGTAACCAACCATTATACATATTTCTCCACCATAAGTCACTTTCTTTATAAATAAACAAGTGACTTCTATTTTTCAGTGAAGTCTCGAATAAAAATAAAAATAAGACGTCCAGCCTTATGAGAGCTAGTCTCCAAGCAATTGACCTAATTTATTAATAGCTTTAGAATTTACTTTTTATATATTTTTGAACAAAATTTTTTTTAAATCTTTTTATAGCAAAAAAATGAAAAAATCATGAACAAGTTTTTTGGAGACCGGTCAAAAATATCACAAGGAAAAATAGGTTATTCTTTTTACAATTGCTTAACGTATGACTTTTACAATCATTTATTTATAGTTTGTTGACACACATTCGTCCTTCCGCACATTTATTACCGAGCCATCGAACCTTTTTTTATTCATTTGTTTCTCGCGTCGCAGGTTATGAAATTCTAACATGGAGATAAATAATTCATGAAACAGGTGCTCGTGTGAGCAAGTTAAAACGCATGAATGGTCATATTCAATTTATATTTGGTAGAGTTTTTGTCTCTTGTCACCTGAACATTTGACGTTAATAAAATGGCTACATTTTTAGGTAAAAGGTGGTCTGTCATTTTTCTAACGATATTGTTGACATTTAATTTGGGTTCACGTATTTAGGTATGTATTGATGACCACAAAACTTTTAAGAATTTTGGAATACAACTGTATATAAATGAAATAGTTCCAACATTTTAAGTTTACTGATATTGAAATATTTTCCTTTAGCATCATTCATATTATACTTACATAAAAATAAGTAATACTTTAATGAAGCAAAAAGTCTCGAGTAATCAAAGGAACATGTCACATGATTGAATCAAACTCATTGCCTCCAACAAATTTTTAAGTTGATTTCTCAGTAGTTTTTACACACTGGGAAGGTTTATTATATAATTTAGCCAGGTTTGAGTCAGCACTCATAAATTAAGAAACAAGTTAATATTTTTTAATTACACAAATAATAAAATAAATTTTTTATTTAAAATATCTTGTCTTTATCTTTATTTATCTTACAAGCCAATAACTCTTATCAAAGCTAAAACGCAGATTTCCTTATAAAGTGAAAACATATTTAAAACAGCATATGAAAAATGAATTACTTTCATAACTTTTGTTAACATGATCTCGTTTGTTTCCAATTAAAAAAAAAGATGGTGTATTGATTTAAACAAATCAAATATGTTGTATTAATTTAGGATTTTAGTTAGTAATTAAGTAATTATTTTCTTATTTATGTTGGTTTGATTGTTGTACAACAACTAGTAATGAATAATGTATTGAATTTAAGTTTAAATGGAAGCTCAATCTATTTTTGTGCAAAGAACCGACGCTATAAGCTGTCAAGTGGGGTTGCGAATGGCGCCAACTTTGTAGAATATATACTCTTAAAGAAAGGTGTCAGTGAGTTTCGGTAGAGTTCTTTTGGTTGTGGTGTTATCAACTCGCAAATCAACGTGGCTCCATATTCAGATTTAATACTTTTAGTACTAATTTCTGTTTTAATAATAAAACTATTGTGAGTGTTAGAAATGTGATGTTATTTGATTAGAATATATTATGAGTACACAAGACCCGAATATGCTCGGTGATCCAATATATACGGATATATATCTAAGTATCCTTGCAATTTTATATGAGATTACTATATTTGTGACTATGAAGGAACCTCTTACTTAAAGCTTTATTTCATCATGTATACGTTGTGACAATTTAATTAACTGTGTATTATATAAATCTGTTTTCGAATCACTATAACATAAAGTTTTGATAAAATACTTTATAATGTGATACGCCGCTATATATATGTAAAGCAAACCAATTAATACTTAATTATATATTAGATGTATGTTTTTGATACTAATGAGAAGTTCATAACAGAAGTTGACTGAAAGATAAAAATATAAATATTGGCGGCAAAATGGAATTATGAAAGTAAAGTCGATAATTACTTTCATTTTTGGGAAGATAAATTACGAGATAAATGAAAGTAATATCAATTTTGTTAAGATTACTTTTTTATTCATAAAAGTTTTCTAGCAAATGGCTGTAAGATTCAATCGGTAAATGATCAAGTAGCTACTTAAAATTCCAAGGAAGTCCTCCGAATATTGAAACAATAAGAAAATTTTCTTTTTAATTTTGATGGTTTTGCAATCTACAGTTAAACTTATTTAAGACGATTTCACAGGGACCCAACTAAAAAGCGTTTTAAGCGAGAGAGCGTCTTATGGAGGGACAGGGCAAAATAAAACGTAATATATAGTATGTTCTAATTTCGTATATTATTTGTTGAATTATACATTTATTTCTTAGGAAGTTATTACATACATTTAACGTTAAATATTATTAAATTACGTTATAACATTGTGTATTTAGTATATATACCTAATTGCGTTACTTCAAGTAATTTCTTATTTTGGTTTGACAAAAATATTTTGATGCCTTACCAATTACGAGATTTTTAACATAACTGAATTTTTGCAGTACGTGTTCGCTTCAAAGAACATAGCGTCTTAAATCGTTCACTGCTGATAAAGCCTGAGCGTTTGATAAAATCGGAGTTGACTCATCTTCGTCTTCAGCATCATCACTTAATACCTCTTTTTATGTGTCATTTACATCTTTAATAAGATCTTTAATTGATTTAATTTCTTATGGTGCTACATTGTAATCAATGGAAGAATATACAGGAAAACCCTCTAGTGCCACGGGTTCTTCCTCCTCTTGGTACATGGTGTCAACCCTGAATTTTAATCGAATAAATAAAAAAATAGACAGATAGACAGAAACTTAAGCAGTTTATTACACACAGAAACCAATAAAACATATACAAGCGTTCAAACATTTAAAATAATCAAAGGCGGTCTTAATGATAAGAGCAATCTCTGACAGACAACCATCAGGTGAAATGACTAAAATGAAAAGTACGGGGTTGTGCAATTGAAAAGTACGTTTTTTTGTAAAACTTCAGATGTGCAGTAAAGTAGCATTAAAAGAAAACCAGCGATAAAAGATTATTGAATTGGTTCATATTACATATGTTAATATAATGAGTTTATTTCAGCATTCTTTTCTCTTGAAATATACAGAGATGGCATTTGTTTCCCCGAGAGGGCACAAATTATTTTGCCAATATCTCGAAGTATCTCGTACCAATACGATTACCACTAAAGATGATATTTATTATGACAGACAAGACACACATTTATATTTATATTTACACGGCTGTATTCACGTAGAAATTATATCGGAATGTGCCCGACTAGTTTCGAACCCATTCGGGGTTCTCAATCATGAGCTCTAAGCGTGGGCGGACTCGCGGCGCGAACTCTATAAATATAAATATAACAGTCATGGTTCACGAAAGTTTAAATATAAAAAAAGATACACATTTGTTATTTTTAAATCGTTGTTTATCAAGAGTTAACACGTTTATAGGAATTAGTTAAAGTAAGGTATTTCCCATCATAATCGCCTGTCTCTTGAAACAATTCAAATCCTTCCCAATCCCTTTCAAAGAATATTTCATGTTTTCCACATTAGGTTACTATTATTCTATACGGAATTAGTTGAGAAGAATTCTTACTTAGTCTGTATAACAAATGAAGAATTATTTTGATATATTAAACCTGCCATGTTTGCAACAAGCGGTATTAAATTATCATATGCGAGATGGCTAAAATTATATAGGTGGCCGATGCATTAGTAAGATATCCCACAACGATTGTTAGCTACCAGTTTGCTTAAGACATAAATGAACTCAAATTAACAAATATTAGCACAATGGTTGGTTTTGATGTACATTCACTTTAGCCAAAATTTTATAAGCCTACTAGTTTTTGACTGCATCGAAATTGTTAAGAGGAAGCTCAAGGATGACAACACATTCAATGAAAGTGTTTTTGACTCATCGAAATTGTTAAAAGAAGGCTCAAACAACTCGTTCATTGAAAGTGCAAAAATACTCAAGCATTGCTTCACACTTCGAAAATTTATGAATTAATTAAATTCCACTAATTAGGTCTTTTACATTCGACAAAAAATAATTATTAGGTTTTAATGTATAAGTATGTCATTATATATTATATTGTGTTTAAGTATGTCATTCAAGACATTAAAATTTAATTCCCTTACATTTATTTATATTCGTAATATATTTTCCATTCCTCGAATAAAAACTTCATAGTAGTGCTCTACAATAAGACAATTATTTATGTATAATGTATTATACATAAATAACTTATTATATTATATATCAATAATTGTTAATATATATTAATAAGACAATTAACATATAATTGTCTTTGAATGAAATAAATGTCAATGAATTAGCATTCAACCCATCACAAAAAAAATTTAAAACTGTTAATTTGTAATATTCACCTGCTCCTTGGATTATGAATCCGATTAAGATACCTGAAGCCAACAGACAAAATATTTTGTAAATTTAGACATAAATAAGAGGAAAAATATTTAGAAGTAATGTTTTTTTTTAGTTTTTTCTGTATATTTTTGTAAATTAAAAATAGGGATATTAATTAAACTTATTTTGTTTTTTCTACTAAAAGCTAAACATATTAACACTTGCGTAGTCAAAGCCATCATTATAACGAAGATTCAAAATAGAACCAACAACAAGAAACAAATAAGCGAAAATAGTTTGCATTCTGTCTACATTTCATGCGTATGCTTGAATATAGATGTGATTTAATTGCCTTATACTTTTAATCATAAAATATTGGCTTTATCTTTAGGTTAACATGTTAAAACTAAATGAAATAAAATAATTATATATTCCCCTTTCAGCACCACCCAACTTGTTACGAAGCTCTTGCCAAAATGCTATATTGTAAGTATTACGTAATTATTACGTTCATTAAATTTAACGGCCTTTAAGGATTAACCTTAAACGTGCTAGTATTAATTAAGATTTAGTTAAACAACTGGACGGCTTAAACATTAATTTAGTTTAATTAGAATTTTAATTTGACGTAGAATTGGTGAAAGTTTTCGTACATTTTATTATATTTATTTATTTTAATATTTTCTACTTAGAATCATTTCCAGTGATCACTTGTATAAATCAAATGGAAGTGTCACGGCCTATTTAAATACTATACATATATTTTATATCGTAAATATTTTTGTTGAAGTGATAGAAAAAATTACATAAATACAACTTAACACACACACACACACACGCACTTAACACACACACACACACACGCACTTAACACACACACACACAAACACACACACGCACTTAACACGCACACACACTTTTCCATCTTTTTTTTATATTTCATTCTGATTTTAATGCTATAACTCTTTGTCAATTGCTCGTTCTCATGTGTAAACTGTCCGTCACGTCACAACTTACTTACTTATCATGGAAAATGGCCTCGCGGCACTCGAAGTTAATACTTTGTTACTTAACTAAGTTAAAAAAGTGTAAACAAAATAAAAGAATACAGTTAGATTTAAAAGCTTATTTTACCTGGTATTTGCAATACTGTTTAGTGCTAACTTATTAATTTACAAGATACTGTAGGGAGCTTATAATTTAGCAATGTACAAACATTAGAGTGAGAGCTTACCGCATGTAACCAAAGTTGAATAGTTTATTGTTTAAGTTTAAAAATACTATTTATAATTAATATTATTTTAGCTTTTTATTTTTCCCATTTGTGTGTATAGGAATATAATATTCCTTCCGAAAACAAAAATGTTCCATTGGAATATAAATTTATAGGCACAATATCAGCCATTATGGGCAATAAGTTAGATGACCTTTTATCCTAACAACCTTTCAAAACGTCGCTTCAATAAAATATATCTTCAAGAAACAACTCTTTCTATCAATAAATTCAGTCTACTTTCTACACAGTAAATTGAATAACATATTTGAAACATATTCTCTGACACTATTTAAATTTAAGCTAAAAGGCATGGCATTTTGTTTTATAAATAAAAAGTTCTTTTTTATGATAACTCTGAAGAGATTTTGATCCTTTGTGAATTGACTGAAGTGTACTGAAGTGTACTGTGCGTGTATTCTCTTACGAAAGTTATCTCTCTATATAATATTAAAGGCTTAAAGTAATGTCACGAATTCGTTGATAATATAGATACTAAAATAAAATAAAAACAAGAATAGCTTCTCTGTTTAATATTATTGAATAATATATATTATTATAGATACATTAGAAGAGTAGAATACAAAATTATAATTGAGTGTTATAATTTAAGGCAAAAAAAAATGTATCATTATGGTTATTTATAACATCTAGCTAGATTAAGAAGTTATTTTTCTTGTTTGTCTTTTGTTTCCATTGGACAATGTCGAACAAAGAAAAAGTAGCTCTGTAGATACAATCTGAGAACGTCAACATGTTATTCTTTCAATAAGTTATTCTTTTATGAAAGAAAATTTAATATCGTATTGATATCGCAAAGATATCATTTATATTAAGTTTATGTGAATTTATATGACACATATTTTCATTGACGGTTAGTAGGTACTGACCGATTAGTACTGAATTTCCTTCTTTAATATATATATATGTGTTAAATATTTAACAGGAACTTAAAACAAAGTACAAATACAGAGATAGAGTATACGTGTTAAATATTCTTTACAAATTCATCACCTATTTTTCTCACGATTGATGATCGAAAGTTTATATTTTTCAACTTATAATAGTAAAAGGTCTTTTTCCAATTGAATAATTTCGAATGAAACATGATTGTTTCTTTTAAAGCTTGTATGATTTATTTAAAAGTTTTTTTTTTCCATTTGGAATTACTGGCAAATATGATTATAACTAACTGAACTGTAGAAAAATAATAATTATATTTTTCTTATAATTTATGATATATTTATATTTTTCTTATATATAATATATTTTTCTTATAATATATAATTTAAAAAATCAACTAGTATTGTTGATTTTTTATTTATTGTTTATTAATAGTTTTGACTTGGACTAAACCTCCACCATATCTTAAAAGCTTATTTCTTCCACTTACGTCTTATTTAAGTATTCTATACGTACTTCAAAGGCGGCATTGGTAGGTTCATGTCAAATTTGGTTAGGTAGGGAGAGGAGCGCAACCAATTGAGGTGAGCGTGAATGCGCATTTTAAAGAGGTCCCTTAAACCTACACTTGGGTCGCAAGTCCCAGGAGCTTTTTTTTTTTTTTTTTTTTTATGTGATAAGAGCGCAAACGAGCGTGCGGATCACAGGTGTGAAGTGATCACCGCCGCCCACGAACTCTTGCAACGTCCGAGGACTCACAAGAGCGTTGCCGGCCTTGGAGGTGGGTATAAACGCCTTTTTTGAAGGTACCCATGTCGTATCGATCTGGAAACACCGCCGAAGGAAGTCCATTCCACATCTTTGTGGTACGTGGAAAAAATGTTCTTGAAAACCGCACAGTAGAGGATCGCCACGCATCCAGGTGGTAAGGATGGTATTGCAGGCGATGTCGTGCTGTGCGGTGGTGAAATTCGGCGGCGGGCATCAGATCAAAAAGCTGTTTGCACTCCTCTCCCTGCAACGCGATGGTCCCGGCACCCACATGGTGAATCCATGGAATGCTAAGAAGCTTCGTATTAATATGTAATAAAGTATTTCTGAAACAAATATTCATAAATTTTTACCAAAAACCACTCAAAAGCACAACCATACAAAGAAAATCACAGATTATTACTTAAATTATTTACAGACTATATTAAATACATGTGTATATTAAAAAAAAAAAGTATCATTCATCTTTTGAAACAAACAAACAGTAAGAATGTAAACTCATTTAATTTCAAAACATTCATTAAATTAGCCAACAATCCGGGAAAATGTTTAATTATACGTCCATTTTTGAGCACCGCCACCGCCCTGACTTTGAAGTAATTTTAATGAAGCAATATCCACTTCATTATTTTATTAACGTTTCAAAATTTCGTTTGTCATACAAATATTTAACGGAAAATTCTTTACAATTTTATTGTAAATGGTTTACGGTTTCGCAGATTAATTATTTTACACGAAATAATTATTGCGTGTACTTTATTTTTATCAGTTATATTTGCTTTTTACAACTCCGTAGTAATTAACTATTTAAAAAAAATATTTTTACCAACCAATCAGGAAAACATTCAATTTCTACTCAAATTTCATTGAACAGTTACACTTTAAAAAAATAATTTCAACAGTAACCAATAGACAAAATATCTATTAAATTATATTTATTATATATTAATGAAACCATTGGAAATATATATAATAAAAAGTAAACATACTTTTCTATATGTATATATATACTGACTATTTTGTACGTAATGAGTTTTTTTTTGCCCCAGAGGATACACAGCCATATAAAGTTAGTTATAATTCCATAAGCAATAAGTATTCCTCTCTGAATGTTAACACTTACATGTCTATAGGATTTGATATGTTGATGTGTGTGTAATACTATAGTTCAGTCACACACGCATACTAAGGAACGAAGTAGTGTAGAATACCGCACCTAGCTCCAACTCCTGTATGTGTATTTATTTTCATGTCCAATCTATAGTTATTTAATATAAGAATGTATTCAAAAGTAGTATTATAACGAAAGATTTAATTGGTTTCAAATATGTAACTATGTTTTGATTAAAAACAATACATATTATAATGATTTGAAAATAAAACACTTACATATATCGTTCAATCAAATTCTAACAAACTATAATAAAAAACTAAGAAGAAAGTATTTTTTTTTATTTAATAATATACATTCTGTCGAATTCCTTGTTCTCTGATTTTACTACTTTAACTCCAAAATGTTAAATTAACTTAGTGTTAATAATTCAAAAAAGTCAAGACTTGTAATTTCTGTAAAGTTTAATTAGTAGTAAGAGGTAGTATATTTAAGCATTCAGGATTTAAGGATTCAGAGTATATTTTATGTTGTGAAACTACAATTGCAATGATTTACACTTGAGTTTATATGAACATGATTTAGACAAAAAAAAAACCGCTACTATACGTTTCTACATATTACATACACTCAAACAATCTATAGATAAATATAAATATAATACAATATAATTACAAAACGTGTTATGGTATTTATTAGAAGGCCGTCCGTCCTTCTCGTACCGTACGTAGATATATCTCTATATATCTTTGTAAGCGCCTCGTTAGTCAGCACTACTCAATTCAGATTTCGTGTTCATTTCTGTTTGTTGATGCCTCTCGAAGGAATATTTTAAACATCCATAAAAAATATCAACAATTTGTATTATTTTATTTTTTTTATAAAAAAGACATCTAATAATTCATTTATTTTATTCTGAATAACATTTACAGCTTTTTTATTTCTGAATTGTTTTCTTTCTTTTGTTTAATTTTCAGACACATTCGTTATAATAAGGAATTCAACATAAGCACAATATTTTGTAAAAGGCATGTTTTTTAATTGTACCTTTACTAGCTTTTTGCTCGCTTTGTCCGCGTGTTTATTTTTAATTTAAATTTAAAGTAAAGAGTATGTTTACCAATTTTCAGTTTTCTGTCTTTACACGTATTCAGTCATTTGAAGTAAACAACTAAAATCAAAATTTTAAAGTCACTAACTTCAACAGGGTGGAAATTAAAAAAAAATAAAAGCTTTCACCCCTTTTGGGATGGCATTTCTGAAATCCTCATTTAGTGCTCCCCTCCACTCACTAAGGACCATACATACCAAATTTCAGCTTCTTGCGTTCAGTAGTTTCGGCTGTGCGTTGTCAATCAGACGCTCAGTAACGGAAGAGTAAGTATATATATATAAATGGCATAAACACTTTAGCAGTGGTATTCAAAGACAATAGCATAAAAAAGTAAAGAATATGAATAAAAAAGCCAATCACGATCGACATAAAATGTTCATCGTCCGCAAATGACAGCCTTTAAAATAAACTATCCTGATATCACTGAAGGTACGTTATAAATGTCTGTCAATACTGTAACAAGGATAACGTAAAAGAAATTCCCTTTTATAGAGACTTTAAAACTCATTTACTTAAGATCGCCATCAAAAATATCACGTTCTACAAGGTATTAACACTGCTTGTTCAGATTTATTTAAAAAGTATATTAAAAAGTTTATATCAAAAAGTTTTATTAAGATTACTTACTTTAAAAACATTTTTGCTTCAATGCGAAATGGCCATCAAAAAACACAAAAACTTGAATACGTGGAAAGTACTACTGGTGCTGCTGTTTTGCCTCAAAAAGTAATGCAACTATTCTGTCTTTCTGTCTGTTGTCCTACGTCTGAGGTTGATTTTTATCGTCAAACATTTTGTAACGTTTTAAAATTTATTAACATTAAATAGCTAAATTTATATTCCATTCCAAAATACTTATTAAATGATCGACCACTTCGTCTTTTCTAGGATACTTTGTGGTTTTCTTCCACTGTCGAGGTTGTTTCTTTCTTTCTATTGTCTCCATTAAAAAAAGGAAATATTCGTATAGAAAAATATAATATTATATTTTTCTTATTAAAAATAAAATATCAACTAAGTTTAAATGCAATTCACATCACTTCACATATAGATACGTAGTGATCATAATTGATCCAGTGTTTTTTTTTTACCAATGGAGAGGCAGCCAATATTTCATATTTTTAATTAAAAAATATATAGAACCTTGTGCATAAAAATAACAAACTCAGTTGCTGGTTATTTTTTTAGCATTCAAATAAATGGAAATAAAATGTTTACTTTGTTAGAGAACACACTAATATGTTGGAGTAAATAAATATTAGAATATGGATAAACTTTTTTAAGGTTATAATATTAATAATTTCAGAACTATTGTAATAAGAACATTTGATAGATAGATTTGTTTTTAATATTATTGCAGAGTTCAAAGTTGGAAATAATTACTATTAATTATAGTTTAAAATCTGAGCATCAAATAAAAAAATATATATAAAAGCTGTTTGCCACCAAATGCTAAAAAACACAGTCTGTTAACAGCGTTGTTTTTTACTGTTATCAAATATTTGAAACTTAGAAAAACACGCGCTTGTTAGCAATCAAATATAGATCACAGAATATAACAAACTTTATTTATTCCAATATTGCGGTCTTCCGTCCAATTAATGAATAGTAAATAAAGTTGCATACATCGATACAGCATACTTAATTTGAGAAGTGATTTCAATTTATTTTTTATGGTTTAACTCTAAAAATTATATGTTTTTAGATATAAAATTAAACTGAGGGGAAATATACATTTTATAATGTATATAAGAACATTTAATTAGTTAATTGGTAATTTAATATGCAAATTTGGTTATTTGCATGTATTATAAGAGCTTTTGTTAAAACAATTTTCACGTCAATCCATCAATAAATATTTACATTGTTCTTAAAACTGATTTCTCTTATGATTCGCGAAATAACTGTTTAAAATATTCGTGATGAGTATGGGGTAGTATGAATGCACGATGTTGATCCAGGGTAATTGGGTAAATTAGGACTGAAAGACTACTGTAAGGGTCCTGGTATCTCCCCAGGTATCTTGACGTTCTTTAATGCGGTCCAGAAGGTATTGAAAAAATATACCGATGCGGCTGCTGAGGGCCATCTCCACGGCCTAATAGAAGCGTCTTCACCGTCTACCTTCTTTTTGAGGTAATAGTGGGTATTTTTTTTATGGAAGCGGGGGGCAAGCGAGCAAACGGGTTACCTAAGCGACTGCCATTGCTCATGGACATCTGCAACTCAAGAGTTGCAAAGTGCATTGCAAGCTTTTTCGAAGGGAATACGGTCTTTTCTTGAAGGTTTGAATGTCATTTCAGTCCGGAAATACCTGGAAATACCAGAAATACGTGAGATGGAGAGGTAGGAAGAATGTAGTGGGAGAGAACAGATACTACACATTATGTAATACTAGTATTCCAGTCTATGTAGTCTATCTAATATAGACCATGGCCTATCTAATATAGACCATGGTCTATCTAATATAGACCATGGTCTATCTAACATAGACCATAGTCTATCTAAAATAGACCATGGTCTATCATCCGTAAGGTACACAATTATACCACAGATATGATTTTGGCGTAACCACATGAGTTTCATAATTTTTAATAAATATTGTAAATTTAATATATATTCTGTAAGAACTTAAGTTAAAACCTGATTATAATTGACGAGTCAATCAGGCGGCTCAGCTGCTCCAGTACATCGCGTCACTTGCGTTTAACATGCATCCAGTACACATCTAGCACCCGGAACAAAGCGGCTCGGTGAATCTATGAATCTCTTAGTGAATTTCGTCTTACATGTCTTTCTGAGATGTTAACGTACTCGTATATATCTTCCATTATTGATGGAAGCATCTGTGAATATCTATTACATATTATTCTTGAGTTACTCTTTTATATATTTGAATGAAATATAGACTGAAATTGCAACCTGTCCCGCAAAGTTAAATACAAAAATAAGGACCTCCGTTTTATTGGCTATTTGTAATGTCAAGTGGATTGAAAAACAATTAGTTGAAATTGTACCAAGTATAAGTGCAACTGTACACGGTATGGAAAATCTATTAACAATTCAAATTTTATACTAAATATAAGACATAAATAGACACTTCTAGCACGTAGCTTGCCTTACTTAATTTATTGAATATAACATATTTTTATACCGAAAAGTTATATTTATTAAGCATTAAAAAAAATCTTCAGTATCTTATGAATTATTTAAAAATATATAATCATACTTTAACAAGTATGATAATATAATATAACTATTATTAGACATTTTGGGAATGTTACTGGTACAATTGATGTATCGGATTCACTAAATTATATCGTTGAAAATAAAACCCAAATATGTAATGTAATAAAAATATTCAAAACATTGCGTCATTTATCTGATAATATTACAAAGTACATAGAATAATATTTCACTTCAATACGGATAATATACTCAATTTAGTAAATTAATTATCGTGTTAGCTTCAAATATTTACTAATTTAGCGTGTTAATGTTTGAATACAGCCGTACCCGTACTGTTATAACCCTGTAACGTTAGCTCCTCTCTCAGTTTAACCATCCGTTCCCAGTTCTGAATGAAATAAATTTAAAATCCGTTCTGAGCATACATAATTATTTATTCTGAGTACATGAAAACAAAAAAAAAATTAAAGTGATTTTCGTTCTCACACAATCCGACCACAGTTCAGTTCCAGCTCACTAATGTGACACTCAGTTAATGAAATTCTTTAACTTCAATTTATTTTAATGTATTATATTTTTCATGTAATTTATATAACATTAAATAAGCCCGTTTTTTTCCATTTGTGATATTTGTCGATTTTTTACTTTAAGTCGACTCTTGTTTGATGTAACCAACGGTAACAGCCGTGTACGTGTACAGTAAAAGATATGAAATGTTGTCTCTTGGGGACGGTTCACCCTTCTTCGTTTAAACATTCATTCTAATCCTGATGTTACTTTGCTCTCCGAAAATATTTATGAAAATTATATTGTAATAATTAAAAATAACTTTAAAAATAATTATATATATAACTCAACGTCGACATCAAAATAAAAGTCATCATACTTAAACTTTTTTCTTCTAACAAGATAATTCAAAACTAAAAAATAATTTTATTAACTTTTCAAAAACCTTCAAAACAAAGCTTTCCTTTCATTTTTTTAGCTTTGAAGTGATAATTGTTATTTACAACGTATAGAATTATCAGTAAAATCCAATATCGAGTTGGTAAAGTCGTATTACAGAGCTATTATCAATTGACAGATGGATACTGTAAGTATGAGCTACCAAAGCCATGAAAATATATTTAATGGAATAATTAAAGTCTGGGGAAGTGGTAAGTATATGTTTCCAAAAAAAAGAACTGACTTATCGACTTAAGCTTGTGGTTATAAAACTAATTGCGAATAATAACTGATATTTTTAGAATACGATATATTTATTACGTCTTACGAATTAACTCAATGTAGTAAATTCTGACTTAGTGATAAAATATCTCAATGTTTGGATTCTTGGCAGCGAATGTGTTGTCCTTGTGTGCTTCAACTCGCTGTGGTTTTTGACTATTTATTAACTTAACACCTAAACCTATTTTGTCGGAACTCACACAAACCAAGAAATACCCACAAGCATACGTACTATAACTTCTTTTGTTGCAAATATTTGAGCGATATTTTTTTTAAATTCATGTTACCGGATACATCCGAATACTTCAGACAAACGTACAAGTCATATGATAATTTTCTTTGATGATTTATTTACTAATATTTTTTCAATATCATTACAAAAGTGAGTCTAATAAAATTGTTTTATCTGTGTATAAAGAATTGGATAACCAAAAAGAGTAATTCATTAATTATTGGGAATATTTTTTTCTTGATTGAGTCTCTTTAACGTTTTTTTTGTAGCGACAATTGTTTGTGACTATTTATTTCATTATATAATTTATTTTGTACATATTTGAAGACTACAATAGATTAATAGGATAGAAATATAATATCAACATTTTCATTCAAATGTAATGTACTACATTTCCAAAGTAGAGTTGACGAGTCAAAATTATTGAGAAAAACGGCCGAAAGTAAAAAGGTGTTACTTTAGAATTTAAAAAATAAATCTTTTCACCTCAATTTTTACTATATTATTTTTCTAAATAAGCTATTATAAAATTTATCAATATATACATATATTGATTATTATCTGTGACAAAAACAACTTTTTAATAAATAAAAAATGTTGTCATTAAAGAAACTTTTCTATTGTCATCATTTTTTGAAAATCGGACAGTTAAAAAAATTAACAAAATAATTAAAAAAAGGAACTCATTCTGACATTTATTTTTCAACAATCAATTATCTTTTTTTAATGTACAATCTGATCAAGCAGTTAAATATATGTAATTTTTATGACTTTATTTCCAGTAAATAAAATTATAATAATTACTAATGATTTGAATTATTGCTTCAATATTTTAAATATCTTATATGCATTGCAAAAGTCACAAGCAATTTTGTGATGGATTTCGCTCTGGTTATTTTTTGTATCCTCTCGCTATTATATTCGATATATATTCGATATATATTCGATATTTGTATCCTCTTGCTATTCCCTCGGCGTCAGTTGTTTAATCACCAATGTTATTTTGTTATTTTGACCGGCTTAAAGGGTAAGTCACACCAGAAGCTAGATTTACTTAGTTTTACCTTCTACGTTCCAGATATATTTTCACAAAATAATTAGTTCTAATAAGAAGTAATTTTATATTTCTTTATATCTCTTTATTATAATTAATCTACGAATAACATTTCTTTCTCGAATGTACTGGCCATATACTTAATTATAATTCTTTGCACCTCTTTTAAAGTTATGTATTACTTTAATATTATTTGTATCTTCGTATTAATAACAAATTATTTTAATGCAGGAAATTTATCAAAGAACATAAATACTACCGTATCATCAATAAACACTTTCATTTAATTTTTTTATAGATGTTACATACTTTAAAATATATATTATGTTTTCAAATTCGATAACTACTTTGATGTTTTAAGTTAGCATTATAAAACCCCAAAACAATAACATTTTCTATTACTAATATCATTAATTTAAGAACGTGTTTTTTAAATATAGATATCAGAAGAGTTTAGAGTTTTAAAATTGCTAAAGCAACTTAATTGTTTAGCTAAAGTAAAAATGCTGAAATAAAACGTTGTTTTTCAAAAGAACCTTTGCCCCACTTAAAATCCGTTTCTTATAACGCCATCATGCAATGATATCTCTCATCTTCTTGAGTGATTATAAAAGATTTATTATTGTATTTTATTTGTATTATATAAAATAAACAAAAGGTGATGATAAAACCAAACATTTTTCATAAAATATTTAAAAATATATTTTTTCACCGACGGTTGTCACTTTTTATACAGATCCAATATTCTAATAAAAGTAATAAAAGATACAACGTAATGAATAACCCTGACATACTATACCGATACATCCATTAGAGATTTAAAACCCTGGTTTCGCGGAATCAATATTTTATACCATATTTTGCAAAGAGGGCTTATATAATTCTTTATTCAACGATTGTTTAAACCCTTATATTTATATATTATTCTGACAATACTCACTCTGTCAGTGTATGTGACTATAGGTTACCTGTACGCATCCGCCGGGACCGAGCGTCACGGATCAATAAATAAAAATAAATTATAACAAATTCTCTACATCCATTCTACACAATACTGCTCCGGTACTAAAAAGGTGGTAAAAGTGCGAAATAATGGACCAATGGACACCGCATGGTTCGATAGTCACGTTGGAGTTCGTTATCTAGTGAAATTGGACGCAACAACGAAACCATCTATTTTTTGTTTATTGAGAACGCAGATCATTTTGTATGCAATACATTTTAACACCAGAACGCTTTGCGGTTTTGAATAACAAGTATTACATCTATATATATACAAGAAAGTCGTGTTAGTTACACTATTTATAACTTAAGAACGGCTGTATTGCCTGTTTTGGTTAAAAATTGGTGGGGAAGTAGCTTTGAACCAGGAGACGGACATATTATCCCGTTCAACTACGTTTATTTATTTACTTTATTGTGAATTACATATTTATTATCTGACAGTCAGCATTATCCATTAATTCTATATTATCCTAATAGATGGCGGTATTCGTTGGCTGCATTGACTAAGTTCAATAGATGGCGCTTTGATAAACTAGAAATGTTTAATATAAGCTAAAACTTAATAGGATAACAACGAGTTGCTGAGACTAAAGTGTAAGTTAAATTTATATTATAGTAAACACAATACTATGAAATTCATTTTATTTCATATTTTTTGTTCTATTACGCCAGGTGACAATCTATGAGTATTTAGCGGCTTTTAGACATCAGACTAATATATACTTAGCATTGATAAATATGAAACAAACGATGACACTTCTTAAGAAGGCCTGAAACAAACTTGAAAAGTAATTGAAATAAATATGCTATTTTTTAAAACTTCTCTTTTCAGGTAAAATTAATACAACGTCTTCTTAAACAATTGTTTTTTTTACCTTATTAAATAAAAAATATATCAACATCAACACAATTTCTGAGGCATTTATACAGCTTGTGTCTAGGAGTGGCATATATAAAAGTATTTTTTAAATTTATAGTAGAAGTTAAATAATTGTTTTACTTAATTTCACAGCGTATGTTACGTATGATTTGCTTTACAAGATCTTATTTAATTAAACATTTTCATTTACAACAGTATGTCATATGTGCTTCTTCAACAAGAAAGTTTAAGTTCAGTCACTTTAATATAAACAACTTGGTAGTTCGAAATGTTTAATTAAACTTTAGTTTAGTTGTTTTTGGGTGAACATGGTGAAAAAGATGTAAAGATTAAAAAAAAATCAAGTCTCTATAAGAAACGTAATGTGCTTTAGGATAATATTTCTCAAAAATTATATTTCTTAAGAATAATATGACAAAATAGTAAATGGTTTTAATCTTATTTATGAAGTTTACTGACGTGCCTTTTAATAAAAATAATATATAATTTTAAAAATATTACAACATAGAACGTAATAACTTAATTTTTTGGAAAAGAAACAACGAGTTAAATCAATTTACCAGACCGAATGGACTTATCAATCTGGGTGTGACACAAATAAATTGAATGTCCAAGAACTTAAGGATGAAAAAATCCAATTTCGAACCCTAATCAGAAAAATTTAATTCAATCGATGTATGTATGTTTTTGGTACAAACATTTCGTATGTAAAATTCTTATACATTTTTTTTGTATGTACAACTTAAGTCATGATATAATTTATAATACATGGCTTCCATAAGCTGGAAACTAATAAATATTTTTCGTACCGACTTACTGTATTTACTAAATCGGCAGGCATATGTATGAAGAAATAAAATAAAAATATCCGGAGATTATCACTCTTATTTCCCCGCCGTTACTGTGGCCAAGATAAGGCCAAAATTGCTGAGGACTCAAGGCCTTCTACTTTTTACGTTTATTATAACGAGGGGGGAGGGGGTTTCCATAACCCCACCACGCTTAAAAAGTGTATCGAAAGAGAGTCCGTATGCCAGGAACCTTACATTATCTCCTCTCTTGGAGTTTCACTATGAGATAAAATCCGAAACCGCTAAATACGAAGAAGAATATAGCCGTCAAAATTAGCAATCATGACTGGCGACGGGCTGGCCAAATAGCTGGAATGGCGCTCACGAATAAATGCCTAGCAAAGTGTGGGTAAACCCCCTACTCGATGGACTGATGACATTCTGGTGGGGGGTCGATACAAGAAAAAGATTAAGAAAATTCCTGAAGAAATTTGTGATAAATGGTCTTGATATATTCTTTGAAATGAATCATGAAACAAATATACAGACATCAAGATCACACGCAATTAGCTAATTATATATTTTTTCTAAATCAGCAGACTTAATACCAATCATGGATTTTTTGTTATTGTTTTTATTTAGCCTAAATAATTTTTCAAATATCTTTCAGATAAATAAAAATTAAATAAAATATTAATTATTTAAAATATGCTAACTGCAAATTTCATTTATTTTTTTCAGCCATGTTCTTAATATAAAGAAATAGTCATGTCAATAATGAAATATGTCAATTAATGTAAAAATATATATATGTTAAATCCTATTTATTTCCTATAGTGAGTGAGTAAATTACTCTAATACATAATAATAATAACAGATGCTACTGCATGAATAATGAAGTATCAATTAAAAAAATGTCTACATGTATAACCATAATAAATACAAATAATACTAATATATAAAAATAAATAAAAAATAACATAAATAAGAATAAAAATGAGGTATATTTACTAATAATTTAACCTTTCAACACTTGTTTAAGAAAGTTGATCTCGACTAACACTACACAAATATGCCAAAAATGTAAATAATATTATGTTTTACTATTACTTTCTATTTTACAATGAACCCTGATAGACTTGTAAAATATAATAAAATATATTTTAATTGTAAATTATATACTTAGTATAAGCGACATAATATCCACAACGACTAATATACCGCCAGTATGTAGTAATTATTTCTGGTACTTCGTTTATTAAACTTCTATAAACGTGTAATTTAAGTAAGACCCTTGTATTCGTTGTCATCCCATCTACGAAGGCTTATAGATTATGTTGCAAATTTGAAGGTTTGATTTGATTTGATTTAATTTGAAGGTTGATCATTAATTTTAAATTAACCTCAAGTGCATACTAAGGTCGAAAAATATTACCACAGATTTTATGAAAAAATATTAAACGTAATCATAAACTTTCTCTGTGTATATGACAAAATGTATAATGAAATGTATTACATATTGGCTTTTAAATGAAATTGTAAAGTCAAGTTTATGGAATTTGAAACAATTTTGATCAATATTTTTATATATGTATAAAAGAAAGACAGCTAATATAGCACAATGAAGGTATGGGACTTAAGCAATTAATCAGAAACTTCCTTTTAAAATGGCGAGTATGTTGTTTTAGTTCCAAATTAATTAAAGATTTAAACTGTAGAGTTTTTGTCCTTACTTAATATATGGATACTGAAAGAGATCGCTATTTAGCGATAAGATCGCCTTTTTGTATACCCAAATTCTTTTTTTTTTCCTTTTTACTTTATAATTTTTATTATTTCTTATTTTCATTTTATTTATTTTGTTTTCTTATAAATCTTGTACTTTACATATCTGGTCTGTGCAATAAATAATATTTATATATTTAGGCAAAAAAAAAATCTCAAGATCCTATGTTACTCTACCGTTGTAATAATATTGTAATACTGAAAACGTGGGAAAGAACTCAACTGCTATGATTTCAGCAAACACTGCTAAAGAATAGGTTTTCTAAATCTTTAAATGAATTATTATTGTAGCAAACTTTTAATAAAACGTGGACTGAGTTCTATTTAAAATAATAATGAGAATGAAGAATCCATCAATTGAATGATTTATGAATAATTTAATGAATTAATTTATTTGTTTATTTGCTTGCAAAATGTTCTTAACTATACGTATGCACTGCTCAAAAAAAGCAAAATAAAATTGTTTAGTTAAATTATTGGCTGACATAAAAAAAACGTCAGCGATACGTCCACATGTGTCTTTATATATAGAGATAGGTAATAAACCTGCCGTGAGTCACCTAAAATAAAAATGAATATATTTTGTATATAATAAATGTTCAACATATATCTTAGTTTAAATGTGTAATTATTTATTTAGATGTATTAAAACTGCAATTACATAGTTTACTGATACACATGGTATTAAATTCTACAACATATTTCAATGACGATATTATTTCAATGACTTTGCTCAACCACTTCATAGTAATAAATATATATTTTTATTTACTATTTAATCTACACTTTATCGTGTAAATGTACTAATACATTTCCGTTATCATCCACGTTTTATCTTACAAATAACATCAACAAAGTAAAACTTTATGGCAATTATATTCGTCATCATTATTTACACCTGAAAAGTTAATATAATGAATGATACAATGAAAAATCGATAAATAGCGAAAGTAATGACATATATCCCGGAATCAAATGTGTATCCAGCTATTAACAGGCGAATAAATAAAGACTTCAAGTATTCATTTACGTCAAAGTGTTCTGAGCCACGGCTTTTATTTTTTTCTTTTGCTCAATTAATAAAAAAAATGTAAAATTTTACGAGTTTCAGCTTAAGATGTATAAATAAACATATATTAATTTTAGGTTTATTATTTTTATAATTTTAGTGAAAGTATTTATGATATTTAAATCTAACAATCAGAAAAAAGCTATCAAAGAAGAAATTATTAAAAAGAAAAACACTTCCTCCTCTAATTGGGGTGTTGTTCAATTTGTGTTATTTTTTTCTCTTATCTCACAGATTTTTAGTGAAATAATTTTAGTAAAATATTTACAGCAATTTCTTAAATTAAATTATGTATTCGTAGACCGGTGATAAATTAAGGGGGGACAATGGATGAATGCGGACAGAACAAGACAAGGTCACTCAAGAAATTTGGCTGATGATACACATACATACATTCACATACAAAACACACTTAGACATTATGTAAACAAAAATATATTGGGCATATCTTGAATATAAGGAACGTATTTACAATCCTTAAATTTTGTTATTACTTTTTAAAAGTGACGTTGATATCTGGACAGTGTGTCATAGAGTATTTTTATTTTATATAAAATCAAAATCATTTGCTGTACATATGTGTAATAAGTTTTCCTTAAATATTTTTTAAGGTTACTGACCAGGTAAAGAATATTAGGGTTGAAGGTCCACTTGTTCTCATTTCTGGTCATTCACCGGGTCATCTTGAATCAGTTGATCTCTTCTCAGTAACAACTGCCATCTTATGGAAGCAATTTTTTGTGAACTGTTTTATTCCATGTGTTTTTAACGTATTTACGAAGTGTTCCTGTCTCAAATATCCATCATCGTAATATTTTTGCCTTAACTTGACTCACCTCACTTGGTTGCGTTGCGTTCATCATTGATCGTGTATTTTTTATCTACTGCAGCACAAGTTGACTGCCTATTACACTTGGTTGCGTTGCGTTCATCACTCATCGTATATTTTTTAAAAGATTGGGAATGTCATTCAAAATATATATGAATATTATAGAATAAGTACGTTTAAGATCTAATCAATTCTCACGCTAAGCTTATACATAAATCGTCTCGTATCAGTATTTAGGTATTTTTTTGCATCCTTATTTAGCTAAGTAAAAAACACAAACAATTAGCTTATTTCTTGTTGGGAAGAGTTACATAAATTCAATGTGTTTAAGAATTTGCAAAACAGCTTTCACAGTAAATTAATTTCTACCGCAAAGCGAAGCTTTTGGATAAAACGAGCTCGTACTTTATACTAGCAATCAATTAAGAAACATTCACGTAGTCCTTTGCTTAACTTTCGCATTTTCTATAAAAGCTTTATATTTTAATTATCTGATTAAACAATGTACGAAAAAAAACCTTAAATTGATTAGTAACAACACTCATTACTAAATGACCTGACTTTAATAATTTTAACAAATCTGCATTTTAGTATTTATCAGAGATATTTGAGTTGATATAAGCAATTATAACATATTATCTATTTATATTCTACTATACTAAGGAGTAATTTTGAACAAAATAAATTTATTATATATAATTTTCAATGAATTCATGAGAAAGTAAAATATTTTATTTGTAATCTTCACCAAATATAAGACGTTCTCTACCGATAAACGTCAAGAGACTAAATGTACACAATCCATTCTTATATTTCGTAAATACTAGAACAAGAACAGAAAAACAATTGAACTTTTATATACCACTCACCCACGTTCCCAAGAAACGAACGCTATATTCCGTAGGCATTTATTTCTTGTGCTAAATATACCAAATGGATTATTGTATATCAAATGCGTCTTATATAACAAAATAAAATCTACCAATCTATTTGTTTTCATATTAATGATATGAGATTATTATTTAAACCTTAAATTTTGATACAGAATCTGCTTCTGTTGCTTGGATTTTTTTTTCTTATTATTATTTTTTTCTGTCTGTCGATCTCGTGGCTGCTGCTCTATCCGAGCGGGCGGTAAAGTAAAAATAAATTACAACAAATTCACCACAACCATACATACAATACTGGTCCAGTAGTAAAATACTGACATGAGTGCGTGTTCACGCGCTAATGGATAACGTATGACTCCATAGTGACGTCGTATTGTTATCTATAGATTAATTATCTAGCCGGCAGCAAGGAATCCGTGTATTTTTTGAGGATAATTTTGTAAGCAATTAGTTTTAATTTGGGAACTGACCTGTGAACTAACAGGTATTATAAATTTAACTAATGATAAAAAAATATATACAAACCTTTTACTCGTCATAAGGTTGCTCAGTCCAAGGGATTTAAACTCACTAATAGGGATAAATGGTATAATATTTTATATTACTTGTCCGTCCGAAAGTAGGCTTAAATATGGACTGAGGTGTATATGGTATAGAATTTATTTTTGTATTTTTTTTTTATTGTAATGAACACATGAATGTATATTTTTTTAATTACCAAGACTTTAAAACATTAATTTCTATGAGAATCCAAAAATGAATTGTGAGTAAATACTTGAGAGGTTAAATGAAAAAGAGCTTATTACAAAATACACGAAGCGGGAAAACATCGAGATTTCTCAGAAGGTCTGAAATCAAACTTGAAAAGTAACTGCAATAAATCTTGTTAAAACTTCTCTGAAGTGGTAAAATTTGTTAAGCGACTCCTAAAAACATTGCCTCTTACTACTTTTATTTTCAATCTGCTAAATTTCTCATTTATTACCGAAAATCAATTTCTTGAAATTTTATATATCTAATTATATATATATATATATATATATATATATATATATATAATTATATATTTTTTAAAGTCTTAACTTACCTACTATATTTTAAGTACAATCATATTTTGATTGATTGATTGATTGAGATTGATGATTTTTTACGAGAACACGAGGTGAGGGTGTTATAACAAGACTAAAACATTTTTATTTAATTTATATTACATCATCTTCAATTGCTTCCACAATAAATTATTATTAATTCCGCAAAATGCTAGGGATTTAGATCTAAATTTTAGGCCTCATATATAAATTTTAATAAGATTTTTTTTTACTATTTCATTTTAATTGTAGCCACTAACATAATAAATAATCGATAATTTACTAAGTAATATGTAATAAAATATTTATTTCTTATTATATTTTTGTGAAAAAGACGGAAAAATGTATAACTAGTTTAGAATTGTTCCACAGCTGTGGCTCGTGAGATTGTGTATATACTACATATTACGATAGTTCGAAGTTTATATACGGAGCTATACAGAAATACCACAAATATTTACTGGAAATAGATAGAACATTTATCGAGTCTTAAATGGAATGTGGTGGTAGAACGGATGTTTTACATGTAAACGATAGCTTAAAGGTATTTTCCAAATGATTTGCGATGAACAATTTATTGCTTAATAATAACAAAATAAAATCAAGTTTTCTTTACATAAAATACCCTAATTAGGCCTAAATTTAATTATTTGGAAGAACTAATGGAGGCTATGGGGTGCTCATAGCAATACACTTGCTTACCGTTTGTTTAAGTTCGGCTTCATATGCGGTTAGGAAAATTAAACAGTAAACTGATGTTACCACAGCTAGGTTAGTTTACTTTGCATACTTTCAGAGTATTATGTTTTACGGTATTCTGCTCTAGAAATCAGGGGCAGATGTAAAATTATTATTTTTTTAACAAAAGAAAGCAGTTCGTGCTTTATTCAACATGGTTCCTAAATTTAGAGATACTAAAAACAAAAAAATATTTTTTGGGTAATAGAATTCTTTTTTACAATAAATTGCCAAAACTATTCAGCTCACGCCGCCAGTCCGCCACGCTTAGAGCTCATGTAAGGACCCCGCATGTATTCGAAACTAGTCGGGCACATTCCAATATAATTCAACGTGAATACAGCCGGGTAAATATAAATTTCCAAAATTTGTCACTGGCTTAGAGGATAAAAAATTTAAAGCTTTCATTAAACGTGTTTATATCTAAGGCTTATTATAATACTATGGAATATGCTGATGATAGGGAGATTTGGCAATTACCAACTTGTTGACAATTCTACAAGTGTATGACAGTAAATTATCATTATTTTCGTGTTTCCTATTGGTACGAAGCTCTTGGTACGAAGTTAAAGCGATATATAATTACTATTGCTTTGAATGTTTAAAGTTAGAATTGTTTAATTCCTTGTTATCTTGATGACATCCTATAACTAGTAGCGGCGTGGTTGGTTAGTTCCCTTCTCGGTACCACGCTTGACTTGAATTCTAATTTATCCTCACATATCAATTATGACTGTGACTTCAGTAGTCAATACCATGGAGTAATTCAATAAAGTTAAAAGAGTATTCATGGTGTTCTGTTGGTTCTTCTCCGGGGACACACCTTGGAACCTATTAATTATTTATTTAGTCAGATATTTTTCCAACCATATTCTTCTAAAATAGTAAACCATATAAATTTTAGTTGGGTCAAATATGTTCTTCGCCGCGAGTTTGGTATCTCAAATAAATTTTTAGAATATATATAATGTTCATCAATCATTTATTCATCGTTATTGATGAACAAACAGGAAACTAAAACGAAAAAGTTTGTTGTAGTATATGCATAGCGCAAAAAAACAATTAGAACTATTTTTATTTATATAATTTAGATATTATACTTTCTTTTGCAACCATCGTGATGTTTGATATTTGACTGTCAAATATCTGATATTATTAGAATTTAGTAAATGATGGTAAGATTTCTTATTATATCTATATATATATATATATATATATATATATATATATCATTTTCAAGTAAAAAAAACACAAATAAGACTATGTTTTAATACACATTTACAGTGAAATATTTTTTTATTAAATGCAACTAACATTTTTTTTTAGAAAGAATCGATTTGGGTTTCGTACCAAAATTTCTATAGAAAGTATTTTTAATTGTAATGAAACATGTTACTTTAAATCGACATATTCAAAAGTTAATAGCATTTTCCTCGTTGAGATTGAATTTAGACTGTGGCCGTAAACTTTGGTTATTAACATATCGGCTTTCAATGTTATTGAAAACGAGAGCTTGTACTAATTAAGATTGAGATTGAAACCTCGTAAGGCATGTCATTACATTTCGTCCTCGAAAACTAATTAAGGGAAAGCTATTCCAGTAACATGTTTAGGATTACAGATTATTAGAATTAAAATGTTCAAAAAATAGAAGACAAAACCTAACATTCAATATTTTAGACAAACTCAGAACATTGCAATTTGAAATCTCATGAATCTATTAAACTCGTTTGATATGGAATAGAAAAATACCCAACATTGTAACACTATAGTTAGAGAACTAATCAGAAATACCCTAACTGGTTTCCATAATCATATCTACCCTTCCCCCTCCCAGTGACGCTATAACTACGCTATAATAACGCTATAACAGCAAACAGCAGAGAAATTACAAAAAAAAAATATCTGTGATATAATTTTTCGTCTTTACTCATAGACTATGCTAGTGTCAAATAATGTGTAGTTTTGATGCACTGCCAGTAATGGGTGTAAACCCTTCCTTTCTCACCTCCCCTCCTTGCACCAGCAAGAATAGATAGATAAGATACCAATCTAGTAAAGGACAGAACACATCTATAAAAAAGCTCGCAAGAGTTGCATCTGGGCAAACATGGTTGCCTGCAACCTTCCGAACCGCATTATCAATAACAACAGCTCCTGACACTGAGTTCAGTGAGTTCCAGTTTTCCTGATTACCTGGACTACTATAGTATACCCACTTACCTTATTCGATGTATTACCTCCATTAATAAGCCCTGGTTTGATAATTTTCTGGTCCACCAACACTCCTGGATTACGCCTTACGTAAATCAAATGATGACAATAATTTTATTATCTGTTTCATTAAGTTTTGCTATACATAAATATCATTTATATTTTTTTAAAGGACTCACAAAAAAGACTTTGTGAAAACCCAAGACGTCATTTCTTTCCACGTGTACGCATTCTCTACTTGAAAAATCAGTTCAGTGATGAAATCAAATTAATTCATATATTACACGGATTTTGACTTTCTATATCAATCACGCGACAATAATAGTCCATTTTTGAATAAATCATCGTTTGGGCAGATTATAGTTTAGAATGTTCTTAGACATCAAAGACAGTGCTTTGATAAGGATGAATGGAATGGAATGAAGGATGGATAAACGGTTTAGAATTGAAGCCCTCTCAGATCTTGGTTCATTTCAAATTTACTTGTAGAAATGTATGTAAAACAGATATTTAAAAATTTATAGAAATAATAAACAAATTATAAAAAATATAGGAAATCGATGTTTGAATTGAAATCGTTGAAAGAGCAGCCATATGATAAATTATAATATATTTCGAAGAAAGCCGGTCCGGTGTCTTTTAAAAACTATGACGTCAGGCACAGCTGACGTCATTATCTATTTTCCTTGATATTTTGGTGTTCCATAATAGAAATAAACCAATACAGTAAACTCAAACTTTATTTTAAGTAAAGTAATTTTACACAGTTGTTATCCGTATGAACAGTAACAAACGAATCGACCTTTTCTTTTCTTGTGCCTCGCTTTTATACACAGCATAGTCGAAGGAGTGGGTCAAATATCACTAATCACTTGTTTACAAAGTATGAAACACCTGCACGATGACTCGCCGATTTCATTAGTCGTACAATTCGTTGTTGCGCCGATATATAATATATTATTTCTGTATTGTTATATAGGATGGAAAAATATGGAATAAAAGGAACATCAGCCTGAACTTTCAATTTATTATAAAAATAAATCATTTGACATTACATAGTCTAGTTATGGTTTTGTGACTCTTTAAATTCAACTTAATATTGTTAATTCATAACAATAACATCAAGGACTTTAAAGTTAAGGATATTTATATATTCTTTGTAAAACTCAAACTTCATACGTAAAATTATACAATTTTTTCACATGACTCTTTGAGTGCGGGTTGGTTAGTCCCACGCAATATACGCCACGAAAGATGAGTAAAGAAACTACATGCATAAATTCTCAATTTATATAATATAAAACGAGATATAAAAAACATTTTTTGTAAATATAAAATACAAATATAAATGGACTTACCTGATCGTATTGAATAATATGTGACACAAGTTACTTTAAATGTCCAAGAACTTTAGAATGCATCCAAGAGGTATACTTGTATATAAATAACTGAATCACATACACAATACACTTTGGTATGTACTTTCGATACAAAACAATGAAATATCAAGAATCATTTAAATTGCCCCAAATCATGTTGAAAAATTTACGATTTGAAACAGAATTTTAATTAAAAATAAAAAAGCTTCAAAGCCAAATTCCAGTGTTGCACTCTGAGTTTGTTTAAACTACTCAAAGCTATCGTTTTTTAAGCTTTAAATTATGTTGGCACATGAACGATAATAAATCTGATTCTTTTTTTATTTCGAACACTAAGTCTATGTCTGTAATCTTGTTGTTCTTTTTTGTACACTATGTATTCAAGAATATTTCAATATTATTCAAAAATATATATATTAAAACTAAAAGATCATGCAAATATTTCATGGACTTTGAGCAATAATGTTAATAAAATCGTCAGACATTTGAATAGAGTTTACTTTGAATACAGTTTTGTAAATATAAACAATAATTAAACATAGTATCTTAACCGCTATCTTTTGTAAATCTATTAATGTTGTATATCTTATAGTATTCTTATTATAGCAGAGTTAGAAAACCTAGCGTCATTTTTTAAGTATATATTATTTACAATTTATGAATATATAAAAATAGGTACAGACTTATACATACTTGGCACTGTGAGACGAAAAAGAATTGACTGATTTTGCTTTCTGCTCTTCTTTGTATTTTATGACTTGGAGACCCCACAATTTTTGTTTTAGATCAACATTTATCACCTTTATAAAAAAACGAAATAATTGTAATAGTAATTAATATTAATATGATTTCCAAAACGTCATTGCATGTACTTTTTTAATTATGATTTTCTATAAAAGTTTATCATCGTGTCATTAGGCTAACGCCTCGCTTGCGGTGTGTCTCCTATCAAACAATTTGACTACCCCTGTCAGCGAGACTGGAGACACATGTCAGTTATGATTATTTCGTTGAACTTATTTAATTCTTATGTCACTTCATCATGTTGTCTCGAAAGTTGTGATAAATATTTTCTTTATCACCCAATTTTAAAAGATCTAGTTAGTATCAAAAATCACTTTTGTATTCAAATCCCGTATATTTTTATTTTAATCATACTATAAATAAAACGGCATAATAAACGGCCTCTAGTAACAGGCTAAATCTAAATCTTTTTAAGTTGTAAACAGCTTTATTTTGGTATATATAATAAGAGATCAATATTTAAAACCCACGAATGTATTCATTGTAGGAAAGTTTTGTGATTATTAATATCTATAAATAAAAGGAAGTGGTGTTAGCTCAACTATTTATAACTCTAACTATGTTTTGGGTTTACAATTTATAAGTTTATTTGTTAAAGGTAATCTTCAAAGTAAGTTATCCAAATCTAAAAATGTATCAAACAATATTTAGAAATAACTTTTAAGTTGAATCTATGCTATATTATAATATTCCTTTGAAATATTAATAGGGCTTTTCAATTTATTTACATTTTGAAATAATATTGACCAATAAAAGCTCGAGCGAAGAAGTTTCTTACGAGCCGTGTGTTTTGCTCTCGCGGACGCAGTCGCGGGCAACAGCTAGTAAATTAATATAGATTGCTTATCTCTGGAGTAAATCTGTAAGTTATATCTTACGAAAAATATATTATTACAAATATTACCTTTGAGAAATACAAAATCCTATTGAAATATAAAAGTAAAAAAAGCAATGACATACTTTCCTGCAGCCAGTAATAAGTAATCCAACAATTGAAAAATAATATTATTATACGTAAAACCAAAAAATAATCCCAAAATATATATATTATAAATAAAGCTTCGTTAAGTAATTCCTTGTTATAATTACGTTAACAATGTCAACAAATACATTTTCAAGTAAAAGCTTTGTAGAGTAACACATGCGCTCTTGAAATTATACTTGAATTGAACGCTTTGTAGTTAACGATGCACTCCCAAGGATTTATTAAGACCGCCTATTGCCTACTGGAGTTGAATGTAGCAATGTGTCTGTACAGATGAAGTATACCATTTTGTGTACAGATGTACAATGGACGTGTCACACGGCTACCTATGTGGGATTTCTACCATTAAGTGTCCTTGTAACGGTAGTAAAGTGGACAATGTTGAACTTTTTATATTTGCTACATGCAAAGATTTATTTTATATACCATTATGTTTTATGTAACCTTGAGAAATGTTCTCAAAATTTATGGTTCATTTAGTTTTATTATTAATAACTAGAATTTAATTAGTCATTGATAGTGAAATTATCAGCTACAAATTAATAAGCTCTTGATTTTTATTATGGCTGAATATACCAAAAGTAAAAAAAAAACCAAAAATGATAACTCCTGTCATAATATTGATGTATTATTACATATGTAATTATTAAAAACTAATTACATATATGTATTATATATATGTAATGTTTTTTTTTTATTTGTTTTTTATAAGTTTTTTTCTTACGTCCAATAGATTACTACTTTATAATTTACGTTTATTTCAGTTTCCTAACGGCCCCCATTTATGATAAAAAGTATAACTTTAAAAAAATATATAAGATATAACTTTCGTAACACATAATGGAGACGTAAAAAATGCTTAAGCTTGGATCAAGAAAAAAATACTAGGTTAATTTTATAACGTTGAGTTTACCCTTATATATGTTAAATAATATAAAAAATATTGGGTAAGTAATTAAATTAAATAGATTATATAAAATAATAATGATATTAAAATATATATATATATTTTATTTAAAATAGTATTTTTATTGTAAAATGTTCTATTAGCAGTTTTTTTTTTGTTATTATATCACGTGATATGGGCTGAATGTGTAATAGTGGGGTTGTTTGATCATAAAATAAATATATACGTAAATATATACGTTATCGGATTGGGATGATTCTAAAATGTTACTTTGCTCATATTATAAAGTCAGAATGATTGCTTTTATGAAATATTCCCCTTCATATATTCAAAATGGAATAAAATAATTGTGACTATTAAATCTAAAAGAAACACAGAAAAATTCCACTCGTTCCAACCGAGTGGTTAAAAATATCAATTAATAATATATGAGCAATAGTACTTCTTAATTTCATATTTTCTTTTAGTTCATAATTATTTTTTATTCATATTATAAACTTTTATGAAGAATGGTTTATAGGCTATTGATTACAATACCACACTATACAAAAAAATAACAAACTCACAGTATATTAATAGAGGCGTATTTTTAGGGTTATTTATTCATGGTTCAAACCAACAGTGACCAATTATAATTAAAAATTTTCGAAGGTAAATGTAATTTACCTAATACTTAAACAGCGTTAGGTATAAATTTTTTATCTCAGGTCTTCTCCCGGGAATACGTTATTTATGTAACGACCTGTTAATGTACGGACTGGAAACATTTTCTATTTAGACCCTAAAAAGTAAATATTTTACCATTTAGAACTACAAAAATTTTTTTTTTATTACACTACACTTATAAATACGTAAGGACCTCTTTTTTATGACTGTAAAAGCGTTTGAAGAAATGTCTTTACTGCAATATATTACAGAAGTTTTAAATAGCTTATGATAATTTTAGGTACTTTTTTTACTACAAGTTTTTTTACTAAAAGTTACTTTTATTTTTTTATACATCGACTATACCCATCCAAAGCACCTCTTTTCATTCTCTTATTATAATATCTATCCCAATACATACATTTCCTTTTTGATAAAAAAAAACAAGAATAAAGTAGAGTTTATAAGAACACCAGGTTTGGATTAGCAAAAAAGAACAACCGTGAAGCAACGTCACGACGACTTAATAAAATTTACTAAATATTATTCCAAATAAAATAAAATAATATTGTAATGGCTTAGCAAGCCATTACAATACACTTGTAAGTCAATTTTATTTATTTCAAATAGGCATACATTGCACTTATGAAACTTCAAACTCTAAATGCACGGTTCCAAGGTGTAAGTCCATGGAGAAGAACCGGCAAAAAATCTCCATGGATATTCTTTTAACTTTTTAATTAAAATTCTATTATCCATGGTATTGAATATTCTATACATATTCGTCTTTATTGGGGCGGTGGCGACATCTATTAGGCTATTTTCAAAAATCCTAACCACCACCGTCCTGATAAAAACTAATTTTTATGTGTAATAATGATTAATTAATAATAAGACAAGCTTTACAATCTTAAAAAACTTTTGTATTTCGTGAGCTTAAAAATAAACTCAGTTTTGAAAACATACTTAATCTGATAGATTTTTTAATTATTAAATGTATCTGTCACGTAAAGGTTCGTGACTCTTGAACACAACTGTTGACAAACGGAATGGCGAAACGTCATCACAATATTACATAGACACAACAGTTACTTGGGTAAATTTGTTTAGAATTTTTTCTTTGAATTTATATTGTTTGTAACTGTTACTAATTGCTCATAGTATATAGAAAAAAAGAGGACAAGACCGTATTTTTTTTTATACTGCAGACAAAAGAAAACCTAATAAAATGTTATTATTACGATTGTCAAATGACAAAATCCAAAAGCTTTATTTGGATACCATATGCATAATACAAGAATAATAATTTCTAGAGTGAAAGAAAAACAAAAGGTACAAAAAATCATAATATGAGTAAAGAGAAAAATAATAAAAATACTAAGAACAATAAAAAACAGACAGCGACTTGTCATCCCAAAAAGAGTACCACTCAGCTTTGGAGGAGAGCATGGCAGCTTTTGTTAGCGAATATTGACAATAAATAACATATGAAAATAAAAAAAGTTTAAAATAACATATATATATATGGAAGTAAAATTTTGAAATATATATCAAATAAATAAAATCGTATTGATAATTGTGGCTTAAGAGTAAAACAGTTTAACTAAATAAACTGTTACAGCTAAAAGACAAAAAGAAAAATATCCATTTAGTACTCACTTTTGGTGTGTCAGGAGAAAGAGAGAGAGAAGCTTGCGAAAATATATATATATTTTAATTTGTAATTAATGAAAATATTATAAATAATGATTTTTATCAAATAATGTAATTATCAAACCTAACACCTTATCGATAAAATATTTCTATTTATATAGCACTGTGTTACAAATAAAATCTAGTTTGTTTAATTTATCAAAGAATAACTTACCTTGCTAGTAACCTAATGTTTGTCGCTGAATATTTACGAGCGCTAACTCAGTCGTGATAATTTATGTGACATAACTTATACGATGTGTAAATAATATATGGGATTGAATTACCAAATACAAGATTTGGTGGAACCGTTGAGTTAAAAAAAACACAAAAGATTATTAAAAATTACATATTTTTATAGGATAACGTTTTGAATGAGCTTGATATATTTTAATGCTATTGTATTGATATATAAATGAACATGTATTACAATAATAAATGTTTAAGTCTATAGAAAAAAACATTTTTCCTTTTAACAAGTGCGTGTGCCAGGACTATATATTAGGTATGTACCTTGCCATAAATATTGTCACTGATATTAATAAAACGTACGTAAGATATTATTTTTTTCACGTATATTTCATATTGTATAAATTTATTAAATTATATATTAACTTTAAGTCTCAAAATCTGTTGTATGTTTTAATAAAGATTCTTAACCTGATACATCTATTTTTTCCATTGATAAGATACTTTACCTCATAGAATTTCTGTTCAAAATATTTATTAGCAATAATAATATTATATTTATACTTACCCGGCTGTATTCACGTAGAATAAAATAGGAATGTGCCCGACTAGTTTCGAACCCATTCGGGGTACTTACTCATGAGCTTGGAGCGTGACGGACTCGCGGCGGATAATTTTATTTTCAGATCTGCTTTTAAAAAAGTTTTGCGTCAATGATAGTGACTATCCTTCCCTATTTGTATTATAATACATTAAAGTAAATTAATAAAAACTGCATCATAAATCAGCGACATTTTACAACTGTCGAAAGTCAAAATGTTTGATTTTTTTTTAAATAATTATGTCAATATATTTACTGTAAATTTTTTGTTCATACAAGCGTCTGTCAACTTCGAAACGCTTAGTATATTCAAACACTGTTTAAAAGGTGAATCAACATCAAACTTATAATTAATACTATAAGTAGACTGCAAAACGATTTAAGAAAACCCACTTTCTAATTAATATTAAATCTGTTTGCATATTATTAAGACTTTATTAGAATTTTAATTACTTTTTTGTTTACCGATTTAATCTAACAGCAATTTGCCAGAAAAGTTTTATAAATAAAAAACTAATCTTAACTAACTTTATATAACTTTATATATCTCGTAATTTGTCTTCCCAAAAAAAATAATTAATTATTGACTTTCAAAATGCAATTTTACAGCAAATATTTTTGTTTTTTCCATTTTATAGTATGATAACAATTATTGCTCGGTTAAATTAAATTATGTGTAAGTATTGATATATTTTATGTAAAATGATTCATATAATATATAAAAAAAAATACAACCAATTTAAGTTCCATTATGCGTCGTTAGATCATAATTTTTGATTCGATTCGATTGAATTTGAATGCCTCATCATTTAACTCAAATCTGCATGTGCTTATTAACGCCCAAAGAAAAGTATTTCTGTGTTATATGTATATATAGTATGCAAAGTCAGGAAGCCCTAAAGCTGTTGTTATTTGGCATATTTTGAAATTCTCACCACGATTCATGCAATCAGTTTGGCGCAGAGAACGCACCACGTAGTAGCAGTATGCCAAGTGATGAACATATTGTGGTTTAATTAAGGTAAGAACAAGATCATGTAAAAAGTACTGAAAATTTATTTTATTATAAATAATACTCTTTAAAGAACTAATCCTAGTTCCTCTCTATTAAAATCTCTCTTATTTTATCTAGAATATATTTTATATTCTATATATTTTATTCATTTATTCCTATTACTCTATAATAGAATTCCTCTTATATTTGTCCAAAATGGTTAACTATAAAATAGGTTTATTGACGATAATTTTACATGATAACGTAATAAGAAAACATAAATAAAAGTTTACATACTTTTGTACATTTTAATAGAATTATTATCACTGAATTAGCATTATTTTGTTTAATAAACCCAAGGAGTTCATTTTTTTTTTATTAAACTGAAAACAAGTAACAATGTGCTTTTGACAATTTATGAACAATTTTTATACATGTATGATATTTAAGATCCTCCAATGTGTGTTATTCTGTTGACGATGATTTTTGTTATAATAAAAAAAAATATTATAATAAAATACATTTACTATTGACCTTACTTTATATAAAGTTGACAAAACATTTCTCTTGTTTTACAATGAAGGGGAAAAGGGATAAACACGTCATCACTCACCAGCCCAACGCTTAGGCCGATCGTACCTCTCTATCGCTTTTTCCGCGCTCTCGCTTGCACGCTCGGCTTGGGCGGCACGTGAGAATGAGTCATACTTTTTCATGCGTGCAGCCGATGTTCATTGATTTACAAGACGTTTTGTCGTCAAAATATTATAATATAAAATTATATTACAAATATTGGTTATTAAATATCTTTTATTATGTTTTTTTTTTATTATCATTATGTGATCCAAAATTTATATGTCTCAATATGACTTATCTGACAATGCAAATAAATGATAAGTCGTTTCTGTTTGTAGCTTGTATCTAACTGAAAATTACAGGGATAGGTTACACATTCGGAACTACAGTTGATCGAAAAATATCCTGTTTTTTATCTAGTTGCAAGAGTGCGATAGTATATAGCATATTTCTTTTATAAATGGACTGTCAATTTCGGAAAAAAAAATCAAATCCGACTACTAATTGGCTGAATTCAGCAATAAAATACAACATGAATCCAATGTGCTGATAATTTTTTTCTTGAATGTTATCGTAACCGTCAGCTGTGAACATTGAAATAAACTTAGTTTTGCCACAAACTCCTGCTACAAGAACTTTTTGTCCTAAGCGAAGGCTTTCTTCGACGTTAGTTTAATTATTGTATGAAAATAATAGAATGAGTTATTTAAAAGTAATTGGAATCGGACAGGGTAAGTTCTTGAATCAATAATCCTTTGTGGAAATGTATTATTAAGAATATTGATATAAATGTGTATGTCTGTTCTGCTGGTCTAATGAGAAGAGCTGGCAACAAACTAAACAGTTGCTTGTTTTAATTGAATTTAACAATATTTCTTCTAAACATTACAATACACATAATATATAAAATCAAAGTTAGGTGTTACATAAACGTTGCAAAAATACTTGGATGCACCCAGTGAGTGGCCTTTAAAAGAATATAAGTCGTATGTTCTCATTCTGGTCTGGATCACCTTTGGTTAAAATAAGTTGATCTCTTTAAAATTAGAGCTACCATCTGATTGTAGGTATCCGCTGTTAAGTGAAATATATTTTTTCTTTAATATATATTTTTTCCTTATTTCCTTAAACTTTTACCAAATTAATAAACGGAAAAGTTGGTAAGAGCTGTTAACCCGTTTTGCTCTTTCCAATGACCATTGCAGCTCAGATTGATGGCCTACCTCAACTGGTTGCTTAACGTTTATTCTTCATTAGCAGTATCGTTTTTATGTACCATTACCGAGAACCATCAAACTTTCTCCTATATTTTTATAGGGCTATTCAAGATCTCTTCCTACTTAGGTACCTCCAAAAATACCTTCTACCCCATCTTATCATCATCGAGTAACTCAGGCGTTCGTATCTTTTTTTAAAAGTAGAAAGATTCCATTAAAAATATATGTAAGTACATACAACACTAACATTTGAGGTCAAATAAATTCTCACGTTCAATTTAAATAAAATTTCGTCTTGTATCGGAAGTGAAATATCGTAACTTAGATAAGTAAAAACGATTCAAATGATTGAATTATTTACAATTGGCATGTGTTTACGAATATTATAAAACAACTTTTAAAACAAACTAAGTTCCATTGCAAAATACTATATACTAAAGCAGAATAGTTTGTTTGTTTGTTTAAACGCGCTAATCTCTGGAACTACTGAACCAAACTAAAAAATTCTTTCAGTATAAGATAGTCCATTTATCGAAGAATACTTAGCTTATGCAGTAAGCTTATCTGTTCAGCATACGTATTAAGCTTATGTTCGCAGCTTATTTACTAAGCTTATGTACGCAGCTTATTTACAAAGCTTATATACTCAGTTTATTTTCTACGCTTATATACAACGCTTATGTACTAAGCATTTGTACTAAGTTATTTACTTAGCTTATGTAGTCAGCTTATTTACTAAGCTTATGCACTCAGTTTATAAACTAAGCTTATGTATTTAGCTTATGAACTAAGCTTAAGTTCTTAGCTTATGTACTAAGATTATGTATTTTGCTTAGTAGAAGCTTTCGGAGTATCAGAATATTAGATGGAAAATTTTGTCTTTATGTATGTGGTCCAGCTTCCACGAAAAAAAATACTGAACATGCGCAAGCGTTGTGTTTATCAATGTCTCCTTGCCATAAAGTAACTAATATATCTTGTATAGAGTTTAAAGCCAGCGCCTTATTATTTTAGTCATGAGATTTGTTGGAGCTGACGAAGTCGCTGGCATCAGCTAGTACTTTATATAAATTATTTCCTGTAAATGTGTTATATGTAAGTTATAAAAGCAACGTGACAGCTAAGATTTTTTTATTTTAAAACTTTTCGAAACCTGAACAAAGACAGAATAACTTTTATTGGTGCTTTTTATACCCGAGGCACGTTTATTTGATTACATGTGTTCTGAGCCACGTTTATTTAATTTCTTGCCTTATCTTTGTACTACATATAACCGACTGATTTTTAAAAATAACAACATTTGATCCAAAAGTCTTAATCAAAATGTTCATGTTCTCACTTTGAAAATTAAAGAACTTTCTGTACAAGCTTTCATCCCTTTATATAAATCTCTTAGGGATGGAATTTCTCAAAATAACATCTCAGTGACTAAAATCCTACCCTTAAATTAACCCGTGTGCAAAATTTCTCTGCCTTTGTAAATTCTAATATTTCACGACAATGGTGTGGGTGAATTTTTACTTTACATATAATGTAATATAATATAGAATACTATAAAAGAAAATATGTATTTATCAAAAAAAAAAAGTAGCGATGATTTTATTACATCTGTGACCCAAATTTCGCAAAAGATTTTAACTGTTTTGTACAAATACTAAATTACACACGAAATATTAAATCTTTAACATTAATTAGTTTTCATAAAATTACATTCCACATTTTACCCAAAAATATACCCAGTAAAATTTTAAAGCTATTTTCACTCGAGACAGTGCCCTGTTAAATATAAATTTAATACGACCTTTCACGCGCTTTAACTCCTTTACGCAGGCACCTATATAAATTATTAATTCTCTTATTAGAGTTTCATAACCTGCGAGCGAGAAGCAATTGGATAAAGAAACATTCGATGGCTCAGTAATAAATGATCGGAAGAACGATTGTATTGCCATTAATGATTGAACGAAAGTTCAACATGTGTGAAAATAATATCCATTTTTTCTTCGGGATACTTATGTAGGCTGCAAAAAAATGTTTTACAAGTTTTTCACTTTCGCCTTGTATATTATAACAACATAAATTTAGTTTACAATTTATACAAAATGATAATTCTAAGGACTTGATAAATTAGGTAGGCCATAACGAGATTATCACTTAAGGATTGACGCCTTATTTTTATTTTATTCGAAATTTTGCTATTTGATAATAAAAAAACTGATAAATATCCTATGGCTTTTTTCACATGTTATATTTAGTCAATGTCATATTACGTCATAAGACTTCTGGATCTTATGAAAAATGATAGAAACATAGATATTGCTAAAATCCCTATTCTTTAAAAATACTTATTATAAATATTATATAATATAATATAAATTTGTTTTTCAAATTTTTCTATACTTATTTAAAATTTAAATATATTGCTTAACATGTCATATTTTACATAAAGATATTTTTTCGACATCTTCGAAAAAAATATAGTTTGTATTTTCAGAGACGGTTAGTGAAATACAAAAGAAATATAAATAATTGATCGTCAGATTTCAAAACCCTCAGGAAGAACGAATGTGAGTAGGTAAAAAAAAACGAAAGAATGAATAAATAACGGCTGAAAGTGCTCATATTCAATGAAGTGTTACGATTCGTGAATTTAATTTTTAACTCTTACCACATATTTTTATGGCATTTCCATTGATACATTCGAAAACAATTTTCTAACGTATTAATTTTAAAATCAATGATCCTTTAAAACATATTTTTATTTAGACTCATATTAATCATGGTAGAAAAGATTACATTACATTAGATTACTTTATAATTTACACAACAAGTAAACACTATATTTTAAAGCCTTTTAATCGAAAATATAATAACAGTAGGTGCTGATTACATTTTTGTATATGAAAGTTGATCTTCAATAATCAATTTTTTTTTTTAATTTACCGTTATTAATTGAAAATGATTCTACATCTGAATAAGAAATACAATTATTTATAATACGTATAACTATAACTTATTGTTTTATTTGCAATAAGTGCTCAGATTTATAGTACGTAATCATAAAACCAACACAGTATAAGTTACTTTTTTTAATTACCATTTGTTACCCGCACTATATCTTTCGAAACGCATAAGTTATTTTTTTTATTTTAATAAAAAATATATATTTTAATAATAAAATCTGACTTATTCATTATGTAACAACTTTGTTTAGTGTTATGAGTTTTACATGTGTTTAAATGGAATCTAATATGTTCTCATGCGTAGAAGTGCACTCGGAATTTTATTTATTTATTATAGAAAAAATGGCACAGAAGATATATGAAAACTGTGTTTTTAAAAAAAATATTTTTTTTGAAATAATAAAGTATATATCAACTCACAAGTCAAAGGTTATTTATTAAATACAAAAGAACGTGTAAAAATAATTTTTAAAACTTGATATTATTTTCCAATAAGTTCACGGAACGTTTTTTTAATTATATAATCATTTATTTAATAAATTGAGATACATGATATGACATTCAAGGCTTCATGATAATAGCCAAATGTTTATATTATATTCTACTTGAAAACAAACACAGCAGTAGGTTGAATAACCTAATTATTACTCTTTCGTTTTATTTCTACCTACTTTTAAATAAATTGTATCAATTAAAGTATATGGGACTTACAGCGTTTATAACTAGAGGTTTATTTGTAACTTAATAAAAACACGTAATAGAGAGTTTTACCTAACAATAAAACTTACCTATTATTTTTCCAAAGACATCCGGAATCCATCTTGAGTCAAGCACCAGTCTTTTTTAGCTTTTCTGCCTAGTTATTTCCTTCCTCCGCGGTTACGGTGACACTAGCGCCCTCTATGGTAAACTTTGGCGGGAAATAGCGACTTCCTTTTTAGGAAGTAATCGTCTTACCTTCATTATATGACTCGAGATGCACCAGGTAGACATTACCTGGATTCCGGATGTCTTTGGAAAAATAATAGGTAAGTTTTATTGTTAGGTAAAACTCTCTATTATCTATTCCGTATAGACATCCGGAATCCATCTTGAGTGACATGTTTGTTATCTCCTGGTGGTAAATAAATAATAAAACGACGCTATAATGTGTCCCCAATATATATATATATATATGTATATATATAATCTAACTGAAATTAAAGAAGCATTATACACGTAATTAATATAATAATCATTTATTATTCATTGTAATAATAATTAATTAACGTATTGAATTAAAGTAATTAGACAAAGATATATTACAATTATCGTCAGACTGATTTAATATTACTTTCTTATAATATTTTTGAAAAGTATGAACTTGCTTCCAATTACCAGTCTCCAAAATTTTTTCAACTGAAAAATTTTCTAACCAGTTACGTGAAGCAACTGCAGATCGTACTGAACCCGGGGACGCCTCTACTCCTGCTTCTTTCAAAAGCGATTTAATCCAGCCTCCTATTACTGTTCTTGACGCGGCTTTAGGCGTTCCTCTTGCTGTGATAAATAATTCAATTAAATTACTCTTCTGTCGACGTTCTTTTGACAACTCTATTAGTATACGAATCCAATATACACAATCCAATGCTGTACACGGATGACACGACAGCTTCCATCCCGATTGTCTGTAATTAGCTGTATCAGTCTTTGAACCAAAGCGCGGCCAAAATATTATAGAATTACCTTGGTCAATGTACCTGCCTTCTTCAATCGTCAGAAGCGTTAGGTCATGAACTCTGCGCCCCGACGATAAAAGCAGTAAAATAGCTGTACGTCTTAATACTTGATATAAGTTAGTCACCTCTGGAATGTTTTGCATTAAATATTGTATTACTAGCTTAGGATCCCATATGGGAGGCATCGCAACCTTTTCTTTTGCTACAGAAATCGCTTTTAGCATGTGCTTAATAAAAAAGTCTGTAGAATAGTCAGTTTTTCTAGAAATATTAGTGAAATTTATTACCACTGATTTATGGACCAAAATTGTTTTATATGACAAACCTTCATCATTGTGCAAGTAGGCCAAGTATCGAGCGACCTCCTGTGGGTCAGGGTTTTTGAAGTCAACTGCGTTACTAGTGCACCAATTTCTCCACTTTTGCCATGCAGGTCTATATGTATTAATGGTTGATTTTCGCCAACTAGAAAGAAACAATGTTTTTTCCCGAGTGGACCAATGATCTATCATCTCCGTCCACCCAAAATCAGCCAGGCCTCTAAATGAATTAGCTCTATATTCGGTGGATGTACGCCGGTCACTGTGTCTTGCAAAACTTGTTGAATATCCGGGATGCGGTAAGGCTTCTCCAGGCTGCGGTGCTGAAGGTCTGCCATCCAGAATACCTTCTCCCACCTTGATACTATTAATATATAACGACCTATCGCTGTGTTCAGCTGAGATAGTACCCGAGGGATGAGGTTTGGAGGTGGAAAAACCCAGGCTAGGTTGTACTCCCATTGTTGGCAAAATGCATTGTGGAAAACTGCATCCTGGTCCAAAATGTCCAATGTCACATACCTGGGAACAACATGAGCCTTTTTCGACGCAAATAAGTCGATCTCGGGCATTCCCCACATTTGAAAAATTTTGCAAGTTGCCTGAGGTTGCAGGTACCACTCTGGACAAGGTTTCATTCTGGATAGGGCGTCTACCTCGCAATTGTAACGGCCTGGAAAGTATTGGGCCGTTAAAAGCATGTTTAAATGATCCATGACCTGCAATATCTGTCGCGTCATATCCAGCAGAGTCTTCGATCTGGTTCCGCCCTCCTTGTTGATGTACGAGACTACGGTACGATTGTCTGTCAACAGAAGTACATGCGAGTTCACCAACTGATTTTGTGCATGGACTATCGCCTCGTGGACCGCAAACAGTTCTTTGAGATTGACATGCCATGTTTGCTGAGTTATTGTCCATTGACCTGAGATTCTCGTCTCTCCTATCTGAGCTCCCCATCCAACATTTGAGGCATCTGTCGTCAGATGATGTGTTAAGGGGTTTGCGTGTATCGGTAAGGAACCCGAAGCAGCCATCATCCACCATTTTATATCGGCAATTACACTGTCTGGAATTTTTACCCGTCGATAAGGATGATTTTTGGGAAGGAACCGGCTGTGGTATTGCATTGACCGGCAGTGCAACCTTCCCCGACGAATTAAAAATGTGGCAAAGTTGAGTCTCCCCAAGAGAGATTGCGCTTGCTTGAGGGACCAATTGCCAGTCGCAATGTGCTGTTGAAGTGCCATGCGGAGCGTTAGGCACTTCGGTTCCGACAGGGACTTCGTGTTGAGTATTGTGTCCCAAGTAATTCCTAGAAATTCCAGGCGTTGTGTCGGAACCAGCACGGATTTGTCGTAATTTACCATCCAACCGAGATGTTTTAAAATATTTACGACAAAATCCACCTGATTGCTCAGGAGATATCTGGATTGATTGGCTAGTAAAAAATCGTCTAGATAAACCACGCACCTGATGTTGCGCCGGCGTAGATATTCCGCGATCCAGTTTGTTAGCGTCGCAAATATCCGAGAAGCTGAAGAAAGACCAAATGGCAGGCATGTCATTTGAAGAAGTTCGCCATTGTAACTGAGCCTCAGGAATCGCCGGTGTTCTTTCGCAATGTTCAGATGAAAGTATGCTTGGCTTAAGTCTATTTTGGCCAGCCAGTCGCCCGCCTGTAAAAATGTCGGTACTCGAAAGTGACTGAATAACTGAAACGGTTTCACTTGAACAAATTGGTTTAGTTGTTTCAGATTGAAAATTGGTCGAAACGATCCATCTATTTTCGGAATCAGAAAAAATATTGATAGGAAACTGGGTGTCGACTCTGCTCTTTCTAATATTTGCATGTTTATCATGTTTTGAATTTGTAGAGACATTTGAGGGCTTTTCTTGGTTTGAAAACATTTCATTACCGTATTGGTAGGCATTATCAGAGGTGGTTTCATTATAAAAGCTATACGAACTCCATTTAGAATCCTGCGGATGTAGTCCGGTGCACCCAGCTCGTGCCAAACATGTTGATATAGCCTTAGACAACCCCCTTGAAATTTTAAATAGTCATGCGTTGGTATTACCTGGAGTGGAGTTAGATTTAGTACCTTTGCGTTCTTGAACGGACTTGTTTCCGTTGTAATTTCTTTTGCCTGTAGAAGACTTTCCTCTACCTTTACCTTTATTACTGGTGCCTCGAGGTCGAAAAAATCTTTCAGTTCGTGGCTTGTTATAGGTTGAACTCGCATCCCTTGCATGCGACGTTGAAGGTTTATATTGTGTCGCAAGTGATTGTCGCGGTGAAGCTTGTATTGATGAGCCTATAAATAACTTTTCCATCCCCCCAATTTTTTGAACATAATTAGTTAATAAATTTTCATCAAATAAAAATTCTGCCGTTGGAGGTATCTTTTCTAATGGCGTACAATAAAATGCGTCAGGTATTTGCTTTAACAAGGCCTCTTTACGGGATTGTATACAATCGGCTCGTCTACCACAAACAATTTGTAAAATATCTTCCGTAATCTTATTGTACGTCGAATCTTTGCTAAATAATAATACGATTTTATCAAATAAGGACTTGGGACTTAAAGTAGTATTGTCGTCACTTGACCAATCTACTAATTGCTGTAGAGTCGTATTAAGTTGTTCTTTTTGTAATATTAATGCATTTGATAGTGCAGCAAAACTTCGTTCCAAAAGAAGTAAACGAGAATTTTCATTCGGAACAAGAGAAGCACATCGTCGTAATTCATCATTAACACCCAGTTCTACGAAACCGGGGGTAGACAAATATTTCTTTTGTTGTTCATAAAAGCGTATACCATTCCAATCATTACATTTAAATCTTTGTATTTGATTTAATTTTGCCAAATGAGAATCGTTTGATTTAGCATACACTGGGTCTTTAATATTGGTGGATAGTTCTGATAACATTAATTGTGGTTTCACAGTTTCATTAGTAGATTGAATTTGTGGAGGCCGCAAGGAAAATTCTTCTACCGAAGGGATTACGTTTTCGTTATTGTTGTTAGTTGTGGCGGTAACGTGTAAATTGTCGTTATTATTAGTTTGAGTTATAAGACTTGTTAATAACGCTACTTGCTGAGAAAGAAATTGAAATTGCATTTCACTCACATTTGGCCGGAATCGTTTTTTCTTTTTACTGTCTCTCTCCGGGCTGGATGCATTCGAAGAACATTCACTATCCGAACTCGATGCACTTAGTACACGTTTTCTTGATTCGCCAGTGTTTTCTTCTTCATCCATTTCCGAAGGAAGGATTTTAAATTTACTTTAAATATGCACTTATAAGATTAAATTTTAAAATATAACTAGACCGTTGTTTTCGCTACGAAAGACGACGCTATAATGAAGGTAAGACGATTACTTCCTAAAAAGGAAGTCGCTATTTCCCGCCAAAGTTTACCATAGAGGGCGCTAGTGTCACCGTAACCGCGGAGGAAGGAAAATAACTAGGCAGAAAAGCTAAAAAAGACTGGTGCTTGACTCAAGATGGATTCCGGATGTCTATACGGAATAGATAATAGACATTACAAACGACAAGATAATATTAAATAATTCTTTCAGAAATTCCGATCCGAGATATTGGAAAATAATCTTTCCTTATTTTGTCAGACTAATGCATTTCCATTGAGAATAATTTTAATAATATCTAATGGTAATAATCTACTCAATCTTACTTAGCTGAATTCCGAAGTTGTAACAGATATAATTATGATTATATATGTTTGCCGTGGTAGTTGTATGTTATATATAGTGTTGTGTGTGTATGTGCGCGTGTGTGTGTGTGTTAAAAATAGGACGAGCCAAACCCTTTTATTTTATTACATTGTTTTCCAAATTTTTTTAATATTAATTTAATTATGAAGTTGAATGCTATCGCGTAATAAAAATAAATACCATAAGTTCAATGCTTTATAAAAATAATACGAAATGTCCTTACCCTTAATAATCCTGTAATGTTTATAAGCATTAGACATTTTAAGTATATTGGAAAATAGCAAGGTATATGCAAACTCACTTATTTATTTTTAATAACAGTGTAGAACCATTAAACATTTATACCACGTTACGTGAAGTGCAGGCCTGATATTTTATAACACGATACATCTACGTAATAAAGATGTATTCTTTAATGATCGACTTAAAAAGTATTATTTCACTTATTTTATTACATTGTAATAAGTTACATTTGGTTAATTTTTCAGTATACCGTGTCTGCAACCTGCAAAAATCAAAGCAAAGTCATAGCAATATATTTATTTTTTGAGAATTCAATAAAAACAATTAGTAAATAAAATAAAATTGTTAGGTACAAAAGGCAAAAATGTTTCAGTACTATATTCAAATTTATTGTTTGTGAAATTTCTACATTTTTATTTTATGCCAATTACAATGACTTAAATGAAAACTAAATTAATAAAAATTTAGTAAAAGGTCTTTTTGAAAATAGTTTTTTGTAACATCGGACGAACCGTACAATTTATTTTATGGACTGTAAAATAAAAAAAATATAGATTGTTTGTTAGTGGAAATAATTTTCCATTAATATTCTGTCACTCATAATTATTTTAATTAATAAAATGCAATTTTAGATGAATACAAGAGTATGATATATCTTCCAATATCAACGCTGATCAGAGGTAACAGATTTTCATATATCAGGGTTTAAATGAAATATTATTCTTTATAACTTCGTACTGTTTAATGAAACCTTTATTTCGGACACGTTAATATATTTGTACTCTACATATAAAAGGAATTATACTGATCGACCTTGGAGAATTGGCTATCATTGATGAATTGGCGAATTTCTGGGTATCCCAAATGCGGACCATTTATTAAACTCCATTATTTTGGCGGTAATCGCTTTTATAGGGATTGGATGGACAAATGCAGACTCTTTGGCTTCAGGAACGCCCTTCATATAGGAGTGCCGAAATATACGCATTAGTACGTAAACTAACACTGGGACACGTCATATTTGAATTACAATTGGAGAAATGCCTAGCCCACTCGACTTATGAACTTCTAATAAAATATATAATTTGTTTTCATATTTAAGTAAATTAATGCTTTGATTAAAATATTTTTATATAAAGTTCAAAGTATTCTTAGCACATGGACATCGCAGAATATAAGCTTAAATTATGTAATTATTTTAGTAACACCAAAGCGGATGGCTCGTCAATTTTCTCACAGTTATAGGAAAGTTCCATGAGAACCGTACTGTAAAAAAAACGCCAACGACAAAAATGATTGAATTATCATTCGTGATGTTTTGAGGGTAAACCTTAAAAATGTTTTTTAGGTTTTGGCGTTAACAGAAAAATGTAACAATATAATTTTCCAAATTGTTCTTATTGTTTCAGAAAAAAAAGTGGTTATAATATTCATTTAATAATATGTTATAAATGTTAGTTTTAAGATTGTTCACTAAATAAAAAATAATAATAGAAGCCAAAATAAATATTTTATTAAATAGTTATATCATATATTCGATCGAAAACATTTTTCCTGTCAAATATTATTTAATTAGGCTACATCACGAAAACAAAGATTAACTAAATTTATTGCTGATTGAAAATTGTATGTTAAAAGTTATTTTCATTCATTAATTTAACTACGAACTATAGAGAACCCCTTTGATGATTTTTTAATGTTAAAATATCTGTGCTGCCAGGTAAAATAAATAAACATACAAAGCTTTCACAGAAAATACGAACCTTAAATAAAAGAGCATGTGGGTTCTTCTTAACTTATTGCTTATATATAGTACAAGCTCGTTTAAGCTAAACAAAAGCGTAGCCTTGCGGTGAAAGCTCATTTTCTTTGAAAGCAGTTTTGTGAAATTCGTGAATATATTGAATTTATATAATCCCTCTCTAGAATACGCTCATTTGAAACTATTTTACTTAGCTAAGTTATGATACAAACGTAAGTACTCAGTTACATAATTATTTTCAAAGAAATACGGATTAAATATGGCTTTTGCCGATATAGCAGCTTATACTGTCGTTTTAAGCAAATTAAGCGGTATTTGCTGTTTATGACCATGATGTTTCCGGCTCCAATATAGACAGTTAAGCTTGTATACGTGTTCGTTGATGTCAAAGTGGACCTCGTTCGTAAACAATACATTCTCAAGGCTATAGAATTACTCGAGTGTCAGACGATAACTTACTTGTAATATAATCGTTGGTGTCATCTCCTGCACAGTTTGAACCTTATATAGGTGTTGATTTGATGTAGATGATTCTGGATCGTTCCTTATGGAAATTTCTATATACGCAATGCTCCAATTGCTTCTTCTTCAATGTTGGCACTGTTGTTTTCGTTGTCTACGCGGCGGCGCCACTGTTGCATACAAACTGAGCATCGCAACCGCGTAATAAGCGCGAGAGGCGGCCTTTTTGGTGGGGATTTTTCTAGACTGTTTTATTCTTTTCCTTATAAATGGTAAAGGCTTTTCTTAATATGTCACTCCAACATATATATTTATAAATGTTAGTATTTCACAATAACATCTCTTTTGTTATTTACAGTCTGATAATTTTGTAATTTGATTTTTCGTTATACTGCCGTATAACATTTGTTTTTTATTTTCATTGTTTATTTTTTTGGGTTGACCGGTTTTTTGAACAGTAAGATTTAATTAATAAAACTAAAAATCTAACTACTATAACTAAAATCAACATAATCTATTCTATATATTTTACGAAGATAAACCGTTCAAAACTGTATGGTTATTTTATATCTTAAATGTGTGAACATATCAAATGAAATATGTCAGTTGTGTTTTACAAGTGAAAATTTAGTAGATTATACAATACGATACTATTTTTTATATCTGTGCCAGTAATCAAGATGTCCGACTGCATGAAACAAGCATGTACGTCTGTCTGTACACGGCTTAGACTATATTACCGCTTCATATATCTATTTATAAAACTTAATACAATTAATTGATTTTATATAGCTATTTACTTATAATAAAAGTTTTAAAACTTTTCAATATTTTATCTCATTTTAAGTTATATCTGAAACTGGCTTTTTTAATTATAATTACCGAATGTCTTAACCTGATATTACATAATTTGTATTACGTGATATATTTACAACTACAAATAATATTTTAATAATAATAAATTTTATAATAAATTTACAAAAAATATTTTTTAAGTCGTGTTAAACAGACAGGTAGTCATATAATTCAATAGTAAATAAATCATCATTATAAATAAAATAAATATTATATTGGTAAGCAATACTGAGAAGGTACTGAAAGCCTGAAAGCCTTGTCTGGATCAATTTTAGTTCTTTAGGATTTAAGATATAACTTTTTAAGAAAATGTTTCTTAAGAATATGAAATATAGAATGAAAAATATATAGATAAGGGATACAGAGTGGATACGGGATACGGGATTACAGTGGTTCCACACGTAAAAGGTAAAAACGGTACCCTATTACTAAGCCCCCACTGTCTGTTAGTCCGTCTGTCTGTCTGTCACGAGTCTGTATTTCATAAACCGTGACAGCTAGAAAGCAGACATTTTCACAAATTTTATATTTCCGTTGCCGCTATAAAAATAAATAGTAAAAATTAAAAAAATAATATTCAAGTATACGTGCAACAATTATGATATATTTATGTTAACTGAATATAATATTAAAATATGTACTTTGAATGCATTGAATAGAAGTATCTAATTTATTTGGTATTATGTTGATGTCGAAATAATAATTATTGTTGAAATAATAATAATTTTTCTATTAATAAAGTTTTTCATTCAACAACGTTTCCTAATAATGCAATAGTCAAATAAATTAAAACTTATATTATCTAGTTTGTTTTATATATAAAGGTACTAATTTGTGCATATGTGTAGTCGGGTTGGAATTGTTTTTTTTTTAATTTGCAGTTAAATTAACACATTTTTTCATTTTTATTGGCGCAAAATGATACGTGACGTGTCTGCGCCAAACAAATTGCACGAACCATGGTGAGAATTCCTTAAATGCGTTATATCTGACACTGGACGGTGAAATATTTTTCAATTTCATAATACTTACAAATTACCTAAAAATTTTAATTTCTATAACATCATAGGATGTCTCGATGGCTTATTTATCTCCCGTAGGTAATATTTAATTTACAGCGTATCAGCTAGCTGATCAATAACAAGCCGTACCCAATTTAATTAAACAATATTGAATGTACGTCGTACTTAGACTTCCATTTGATTAACATTGAGTGTGCACTCCAAATTAGAATTGAATCTTGACGATGTTATTTAAGCTTATCTAATAACAATCAATTATTGATAAATTTTAAATATTAATTATTATTATATAACCAAGCCGTCAGTCCTATATTAAATATCGAATTCAGAATATTCTAATACCAGCTAACAGCAGTTTTTAATATCAGCAAAGTCACTAATGTAATAAACTACAACCAGACTTATTATAATATGAAGAATCAGAATATTATTATTAAATAATTATAATGAGTATATTTAATAGAAATCAACAAAATTACATATAATTGTAATATGATTGAAATCTTGAAATTACGTAATGGAAATAGTAATAAAGTGCTTTTATTACAATTCAGGCATGTGACGAATAAATTATCAAAGTTATATTGATTTACAATACGTCACGTTCATGTTTAGTTCTGAAAAGGGTGGAGTTTTGACAAGGGTACCTTATGGAACTTAAGGTAAAGGTGAGATGAGTTCAGTCAATGACCTAACAGTTTAGTCGGAGTTGTCATTCTCATAATTCAGTTTTAAATAAAATTATCTGACGGTTTTTAAATATATATTATATTATTTATACGGAATATCATATCACGGAAAATCTAAATGCGGTTAATTACTGAATGTCACCTTACATTTTTCTTAGTTTCGTATTTGTAGTTCTAGTAACCTAATAATCAAGTAAATAAAAAAGTAAAAAAATAATGTCGATCGATAATAATCTATGAATATCTTCATCGCCATTTGTCTGTTACGTAGCTTCAGCAGGTCCGGCCATAATAAAAATAACCATTGTACGTGCTATACGAAATAATGAATGTTTAAATAACTATTGTAGCAATGAAACTCTAAGTTTTTAATAAATAACGAAGCCTAAGACGATGATATGCGCAAATCTACAAAAAAACGAATATAACTTTGTAAATTTGCGTTGTTAGCTCATGAAAATATTTATAAGCTTGTAAATATTTATGTTTAAATATAATAACTTTGTGTATGAGCTTTTAAATATTTAAGATGGTTATCTAGACAATTTTTATGATTCTTATCATAGTTTACTTCATAGTAAGTTTTTACTAGAAATAAAAGCACATACAGGAAATGTAAAAAGAGCATTTATGCTTTGTCATTGTATTATTATATTATATTATATTGAAAGAAATCGTGGGCGGCGGTGATCACTTTACACCTGTAATCCACACGCTCGTTGGCCCTCTTATAACATAAAAAAATATATATGTATAAATCATCTAGTAGGTACTACACTCCTTCTTCAAAGGAGGCACCCTTTAAACAGAAACAATATCTGTTAGGGCAGCTAGTAATGTACAAAAGTGAATGGTTAAATTTTATTCTTTACTAAACTCATTTGAAAATTTTGTTCTCGGGTTAAACTAACCAACATGGAATATTTTTTCCATTACAAGGAAACACTTTACACAATAATTTTTCAGCTTCAGTTCCATTTTTTTTTATAAACCTGAAATTTCTTTTCTATTAATTATATGCTAAATGCATATGTTAGAAAAAGACAAAATGAAAATAAGAACTTCGTACAAAAGTATTCATATTTTTTTTCTCAAAATTGTGTGACACTCGTGTGACAATCAATATAGAATTATAGAACATTAATTATTACGTGTTTTTATAATACAGAATGGTGTTCTCAATAATAAAAACTTTTTAATGTACTTAGATAAGTTGACAACCGTTGGGTTGCTTGAAATTTACTTGGAACTCGTGCCGGTGTTCGGCGCACTGTTCAATTTTACTGTCGGCTAACTATTTCAACTTATTGGAATAACCATGCTAAATGTTCTCGCCTTAATTACAAAATCTGTTGTAGGTCATAGAAACCCATTTTTCCCACCACTTCGTATGATTGTCAATATTCCACATGAAGATTATTAAATGTATTATTAGTTAACATTATTTTATAAGGATAAACCTTCATCACTTGTATTAGTAACTGTTTCTTTTTTTGCAGAATAGGTTAATGAAATTTTGGATACATCTAATGGGCTTAACTCATAAACTTCTTGGTAGTATTTTATTTCATCATGACACTTCTCTATATAATCTAAACCATACTATTTTTTACGGGTTTCAAACAGTTGACAAAACAATTACCGTGTTAATTGGACGTAGCGGCTAAGGTAATAGAAAAGGGATGAATGCGTCACAAGCCCAACACTTAACGTATTGTTCTGCGCTCCGGCACACCGGTGGATCGTGCCTCTCTATAGTATTGTTCTGCGCTCTCGCTTGCATGCTCAGCTCAGACGGAACGTGTCACGAGTCATACTTTTTCATGCGAGCAACGTACGGCGTTCAATGATTTATATTAATACATCATCACCTCAAAAAAGAAAAACAGTTAGTTAATAAATATTTTATAATATTCTGCAAATATAAATAAGTACATGTGGTTATTTGTTGATATTGAATATATATATATGCAATGCTTCTTAAATAATATGACATATATTCTTAGATGCTACCAATCTATGTATGAGTATATTAAGCCTCTTACTTTAGTCTTAATATTTTCAATAATATTTACGTTTAATTAAAAGGTTGCTAAAAAGTAATCCATTTAAAAATAATCGATCGATAAGTTAATTGTAAAAGTAAATTCTAAAGATGCATTTCATTCAGGACTCAATAGATATTATTGATAAAAATTCTGGCTATTAGCAGTAAATAAGCGTGGTATTTCATTATAGCTACGTATATTAGCATCAAGGTATCATCACATATAGTTCAGTCCAGGGTTTTACGAGCAAGAGTTCTAGAAAAGTGTTTAACTGCAATAAATGTATAATAACGGTAGGAGTAACCGTTCAACTAAAAGTTATTGAGATAAAAGAAATAATATATCATATACTTTTACATTCCTTCAGTCACAATATGTAAGGATTTGATTAAATTGAATAATATTATAATTATATTAGACACTCTTTATATTTCTTTGTGTTATTATTTCATCTATACTAGCTGTCTATGTTCAACATTGTTGTAGATATAGAGAACACATTTTATTCATGTTCCGATTTGTATGAAATATATTTTTTTCTGTGCTATAATATAAACCAAATATTTAATAATTCATGCAACTAGCATGTGATAATGGCTTGTATTTGAAATGTATATCATGAGTTAATTTAGTTTATCCATATATTAGAATTAAATTCTAGCTAAGATAGAATACATTATAATTATTTAAATTTATGATATATTATCTATAAGGAACAATATCTACTCGTATGTTTATTCTATTAGTCTTCATTGTAGGGTCATAGATTGAACAGAATAAACATCTGAAAATCGAAGTCCTAAATATAATTTCGGTTACTATTCGTTAATATGCAAAGGACCGTCCTTTAATTCAGATTTACATACTCATGGTACATGCCCAATTCTAATTTAAGTTCCATATGGCTAGCTATTACGGAATTAATATTAATGTTCTGTGAAAACAATGGAAGAAAATTTAATATAAAATGTTTAATTTCATTTTATTATCTACACAAGGTTTGATAGTGAAAAATTGGATAAAGTAATTGTGTGTATAATAATAAGTCAGTTGAGATAGTGTAATTATATATATTTATTATGATAGTATGATTTAGTGTTAGAAAATATATTGGTGTTTCATTTTCTATTTATTTTAGCCACATGACTATACTTTATTGAAACCATCAAGTCGATGCCCACAAGCTTGTTATTTTATTTACAAAATGTATTTCAATTGAATTTGTTTCTATAATAGACTCGTATGAAAATGTACAGAAAAATATGTTATATTCGATTTTATATTTTATTACATTTTATATGTCTAAATAAAAAAAATAAGAGATATTGAAGATATTGGAAAATAAACGAAGCATTTTAAAGATTGAGTACAACGATAAGGAATAGAAGGCAATTAATGTTTTTAGGAGACGTTTAACAAAATTTTACCACTTGAGAGAAGTTTTAACAAGTTAGAGGCTGTATTGAAATTACTTTTCAAGTTTGTTTTAGACTTTCTTAATAAATCTCATCGTTTCCCCCTTCGTTATTTTAAACAATGAACTGATATGCGTATATACTCGTTATAATTGTAAAAATTGACAAAAAAAAATTATAGTGATAGTAAAGTATTTCTATATGAACATTCAACATGGCTTGTTATAAAGGTAATGCGTCAGAACAAAAAATGCATCTAAAACATATGTTTTTTTAAATATAAAAAAAATATATATTTTTAAATAAAGACTATTGGTTTTATTTCGTATGTATTTATTAACATAAATAAAATTCATGTAAGTAATAATTCTTCAAGGACGCCAAGATTTATTTTTTAGTGGCTCCAACAATCAAAGGAATCAAAAAAAAAGCCGATCGGGTGATTTATTTTAAAATGTTTTTAAAACATCATGTTACTATAATATTTTTTTAAAGAAAATATATACATATTTAAAAATAAAACCAGAATTTATCGTTTTGCATATCTGTTTTATTTTTTACATGACATGATAAATTATTATTGGCGGTCAGATTTATAATTATGAATAAATTGGTTTCAGAAATTGAAATGTAGTTGACGTGGCGAAATGTAGTAGTAGTCAAGCTCAGTTGGAGACGAGGCTAGCTTCGAATGTTCAATCCTAGTTTTTGGTTAGAGGCTGGTGGCGAACTGACGAGGACCAGGATTCGAAAGCCTGGACTGACGTAAACAGTATGAATGATCAAGAAAGCCTGTCTACCCGTCTTATAGTACAAATTGGAGAAAACACTCCGACTCATTTATATCAGGTAAGAATTACTACTCAATTTTAGTTGGATCACATAGTTGTAATACTAAAGATCTTTTAAAATAATAAACGATTCGCTTAAAATATAATATGGGGCTCAACCCTATTTTTAATTAGTTTTGTTATCTATTTATTAAGTTCTAGTTGGCAGACTTTATTAAATCTGTCGCTAATTATAATTGATTACCGCTTTATCATTTGTTAATATTTTACTGTTTTGGATTAAGAATTTAGTAATTTGTTTTTGACAATCTTTTCAGCAGTATAAATGACTCACTCAATGAATGTCATGTAAAACACACTCATGTAAACACACACAAACACAATGGCATGTAAAACACACTCATGTAAACACACACAAACACAATGGCATGTAAAACACACTCATGTAAACACACACAAACGCAATGGCATGTAAAACACACGCAAATACAATGGCATGTAAAACACACTCATGTAAACACACACAAACACAATGGCATGTAAAACACACTCATGTAAACACACACAAACACAATGGCATGTAAAACACACTCATGTAAACACACACAAACACAATGGCATGTAAAACACACTCATGTAAACACATACAAACACAATGGCATGTAAAACATACTCATATTTCTCTTGTAGGTGAAAGAAACCAACAAATCCGAGAAGTAATCATATCCAAATATGTTTAAAGACCTCGCCTTCTAATTTATTCTGACTGAATTTATTAAAAAATGTTAATTTACTCTTGAGAAAAATAAAAAAATATTGTTATAATATATATCGAGAAAATAAGAACTCATGAACCACTCTTTTACAATACTTGTATAATTATCTCAAGAAAAATCAGAAGAATACTTTTCACAAATGTTCAACGTATCAAACATTTCGTTTCGTTTTTCTTTCAATCATTCATTTATCGTTTCACATTTGTTCTTCCGGACATTTGTCACCGAGCCTTCGAACGTTTCTTTATTCATTTGCTCCTCGCATCGCGGGTTATGATATATAAAGATAAAAGATAAATCATTCATAAAACAGGTGCGAGAAAGTTATTTGTTTATATCTTTTGCACTTTGAATCAACACCAATGATTACTTGTGTATGTCCGTGTGTATCCGTGTGTGTCTGTGTGTGTTCTGTTGAAACACATGAATGAATATTTCGTTTCTTCTCCAATTACTATAGTAATATTAGGTACAGTTTAAGTTAGCATGTGGTCTGTTATTTTGTTTACCTTAGTTTGAAATTTATTCGGGGTCATGCGTATTTTAGTAAATGAATTGATTACAAAATAATCATCTAATATTTTGGTTTACACCAATATACATACTTGATGTATGTAAGTATGTTTGAAATTAAATCTTAGCTATATTTAAATTTTAATAAAATTTACTTATTCGATTTAATAATCAAGTATGTATATATAGAAGATTTATTCAATCTTAGAAGCTTTTCATCAAATTTTAATTAGATAATTATTAAAATCAATCAGCTAAATATATTGTAAGGGGAACAACTTTTTCAATTCACTTTTTTCAGCGATGAGAGTCACTGACGTTTTTTGACAAGTTTTTTGTTAACGATGGGAGTCACTGACGGACAACTAGAACAACAATAAAAAAACTTCAATTTATCAAATAAACATGCCTCATGGTTAAACAAAACTCCCTGTTTCAAAAAAGGCTTTGTTTTTGATGATTAATTTTTCAGTATTGTGTACCCGCCGGGTATTCTTTTTTCCTATAAATTGCTCGTCTCTCATAAATTAAAATCTCGATAGTTTAGGCAATGAGTGAAGAAATTTTATTTTTATTTAAAAACTTCAAAGCTTACTTCGAAGTATAGACAATTGCAGAATAGCTGTTAAAATGATATAATTACCTTTGGTAACAATGAAAAGGTAAACTGCATGTTAAGAAAGTTCCATTAGAAGGATTCGTAATTTTTTATTAATATTTTTATTTGGTTTACTTTTAACTTTGGTTTCTAGAAATAGAATAAGTAACACAATTGGTTTTCAAATTCTGGTGGCGTCGTGTTTTACAAAACTAAGTGTATATGTTTCAATAATATATTATAATTGCTAGTTTTTAATGTTTGTTAAGTCCTTACATGTAATAAAATTAAGTTCCCCGGCTTCGTCTCTCTGTCGGAACGCGTTAAACTCAAAAACTACGTAACATACATTTTTGTGCAGTTTTTACTAAAATAACTTACAATAAAATATCTCTATCCCCTAAGGTTGACTCGCAATAACCACTTTTATGTCGAAATATTAATGAAAATGAATTAAAATGAAAAGAGAAAGGTTTTGAAAATAACATCAAAACCTTTTTCTTCTCGTAAATATAAATCTTTGTCTAAATAAATGCTCATTGGCTTTTGCATTTGATGCGAATTAAAATTTTCCGTAACACACTGTAAATTGAAGAAATACTTAAGAAGCTATCTTAAATTCAAGATTGTATGCCACCAACAAAATTATTAACGCGGCAAGTCAGTTCTCATTTCCCGGCGACGCTTTCAAAGTCAGTAGTATTAATAGCATTAGTAATTAAAAAATACTTATATATTACATTTGCATATGTTTATCTTAATATATATAAATTACGTGTCACTGTATGTAGTGGAAATATACAATTAAGTATCGATATTGAAAATCATGATTTAATTAAGTTTTTAAAAGATCATTCTTATTTTAAGTTTTGCTCCATTTTATAATCCGTCGTTTTAAAAATAAATAAAAATCCATATTGTTTTTTTAATAACATTTGTTTCTACTCGTGTTTTTATTTATTTAATGGACAGTACAAAAATAAAATTGAAATGGTTGGATAGAGTTATTAAAATATACAATGTTGGTTATTTAATTTCACTAAAAGCTATATCTATTAGCTTTTATTTTTATCATATAATACCTAGTCATTTAGTAGTTTTTTCTTGTTTTATTCCACTCAGAGTGAGGTTTTATTAAAAAGACAATTAATTTAAAATATTAAAATGTTTTTTATTTGGATATATGTATATATGGATTGGTTATGATATGAATATTTAAAACTATTTCGATTAAATTGGATCGTTTTTGATATTTTATACAATTATTTATTATTTTTACATATATCATGAAATTAAAAATATATATATAAGATTAAAATTGCACTACGATAACAGATTTATCTTCATCAAAGTTATGAAAAAAATGAGTTTATGGTATAACCTGACATGTTACGAATTTCAATAGTATTGATGATAAAGGAGTTACGCTGTTATAATTTCTCGTAATAAAGGGTAATGGAAACAGATCCATTACCCCTTTTAGCTACAGACGACATTAGGATGAATATGGAAACTTATACAAGCAGTTAAAATAATATATATTTTTTCAAGTTTATGTAAACAATAATCATGAAATGTGTATATTTTAGTTTGTTTACACTTATACAGTGTAGTTTGTTAGAAATAAGTCTTATCGAATTTCGTCTTCGTGCGTTTCCAATGTCAGCAGTTCAAAACACAAAATACTCGTGTTATTTTTTTAGCATTGCCACAAGTAAATATGTAATGAAATATATCTACAGTAAAAAATCCTAATTTTATCGAACCTAAGCCTCGAGTTTGATTTAAATTTGTTTCGAACATATATCGATTTATATCAAAAAAGTATTGTGGAAGTACCTGTTTTATCTGATTGTTATTCTGAAACGTAAACAGCTTTAACACGTAAAGCCTTGCATATATTATTATTTATTTTATATTGGATTTTCATAGCGAGAAGTAAATCATTGAATCAAGAATGGCTCCATAGCGTTGGCGTAAATAATAAATATACGGAGGGACGAATGAATGAACGGATTAACGTGTTGAGAAACGTTAGTGTTTTCGGTTATTTATTTTTTGCTTTCAGATAATAAATGTAACATTTGTAGCACACCAGTCATTTGTATCATCTTCATTCCTTATTATTTTTACATTTCTGCATCTACTGATTCAAGTAAACTAATTTTATGTTGCAGAAAGTGCAGATTATTAATCAAAGATTATTTATTGGTCCATTAAAATGAAAATAGCGTATCTAATTGTTTTTTTTACAATAAAATAAAATGCTAATAACATTTACTCTGACTTGCAGTTAAAGCAGATAAAAATCATTTTTTTTTATTATTTGTGAGTACATTCATTAAAATCACTGAGTTAAGTTTTTAAAGCTTTAAGAAAGCGTATTTTTTTTATATGTTCTAAATCAGCAAAATTTAGATAAATATAATTTTCATGTATTATAAACATGATATATACTTCTTAATTATATATTAACAATTTAAAATATATTCCTTATATATTTTTTTTTTCTTATGCCATTTTTTTTATAATTTTATAATCGGGATGTACACAAATAATACGGATATTTATCTTATTTAATATTCCGCAACAACGCAATGTTAAAAAACAAATTTATTTTTTAATATATTTTATATATTTTCTTATTTGTAGAATTATTACTCATCAAAATTTGTCTTTTATTTGTATTTAAACATTATTAAAAATAACGTAAATTACATTGTTTTATTAAGTTGCACTTTTATAATTTATTAACATATCCACGATTATTTTATCATTATGACCTTCTCAACCACTATTGCAGTCCAGTCTGACAAATAGTCCAGCAGTGGCTGAACATAGGTTAACCCATTTCGCGCCAAATATCCCTCCGCTATCCTCATCCTCAAGTCGTCGCTCCATCGGACCGGAGGGCGTTCTACCCGCTTATACTCTCTAGATTCCTTAATTCACCCCAAAGTAGTATATTATTTAATATAATCCGTCGTCAATTATATTATTAAAACGTACTATAACAAAGACAAGAACTAATTTCTATTCATTATAGGTCACGTATTTATTACATAAGCTATTTAAAACTGAATGTTATTCGAAAACGAACCAAATTAGGAGATCGGTCCTTATTACAACGATGTTGTTGACAACGATGAATTTGAATTTCAGAATGAATTATTTCTTTTATTTATATAATTAATAAAATATAAACGATATAAGAACATAAAATAGATATATATCACAAATTTATTTAAAATAGAGTCATGTTTATAAGACTGCAAAGGGTTTTGCGTTTGTAATTTAAACATTTGTAATGCCAGCTGTGATTTCGTATTCCTTTTGGTACTTCTAATTATATTCGTAAAGATATGATGTGGGTCCTTTGGTATATAATATAAATTATATAATTTGTGCTAAATAGTTTATATGTTGAGTTATATTATGAGTGGGATGACACGAGTCGCTAGCGACGGACAACGGTAAAACATAGTTTCAAATGTTACTGATTCAACAAATATAAAAGTAATCAATAGATTGGAAACAAAAATAAACACGGCATTGATTTTTTGTAAATATGGAATGAGATTTTTTTTTCTAACAGTTGTACTTGAGTTCAATGTGAATCTAACATTCATGAAATTAATATTTGAATTGAATAGAAAACCTATTTTATTCTGATTTTCGTTCTGAAATCTTATAAATAACTTTTACATGTAAACTTCCTCTCACTATATATTTTTAATTGGTTCCGATTTTGGCTTTTCATAACCACGTGCTTTCAATAACTTTTAATTACTGACACCCGGTTTCTTATAAAATTATTAAGTCAACATTGAGTATAATTATACTGGACCAGTACTTATTAATGAATACCGGATTTTATCATTAAATATACAAATATAACAAAATTATTAAAATTAATGCTTTTTTTAAATCATTAAAGGAAGCAAGGCTAGAATGTATTTACGAAAATAATTTGAAATCACTATCGCGACACAAGTGTGTGCCGGATAGCGTGTGTCCTTGATGCAGCCGCAAACAAGTCGATACATGTACAGCGTAATAATATACTTAAATAACCACAAGAGAAACACATTCAGTTTTAAACTTCATTAAAGATCCGAGCAGGATTCATTATTATTAAAAATTGCTTTTAAGATTATTAATGTATATTTATTGAGAATTTAAAAAATACACTTACATTCTTATTTATTTCATTATTAAAACTAAAATTGTTTTTTTTAAAGACGGAGTAAGTTTTTGTAATTTCGTAGTATTAATTTATTTTCTACTTGACATTACTTAAATTTTTCAGTAACTGCTGCGCTGCATTTATAATGTTAAATGAATATTTTATCTGTATTATCGCCATTGCTGTTATCTACTATTGGTCCCTTGATTTGGTTTATCTATATTGAAACTTTTTCTTTGAACCAACCTTCTTTAAATTTTCTTTGCGAATGTCTTCTTTTGTTTTTTCAAAACTTCATTTCTGGTGTTGTAGTAGACCATTTTTAGGAGTCTAGATTCTAGATTATATATATATATTTTTTTCTATATATCTTTTCAAGCAATATAAATCAAAAGCTCTAATAAGAGCATCTCATCAATAGATGAGAATAAAATCTTATAAAATGGGCACATAAAATGTTACGGATTATTGATTTTCCCACACAGTTTCATTTGTATTCATATTCACAAATTTCAGAGGCACTATTGAAGTTATAAATAAATTTGTGACAGAAATTAACTCCCACTCTTTATACGACTTACTTTCTTATACTTTGTAAGCTGGAACGTCTTTCACCATACATTGATGAAGATTTTGCATTTTTATTGAAGTTTTATGTTTGCTTTGACTTCATAAATTTTATGATTTGTCTTGGTGTGTGGTTCTTCCCTTTAGCTTCTTAAACCTATTTTTATAATGGAAATAACAAATAGTTCATTCATTAGACATTCGAGAGAAATAGACTATTAGAAAATGAGATGAATTAGTGATTTAGCGCTATAATATAAAACATAAATAAATTATTAATATAATTGCATTCACGATGGTGAAATATTAAAGATTTGTTAGGGTTGATGAAAATTAGTAATAAGATTTTTTTGTATGATTTCGACAAACCTAGTGATACGAGTATTTACCTCGGAAAAAAATATACAATTATCCCGTTTATCGTAGCCATAATAGCCATAATTCCATAATGTTTCATCACTTACAAATTATTTTAAATTAAATATTTAACAATAAATTTTACAAAACACAACTACATATATTATTATTCTAACAAATATGTTTGTAAATCACTATATGAATATTTGATGTCGGGTTGGTTCATGTTGACAATTGGATAAATATATCCCGTAGTGGTCAGAGCTCGTGTTTAAATTCATTATAACGGGATGTTTGTTATTTTGAACAATGGATTAAAATAATTGCAGAGCTTCATATTTTATTTAAATGTAATGTGTGGATTAATCTACATAACAAAAAATATAAAATTTAAATATATATATATATATATATATATATCTATATATGTTGGGTTTCGCTAAATATATATCGCTCAGACATCAGGAAGAAAACTCAAAAATAATTAACAAGAATTTATTTACAGTTTAACACAAACACAGAATAAAAGAATTGTTAAGAGGTTAACATAAAATATTAATAATAATCTATAAAAATAATCATCTGATCAATCGTTACTAAGTAATGCGTAACAGAAGTATGATAATTAAAGTTAGTGATGTCGGACGGTCACATAGGGCCTACTGTCAGAGACAGAGTTCGGACACCCACCGCAATACGAGCACTACTTATCGTCAAAGACAATTTTCGACGCTCAATCCCTACATGGTGTATTCGACTATCAAGAGACAGCGATCCGTACACCGAGACACAAACGTTAGAAATGCGTGCCGAGTACACGGAGTGGGCTGCTTTTATAGTCGAATCTCAAGGAAAAAGAAATTTTGTTTTTTCGGAGTACCCACGACTTGCGTTCGGTGTACGTTCCACTAGCGCCTTTTGGACACCGTTTCTTGAAGCCGCATATAAATAACTAGGCTGCCGACATATATATATATATATATATATATTCATGAAATCATATATTTATTAGATAAATTTAACCGTCCTTACGAAAACTGTGTGTAAAATAAACTATTTAGACTATTTTCATTTTTCAGTTTAAAAAGAAGTGGCCAGTATTAATTTCTTTTCGATACTGCAACAAACAGAAAATGTCATTTGTCAAGATTTATTATAATTTATTATTAGGTAAATTAAACGAAAACTATGAACAAGTTACAATAATGAAACCTATGAATAAGTTACAATCAATGAATATAATAGAAAGTAAATATATTTTTGAATAACATATTTAAATTAAAGATCTATATATTTAAAAAAAAACACGCTGCCTTTATATTCAACACGGCTAAGGTAAAGAAACATTTATAAGAATGTCATTTGTCAGTAAATAGAATTAAGATTAAGTATATTTTGATTGAATATTCTTTTGGAAATATTTTGATAAAAAATATGTATTTTATGATGAACTCATAAAGCTAAAATCTTCTAAATGATAGAAAAAGATAAAAATAGCAGTGGTTTGATTAAGTCTCCTATTTTATTAGTTACCACGCTGAACTTGAATTCTAGTAGGTTTTCATATATTAATTATGACTGTGAGTTAATTATATTACAAAAAAACTTCATTATTTATAAATAATTTAATGGAGTATCAATAAACTTTCATGCCAATTTTTTCTCCATGGACCTACCCTTTAACCGCCCTTCCTCTCTACCTAACGGGACGTACCGTATAGTCTGACGTTTCAGAAATACAATGTAATCGCATCTACAAGATAAAAATGCATGTGGTAAACAAGTAAATAAATTATACGAAAAACTTATTTACTGCACTTTTCAGTAAGATATTATTTCCTGTTTCCAAACACCACGTTTTATATTATTTTATGTTTTATCTCACTCAGTACATAATACTAAAGTAAGCACTTTACTCCATATTTCACTTCACTCTCTATATTTATCTAAGAAACCGATTTAATTCCGGGTAAATATCTTAAGTTCTAATAATTTAAATAATATTATAGGTATATTTTTCATTTTCTTTACTAGTAGATTGTATTTAATCTATCAAACGTTTTTAGTAAACAACTTAAAAATTTAATAAGCAATTTACTAAAACTTATTAAATTAAATACTTATTGAAGTACTTATTAAATTTTTAAGCTTTTTTACTAAAAACATTTGTTAGTTTAAATACAATTTACTATTATATTCGAAATGCATACCTGTACAGCTGTGTCATTATTTTTAACCCTTAAATATTTGAAATAAATTCACATATACTATGTAATAAATATTCTAAGTAATACATGTTTTATACTTGTTGGTAGACTTCATTGATTCTCTTGCTAAATTGGGACATATTATGGGTACCTCATTGTATTACCTACATAATTCACTGAACCACGCAGATGGCTTTAATTAATTGAAACTAGAATTACCTCTATATTAATTATTAATTAATTTCATCGTTAGTCAATATTCTTTTGGTATAGATTTAAAATTCAGATAATATTACCAAACACCGCTACAAAGTTCTTCCGATACATATATATGTCTTTGAAGGGTACTAATGGATCATTATTATCAAAGTGACAACTGACTTTTGTAAATGTATGTTAAAATTGTTTTGCTGTGAAGAATTCCAACTTTTTAAAATAGATAGCAGATCTCGTGCTGTTGATTCTTGACTTTGCTAATGTGTCTTTTGTTTGTCATATTAACGTGGACCAGCAAATCAGTAAAATTGAGCGCCTTCAAAATCTATGTATTTGTTTTATATTGGCCCTTTGTAAATATGACCACGTCTCTGAATAATAACAGCTTTATTATATATTTTTTTTAGCTTTATTATATTTATAATTTTGTGTCCAATATTATCTCTCTATCTATCAGGTTGTACTTCAAAGGTGTGCGTGTGTTAAGTCATATTGGGTTTTCACAAGCCGTGAAGCGAGGCAAATGAATGAAGAATGGCCTTATAGCGATAGGTAAAGTAATAAATGTCCGGAAGAACGAATAAATATTGATAAATGAACGAATGAATGACTAACGGCTTAACGTGTTCATAACATTAAATTGTTGAGCCTCGGATTTTCATTTTCCGCTTTCAGATAATAAATGCCACTCCAATCATTTGTTTGAGTTTCACATTTGTGTTTTGAAGTACGAGGACCGCGTTATACCTTAGGAGCTTCCACGTTGTATAATGTACTAATATTTGCAACGGTAAATATGCAAAATTACTTAGTTTAACGACATTTCATACGTTTGTAAAATATCCTTCACATGCAAAATTAAAATAGTTTCCAGTAAAGTATAATTATTTTATAAATTAACAAGCGTTACCCTGCGACTCTCTCCGCGTGTACAATAGTTGAGCGTTACACGCTCGGAATATTCGCTCAGGGCTTTTGATCATATTGATTGAATTGAAACAGATGAGGATGATGGAGACCACGTGGCTTCAATGACTTTCAATATCAACACTCGTATCTCTAATTAATGTGATTTAGTTAATACAGGTAGATTATTCCGATGTAATAAGTACGATCGTACTGTTCTTTATTAATATGTACTCAAGTATAACCAAAGTATCAAAATAAGTGCTTTAGAATATATTTGGACAAATTGCTTAATATAATTATCGCAGCGCAAGTGCGTATATCAAATGACTTGCGTTTGACGCAGTGGTCAGTCGCAAACACGATGGTACAGACAGGGTTTTATATAATCACAAGAGCTAATGAGACATTCTTTTTTAGACTTCATTGTATGCACTAATTGATCTGGTTTATTTAAGATAAGAAAATTATATACTTCCCATCCAATTAATATAGTTTATTTCTGTTGTAATATGGATACGAGCTAGAACTGAGTAATGCACTGACAATTTGTCTTTTGAAAATACATGCAGAAGGAAATTACTTCGTAATGTAGTGGAGATTCAACGATAGTTTCCAACTCTATTTCATCGTTCCCTTGAATATTATACTTGTTTTTGACGTTGACGAGAAATTGGTTTTTTTTTTTACACTTTTTTACACAGCCACGGTAAGCCACATGTAAAACCTCGGATGGATTAATTATTTATTGTGACTTATTTTTTTCACTGATATTTAGTATCTCTGTATTTTTAATAAGCGCCCTAAATAATCTGCATTTAAATATGGAATAATGAAAAAAAATATATACTCCATATGAACGAATCTATTTTTTTTATTCTGTATTGTATATTAGTAACCAGTTACCGTTTATAAAAAAATACACTTATTTTCGTTGTCAGTATTTTTGTGTAAAAATAATATTATTTCAAAGTAGTCGAACGCTCTAAAACTAAATACAAATTTTAATCAAATATGGAACTTTCTATCAGTATTGAGTACATTAGTAAATTGCATAATCCGATTATCCTTGTCAGTGATAATTGGTTTTAGTTTAGGATGTTTAGGATGCTAAAATAGGTATATTAATATTTATTATGTTTCATGATAATAAATGAATTAAAATATTTTAATTATATAAAGTTTTAAACAATTATTTTATATCTAAAATAAAAATGTATAACGTTCTAAGTCAGCAGCCATATTTAAAATTGAAGAACCAATGACAATGCACATAGCTTTCCAACCTCCAAAACGACGTAGCCAGAAAAATACAAGAAAACATAAGGGTGGACTACTGTTAACATTTTTGTTCTTATGAAATTAAATTTTACTTCTTATATGCATTGGCTTGTATTACTGCTTATATAATTTTTATTCTATATTAGTTTTTTGTATTTCTATGACGTGGTACATGTATGTTTCGTGTAGCGATGTTGAATCCTCTGACTCGTCTGTCCGACGAGAGCGCCTTGATATCATGGTTCCACGACAATCAGGGACTGAGCATACAGTTCTTCAAGATATAGTAATTAATTTTTATATTTCTTTAAATTAAGTCTACGTTCTGGTTGATGTTTTTTTTTTATAAAAGATTTTTTTTCTACCTAATATTATTAAAATAAATTTTCTGTTGACCAATTTAGTTACAAAGCCTAAATTAAGTCAAAAATGTTATTTTATACTGTAGCAAAAAAATTTTGGTTAGGATTACCGTCAGGATATATGACATCATTCCATTTTCCAGACACATTTTTCCATATTCTTTATTACTATTTCTTATTCATTGCTTTTTATTTCGAAGTATTTTTAGTTCTGGTCCTATTTTTTTGTGTTCTTCTGTATTCTTTATACGCCATTTCTAAGGTTTGCAGACTCTTTTTTTCTGTTTCTCTTGATGTTCTCTTTGTTTTCCTTTGATGACTAATTTCATATTTTCTCTATTGAAATTATTGGATAACAAGACTAAGAAGTTATTTAATTTTTATATGAGTTTCATTGTTTTATCTGTTAGTTTATATTTATTATTATTCATATTTGTAATTTTAATTTGAGTAAGTTGTTTATTTATTGATATAATAAATAAACAACTTACTCAAATTAAATACAATGATTTAATAAATTTAGTTTTGAAGTTTTAGAATTTAAATTAAATACATTTTATAAAATAACTTTGTGTTCATATTTCAAATCTTTTATGTATAAGCTTTAGGATCATAAAAAGAGATAAGACAGTTATGAAGATTTTATATTTTTTAAATGATGGAGGATATACTTGATACTATTAAGATACCTGGCACTAAAAAAAATGATTATTTTATTTAGCTCAACAATTTCAGGTCAAATAAGAAAAAACTCCTTCATCTGTTATTTGCACTCGCAAGCTACGGATGAAGAAGAGAGATATGTTTGTTCTCACACAAGGCGATTTAAAAAAAAATCCAAACATCACTATTTTTTAGCTGTAAAGCTTGTAGTTTGTTTGGTTTCATACTATAATAACTTTAGAAAGTATTTGAAATTGCAGAACTCAGAAATAAATTGACCGAATCAATTGTAATTCGGAAGTTTAACATATTCTTACCACGTTCTGACAAGCTTCAAATACATGAAATCATATAAAAATGTTTTATTGAATTTGGTATAAAAAAACAGAATATTGAACATTTATATGTACAAAAAAAATTGTTGTGATTTTGCTATTTTGAATAGAAAAATAGAAAATTTTCTAACCAAATATAATATAATGAAGATAACCTCAATCACTAAATAAGAAAGAAAGAAACAATCGCAATTGCAGAAAAATGTCAAGGTACTTAATAAAGGGCTAAATGGTCGATGTTCTATAAATTGTTTTCCAAGTAAGAAATAGTAAATGACTGTCGGCATTATATTTAAATAGTTCTTAAAGCAAAGTACAAAATAGTTGACGTAAAATCTCATCTCCAGACGAAGGAAGCAGAAAATGTACATTCTATTTTAATCAAAATAGCAGGTGTGGTTTTCTCACGTATTCAAGTTTTATATATATTTTTTGCAAGTAAACAAAAATGTTTCTAAGGATAGTTAGTCTTAATATTTTTTTTATATGACTGAGCCAAAAATATCTCGTAAAATGTTAGATCATTTATAACTTACTACTTTTAATACCTTCTGCTAAATTGTTAATGCTAAAGGGGTATGATTAAAATATATTCCTATTATATATGAGTTTACTGAATATTATACTTTTTAAAAATAATAATTTATCTGAAATTTAAAAAATTGCGAAATTATCTAACAATGACAACATAAAAAGATTATATAAATAAACAAGACGTAAGTATTATTCCGAAAAATTAAAGGAAGAGTGGTATTTTTAATGTGTTTAAAATCAAGATCACTTACACAGAAATGAACACGGAATCTGAATTGGGTAAAGCTGACTAACGAGGCGCTTACAAAGTAAATATATACATCGAACATTTCTCAAGTGTATGTATGTGTGTGGACCGCAGTCTAATGGAAACACTAATAATATAATATTTATATTCATCTATAGATAGTTTGTTTCTTCATGCAGTGTCATAGTAAAATTACAAAAATAAAAATAAAAACCAGGCCCGTAGCATACTACAATGTCGTTTTTTATTTTATGAAATAACCACATATCATAAATATTATACTACTAGATTATCACCGATAAGCCAAAGACCGGTCGGTTTCGTATAACAATACGTAAACGAAGAACGTATTCGTTTCGTGTGGGCAAACGTTTATCAAAAATCGAAAAACGTTTTCGTTTCATACAAACGTATAAATAATACAGTAAGGATTGATAATGTGATTAAGAGATTAAGTTATTTTTTCTTGCATGAAAACACATAAAAAATGAATAGTTCTTTATGGTAGTATGGATCAATATATTATTATCTTCAAATTTTACCAAAACATTTGCAAAATTTTGCGAATACGAATGCGAATATGTAAAAATATGCGAATATTCGCGAATACAAATTCAAATGCGAATATACGTTACATGACTAACATATTCTACAAGCTATACAGTTATTGAATATTAATTCTATATTTGGTGTAACAATGTGGTATATTTTTAAGTTGCAGTCAGGCCAACAGCTATTAAATATTCTTTGTCCATTAAAATTAATATTTTTTCACTGGGACGTTCCCTTTCCAATATTAATAATTTTGTGATTAGTTATTTAAATAAATAAATATTAATTAATAAGTTATCAGTGACTAGATCTAGTACCTAGGTACTTATTGCCTCCAGAATTTTTAGTGTTAGTGTCGTAATTCAACGTTGCCGCAATACAAGTTAGTGACCCGTACAGAAAAAGTGTTAATTCTTTATATTTTCATTATTTTCATGTTAAAAATTATAAGGCTGGATATAATACTCTAACTATACAACTAAGATTTTGAAACAAATAGGTATAGTTGGCTATTTAAAACGAATTAAAACTGTTGTCTTTATACCACTTTTGTATACATGATTAACATGACATGATAATGAGAGAACATACATATAGCTTAGTAGAAGATAGATAATAAAGATGACTCCAAACTATTATGACAAAAAAAATAAAGCAAAAAACCTGTGCAAAGGACTCGCTAACATAGTATTTAAGATTCCTACTAATAATCTTTTTTGTTACGCATGTTTTTAAAATCTCAATTGTAAAAAGTCAAAAAGAGCACGGACGACGTGTCCGTGGGTAATAATTATAAATAAAAGAAAAAATATATATAAAGCGGTATAGGCTTGTATGGCTGTATGTTCACAGATGGGTATTGTTCCTAGAACTAGACGCATATAACACGGAGGTGTGGTTTCAGACCTGAATAACTCGTAAATATCTATGGGATTGATTAATAACAAAGAAGTTGAGTATGTTAAAATATAAACGGTGGTCATTTATTCATACATGACACATATTTCATGCTATTTGCTCATGAAAACCAAATCGTAAACTATTTATAATAAAAGTGCATTTTTATGTTTTTTAACTTCTTTTTAAACAAAGTTTCGTCTTATTAAAATAATGAATCGATTGCTTATACAATGACTTCAAATTCACGGGAATGGCGGAGTGCAATAAAATTGACAAGTAGTTTAAAATTTTCTCTGAATACTTCGGAATTTAATGGTGAAGTAAAGTAAGTTTATATGATTATAATTGGAAATAAAATATGTATTATTGATGTAATATAGTTTGTAAACAATTCAAGTAATAGTGTAAGGGCTTCTTTGTCTGGTAATTGTGCCGATGCTTCATACGTAGTATTGTAATAAGGCTTTATTTAAGAGCTATCCCACGTTTTACCTATTTTCGCTAACGAAATAAGCTAAAGTGTTTTGTAGACATAGCTCATTGTAGATAGTTATAATCGAAATATTAGATTACCGTTTTTGATTTTTGAATATGAATAACAGAAATTATAAAGAATTTATTATTTTTCTATCAGTCGGTTTTTTAGCCGGACTTAATACTCATAGCAATATTTATCACCGGTTCATTGATATTATAATTGAAATATATCCTTAGGATATTACAAATAGGAAAGAATGACATTTGCTGTTCAATTACACAAAAAGTACTGGAGTACTCTAACAGAAAAATATATAACATGTGATATACTATAGAAGTGCACATAGATTTTATAAAAACGTCATTCTTACCTTAAGATGTGATAAAAGATTTTCTATAAGACTAAGATGTTGACGTTCTCAGATTCTATCTTCGAAGTTATTTCCGTCTGATTTGAAATTGTTCAATGGAGACAAGGGACAGTTTAGGGAACAAAGAAAATAAATTCTCTGTCTAGCTAGATGTTATAAAGTATCTTACATATACATTTTTAACTTTAGATAATACCACCCATTTGTTTTTATAAATTTATTATATTTACTAGTATCTATTATTTATTTGAATCGCTATCTTACAATAGATTATTAATATTCTCTATGATATTATCGGCGAAGACGAGAACCGGCTTTATGGTAAGCTTATTGGCATTTGGTAGCTTACTCACGGACTGACATACTGACATTTTTTTTTTTTTTTTAATGTAATGTAATGTAATTGACGATTCAAAAGTGCATGTAAATGCCTACTTGAATAAAGATATTTTTGATTTTGATTTTGATTTATGGCATTAGTTTGACGAAGGAACTCCACCTCAAGTGCCTCAAAATTAAATATGTGCACAGCAATGGTATGTCGTTTTGTACCATCACGACCGCCTATCTTTACACCAATAGTGACAGACATATTAAAAAATTTAAGACTACCTCCGATAGACCCAACATTTATTGTGATAAATTATGTGAAAAATAAATATATGAACTAATAAATCTTAAGTGAATAAGTCTAGTACCTATTAGCTCTAGGATTGGCAGTGTTAGTGTCGTAATTTAATTTGGTTCTTTGTCGCTCTTCACATTTTAGTGACCCTTACAGAAAAAAGTTGATTTCATAATTTTCGTTACTTTTCTGTTAAATTGTTTATTTGTTTTAATTGCTAGTTAATTATTTAATCAGTAACAATGAAAAATATTCAGTAATTGTTATCTAAGTTCTGTTTTCAAGAAAAAAATAAATAGTAAATAAGTATCTAAATATAAAAATAATTAAATTATTCCATTAGAACCTAAAATATTCATTAATTGTAATGTTAGTCTAGTTTTAAAGGAATAGTAATAAAAAGAATTTACAAAAATATAAACAAGTTTATTTATTAAATTAACTTACATTAAAATCAGTTTTATTTCGATAGTGAGAACGGTTAATTTTCTTCGTATTATTAAAAGTTGATAGGCTTTCGCTCATTAGTAAAATCAATGTAAATATTAAAATGATAAAGAACTTATTTCTTGTAAGTCACAAGCCCAACGAAAAAAGAGACCGATCGTACTTCTCTGTCGTTTTTTCCGCGCTCCCGCTTGCACGATCGGCTCAGGCGGAACGTGACAATGAGTCATACTTTTTCGTGCGTGATGGTGTTCATCGATTTACAAGACGTCGATTTACAAGACGTGACGTACGTCAATATAAATAACAAAAAAATATGATAAACTGTTTGTCGTACAAGTTTTAATTTTTTAGATATTATTTTTACATTAAAACGGTTGAAGGTTGGAAAAGTGACAAAATCAAACCAACTTTTAAGCTTTCTTATCGAAAAATAAATAAAAGAAGTATTTGTTTAAATATTTTTTTACTCAACGAGAACACAAAAAACTAATACATTGAAAATAAATTTCAAATTGATACCTACTTAAATGTTTATAAATTATTTATCATAGAAAATTTATTGCTTCATTAATATGAAGTAATCATCTGTAAAATTATTACGAATACTCGCATATTTTAATATTGAATTACTCTTAAATTTAAATATTAATAAAGTCAGAGAATCCTTAGTGTACTGTAAATATATACCGAAATAAATTATTTTTTTATTTATAAATAATACTTTTTTAACATATAACCATCGCTCATTTAAGTAATCTCTATATCTAACACTAGCTTTTAGTTAAATTAACAGTTAACATTGAATATTTTAAATTCTCGATATTTTACCATTTCAATATTATTTCAATATTATTGTACTGTGGATTAAATAAACGAAAACTCAAAACTTATATAAATATAAACTTATATATAGTTGACACAAAATGAACCAATATTATTAGAAATGTGTTATATTTTTGAGACGACAACGGCAAGGCGTCGATTAAGAACGATATTGCGGAGATGGTTGACCTAATTTCATAATGAACTTTAAAATTGTTAATACGACTGCTCTTTTGCAATCGATGTTGAAAAGATCTTATAACGGTTTCGTGAAATCAAAACGTTCTTCCAGAATTTATTTTCTTAATTATTTCCGGTCAGTGGTTAGGAAATAAAATTTGGACATAAGTAATTTATCCAACAAGTGGTCGTGTGACCGAATAAAAACTCGAAAATAGTCGTTATCAATTTGAATTTCTCGGGTCCTTGTCTCGTGTTCCTCAAATCTGTTAGAATTATCAATAGTACCGGGAAAAAGTGTGAAATGCTGATTGTAATATCGAGTAAGTTTTTACATAGAAAGTTGTATTGCATAGTAATCTTTTAGAATTTTGTGAATATTCGAATCTGATGTTACTTTTATTTATTGAACAGCCTGAATCTGGAATTTTGAATGTCGATCTCGATAATCGATTTCAAATCTCTTATAATTTGGGAAACATTTTTATAAGTTTTAGATCTAAGGGTAGGTCGATAATAAATGTATTATTTGCTGGAAGGTGAAACCAGAAGATATCTTAAATAAAACTATTAGCAACATATACCGTTAGTGCATTAATTGTGTATACTGAAATCTATTCTCGGAATCTTAGCAATCGTTAGAAGTGGATGACTAATTGAATTGACTTCCTGACAGAAACCGATATCTCGTGATACGTGAATACGATTGACGTTAATTAAAGCGTCGGGTTAAATCTAATTAAAAACATAAATTGAATTAAACGCAAACTTAATGTGATAAAACTAGATTTATTTAAATGTGTCCTGCTTCTGGAAAAATAGGACTGAAAAATAAATTTATATTTTTTCTTAAGGAGGCCAAACGGATCACTTTACGGTAAGTATCCACCTGTCTGTTGCAATATCAAAGGAATGCTTATTCAATATTAAAATACGCATACTGTATTTCTAAATCGCGTCTTTATATGATATCCCTCCACAGCACCAAAGGATCAAGACTTTCATACAGCACTCATTTTCCGAAAATTCTAGAGTCATTATTGCAGGCGGTCAAAACTATAAGCTGGTATGATGGCGATTCTGGCTACAGAACAGTACTCCACGTGTGCTAGAGCTGCGCTTTATAAAGCACGAGCCTTCGGCGTGAACTGCTCTCTCGCTCTGTTGCTCTCTCCAAGTTTCTTGGCAACTTGGCAACATCTGATCATCATTTGGCCCAATACTCCGTTACTTGGCGAAGTATTGAGAAGAGTGTTCTCAAAAGAGGTGAGCAAGCATATTTTTTTATAATAATTAAACAACGATTTAACTCTTTTCAGGTATATATATATATAAAATATATAGACCGTGTGATTAAAGAAATTTGTTTTCTAAAGATCTTTCGGTATGTTTTATCCTAAACTATTGGGAAACAGTTTTTATGTTTTCACTTACGCATGAACATTATACAAAATGAAGAGAGACTTATCTTTATCAATCAGAAGACAGAAAAACTTTAACTTTATAATTACCACAAATTGTTTCTAATATATCTTGATCTATCTTGATATATCTTGAATCTTATTAAAATTCTATCTAAATGCATTCCAAATGACTCTCCCAGATCAAAGTAATTTAGTAAGATGGGGTAAAGCTACCGAAAAGTCTTGCAATATCTGTGGGGAGGCGGTAGGAACGGCTAAACACTTGTTGGTGGGGTGTAGGGTGCTATTGGAAAAAGGTCAATACTCGCGGCGCCATGATAATGCATTGGAAATCATACGTGAAGCGGTTAGTCTTTTAGTAGCTAGAGCGCAAAAGGGTATAACAACCACCGAAAAATTCATAGAGTTCATTAAAGAAGGCTCGTCTAAAAAAACAAAACAAAAGCCTCACTCTATCTTGGAGGCGGCTCGCGATTGGACTATAATGATGGATACGTATGAGAAACAGTATAGAATTCCTGAGGATATTGTTGTCTCGTCATCCAGACCGGACATATTCCTGTACTCTAGACAGTTAAAGCGCGTGATACTTGTGGAGCTTACTGTTCCGTGGGAAACTAACATCCCCAAAGATCACACAAGTAAAGTAAACAAGTATTACGAACTGACCAACGAACTGACCAGGAATAGGTATATAGCAAATTTGTACGCGGTAGAAGTGGGAGCGAGAGGTATAACAGCAAAATCTCTCTATAACCTACTTAAAGATCTTGGCCTCTCTAGAACTATCATCAGTACATTTCTAGAACGTACTTCAAAGGCGGCATTGGTAGGTTCATTCCAAATTTGGTTAGGTAGGGAGAGGAGCGCAACCAGTTGATGGTGAGCGTGAATGCGCATTTTAAAGCCCCTTAAACCTACACTTGGGTCGCAAGTCCCAGGAGCTGTTTGCACTCCTCTCCCTGCAACGCGATGGGCCCGGCACCCGCACGGTGAAACCATGGAATGGTAAGAAGCTTCGTCTCTGTCTCACAATTACCAAAGTACGTCTCACCGTTTCATAAATAAACTCTTTAAGATATTTTAATATCTTAAGATTATTTAATATCTTATAAACTATAAGTTATTTATTGATATGTTTTGAATTTCCATTACAAAACACCAAAACAATAATTTTATTAATACGGGTAAAAATGTAAGAGATTAAAAGAACACAGTGGTCTTATATTTCATGAAAAGTAGACTAAGGACAGCAGAGCAATTGAACTACTATATACCACTTACCCTCGTTCGCAAAAAGCGAACGCTATTACGTCAGCTTTTATTTCTTGTGCTAAATACACCACTGTAAAATGTCTACCATTCTTTTTCATTTCACATTAATGATATGTGAACATTCGTCTTTATTTACAGAACCCGTTTCTATAACTAGCATTTTTGATTTGACAATATTCTCTCATGGAAGGTACTTCCACATCCACTCGGACCAAGCATCACGAAACAATAAAGAAATATAAATTACAACTAATTCACCACATCGATCTTACACAATACGGCTCCAGTACTTTCAAGATGGCATGAGTGCGAGATCACGCGTCAATGGAAAGCGTATGATAGCATAGTCACGTCGTAGATAGTAAAAGATTAAGCGAAGCGGAGAAACGTTGAGATTTCTTAAGAAGGTCTGAAATCAAACTTGAAAAGTAATTTCAATACAGCCTCTAACTTGTTAAAACTTCTCTCAAGTGGTAAAATTTTGTTAAACGTCTCCTAAAAACATTGCCGAGTTATAGGCTTATCTTATCACTCAATCTTCTTGACTTCTCATTTATTTTTAAACATCAATAAACTTTTATTATTGCTTCAAGAATCGGAACAAACAAAACATTCACAATTAAATTAAATTTTCTAGGAAGATGGATCCAATAAAGTGTAGTTAAACCTTTGATGACCAAAAAAAAATAATTACTAAGTAAAAAAATTATAAAAAATGAAAAAAAAAATGACTAAATAAAAAAAATATAAATATATTTTCTAACACTTTTCCGGGTGGATCACATTTCATAAACATACAATTAAACTTTCTCAATTATATTTTACACGCAATAACATTTTTTAATGTTTCCCAAGAACACGTAGTGTCGGTATGATAACAAGACAAAAATAAATATTAAACATTACATTTTCTCTCATTGTTTTCAAAGTAGATAATTATTAATTCCGTAATTGTTACGTACATGGAACTTAAATTAGAATGGAACTTGTACCATGAGTATGTTCATTTTAATTTGTTTTGTTCAATTAATTTATTTCAAATGTAGGCTCTTCATTCGTGCTAATAAATTAGTAAATTATCGCACAAAGGAACGTTAATGGCATCAGAAAGTGTATTTATAACTTCGCTTTTAAGATGTTTATTATGACCAATCTATTAATAGGCCAAAATGGAGACTGTAGCATAAACAATAAACCGTTATTTATTGACTCGATATAAAATACGAAATCGTTGTGGTAAAGTTAAATCATACACGTAAATCGATATCACACATTTCAATAATTATAATATATTTTATGTAAGCTAGTAGTTAATTCTATCATAACTTAACTAAACAAAATCGCATAATACATTGAAAAAAAATGTAATCGCTTCATTATCACGTGTTAGTTATATGTATGATTACATACATATAACTAACACGTGATAATGAAGTTTCTGCTATATAATAGTAACATAAATATTAATTTATGTTACTATTATATAGCAGAAACAATTATATTTCAAACAAATCGGAACATGCATAAAATTGTTCATATACAACAATGTTGAACATAGACAGCTAGTATATATGAAAGAATAACACAAAGAAATATAAAGATTGTCTAATATGATTATAATATTATTCAATTTAATCAAATCCTTACATATTGTGATTGAAGGAATGTAAAAATATATGATATATTATTTCTTTTATCTCAATAACTTTTAGTTGAACGGTTGCTCCTACCGTTATTATACATTTATTGCAGTTAAATATTTTTCTAGAACTCCTGCTCGTAAAACCCTGGACTGAACTATATGTGATGATACTTTGATGCTAATATACGTAGCTATAATGAAACGCTACATCTATTTAATGGTGAGAGATCCATTAGACCTCTGAGGATACACTACACTATATCGCTTAACAAAAAATCAATAGATTTTATTAAACATTTTAAACCACTTAAAAAAGTTGTTCAAGAGATTTCTTAATTATTTTTTTATTTAATTTTATTATATTTTCCAACCAGTCATCAAAAAATACAAATCGAATACTATACAAGATATTATATAGGTACCTTTGGTTAAAGTTTGAATAAAAAATCTGGGTAACGGGCATCTACATTTTTCACTGTCACAAAAGGGAACCTACACTTGTACAGTAAGAACATTTTGTTATAGAGGTTCGGCGAACTAAAGTAAGCAGTATACGAGTACTTGCCTCTCAAAGTGATCTTTGAGTAATTACATATTCATGAGTTGTCGGTAGCTGGTCGCTGCGGACAGTGAGTTCATTGAGCCAATATTGACACGACTTAAGATAATACAGATCTACATAAAGCACTTTAACTAAATGTTCATAAAAGGGGAATAATTGCTGTAATATGAATTGATTTGGAAACGCATTCTGACTCATATTCTTATAACGAAATTTATTGTAGAACCTTTCTTCAAGCTGCTATAAAATCCTTTGCATTATTCAGGCTGCGATAAAATAATTTCAATAACATGTTGTTTATTCAAATTGAAACATGGGATTTATCTTTGTTTATGATTTTAAATATGGTAATAGCAGTTTGAAAATACAGAACATATTTAATTTACCCCATTCAAACACTTGGCTGCAAATTCATCGCCGCATCCAATTACCGGATGCAGTAAATTAAACTCAAATAACAATACGCTTTACTTAATGAATTTAAAGTAAAATAATTATTTTATAATTGTAACAAATAGAATAAACAAGAATATCTCAGCTACTTTGTTAAAACTATTTCTTAATTTTAATAATATAAAAGGTCATAAAAAGTTTGAAAAGTTTTATCGTCGGTATTTATCTTTAATTGGGCTATCAAAAATGTGAATCTCAAAGCACATTTTTAATTGGCCAATTAAAGTCAAATATATAATTTTCCTATGATAAATTTATAAGATCTAAATTAAATAGTAACTTGTTAATGTATTTGTAATATATTTTTTTCTTAATTTCGTGAGTGAATTAATAATATTTCAGTATATTCATATTCATCACTGTAATTTATTTCTTATATCAGTTATCACTTCATAGATTTTGGTCACTTTTTTAAATACAATTAGAAATAACGTAAACAAAATATACTGTATACGATTAGTATTATTTTTTAACTTTTGTACTTTTCTTTTTTTACTTAGTACTTATTATTAACCAATATGTCATTTACCTTTATACCTACATTATGGATTATAATTTTTTGACGTATTGATTTTTAAAACGGACGGATTTTTTTCTTGGAGTATTTGTTTTTGACACTGCAATGAAATATTTTTATTTTCGGAAGGAATATAATAATACAATTATTGAACAAAGTACTTTTTATATTCATATGAAATATGGATTGATTATAGAGACATTTACCAATCAAAAACGTAGGCTTAAATATGGTAACTAATTTAATTAAAAAAATAAGCATTTAATTAAATAATATGTTCCTTCAAAAAAAATACTTGGACTTTAAATTTATATGAGAGTCTTTAATAACTTGAGAGTTAATACTTGAGAGCTTAAATGACAAAGGGCTTATTACAGACGTTTAGTTTGTAATAAGCCCTTTTCAAGGAGGAAACGTTGAGATTTCTTAGGGTCTGAATCAAACTTGAAAAGTAATTGTAATAAAGCTGCTAACTTGTTAAAACTTCCCTCAAGTGGTAAAATTTGTTAAATGTCTCCCAAAAACATAACCTTTTACTTTGTAACTTTTCACTCAATTTTAAAAGTTTCTCGTTTCTTTTGTTATTATTTCATACTTATATAAAATATTTACGTAAAATGTTTTATTTTAACATAATATATAAAATCTACTATCATATTTTTTGACCATACAAAAATTATTTTACAATTGTACGTTCTATATTCTAGACTAACTAACCTGCCAGCACTGATACGATATATCCAATAAAGTTAAATAATATTCTTGAACCGACGGTGATTAAAATAATTAGGAAATCAAACATCAACAAACTTTCCTTTATTTTACCGAATGAAAAAAAACATATATTAATTCATAAACATAGTAAACTTAAACTGTCTCAACTGATTATATTTTACAAGCAATAACATTTTTTAATGTTTCACAAGAACACGTAATGTCGGTATGATAACAAAACAAAAATAAATATATGAAACATTACATTTTCTCTCATTGTTTTCAAAGAACATAATTATTAATTCCGTAATTGTTACGTACACGGAACTTAAATTAGAATGGAACATGTACCATGAACATTTCCACTTTAATTTATTTTGTTCAATTAATTTATTTCAAATGTACGCTCTTTATTCGGGCTGATTATTTAGTAAATTACCATGCAACGGGCCGTTAATGCCAACATAAAGTATATTTATAAATTTGCTTTTTAGGTTGTTATTATGTCCAATGTTTTAAAAGGCCGTAAAGCAAATAGCCTAAATAAATGTACGAGTATTTATCGTCTGTTCAATATCAAATATAAAATCATCAAGATAGAGTTAAATCAAACAATATAAAACATACTTTAAAATAAATACTTTTTATACAAACTAGTAGTTAATTGTAATTTAATACAAAATCAATAATATTGATCACCAAAAAGAAAAAAAATATTTTAAATAATTCATAGTTGCTTCATTATCACGTATTAATATAGTATTTTTTTCTATTATATAACGGAAACAGATATATTTCATATAAATCGGACCTCGAATAAAATTTGTTAGTCACAACAACGAGATTTTCAACGAATATATTTTGAACGAAAACATACAAATAAATATGAAGAGTTACAAATATGATATTCTTGTGACGACAATTCCATGAAATCCATACATAAAAGAAACATGTGTGAGCGAATGCAACTTTTATTATTTCTTTCATTTCAATACTTTTCAAGTGCATCTCCTTTTCTAAGCATCATTTTAATATAAATTTATTGCAGCTTAGAATTCTTCCACAGCTGTGGCTCGTGAGACTGGAAATATATATCATGACAGTTTGATGCTTATATATGGAGGTATAAGGAAATATCATAATGACGTACTCGTAACGGATATAATATTTATCGATAATATCTGTCGAGTCTTAAATCAAGTGCATCGCTAGAATTTCTGTTAACTATCTATTACTCTTTGCGTAGTTTGCAAAGCAATTTATATAGAGTATTCAAATGAAAGCATTTTTATCTCATATTATTATTTACATTTATACCAATAAATATCTCTATTATTAGAAGAAAAAAAATATTAGTGGCATATTGCAGTAGATAAATTTAATTTAGTTAAACGCGAAAAACATTTTAAAACTAATATAAACGGAAATTACGACAAAATAAACTGCAAATCAATGCCAAATAGCCGGGCTATTAGCCTTTTTTCAAATACAAAAGCTAAATTTTACTTCGGACTGAATTGAAAATTCAATGTGGAGTTTCTGTCTGGCACAAATAAGATGAGAAAAACCCAACAAGCGCAGCAGCAGTTGTTCTCTTCGAAAACATATTGTAAATCTGTGTTTTCAACATACTGAATTATCAACTTGCAGTGTTTCTTGAAAGTTATTGTCTATTATCGTCTACATAACTAAATTTCCGACTGAATCGCTACGAAATATAAATTAAATGAACGAGCTGTTTCTATTCCGTAAGCATATAATATCAGCAAATAACGAACGAACTGCATTCATTCGGGTTGGGCATTGGTTAATTGAGCAATTTAAAACCATTTTAAGTTGAGCTCAACAATTTAGCTGCACGTTACAATGAGTTAGTCCAACGTGGATGGTATTTGTATTGGGGAGTAGTTTTTAATTACTAACTTTTCAGAGCAACTTGGACCGTTTTACGTGATAGGGTTATTTAATGTTTAGTTGCGTGTGGTTCGGATTTTAAATGTTGTTTATTGACTGAACTGACTGACATTTAATTTTGAGACAGCTAATTTACAACACTAATTACGTAACTTGCGCAAACATATTGTTTAGTAATTTGAAAAATAAAACATTTAATTATAAAATCAATATTATTTACAATATTAAACATTTTATAAACCTAATCGTAACTTAAAAGCTTTAAAAAAATAATTGAAAGCGATAAACATATAGTATTCATACTAAAAATAAAAAAATCAAACAATAACAAACAATTATACCAAACAAAATAAGCAATAAGTTTTTATTAATACGATTATAATTGTACGTCAAGTTAATTGTGTCTACAATATATCGGAACATGAAACCTTAATATGAATGGTATTTCAATATTTATATCCCTTTCAGCTCTTTAACCTACACCTGGGTCGCAAGTCCCAGGAGCTGTTTGCACTCCTCTCCCTGCAACGCGATGGACCCGGCACCCGCACGGCGAATCCATGGAATGCTAAGAAGCTTCGTTTCGTCATTCTGTATTCATCATCACCCTATATTCCATTGATTCCTTAATCCCCGCCATGACTTTAACGGGTCATAACGTAATTCAAACTCATATTGACATATGCTAATTTAATAGCTTATTACTAAAAAACATTCAGAAGTGAAATCATTAAACCTTATTGCACCATATTTTGAAATAATTTTTGTGTCATTACACTCTGTGTGTTATGAATCCATAAATTTTTATGAAGGCCTCTGAAACGTATTTGCCCACATCACGAGATCTTGTTAAGACGGACGATTGAACTTTTGTTAGATCTTGGTCAGCTTCCCAGAAGTCGCGACATAAAATCACTGAAATATTTTTTTCAAATCTAAATCAGTTTAACATGGCTATACATGTTTATATTATATATTTTCGATATTTTTGATGCAAATCAAGTCAAATAAAAAAAATACTATATATTTATTCATATAATAGAAATTTATATTTGAAACGATTTCTGGTGTTTAATACATAAATTTAAATTGGTTAAAAGAAATAAGTGGGATTCAGTTTCATGCTTTTTTTTAAATATTTATTATTATATAAACACATGTTATGTACTTCGTTATTGTATTTAAAGAAAAATACTTCTCCTATACAAATTAAACATTAAACATTTAAGTTATGTAACTATATATTTATAATAGTTTCTGTTAAGAAAACAAAAACTTTTTTATAATTTATTATTCAATATTTCTTAGCTTATATTTACAATTTATCAACTAAAAGAATTTGTGCTTTTTAAGGTAAAGCCAATTCAATAAAATATCGTCATATTTTAAATTTAATAAGAATTCATACAATATAGCATATAAAAAAGTAGACGTGGACAACTTTATTAAATAAACTAGCTGTTGCCCGCGACTCCGTCGACGAGAGATTTAGAATACGGGGCTTATAAGAAGCACCTTCGCTCGAACTTTTTTTGGTCAACTTTATTTCCAAAATTAGTCTCCACGAAAATCTCTACTATTATTTCAAGGGAATAATATAATATAACCTAGATTCACCGTGAAAGTCATTTTTTAATATTTGTTAAGGAATTATTAGATTCATATAAATTACTTTGAAGATTACCTCCAACAAATTAACTTATGAAGTATAAACCCACAAATAAACAAACTTTAACTCACTATACTGTTAGAAAAGACTAAGATCACAAATGAGATTTGTCATACTTTAAGTTTATATTAAAAGGAATGCTGAAATTTTATTATAAAGTTTCAATTATAAGTTGAAATTTTATTGTAAATTCATAATGAATAAGTTCATTGTTTACTTTCACACTATCATTGTCAACCATATATTTTTCTGATGTTAATGAATAGAATAAAAAGTAAAATACATTTATATTGAATTTCATAGTATTGCTTTTACTATAATATAAATTAAACATACACTTTAGTCTCGGCAACACGTAGTGGTGGTGCATTTTAGCTTTTATAAAACGTTTGTACTTTAACAAAGCGCCATCTATTGGATACTTCCTCGATCCAGTCAACAAATACCCATATACCGCCATCTATTAGAATCGTATGGAATTAACAGATAATTGTGACTGTCAGATAATAAACAAATAATTTGCAATAAATAAATAAATTGATATAATAAGTATCCTATCTTTTAAGTTGGATCAAACAATAGATACCTACAAAATTTCATTAAAATCGGTTAAGTAGTTTAGGCGTCCATCGAGGACAAACACTATGACACATAACTTATATATATTAAGATTAAAAACTACTGATTAAAATATTTACATACGATAGTGTCATTATATCCGACAGTGTAGTAAAGACATATAATATACGACAATGTAATTTATATTGTTAAAATTGTTTACCTTGAAGTAAATTCAATATATTGCCAGTAAATAATATAGTTTCATCAATGTTTACTGAAGTTGAATAAGCGCTGAATACGCTTTTTAAACTTATACGAGTTCAGCCTTAACATCAACAACTAGGAAGTTCGAGATTTTTAGCGCACTTTTAGTTTTACTTCTTTTGTATTCAAGGGATATAAAAAGACTTTCAAGGTAAAAACAAGTTAAATAAAGCTCTGGTTAAATAATGTATATAAAGTGCTGAAGGGTTATGTTTCTATTTACAGAGTACTAAAATATAAAGTAATCTTTTTTTATGTTGAATCTCTCCAATATCATCTGGATCAGTTTGGGTACTTTAAATTATATCTTATTAATAATAATACATAAGCCACTGCCATATAGTATAGCAACTAGAAATATTTTTAAAATGAATCGGATGTTAACTAAAATGAAACGGAAAAAAAATCAAAAACTGAAACAACACATGCAATAAATATGACAATATAAACAAATAAAACCAATTATATTCTAGCTCAGATTTATTTTGTTTACTTTTATTTGCTTGCTAATTTTTTTGTTATATACAATATAAATAAGATTATAAGTATATAAAAGTAGTATTTAGTTATTAAAATAATACAAATTATAACATAGTAAAACTGTTTTTGGAAAAAATCTACAAATCTAAAACGACTTATCTGACCGAATTCAAAAATTTGTATGTACTTGGTTGGTTACATTTGTTTATAGTTGGTTGGTTATATTTGTATGTAGTTGGTTGGTTACATTTGTTTATAGTTGGTTGGTTATATTTGTATGTAGTTGGTTGGTTACATTTGTTTATAGTTGGTTGGTTATATTTGTATGTAGTTGGTTGATTATATTTGTATGTAGTTGGTTGGTTATATTTGTATGTAGTTGGTTGGTTATATTTGTATGTAGTTGGTTGGTTATATTTGTATGTAGTTGGTTGGTTATATTTGTATGTAGTTGGTTGGTTATATTTGTATGTAGTTGGTTGGTTATATTTGTATGTAGTTGGTTGGTTATATTTGTATGTAGTTGATTGTATGTACATATTCGTATGGTAGTTCTATTTAATCGATTAATTCGATGGTCATTTATTCTATTTCAGTAGAAACATTTCGTATGTACATTTTCTTATTTTACCTTTCATGAAGCAACTAAAGTCATAATATAATTGGTGTCCTAGCCTGAAAGATAATTAAGAGTTTGATTATAATGTATTACAACGCGACCCTAAATACAATGAGAAAAGGAATTATACAGTCTGTTATATTTAATTTGTCCTCTCTCGAAGTCTTCGTTTTATTTCTTTATTGTAAGATAGCATTTTTTCTTCATTATAATTACATCATTGTTACGTTTTTCACAGCGTTAACAAAAGTTTTTCTTTAAAAAGACTAGTAATTAAGAGACGAATGTTACTTTTTAAACAAGTTCCAGAAAAAATAATTAAATGAACCACAAATATCGTTTGAATCACGAAATTTACAAATATATCGAACGCAATTTACTAATTATATTTTATTTGAAAAAAAACACACTATTACGAATTATTATGATTTTTGGTAAAAGGTTAGTAAGTGATATAACAAATTAATTTTTTCAAATTAATCAAAATCAAATCAAACTATTCTAAGAATCAAAATCAAAAACGAAACTATTCTAAGAACCGCTGCGAAATACATTCCTATCTATTAATATTATAATAATATATTATAGATATATATAATATTTTACATATAAGACTAGAACATTACAACATTATAGGTGACAGCTATTTTTATTAATATATAAAGTTAAACTGTATGATTTTTCCCTCTTACCAACGATATAATACAAAAACTAACTTTTACTACTCTTTTATTAATATCAATTAAGGTGACGGCGGATTTCCAACTTTAAATTGTACCCTTATGACAGATAACCTCTTACTTCTACAAATTACTACAATTTATACAATGCTATATATTATATTTATATAAACAAAGTGTCATGTAAACTTAACGATGTGGTTACGACTTTTCGTATATTTTTATGTTTGTTAAAAGTTATGAAAGGAAAACTAAGAATTTTGGAAAGCAAACAAATCTGAAAATAACACATTGCAGCGGCTGACAAAAAGTTTGTGTACGTAATATTGTTCTCAGTTTATATAAAAATCGCTATTTTTGTAGGAAATATCACCATTTTTAAATTTGCAGCTGAGAAGTCACAGTTTAAGCCTAACCAGTCTCCCATTCCTCTTTTTACACTCGTTCTTTAACTTTACTAGATCCGATTTACCAATATTATTTCACAGTGGATTAGTGAAATTAAATGTCTACAAGCTATAATGGTTATAAATTGATTTCGTCTCCCATTAACTAAGATATGTATAAATAGTTTCATAAAATAAATTATTAGTTCAAAGCACCTTACAAGCTTTAAATGTTTAAAACTTTATTTCTTTTAATTGAATTTATTATAAAAAATATTGAAGGATATAGAACAAAAAAATCACTAAGTCCTCAACAAAGAGCTAAAAGGTCAATATTTTATAAATTGATTGCCAAGGGAATAATATAAAATGACGCCTACAGTAAATGGTATTCAAAGTAAAGCTCAAAATAGTTGACGTTAAATCTAATCCCCGACGGAAACAGAAAATGTACTTTTCTTTTGAATCAAAATAGCAGGTGTGGTTTTTCCACGTATTCAAGTTTTGTGTTTATTTGTGTTTATTTCACGTACATAACTAAACAATAATTTTTCTAATGTAAGTTAGTACTCTCGTGAAACTTTTTATTTGAACAAAAGTTAAAACTTGAAAAAATCATGTTACAATTTTAATACCGTTTTACCGTCTCTCATTTAATAGCTTTGAAACTGTTAATGTTATTGCTTTTAATTAAAATAGATTCCTGGTATGTGTTTAATATATATTATGAATTCATTAATAAAGACAATATTTCTATATATTAAAAAACGAAATTCTGTAATATTAATAAGAAATGATGAAATAAATAATATAGAGGAGTTATTATTATAAAGAAAAAATAATATTTTATTGTGTGTTAAAAACATTTTCGAAAAAGAATCACTGACAGATCTGAATTGAGTAGAGCTTACTAACGAGGCGCTTACAAAGACATAAATGCGTCGCACACTGCACTAGAAGTGCGGGCGGTGGACCGCAGTCTAATGGAACAATAATATTTATATTTATTTATAGATTGCTTGCGTATGCAATTGTGGCATTTTTTTATCTGTAAATCAACATCAAATTGCTGCACTTGTTTTAAATTTGTACAATAAAAAATATACTGTGAGTTATGTACCACTAATATATTCGCCATTTTTTTAACAACAGCTAGTATAAAAATAAAATTTAAAAAATATTGTAATCAATAATTAATATGTGATGGTTACAAACGTCGGCTGTAAAATATGAAATACAGTAATAGTAAATAACAATAAAGAAAAACAGTGTGACAAACGGTAATAATAGTTTACGTTTGAAAATATCTTTAAACATATATAGATATGCGAAATTTATTTCATTTTTAATAAATATAGAATGAAAAATAAACCGATAAGGACTCGAATTCGAATTCGAAGGGATTCGAATCCGCGACCTCTGGGAAATCGAATCCCCGCCCGTGTCTGTTTATTTTTCATTCTATATTTATTAAAATTTGATTAATAGTTTAGTAATGTGACCTGTGGTGAAATTAAGCCAAATTAATTCTTTAAGCCAAAATAGACCTTTATAAATAATCAATTCAAAACCACATTTTGTCAAAATTTTATGTGGATTTCTCTTTCCATACAGCCATATTTAGATACAATTTAGGGAACTTTTATTACTGTAACACCTCCGATATCCACTCTATGTAAATATTTATATATATTAGATACTTCAATCTCAAAGGTTATCTAATACAGTTTTCTTGTTCCATATCCTATTGATGCCCACGAAAGACAACACGTTGACATTGCAAGGCTATTTCCCTTGAGCTATTTTCCTATATAATATAAAATAAAATATAAAGTCGTTTAAAGCACAAAGAAAATGAGGCTGCTTTTTGAAATATACTTACTCACCAGATGTTATGTTTAAATCTACTTGTATTTTTTAAATAAGTTTAAGTAAGTTAGAACATAATTACTTTTATTATATTTATATTTACCCGTCTGTATTCAAGTGGAATTATATCGGAATGTGCCCGACTAGTTTCGAACCCATTCAGCGTTCTTACTCATGAGCTCTAAGCGTGGCGGACTCGCGGCGTGAACTGATCAGTACAATAGTCATGGTTCACGAAAGTTCAAATATAAAAATTACGTTTATTTGACAAAATCGTATTTTATATAACCTAGTTAAATTTTTAAGCTTACTTTAATATTTGGTCAAAATCAATATACATCAATATCTATAATTATTCATCCAGTAAAGTTCGTTTATTTAACTATCATTGTTAGATCACGTCAGAGCATAAAAATATTAGAATTTTAATACTTTATACATTTTTCCTGCTTGCATAGAAAATATTGTTTATCCTAGAAAGTGCTTCATGGAGATGTCAACAGATGTTATAATAGAATACATACAGAGTATGTGATAAAATTCCTAGACGACATTTGAGAATACTCGTACATCCCGACATAACAGAGCTTTAAGATATTTCTTTTACATAATATGTTACCCTAGCAACTGTTTTCAGAACGCATAAGTCTTAAGCAAAACGTTTATTTAAATATAAAGATACTATAAAGTGCCTTATTCTTAATTTAATTAAATTAAAAATAAACAGCAAAAACTGCCAGATGATTTATAATAAAAAGACATATTTGTTTACAGGAAATAAAAGTATACCATTCAACAAATAAACGTTTATTGAATTCGTGTGAACTTGTAAAAATAATAAAAAATATTTTTTTATAAATATAGATTTATTTAATTAGTTAAGAGACATAAAATAGCATTCAAGTTTCAAATCAAAAATAAGTTTTGAATACAACTTTAAGCAGACAATAGTAATGGGTTTAACTTACTCTATACTATTCTGTTTTATATATGCCTTCCAATATTAATGAAAATGGAGAAAGATATATCGGTTAAGTTAAAAATATGACTTCTCAGCTGCAAATTAACTAAAGCTATATTTCCGACTACAGTATCACCGATTATAAGCTAAAAATAATATTTGTTATAGAGTGTGTCCCTCTGCAATATGCTATTTTTAAATTTGTCTGTCATTTCATTACCTGTATTTATTTATTTATTTCATGTACCACAATTAGTTACACAAAAATTAAAATGAACAAAGACGTATACATAGGACAAGCTATCTCTACAGAGAGATCTCTTCCAGCTACCCACGAGTGTTGGATAGGTTTTAGATGGTAGAGACAGGTACATAGATATTTAATCAGATACTTTATTTAAACAACAAAACGAGACTCGAGAGGAGATACCAGGGCCCTGGTAGCTAGTAAAGACCTCCAGATACTGAGTTCCAATTTTCCCTATTTCCTGAACCAGAATTACACTATCGCGCATTATATTATCGCTTACCCTGGTTACATAAGTTAGTAAATTAGAATTTCATATATTATTTATACTGATTATTGCTTTAATAAGATATTTTTTAAAAACAGTAGTATAAAAGTAAGAAATATTTAAATGCTAGATCATGCTTTAGTTATTTATATTGGTATTTTTGATATTCCTCTTCGAATAGTGGCAAGAAAGCTAACACTATTTCTTGTTGACTAATAATTCCAATACTTCGAACGTAAAATAATCAAACTCTTACAAAAAGTATTTTGTGATATAACCCGGCCCAGAAACTGGAACACAAAAAAATATTCATTGTTCTCTGGAACACAACCAGGTGACACTTTTCCCACATATTTCACATACTTTTAATTTATTTTTTCCTTTTGATGACAACAGCAGAACTACAGAGAAATGGTATTATGATTTCGTTTCGATCTTATTTAAAGTTATTGTGTATGATATTTATTATTATATTTGTGTATTTGTATAATTATCGGTTAATAATAGTGTAACAATAAAACAGACGAATAAGAATCAAAATTATTTATATATTAATATACAGGTTATAATTTCAAATATATTTTTTATCTACTATGAAATGTGTAACGTTATTAGAAATGTAACACTTGTTGATGGAGTGTTACTGATATCATGAGGTAAGAGGAGCACTTTACAATAGGCTGAATATAAACCCATTAGAGTTTGTGTAATTCATAGTATTTTGTCTCTACCAATTTCAAAAGAGGCCGATACTTTGTATCATTTTGTAAGCCTGCCGTGACTTACCATAATATAGTATAACATTCTGATTAAAATAATTATTGCCTTTTTTTATAATAACTTATTATAGGACTGACATGTCTGTTAAGATAAAAGTCCTTTAAATAATAAAGAGAAAAATATATATATATATTATCATGATCGAAATCGTTAATATTATGACGACGATTGTAAATAATTGTTTTAAAAACAACACTGTAAATTTTACAATAATTAATTACACTTTGATAAGGCAATGGGAAATCCCTTACATTTGGATGATTTCGTGGAGCACTCACATTAATTACTTTTAAAATAACTAGATCTCCTACGGCAACGGATCCATAGAGTTGAAAATATTCATCGTACTTTATTATTAAAGTCATTATTGCTTCAGAAGCTTCCCACTGAACATAGCTTATTTCTATTTCGGTTAGTGAAATATTTTCACTCGGCTTAAAATAATCTCTACATCAGATTCAAAAGAATGAATTATATTGTAGATACCACAAACACCATACCTGATAAGACTTTGTTACCTGAAAGCTAAAAAGGTGTTAGGTGACAGACTACTGACATCTGGTATTCCCTTCGCGATTGCTACAAATAATTTGAAAGACAAATAGAAACAAATACACCTTTAAAATAATAAGATAGTTTAGTATTCAAAACTTAATTATGACAATGACAACTCCGACAAAACAGTTAATTCATTGACTGAACTCATCTCACCTTTATCTTAAGTTCCATAAGGTACCCTTGTCAGAACTCCACCCTTATCAAAACTAAACATGAACGTGACGTATTGTAAATCAATATAACTTTGATAATTTATTATTCACATACAAAGTTTGAAACAAAAGCCCTTCATTGCTATTTCAAATTCGTAAGTTATATGTCAATCATATTATAAAAATATTATAAACTTTTGTATAGTTTTTGTAAATATTTCCAATTAAAACTAAATAATTAATATTGCCATAAGGTAGATAACAATTTATCCCGTTACTTTTTTTTTAAATCAGAAAATCGGTTTAAATAAATAATAATATAATAGTGCTAAATAAAAACAAATATTAAACACAATTGTTATGAAACAAGTATTTCTAAACAATATCGTAAAAAATAATTATAATTTGGAGTATCGTCTAAGTGTTAATGAAATGGGGGTGTAAATACGACGTACATTCAATTTAATTAAAGCCTGCACGGTATATTAGTAAGTCGCAATATATATATATATATGTTAAATCTATGAAGCTATGAGAGTTCCTTTGTTATGCAAATAATAAGTAAATATCAACTAAACTTTTGTAATAGAATTTTATCACAAATATTTATATTTTTATCTTTTTATATGGTTTAAAAAATATTAATATCACTTTTTCAGATATAATGCAATGTACTTAATTGTATCAGAGTCATTTACGACCATTTAATGAAAAATATATCGAATCAATTTATATTCAGCGGTTGTTCGATCGATGCAGTGTTTAAATTCATCACCATTTAACTAAAATCTGTATATGCTAATTTAAACCCATTGAAAAATGTGTTATATCTTTTGCTATTTCTATATATATAGATCTAAATATAGCTTTTGTTATTTCTAACACAGCAGCTCCAAGCGTATGTATAGTTAGGAAGCCTGAAAGATTTTGTTATTTGACATATAATAGAATTCTCACCATGGTTCATGCAATTAATAAAAATAATTTTAGTGTTAAAATATTTTCATATAAATATTACAATTATTGGCTATTGAATATTTATGTATGATGTTTTTTTTTATTATATGATTCATAATTTATATCTCGCCATATATTGTCTATGTAAATTAATAATTCGTATTCTTTTGTTTGTAGCACGCAATTCGTTCAGTGGATTACAGGAGGAGGATACATGTTTGGAACATTAATCAAGATATACAGCTGATGGAATACAGAATACAGAACTATTAATATTTACCAAATTTTTGAGGACTTTTTAAAAAACTATCTTATATTATTAAGACACCTTGTACTCACTGTTCGCAAGGGCGCTTTGTTATGTAGCATATTTTTTAATAAATGGACTGTCAATTTCGGAGAGAAGCATTCAAATGTCACTGCCAGTCGGTTCTAAATATTGGCACCTTCGAGTAAAAATCTCGTTATAATACTTTGAATTATTAAAATAGATTGCGAGATTTTAAATATAAACTTACTTTAATTGTCATCCATGCTAAATTATTTTATTGTTTAAAATATTTTCTTTACTATTTAATGTTACAAGTTTGTTTAATTTGCAGAGCCTGAATGAATTCTCCCTCTTTTTCTTGTTTCTTTCTAGCAGTCTTAACGGTTAATTATTTTTATGTAACTTCTTCATTAGATTTTATTTATGTATATAATAACACATATTTAAAAATATGATGAAAATATTATATTATAATGTAAACGTTCTTTATATATTAATAAACTAACTAAGTAAGTAAACTGAGTAGTAAAATACAAAACAAATCTTATACTTGTTGGTAAAACTGAAACGTTGTGAAAATGTAAAAAAATGTTGCATATTTTTCGACAACCCTATTAAAATTTAAATTACAGCTTTTGCACCTACACTAGCTAAGCTATATGCTTATAATGAGACCTCAAATTAGAAACACTAGAAAATGAGTAAATCAATGAATAATAAAATTATTTCTTTATTCCATTTCATATAAGACATCTAGTTATTTCCTAAAAGTAAAACCTTTAGTCATAATTACTATGACATTTACAAATAATACGTTTAACCGAGACACGACCTAACAAACACTGAAATTCAATTTGACTAAATTAATTTATAAAAAAAAAAACAAAATAAAATAACATATAAACATAATTCAGACTATATAATATTGTCACTAATGGCAATTAACAATATTTGAGTTAAATTAAAAATTTGCATATCTTGCATTGATATTGTTTAATAAACTGAAATATTCTTTATTAATTATTTCCGGACGAGAAACAACAACTCGAGTTATCGTTGAAATGGAAGCAATTTGTGACACAGGCAGTGCAAGTGGTTTTGAGGTAAGCGGGATCCCGTTTAGTTCATCCAGGCTTTCGACTTGGTGTAGCTTAACAGTGATACCGGTGATATTTATTATATTATATCCAGTGCAGCATTTATTTATAACAAAAGAAAGGCTTAGGTAGGCATTTCAGACTGAGTTAAATTTTGACTTGGAGAACCACACTTTTTAGAGAACGGTAACCTCCGTGAACTTGATAACAATTAACTTGCTTTTTTATCAGATGGATGACCCAGGTGACATTACTTAATGGTGGAGAATTTGGTCAAGTGAAAATGATCAGCAAAAAGGCAACTCACGTGGATCTTCCAATTCCTCATCAGCATAAACATGCAATAATTACATTGTTCGTCTGCTGCGCGCTTCTTGACGATATACTCGTACTTCCCTGTACAAAAACTCCATTTACAGCTGCATCGTTTTTAGTGAAACTATAATAATGCTTCCTCCACACTACTCTTGAATTACCTCGGAAAAGTGTTCTGGAAGATCCCTACAATATTCGTATTCGTCTAACATCTTTCAACTTCGCGAGTAATGTGGAGTTGGGGTAAAAGTTTTAAAGGTAAGAGGGTTGAGAGTAAAGAAGTCGACACGGTAGATTGCTTCTACAAGTTAAGCTGGAATTCTTTCATACTCTTGCTGAATAAATTATTAAACTGATAGCAACTGTTTATTGAATCCATAATCAGGTGAAGTTTCAGTTTCGAGTAATTAAAGGTTTGAATTAAATTATAAGTTTTAGATTTTGTAATATTTTTAATAAATTAGAACTTATGACATTTCGATCTTTGAATCAGAATCAAGGAAGCATCAATGAAGAATCAAGGAAGGAAGGAAGGAAATTTTATCTCAAAGTAAGTATTTATATTTTATATAAAACCAATGTTAATCAAACGACAAATGCATTTAACTTTAAGAAAACACTCTACACTCTTCAACGGCCTGCGTAAATTCGATCATATATCCGACTTCCAACGTCAATTAAAGTGGCTATTCGCCTTCGCCGGAATATACACTTGTTAACTCCCTTTAATATTCTGAGAAACTCTGCACCGACCTATCTGCATCAGCTGCTTAATCTATCAGTACACACTGACAGACCAACGCGTTCGCGGGTAGTTTGTAAACCGCTAAACGTTCCATACTATAACTCCATCTTCTACTCTAATACACTCACAGTACAAGCAGTACAATTGTGGAACTTACTCCTACCTAAGATGTATAAAAGCCCCACTCTTCATTCTTTTAAATATAGATTGAAAAAGCACTATCTATCGCTATCCTTGTCATTATATATTCATTTTTATGTATACATTGTAGGTGTTTATTTTTACATATCTTTGTTTTAGTAATTAATTATACTTATTAGTAATATTTTATACATTTATTATTTATCTGAGTTCTTACTTTCTGTTATGTTTTACCTGTAATGTACTTTAAAACCTTCTGTTTAATAATAAATAAATAAAAATATATAAAGGCAATATGTTCCATTGGAACATTCCTGGTCTGGAACAACTTTGTGTCAACTTGAATCAATTGAATCGATCGTTCTTTTAACTGCTTTATTTCAAGTTTATACCTCAATTATAAAGAAAATAATGCGTAGAACTGTTTCCTGAACTGTACTATTTCCTGTCTCCTATATCCATTATTGTACCATATCCATTGTAGCATAGATGGATGGCCTATCTCAAAAATATCACATACCCGTGCTTGAAATTCTGGAAAAGCTTTCGTTATTAATCTAATATTCATCGTGAAACTTAAACGTTCGTGTAGAAGAATAGGCGATTTCCAATAAAAATATTTATGTACGAGTATACATTAAACGACAATTACATTTACAAAACAAATTATCAGGTTTATTAACTTAAGACAAAATATCGCCTCTTATCAGTAGTAAGGTGATACAGAAGATTAGTTTATTTGTTGTTGGCAGAGGTTACGTAATTTTAATATGTTTACGAGTTTCCTAAAACAGCTTACAAAGTAAATTAAGTTCTGCCACAAGCCGAAACCTTTGTTTAGACAATACGAGCTTGTAATTTATACAAGCCTTAAATAAGGAACCACCCACACGCTGTTTTATTTAAGTTTAGTTTTTGTGATTTCATCATCTCACAATTCAACGATTATTTAATTCATGAGAACGTGTCAACCAATCTTTAAATAGTAATATTATTTATCGTAACGTATATATTGTATTACTTGAATATAAACATAATACTAGCTCAATTGGTAAAGCGACGGGACGGTCTCTCAGAGGTCGCGGGTTCGAATTTCTGCCCGCATCGGTTTATTTTTCATTTTATATTTATTAAAATATAAACATTTGTTTGTTTAATTAATTAAAACTTCAAAGCTGGCAATAGCAGTGTTTGTATAAGCCTACACTACACTCTTGTGTTTTTTTGCTTACTTAGACAAATTGAATGAATTATAAGGTTCATGCTAAAAAGCTTGGAATTTGAGGTTAATTCCTTTAATTCTTCAATATTCTTGAAAATATTGTAATTATTGGCTTTGTTATAGAGATTGTTAATTATGCATTAAAATAATCTAATGATTAACTTGCTTGAATTTCGGATTTGTTTACATGTAAATATACCAGACCAGATATATATATATATATATATATATACATGTGTTGACTAAGTGACAAGTTAATCCCGCCAGGGTTAGTCGAGGTCTCATTTAAATTAATTTATTACATTGTAAAGTTTCCTTCATTCTGTTTTGGTGTTTAATTTAATTATGAAGTTTAATGCGAAACCATAATACTAAAATTTTAATGCTATAGACAAAGAACAAGAAATGTCAGATCCTGTAATGTATGAACATTAGACATTTTAAGTATATTTGAAATTAGCGACATTTATTTAGACTTACTTATATAGGTTCAGTAACAGCAAAGAACTAATCAACGATTTCAAAATTCAAAATTTCAAGATTATACAGTTAATTTACTCTTCATTGTCTACACAAACATCTCAGTAAACTATTTGTAACACAAACTTCGTTGATTGACTTTCAATCTCTTTTAAATACCAAATATATCAAACTACCTGCACTATTATACAAGGGGGTGTTGAAAATAGTATAATTTAGAATTAATTCCACTATAGTCTTTCTAACTAACTTTATATATCTTCCATATGACAATGATTTATTAATTGAATACGAATATGACTGATTGGCCTAGTGGTCGTTACTTCGTCTATACGGTACGGATAGTCGTGAATTCGATCGATGTTTATTAGATATCTAGTATATATGGTACAAGCTTTGCTTGTTTGGGGCTAGATGGCGTTGTATGGATATGTAAAAAAATATATATATTTACAAGATGGAATCTTCTTCAGGATATATCTTAGTATAGTTGAATCGGTTAGTTTTTAGTTTCCACATATTTTAAGTTATAATATCAGTTTGATATGTAAGTTTGATCTTCCTGTCAGAAAATACTTCTATCCGACCATTCAAAATAAAGCCATCTAGGAAGATAGGAATCTTAGCACATTAAATCAAAACAAATTTTACAAACACATAAAATTTAAAAAACCTTACAATTAAATTGCAATACAATTGTTAACAACATGAAATAAAAGTGCCCAAACACTTAATTTCAAGATTTTTTTAAATCTCTGTTTTCTATTAAAATGCAAATGTTTCAATACTGTAGCCCATGTAATGTTTGAAATTTTGTTTTAAATCAGCTACCAAGCTGTTTAAATAAAAATCTAATTCCATAGGTATACTCGTGTCACATTCCCCATCATCATTCCATATATATTTAGTTTGTTGAGCTTCGTCTTCTTCCATTTGTGTTTTAGAATTCTTCGCATTTTGATCATTTTCAGTTCGTTTATTCATGTTCATATCCGAAATCAATTCCTTGATAGTATTACGGTACTCACTAACTCACTAACTAACTAATTTTCTTTAAGGACCCGTTTACGAAATAGATAGATTGCAAATCACATAACTACATTGATAAAGTTAGACTACGCACACATACGCATGTATAGTCGCGAAATAATGGCTACATGAAACAATTTTGATAGTTTGAATTTATTGGTTTTTCATATATTTATACTTTTGATAATTTAACTTATTTTCTTATGTAAAATATTATGTTTTGTTATATGATATTAGTATTGTTTGTGACCTGAAGATCCAAACGTTGATTGTTTGTGACCTGAAGATCCAAACGTTGTAGGCTGCAACTTGGTCTACTAGACGAAAAGGACTAGGTCAGACGAGTTTAGTTTAGTTTTGATAAGATCTTACCGTCGGAACTTTACCTTGAGGTACACTGGTGGATGGATGCTATTGGATCTCCTTGATGGATAGAGCTAGGTGCTGGGATTTTAGGCTACTTTCGCTAGTTTTGATAAGTCCGTACCGTCGGACAGAAAGAATTATCGTCGGACAGAAAGAATTATCGTCGGACAGAAAGAATTATCTTGAGGTATAATGATGGATGAATGCTATTGGGTCTCCCAGCAGGATTGGACTAGGTGCGCAGAGTTTAGGATTGCTACTTTTTTAAACGAATAACATATTCGTTTCATACAAGAACACGTAAACGAAAAATGTTTTCGTTTCGTGTAGGAATACGGGAACGAAAAAACGTTTTCATTACATAAAATAATATTTAATCAAGTCTGACGGTAAGATCTTATCAGAACAAATAAAACAAGCCTTAACTTAGTCCTATTCGTCTATAAGATCCAATAGCATCCATCCACCTGCACACCTTCAGGTCAGTCCAACAATTCTGACCGTAAGATCTTATCAAAACTAACAAAACAAGCCTAAGTTCGATGCGCCTATAATATTTGATATATTTTTTTTAAGGAATTAAAAATAAAAAAACATTATATCCGCTGTTAGTATAGGTTTTATCACGCTAAGTTTGATTTTGTAGCAATATGTACCGAAAAGTTGATTGTTTTTGGCAAAACTGTAAACACGTCCTCAATCAATTCGGTTGTTATATTATGTTAGAATACTTAATAATCATTCTTCTGTCCTTGTCTCACATTCGCTTGATAAGTAAATATTATTTTTTTTCATTTACTCCTATCTTTCAACAGTTCTGTCTCTAGTCTTTTCTTTGTCATGTCAGAAGATAGTGGAAGAGGGAGATATATTAATGACATGAATACTGAATTGGAACAATTCTAAGAGATAAAATTGCACAATTTACATTTAGTTTACATCTTATTTCATTTTATGCTGTAAAATTGTATTGTTTTGAAAACGTAGAATTTTTAATTCAGTTTCTATATATTTTTTTAAATCTCACTTGAGTGTTACACCTATTAAGATATCAATACGTTACGGGTACAAGAACAAAGAACAAGATAAGATTTGTTTTTTTTTTAATATGTGTTAGTCCGAAGAAGCAAAAGTGTTCACGATACATTTCAAACAACGCTTGCTCTACTAACAAAGCGATCTTTATTTCAACTAAATTGCGTGACCACAGTGAACTTGTGGTTTGTCTCAACAATTAATTCAAAACGTGTTTAAAAGGAACCTCCTTATACAACACTTTTGAAAGATGTATTGATTTATACTATAGCCTGTATATTAAATATTATTTTAAGAAAAGTAATGAATAAGTTTTAAATATACGATAATGATATATAAAAATAATTAAAAACTTCTAAGCAAAAGTTTTATAGTTTTGTGTTTCCTTTTTTGTTGATATATTTGTATCTAGGCCATTTCTTAAAATGTACGAGGCGGGCTGACTGCGGAAAATTTTCTCATTTTTAAGGATAAATACAAAATTTGTTTTTGGCTTTATTTTCACTAAAACTAAGGGAAAACAAAGCGTGAAACTTTATATAAATTTTTAACATTGACAAAGTAATATTCAACAATTTAGAAAATGAGTTGATATATTCGTTTTAAATAAATATAGAATGATTATGATGATATATATATATATATATATATATATATATATATATATATATACTAACTATACAAAAGACTTCTTTGCTACTATTACATCCGCAGCCTTTAACGAAAGCTTCCGCTAAGCAGCAACCAAATGCTGAAAAAACCTCCAACCGCCATTTAACCTGAAACTGAAACAGTTAAAACCTTCCGTTGTAAATGCAAACAATATTTATTTAATTTAAAATTTAATTTATTTTAATTATATAATATACTCTTATACATTTATTATAATTATACTGATCACCAGTTGCTTGTGAGTTATAAGTTTGTTTTACACATACATTTATAAAACATACATACATATAAAATACATCTTACAATATAAAATAAAGAACTTTGTTTTGTGTAAATGAGTTTGTACCTAAATACTGTCGGTTTAAAAGAAAGACCAAGGAAAATATACTAATTACAAATTAAATAGAAGCAGAGTGTTAATTAAAAGAATTTATTAAAAGAAAGAATTGTTTTTGCTTTTTTATACTATACGAACCATTTATGTATTACGTGAAAATTAACATGGTTTCAAAACAATTTAAGGTATCAGGTGGTCATGAAATGTGTCCTCTCGCTACTACTGAATGAAAATTAAAAACTCACGTAAATACATCTCTGGGAACAAGTCGAGTTAGACAACAACTGACGAGTCGAGTTATAAATATATTTTGAATCGTTTTAGATTTTTTTAACATATGAAACGAACTATTTCTAACTCTTTCTATTTTTTAGGCAAGAAAATGCTTAATCGTTTTTTTTTTATCTTTGAGACTTACAGCTCAAAACATTTTTTTTAAATATATGCAACGAATTATTTCTAACGTTTTTAGGCAAGAAAATGCTTATTTCTTTTTCTTTTATCTTTGAGACTTAGAGCTCAAAATAAATTTATTTTATGCTCTTTATTGCCAAAAAATGATATATTTGATAATAATAAAAAAATATGTTATAGTCAATTATTAAATATTAAAAATATATATAATTATAAAACATATAAATAATTATTAATAAGTTTAAAAATAATCATCAGTAAAAATAATTATATACATATAGTTACAATATGTCAAAAAGAAACTCATTTTTCAAAAACCACTTTGCTAGGAGACCACTTTTTTTTGGAAATCTGTTATAGAGTTGGTTTGCGTGCCGGAATTGAAAGAAATAAAAAAAAATATGATTAGAGAAAGCACATGAAAGTCATTAATACTACCTAGTAATTGAAACTTATTTTTAAATACTGAGGAGACAGGGGATCATTAAATATAGAGAGCAACGGACGCAAATATCTAGATCTTCGCTCACGGGTAGGCGGCCAGCGGTACTGAGAGATATGGTCATAATTACGAAGACGGAAATAGAAGCGGATACAACTTTTAAAAAGTCAATCCAATACAATTAGTTGAAGTTGAATCCAATACAATTAGTTGACCGCATACATTAGTATAAACAACGAGAGAAAGGGTTAGGGAATGCACTTAAAAAGTTTTTATCCGAATGGGCAATACATTTTTAAAACAATAGCACGTAGCGTTTAAGTTACTTTACAGCTTAACTCAGTACTCAGTACACACTTTTTAATCGATGCATTTAGTGGCCATTAAATGGTCAGTTCAGGCAAATGCATCGATTAAATATAAAGCAATCTTCCTATCGTAGTTCATTTTTAGACTGACGCCATTTTTACGGACATATAATTTGTTTAATTCACGTGATTTCTAAATGCAAATAAGTTCCAAATTAAATTAATTTTAAGTGTTTTTAAACATTTCTGTTTCCAATTAAGATGAAAATCTTTAAGTACTGTTCTATGTGATGTATTAAGATTAAATTTGGATCGTTTGGGCATTGAACGCGGTACTAACGATGTTCTACAAGATATAATCAGGTTCTCGTAACTCCTTACTACGTGAACAGTTTATGTTAAAACTTGATATTATTCTTATATCAGATTTTATTAAAAATATATTAATAACATAATATATCTGTTTAAAAGATAGATAGAAAAATGGATTAACGCCCATTATTTTATACATAATTAAATTGTGTTATAGTAACCTTAAGTTCATTGAAGTTGTTACGTTTTGTTTTAAAATGTCTGTATCAAGATCGTCAAGTCTAAAGACAATGGCGTCAAAGGTTACACAGATAACAAGATACTTTTATCTATGTGGCATGAGCAGTCTAGTGTTATATTTTGTTATTTTGTTTTTTTAGACTGACAAATGGTAATAAAACTAGTCACTTGTGTTATTTTGTAAGTTAATCTATACTTGATATATTATAGTTGCACCAAGCTATATGCTTAATTATTAGACTGAAACTATTCTTTTTTATTCGACAGCTGCACTAATAAATGGGGTCATCGTCCCTGAAGTCTATCTTTCTGTTAACTGTCATTGTATTATTTACTCCTATAGCAACCGCAGAAAGAAACGTAGAAAGATATCAAGGTCAAAGCTATATGTTTATGAATGAAATAAGCTAGTCATGGAAGGTATAAAATTTATATGAAAAGTGTTTCAGGTTTCAAATGTTTGTAGCACTTTATTTAAATTGTTCGTTTCTGAAATTTATAGGAAGACATTACTGACTAACGTGAAGTTAATGAAAACAAAATAAACAATGTTTGAAAATACCTTGAAACATGTATAGCCATGTGCAGCTTATTTAAATTGTAATAAATATAGAATGAAATATAAACCGATTCCTACCAAGCTACCGTATCGCTGCAAGAATCGCTGTTAAGCATTCTATACATATTCGTCTTTATTAGTACGGTGGTGACATCTATTAGGCTGCTAGTGGTTTTTTTTTCATTCTAAATAAACAATGTTTAGAAAATATTCCTAAGGTTATAAAATAATTAAGCAACTTTAAAATTATATCAAAACAAACATTCAATTTAATTATAAATTAGTATTTTAATTAGTAATCAGCCTTCACTAAACTAACAGTTGAATTAAATAAATATGTTGAATTCAATACTATCTCAATCTCGACTCAGTGCCTGAAAAGTTCGAATGAACAATTTTTCACCGATTTAGTATTAAAAGATAGAAATTATAATGACAAAAAAAGTAAAATGACAAAAAAGTACAATGACAAAAACAGTACAATGACAAAAAAAGTACAATGACAAAATAAGTACAATGACAAAAAAGTAAAATGACAAAAAAATACAATGACAAAAAAAGTACAATGACAAAAAAATACAATGACAAAAAAGTAAAATGACAAAAAAAAGTAAAATGACAAAAAAAATACAATGACAAAAAAGTACAGTGACAAAAAGTTACAACGTACTTATGATATTTTCAGTGATTTGGAAGAAACTTTATGAAGCTTACCGACATTTTTACCAGAAACACATCGTCGTTTCCTATTGAAATGACAAAAAAAAAGTACAAATAATAATTCATATTTCGAATATATAATAAGATTAGAACGCAATTAAAGTAAACCAATTATATTCACGACTAACTTTGATTAATATGTAACTGAAATAAAGTACAAAACAGCAAACATAATGTTGAATTTAAATACGAGCTCCACTAACCGCATAGGAATTTATTTCTCTCATTCTCAACACGAATATAACCCAGATCAAATATGCGTGTTTTGATTTACACACGTATTGTTAGAATATTAAAATACGGTTTCGTACAATGCTATGAGAAAAAAGTATTTTTTAATATGTATGTATGTACTTTTTAAAATAATTACAATAAATTGAGGTCATTATAAGATATTATTGTGTGAATATTTCCGGCAACTGGGGTCTGAAACTAGACAGCGACAATTAAAGACCATCTTACCAAAACACTGCTTGTTAGGTATTGGTTCAAAATATAAATAATACATAATAATAATAATAATAATATATTATTGTTTATTTTTATGTTATATTATATATTGCACAGTACTCGAAGTCTTTAAATAAAATTTGTATAAATAGTATTTAATTGTAAAGTCATATTCTTGAAATGAAATAACACGCGGTTCGAAGGCTACGAAACTGCTAAAGAGAGCTCAGGTGCGGCTGACAAGTAATATCTGCTGTGTATTCGCCGCTTTATAATCAAAGTAAAATATTTCGTAGTAAGGTAGGTTTACCGAACATTAATCTTTATTTAAGGTATCCGAGATTCATTATCAGTTATAAAATTAATCGATTTCATCTTCAGCCCGCAGTTTCACTGGCGCGTAGTATAAAGAGATGAAAATATTCTGTCATCCCTCCCGGTACTTAAACTATAATGGCTGAAGTCATTTACATCCAACAACACCCCCCCACCCCACCCCTCCCCTCCTCGTAAACAACAAATAAACAAATACAACTTACATTACAACTCTTAATATTATTTGCAGATATTTGTTATCTTATTTCAAAGCTTTTTCATATAATTACTCTGGGACAACTGTCCAAGTTACGCATTATGCTGAATTCGTATTCGTTTACGGTTCAAGCGAATTACAAGCCAACAGCTATGAATCTCATTTCACCCGTTTCATTGTATATTTAAGGTAATTGCAGTTTTTTTTTATAACGGCGCTTGTTGTTTATTGCATCAACTGCTAAATCTTATTTTATTACACGACATTTTTAAATATAAAAATACTTTTACTTGAAATAATATTTTTCAGAAATCGTGTCCACATCAAAACGAAATTTAGAAATGCGAAACGTCACGAAAAATAATATTAAAAAATGATTAGAAATAAATAAATCCAACTAAAAGCTAAATAGTTGTATATATGTATAAGCTAAAAATTTTAGTAACAGTGTTATTTAAATACCCTAACTACCTAAATATATTATATTAGTTACGTAAAGGTCACTGTAAGGTTGACTGAAAGTTTATTTGGTTATGTTCTTACATTTATAAAATGATGTATGGTCCGATTTATTTGATGTAAGTTGTATTACATATGTAATGTACGCCTCCAATACAATATAAAATAAATAGCTTTGTTACGTATACAAGAGTTTGTATAAATAAATTGCTTGAAATTGGAAATATACAATGTGTAAAAGTTTAAAAAGTATATAAGATCGTGTTATATGGTGTTCGTGTTAATATGACAATGACAATATAAAAAATTAATATAAATTATTAATGATATATTACCACTGAAATGTCACTTCTAAAAAGTATTAAATTGAGTATTATTTAATTCAAATTAAGCAAAGTAAAAAGACATGAGATGAGGCAGGCCTCCTCTACTAATAAAAAAATAGACACTTAATAGAATGAGACTGTTATTTCAAAACATTTTTTAAAACAAAGCATTTTTATTTTTATTTATATTATAATGACAATATCAGCAATACTACCATGAAGTACGTGGCTCTACAGAATAAAGAACTCACAAGCTAAGAACACCGTTAATTTAATTTTATTAAAATTATCTCAAATATATACAACAATTTAAAATGTTTCTGGATAATAATACATTTATAATATCGTTGTGAGTTTGATAGTTCTAAGAAAATTCGATTAAATACAAAATATAATATATACGGCCAATAAAGATCTAAATTACTTATCTCACTAATAAAAAAGACAACGAGTCAACGTGACATTACACTGTACACACACACACACACACACATACCGCCCCCCCACACACACATACATCCATTAGAGATTTTAAACCTCAGTTGCACGCTTTGACTGGTTTCCTGAGCTCGGTAAGTGGCTTAACAAGTAATCCCTTTTTTCATGAGCTAAAAAAGGAGTGGGTTTTGGAAGTGCATTTTTGAATAGAGTTCCAATTAGACAGATTTGAAAAGTCAAACTGGAGGAAGCGCAACAATATTTTGCATAGAGCGTTTACATAATTCTTTGTACAATAATCGTCAATTGTCTCCTATTAGTCTACTACTATACCTAAATGATATAAATCCTAATATATATATATATATATATATATAAATTTATAGACCCGATCTACATCGATAAAAATATCAAGGGTACAAGTACAAAATTATGAGTACATTTTTCAATCTTAAATTTCGTAAAAAGTAGGACAAGAACTGCAAAAGCTTTACCACATACCATTCACCCTCATTCCTAAGAATTGAACTATTCTCTCGGATATTATTCCTTGTACTACTTACACCAAACTTTTCAGTATATATTAAATGGTCATCGTCAATAATAGAGCTTCAATAATAGGGCTAAATATAAACTAAATAAAGCCGGGAAACGATGAGTTCTTATTTAAAAAGGTCGGACTAAAAAGTAAGTGCAATAAAGCTGCTAACTTGTTAAAACTTCTCCCAAGTGGTTAAATTTATTTAACTCTCTTGAAAACAGTGCTTTTTAGGTACTCTTTATGTTTTCGCTAAGACTAAGACCCCTGACTATGTTCGAAACTAGTCGAGAAAATTCCGATATAGTTACACGTGATTACATCCGGGTAAATATATTGTAATATTCTTAACCCCATGGTAACTGAAACAAATAGAAAAACAAACATTTTTTTTTTACCTTTTTACAAGATGAATACATTTCAATACTCGTATATTTTAAGCAGTGTCTACTGACTTATAAACACATTTTGTCATAACAAGACTAAATTAAACAATTTATAATTTTTATAAATTTTCTTAAAATACTTGGAAGTATTCCGTAATAACTTGGCACTTCTAATAGAATCTTGAGCAAAATATATTGCGTGTATATTCATTTTAATTTGAATGTTCTTTGTCCACTTAATTTTAAATGTAAGCACTTTAGTCAAGCTAATAAATTAATAAATTATTATGTAAGTTAATGGTAATAAAAAATATATTAGTAATATCGCTGTTATGATGGTTATTATAAAGATGAGTATTTAATGTTATATTTTCAGTAAAACTAAAATAGATATCTAATATTATATTATTTTTAGGAAACAATTTCTGGGCTGGTTTAACCAGGGTAATATTATAACCACACAAAGTCATATAGTGTGAGATCTGAATACCAAATCTCCCTCTCGTCCGCTACGTGTGCCCTCCTCCTCTCCTGAATATGACCATTGCTCAAAGATGGCAACGCTCTTTGCAACTTTCTATACGTGCAGATTTCCGATTACAGATCCAGATTGAATATTTGCTCGTTTGCAACCCAATCCCAACATTTTTGTGAACAGTAATAAATTTAGCATTGTATTGTATAGAACAAGCTCAACTCATTAGCTGATTCATGACTCAGCTCGTTGATCACTCATTATTATAGCTTGTTTCCGGAGTGAACATAAGCATATTTTTTGTATAAATATTAGAAGTCAATTACTTGTTTTACTACATTTTACATTTACCGTATCGGCACACATAACTGGCGTTATAAGATCTTTATAATTAAATTCTTATTTACATTTTCAACAGTGCAGTTAATATGTTACAATTCCTTAACTTTAACTAGAATATATCGCCAGTTAAGGATGTGGTTTCGTCAATGCTTACAGAAGTTAAATGAGCGCTTGAAACGCTTCTTAAACTTGAGTTGCTTCAGTCGCATTAATATCAACAACTAGGTAATTTCAGATTTGTATTTTAAACTTAGTTTAGTTGGTTTTGCGTATGAGGGATATAAAAAAATGTTCAAGCTAAAATCAAGTAAATTTCTAATAATACTTCTGACTTAAAAAGGAAGATTTTTATTTCCAAAAATACCATGTTTGTTTTTTCTGGCCGAAGGAATACATTTACTGAGATGAGTGAAGCGAATCATTTTACCAACCAAATTGATCAAATTGAGTTCGGCTACTCCTGCGACACCTTTAGAGCTACAATGACAAAACTTGACAGCATTTTCTTCCCCGGCTGAATGTTCTACACATTTCAAATAACAATTTGATCCTAATTGTGATTCTCGAGTAAATTAACAATTCATTGCAAATCTTATTCAAACGTTATAATACGCGCGCTAGTTTATTTGAGCCACAAGAGAACAGCCAATGTTTCCTTTGGAAATTGTACAAGCAGGAGCAAGCGAACCGAGTTGGAAATAGCTTATTTGTTCCTGTTTATAAGAATTGTTATAGAAATATTGTGATACTAATAAAAAAATTATCATTGACCTGAAAATAGTTTCCGTAAACTTATCACATAGAACGAATCAATCGTGTGTGAGACGTAAACAAGGAAAGGTTCCGTCCAAATTTTTGTTGACATGCTTTCATCTTGCTCTTTGACTTCGATTTTTTTATCCTATTTCTCAATTTTTATGCTTTAGTTTTAAAAATTTGGAATGATTTTTCCCATCAAACAAGTGAATTCTCCACATTCCTTGGCATATTCTATTTATTAAGTAAAAATTACTCACTAAAAATGACACGCAGAGGGAGAGAAAGAGGCGCAGCCATCAGTGCAACCACGTTAAATGCTCATCCAATGAGGGTAAATCGTGCTGAGGCATCAACTGCATCGACTGCAGACTGATTAACGTATTTTCAGTTCCTGCATCATCGCTACTAAAGCTATGGTCTCTATGTATGGCTCTGCAATTATAGAGTCAGATACCAAATATAAAAAATCATCTTTTATTCCCTATACTGACTCGATATAACGATCTGGATCATTGTAGTTGACAAACGACAATGCAGCAACTGAAATACGTAAAGCAGCTTGAGAATTGAATAATCGATTCTTTCCTAGATTTTACGACTCAAAATTTACGATGCCATATCTCTGGCACTAGAAATGTGATTGAATTGAAACTTAGTAGAAACATCGACTGCTATTTCATCCAGGTTAACGCGAAATGCTGGTGATGTGCAAACATCGTTACTAAATATAGTTCCTCTGTAGTTATAGCAGTAGATGCCAATTGTGGCAAATCACCTTTTACTTGCTAGACTGACTCAATATGAAAATCCGGGTCATCACTACAATTGACAAACGACATTGCAGCCACTTAACTTACGTCCAGAAACTTGAGAATTCATAAATGGAAACTTCATTGGATTTTACTATTGAGTTAATTTATGTTGGCCATATCTCTGGGACTACGAATGTGAGTGAGGTGACACTTAGCCGGAGCATGGATAAGCCTATGTTTCAGAAAAACTGATTTTGTTTAACATCCAAAATGATTCGCTATGAAATTTGATTATTATTTTTAATTCAAACTTTTTCATCGCTAAACACTCTGCCACTCATGCCACCGTCCGCGAATGACGGTTGCCTTAGTATTTTCAGAATACTAAAATATGTGGTACGCTTTATTTTCTGAAAATACGACCTATTCTTTGTGCCCCACCATCACCCGGATAAATTTAGATATTTTTTATAATATACGTAAGTCACTACAAAGTACTATGGCACTTAATAATATTTAAAGACCGAATCTAATTTTAGCTGAAATACAACGCGTATCAAAGCAATAAATTTAATGATAAAAACAAAAATCTTTTAACTAATATATTTTTATTTTTACGTGCTTGCACTTAAATAAAAAAACTATTAAAATAATTTCTATATTCGTAGCATAATATTTTAGAAGAAAATAGTATTCAGATTTTTTTCAGATTTTTGGGAAAGAGCACACAAACTTTAATCGATTGCCTTGTCCTAATTCAGTATTTTGTATGTGACGTACGTTAAATTGAATGTCACACAACTTTAGGATATTTTTGTTGTCATCAACCCTTATCAGAAAGTTTTATTTAAACCGATTAATTCGACGGTCGTTTACTCCATTTTAGCAAAAACATTTCCTACAACAAATTTTCTTACTTTACCTCTGAAACACGTCTAAAGTATCAATGTAGTTTATAATTTAAACACTGTTAGAACCAGTGGGTTATATGACGGAGTGACGTTCTACCTAAATTATAAATCTTCCTAGAAACTTATACTACGTACGAGAATGAATTGTGTTAAATATAAAATGTATTATAACACTACGCTGAATACAACGAGATAAGAAATATAATTGTCATTCTGGTTCATTTGTCTCTTGAAGACTTCTTTTGATCCTGATTCCGAGAAATCTTAAGATCGCATTTTGTCTTAATTATAATGAAATTATAATGACTTTCTTTTCTTATCGGCATCAGAAATTATACTTTTCTTTAAATGTTACTTTTCAAACATTTTTTTTTAAAGGTATTTGTAAAAATAAACTTCAAACAGAGATCGAAGAATATATATTGTATGATTGAAGTTTGAGAATCCGATGGATCGAACGTTTTGATTTAATTTAATTTTAATGTTTAATTTTAATTCAACTGAATATTCTTATAATTTCATAACAGTGGTTTGAAAAGAAATAAAGGCTAACTAATACGTGCACTTCTGCCCAGCGGATGATTGATATATGAATAATAAATTCAATTAATTCAATTAGTTTATTATATATCTGAAAACAATTCTCTACGCTTTAATATAATACACACTCACAAAACCAAACACTTTCATACCATATTAAAAAAAATAAAAAATATTTAAATACAATTAAAACACGTTTTAAAAACCCTGATTTGTGATTTCAATGAAACACAATTTCAAATGCACAAAAAATGAGCATCCTCTTTTTATCAAAGGTGTGGTTTGTCGATTGTTTTAAATAATCGAAAAATGTATATTCTTTATAATTACAAATAACAATTACATACTATTTGTTTATTGGGTAGTATTATAATTTAAAATATATACATTCAAACAATTCAAAGTAAGAATAAAATATGTTTAATGATTTCATACATGGCACTTATAAACAACTGACACCGTCTAGAAGCACGGTTTATAAGAAGATCCACGGATAAAAACGGCGCGGATATCCAGAACCATACTCTTATAACTTATACATTAATTTAACAATGTTAATTTTTATAGTATTGACTATTGAACCAGTCACAATAGATATATGAGAAAACACCCTTAATCCAAGTGGTGATAAGTGTAGACTTATTAGACTTAGAAAGGTACGTAGGTACCTTTCCAAGATTGGTGTTGCAGTGATGGTAAAGGGCGCACCTTAAAGGGCAAATAAATAGCCTTTGGAGCTCTCCAGAACTTGACTCTTTTCCTTTTATTACTTTCATTATTTTTAATAATAAAAGTTTTGCCTTTGAAAATATAAATTCTCTATAAAGTGCTTCAAAAATCTTCTCCTTCTTACTTGCGAGATCGCTTTAAATTATGTAAACCTAGAAATTTACCTGAGCGCTCTTGTGTATCTTTAAAATTTCTTGAGGTGCTGGAGTATAAAATTAAATATCGCCAAATCCATCTCAGTACGTGCTGGGCAACTCTGGAACTCTATCCCTGCTTACATATATAAAGATAGGCATCTATAACTGCCTCGAAGATTAGGCTGAAGAATTATTAACTCTCCCTTTAAGTTAATAAGGTTGCATGTATATTTATGTATTATTATGCAGGCATATATACATTAAAATATGTATATATAGTATATAATTAAGTGTGTTAGCTTGTAGATTCTAATTATTTGTTCTTTATTTATCATACGTATACCACAAATAAAGTAATTTCTCCGTTATCTAAGGGATTCTTGTAGATCTCTTTTAAAAGATAAGTCATCCTTTGTTTTTATTTTATCTTACATAATATGCTTTCCAGGTACATAAAAAAAATAAATAAATAAAATATACTTTATTAAATATAACTTGATACCTGCGTTCATTCCAATATTTTTAATATTAAAAACTAACATTGTATATTTTAAATGATTCCATTTAACCATTTCCATTTTGTTTTTGTACAGAACATTAAATAAATGAAAACAGGAATAGGAATAAATCTGATTAGAAATATAGAATGGACTGATATTATAGTAAATGTATTTTATTTCTAAAACGATAGCTTCTAAGTTAAATGAAAACTTTAAATAATAACGATATTAGAAATGAAATCATGAACAGTAATATTGAAGCTTAAATTAACTTTTCCTTGATGAGAAACCTTTTTATTCAAAAATATAAACACGTGAACCACTCAATCGATAATGAAATTAATACGATTTTGTAATATTATCTAATATTCCTTTCTCAATACTTTAACGTGTGATTCCTTCAACCGTTCATTTAACTCTACGCATTCGTTCTTTCGGATATTTATTGCGGAGCTGTCAAACGTATCTTTCACACGTCACAGGTTATGAATTCAAAATATAGGTATAACTAATTCATTGAACAGGTACTCGTCTGAACGAGTTCAAACACGTGAATTATTGGTTTCAATTTATATTTCACGAGTCACTGTCTTGTATACTCCGAACATACGAGTGTAATAAAATTGTACTTCTTGCTGCTAATATGGTATTCAGTCAAATGTCAAAGTATTTTGAACAGTGAGTGACTTTATATAAAAAAGTATGTTTGAATATCTATACTTGATACTGTCTACTGAGTAGTACCTGGAATCTCGGATTCTAAAAATATGTTAATTTCGATGATAAATTTCAAATTATAATATTTTTTTGAAGTATTCCGTTTCCGCTATTTCCGGTCTAAAAGCGGATGGATAATATTTATTTTGTATATTATTGAAGCCAAACCAGCAAACAATTTATTGTTATTAACAGAGGATTAACGAACAGGTTAGTCAGTGGAAGGTATGTCTTTTGTGCCGTGTCAGAGAATACACTTACGCATTGCCAATCTACTCCAGGTTAAAGGAGCGAGTCAAGCCTTGTTGGCCTTTCCCAGGCCAAGTTGACACTCCAGCCGGGTTTACGCTGTGTGCGGTCAAATGGCAGATACTGATACTGGGGAAATCCGACCCAACGATGAGAAATTGCTTCATGTGTAGCCGGATCTGCATCTCATATAGAACTAGCCTCTAATCCAGCGTAAAGTAGTGCGTCGTTCAAATGAATGCGGTCACTTCCATTTTTATCGAGGCTTGTTTTATCGAGTTCTTAACTCGAATGCTTGAAGAGTTAAAGTAATTTTATAAATTCTAATTTATATTATCTTTAAATTACACACAATAATATGAATAATTAACCATATTTTAAAATCAGTCAAACAAACAACAAAACGTCGGGAAACAGACTCAAAACAAAAGGCGTGACTTTTCTTATTATTAAAAATTTTATGTCTTTTGATTGAAGCTGTACATTTAAACTGGATTGTTTTGTAATATTAGTTAATACTCTTACCGACCGACGAGATTGAGCGAAAAATACGAAAGTAAATAAAATTATGAAGTTGACATTTTAATTTTTTTTTTGGACAAAACTTGCTTTCAATAATGATTTTCATTTTCATTTTGATACTCTAACTGCAATAATATGCATCTAGACTTATTGGATTTTAAATGAAAACGTATTTAACTATTTGACAGTTTTAACTTTTTGTATGATACTGCTTTTTAATACATTTTTTAATTAAATAACGAATTTGACATGAAAATAAGTCGACATTGAACATATACATGAATTATAGTATAAATTACGTGGAGTTATAGGAGCAGATACATATATATATAGAACTACAGGCATGGAGGGCTGAATATTCACAGAGGGATATTTATTGTTCCTAGAACTAGACGCGTATTACATGGAAGTGCTGAGATATTCTGGCTCAGTTGATGGCTTCAATAACTCATAAATATTCAATAGGACTAATTAGTTTCACAGTGGTTGAGTCTGTGCATATATAAACGATGTTCACGTTTACATATGATAAATGTTTCCTATTATTATCTTTTCGTCAATTGTTGGTTTAATAAATTAATTAAAAATAAATGATTTCATTGTTTTGTTTTACTTTATTACTACGAGTTGTACTGATTTGTATTATAGTAACTTTCATATAATTAACGATACATTTGTTTACATTTATTACTTATTTCGTGTCAAAAGTAAATCCGCGAAACTGTAAATTATTCATAAAAGTGCATTAAGTTTTGCGTCAAATATTTGATCTAGAAACAAAGTTAATTTTATGAACGTTTGAAACGTTCGTAAAATTATAAAGTGAAAATGACTTCATTACAATTTCTTCAGATTCACGGCGGTGACGGTGTTCAATGAAATTGAAGTGTTATTAAAATTTTCCCCGGTATTTTAATAAATTGTACTGAAGTTAGGGGGTTGGTGTGTTAAGTATTTGTTTATTTAAGAAAAGTTAAAGTCTAGAAAAGTACATAAATTTAATATAGTTTGTAAGCTCTTCTAGTAATTGTTTTTTTGAAATATGATTTTATTTAAAAATTGACTCAAATTGACATGGAGTAACTTATAGAATATCGGGTATAGAGTTAAAAGCCAGCGCCATCTATTGACAACCTGTCAAAGTTTAATATAACATATCTAAAAAACTTTGGGGAATGTATCAAAAATAATGGAATTTTATACATTTTACGTATATATGGTTTATGATTTGATTCTGGGCTGAAAAGAAGAGAGTTGGGCAGACGAGAATTCATGTAATAGCTAGTAATAAATAAAATAATTTAGAATAACAAAATAAATAGAAATAATCTAAAGCAACTTCTAGCCTGTTTATCAATTTAGTCCTTAATAACAGGCGCCTTTGCTGAGTCTAAAATTCTGAAATACTTAATTATCAAAGGAAATAGTAATAATTTACTTTGGCGTGGTCCCAATTTATAGCTTTGCTGTATATTAATTTTCATGTCTATTAAATATACATTAATAACCCAGTAACTATAGATTGATATTGTTTAAATATTATAGTGAAACTTTTTAAAAGTTATAATGAACCTTTTTAAAAGTTATAATGAAACTTTTTAAACGTTATAATTAAAATTATATGTTGTTATTTATTATTTCGATTATGATTTTTTTTTTTAATATATTTTTTACTTATTTGTGTAGATATATTCGTTTGCATAAAATACATTTAGACAAATGTTTTAATGATTGTCGTACTTTTGTTTTTTTCAATAATAATGAACTTCTTCCTTATATTATTTTGATTTCTTAGTATCAAAAGAAAAATGTTTAATATTGTACTCAGAAAAATAAGAACCTCTGTCGTTCTATTACGACAGACATCTGGATGATGATAGATTTTTGTAAAATTTTGCACACAGATTAGGCATCGTCTTCATTTTCCATCTTCATCTGTCTTACATTAGTTAAAAGCTTCATTTAAATAGTGAAATATGAAATGCAACACTGAATCTCCAAAAAAAATGTGACATCTGCTAGATTATAAAACTGCACATATATTTAATAAAAACGACATTTTTATCTTTTGATTCGAAATTAAATTTTCTTATAAAATAACATGTTGCCATAGTAAGGTTGTATCTTCAGAGCTATTTTCGTCTTATTTGAAACTGTTCTATCTAAACAAAGAACCGTTTAAAGAACAAAGAAAACATAATTTCTAGTTTAGATAGATTTTATAAAGCATCATATATGACAAAGTCTCCTTAGATAAAAACCGAAAAAAAACTTGCTTTTTTATACTGCTATCAAAACGTCTCATATTTATATGTGAATCAGAATTTTGAGAAGTAAATTGAGTATAATAAAAGTTTATATAAAGAAGAAGTGCTAAAAGCTAATATTTTTTTATTCTAACGCAATAGAAGTACATCAAATAATAAAATATAAAGATATTCAATTTCGACAACTAGACAGTATAAATAAGTTTCGTAAAAATAAATGCAATTTAAAAAATGCTAAAGCACGAAAAAGAAATATCTAAAATAAATATATTTAAAAATTGCACTCCTGAAAGCCCGAGGCACATTGCTAGCGTCTTTATAAAATATGCTTTAATATACTATGCATAGTACATTACCTATAGTGCTTATAAATTATGAAATCTGTTTTATAAGTCATACGTACTCTTTAGTAGTTTGTTACATCGGATGAATCCTAAACTTTAGATATCCTTTAATAATAACATATTATATAATTTTTATATAGTTTCTAAGCAAGAAACTTATCAATGAGTATGATTCATTATATAATAAGTTTGACTCATTAAATAAAAAGTCATAGTTAGTGCTTAGTAATACATAATGTATATTCTATCTCTGGATTTTAGCTTCTCCTGGTTGATTGCTTCAGTCGTTAGTTTACCCAATATCCGTTACTTTTGACATGTCCTTCCGTACGTGGTCCAGCTCGCGCTCAAAATGCTTAGGGGCCTAGTCCTACAGATTCGTGTACTGCGGTGGACATAATGTGACAGGGACACATCCGATATCACGGTTAGTTGTACATCTAAGAAATACTACAAACTTCTTTGTTATTGATAACAATAGTGTTGAAAACATTGTTTACTTTCTGTCCGTTTCCATTTAAAATACTGAAAAAATCATCAAGGAGTCACAGATCGAGATTCAAGGCCTTTTCTTCAAAATATTCATTGCGTATGTAGGCAAGTATAGGAACTACAGGACTTCCCATCGCGACATCATCAATCTGTAAGTAACATTGACCTTAGTAAAAAAAATTGTGCAAAAGCCTCGATAGCTTTAAAGATTCCTATTAGTTCTTATATATTCTTCTGTTATGCTTTCTTAAATCTAAATTTATAGACATAGATATTACAAAGACTCTTCTAATAATATTGTATAGACCTTTGTCTATAGTATCTTTGTATATATATATTTGTATATATATATCTTATATTCTTTGTTATAGAGTCTTTACTCTTCTGATATATCTGATTATATTATCAGAAGAGCACTGACACGTCGTCCGTGCTCTTGTAAGTCTATGTAGTATAATAACAGATCATTTACATTTTTTTTCTGTTTTATTTATTTTATAAAGTCCGCATACTATTAATATTAACTCTATTCGTCGAAGAGATCTCTTAAAGAGATAACTTAAGTCTTTGTACACTTGTTTTTTTTTTCATTGTATTATTTTTATATTTTAAGTTATCTTTTTGGTACATAAGTAAATAAAATAAAATAAAAAAAACATATGATGTCACTTAAAATCGGCATTTTAGCTTTTATAAGAGTTATTTGCAAGAGCTCAAAACTAGCAATTCTAACATATCATTAAAACTTACACATATGCTATTACCACTTAATGGTTTTAAAACACAAAAGACACCACTTTGGTACACTCGGATTTTTTTTATTCTTATTCTGCTAGCAAATAAAGCCAAATTAAATTGTTGAGATTAACTCCCAAAACATTCTCGTATGCTCAGTCTGGAATCCACACAATTTGTTGGCTCGTATATTGGAGTTCTCATGAAACTTTCTTATGTAGTCGTCATATAGATATTTAAGAAATTTGGCAAAAAGTTCACCTTCAACATTATTGTTAATAAGGATAATTAAATCATTCATAAACTTCTGTCACGCGCCTGTTTATATTTATCTGCTAAATAACCTTCCAATTCTTTATTATAAAATAAATAAAATATATATACATTCTATTTATGTAATTAAAAAACCTTACTTATATTGAAATTAATTTACGAGCGCTGACTCAGCTCCTACTACATCAAAATACTACTGAGAAGTTAAATTATAAAACAGAGATTTGTTTAAATATGAAACATGTTAATTTGAATACTTGAGATTTTTTTTATTGTAACATTCGCCCGTCAGCGACTCTATCCGCTATAAATGATACCTTCTTTACGATATCTATATCTGACTGATTTTTACTGGTAATCAAATAAATTAAAACTCTACATTGTATATATTATAAAATAAAATATGTTGGTAATACTAAAATATTCATAAAATATAGCGAAGATTTCATTTCAGTCATATTACAGTTGTACACTAAATTCTTAAAAGATTTTTAGTACGAAATACATATACAAAATACGGACAAACCTAGATTAAATCTTACAATAACAACTTTACAGACCAAACTTTCCAAAATAAAAATACCTACTTTTATCAAAGTGATATGTTCGAGTGACACGAGACAAAAACCTATGGAATATAAATTGAATACGACCATTCAAGCACTTTAATTCGTTCGGAAAGGTACCTGTTATATAAAAATTTATCTCCATATAAGAATTTCATAACCTGCGACACGAAAACCAAATCAATAAAGAAATATTCGATGGCTCGGTAATAAAAGTCCGGAAGAACGAATATGTAGCGTTAAATGAATGATTAAAAGAATCATTGAATTGTGAATAACATATCCGGTATTTCCTTGAGATATTTATGCAAGTTTTTCACTGTCACTAACTTACTTTAGTTATAATGTATATATTCTAAAGTCATTATATATCAGGCCAACCACAACTAAACTATCGCTATTAAGGTATATTATAGATCAGTGCTTCCGAATTATAATTGAAATAGCAGTGTCATACACAAATATAACTTTAAAAGCTTTATACCACTTATATATAAATACCTTTATCGTGTATTAAAAACGCACAAGTAATTTTGTAAAATATCGTCAGCAAAAATTTGGAGGTTAGATAAAATAAACAACTACGAAGTTGGCTAACTTTGTATGGTCGTAACAGGGGAATATACATCAACAAAACGAAACAATTTGCTTTGTAACTACATCACGGATAAAACCGATAAAAATGTCAAGAGGTTAAGAGTAAAAAGTTCAGTCTTATATTTCGTAAAAAGTAGGACAAGAACGACAAAGCACTACATAGCACTCACCCTCGTTCCCAAGAAGCGAACTATTACGTCGGTTTTTATTTCTTGTCCTACATACAACAAACTGATCATTATATACATACTAAATGAGAAATCATACTTAAGAGCTTAAATTAAAAAGTGCTTATACAGACGTTTAGTTTGCAATGAGCTGTTTTTAAGCGATTTCGTTGACATTTTTTTAAAAATTCGTATTAAAACTTCTGTCAATTGGTAAAATTTGTTATACTCCTCCTTATAACATTGTGTTTTACTCCTTATTTTATATTAATTTGATTTTTAGTGCCCAAAAAAAGTACAATAGGCAGATTTAATGTTAAAAACTGTCTCTGCTAGTCAACCTCAGAAAAACAGCAAAGGAAATAATTACATATATTATGGCGTTAAATAAAATTACTAAATAAAACTAAAGAACTTAAACAATTAAAATTCTTAAAACAAAAATATCAACCACAAAAAAAAATGTTATGGTAACTTTATACAATGATAATACAATAAGTAAATTTAAAAATATAACATAGTTACAATACATACATAGATTATACATTGATAATTTTGATAATTACAATCCATCTATATGTATAATGAAACTGTAGAAGAGTTCTATTCTGTACATTAAATAAAAACTATAAAAAAATGGTTTTGATGAAAAAAAATAACCCGTAGGTAAAAAATAGTAAGTAAAATACTAAAAAAACACAAGGCAAAAAAAACATTTTGAATTTTTTGTCTGTCTATTGTCCGGCTTTGACGAAGAAACTACTGTACGGATTTTGATGAAACTTTCGTGTTAGCTATTAGCTATTAGTCTGCGGCAACATTTAGGCTTTAATTTATTTTGAAGATCAAAATATCAGATTGAAATTTTTGTCCGTCTGTCTGTGGTCCGGCATTCACCCATAAAATACTAGACAGGCGCAAACGTTGTGTTTGTCAATGTGTCCTTGCTCTATAATCTAATTAAACTCTAATTAAACTCTATATCTGATATATGTTAACATATATCAGATATAGAGTTTAATACTAAAAAAGTATGGATTAGTATACATTTTATGACATATTATTTGATTTATTATTTGAGTCTCTGGATGTGAGTTGACGAGGTCGCTGCCAAAAGCTAGTATATTATAAATGTTTCTCAACTGACTTATTGATTTAAAAACAATAATATTTTTCAATTTATCACAAAAATAATGAATATATAATAAATAATAAATGAATTGATGGATATCGTTCATTTAAATAATTATAACATATTATATTTAAGTTAGTAGAAGATTCTAATATTATTAAACCAATAACATTACCAACAAATTAATTGTAAATAAATCACAGTAGTCTAATTATCACGTGTTGGTTGTTTTCATAATTAAATATTTGTTTTATATTATGTTGCTTAAACAATTATATTTCAAACAAATTGGAACATAAATGATTATTGTTAAATACAACTGTGAGAATTTCGTACATAGATATTTAGAATAAAAATATACGAAGAAATATATGGAGTACCAAATATGACACTGTGACGACAATTCAATAAAATCCTTACATAAAAGTCATCTCTGAGCGAATGCAGGCTTAGAATATCATAATTTTATTGTCTCCTTAATTTCAATATTTTTAAATTGGATTAGTTGATCCGGACATCATTTTAATATATTTATTACTACTTACATTACACCACAGCTGTCATTTGTTTGATGCTTTTATTCGGAAATATAAAGAAATACAATTACTTACTGATAATGGCTGAAACCATTAATTGAAACATTTATTGCTAATTCTATCGCGTCTTAACTGAAATGCATCGCTGAAATATATGTTAAACTAGCTGTTGCCCGCGACTGCGTCCGCAAGAACAGAACAGAGGGCTTGTAAGAAACTCTTTCGCTCGAGCTTTTTTTGGTCAATATTAATTCAAAATTGTTTTGTACGAAAAGCCCTATTAGTATTTCAAAGGAATAATATAATATTGCCTAGATCCAACAAAAAAGTTATTTCTAAATATTGTTTAAGACATTTTTAGATTTTGATAACTTTCTTTGAAGATTACCTCTAACAAATAAACTTATAAATTATAAACCAACCAACATACAAACTTTACCTTTTTATAATATTAGAATAGATTGATCAAAATCAAAATATAAGATTATTCTTAGTTAAAGCTTATAGTGAAAAGGAGTGCTGAAAGCTGAAAATCATTATAAATTAGTAATGAATAAGTTATTTGTTTACTTTCATATTTATCAATGCTAAGTATATATTAGTCTGATGTCTAATAGTCGCTAAATACTCATAGATTTTCCCCGGGCTGTAGAATAAAAAATAATATATATATATATATATATATATATAATTTGACAGTATTGTGTTTACAATAATATATTAACTTATATATAGTCTCGGCAAGACGTGGCCGGTTATCCTATTAACTTTTATCTTTTATGAAACATTTTACTCAAAGCGCCGTCTATTGGATATTTACTCAATCCAGTCAACGAATACGCTTATACCGCCATCTAATAGAATAGTATAGAACTAACAGATAATTGTGACTGTCACATAGTAATTGTCAGATGTCAGATAGTAATCAAATAATTTATAATAAAATAAATAAATAAATGTGATCGAACGGGATAAAAAGTATCCTATGTCCGTCTCCCGGCTCAAAGCCTCCTCACCAATTTTCAGCCAAATCGGTCCGGCCGTTCTTGAGTCGTAAATAGTTGAGCTAATACCACTTTATATATATTTATTATTAAAATATTTTTCTGTTACGCCATATCGCATTAGATAAACTCAATTTGAATAAGGAACAAAAATAAAAAGAAGTTTGACAAAGTAAGCTGTAAATCAATGCCAAATAGCGAGGCTATTAGCCGTTTTGCAAACGCAACAGCTAAATTCAACTTCGGACTGAATTGAAAATTCAATGTGGAGTTTCTATCTGGAACAAATAATTGATAAAACCCAACAAGCGAAGTAGCAGTTGTCCCCTTCGAAATTCAGATTGTAAGTCTTTTTTAAACATACTGCATTGTAAATTTGCAGTGTTTATTGAAAGTTATGGGCTCTATTATGGGCTACAATACTAAATTGGCGACTGGCCCGCTACGAAATATAAATAAAATGAACGAGCTTTTCTATTCTATAAGACTATAACATCCGCCAACAACGAACGTACTACATTCATTCGGACTGGACATTGGTTAATTGAGCAATCTAAAACCAGTTTGTGTTGAGCTCAACAATTTAGCTGCACGTTACAATGAGTTAGTTAGTCCAACGTGGATGGTATTTGTATTGGGGAGTAGTTTTTAATTACTAACTTTTCAGAGCAACTTGGACCGTTTTACGTGATACGGGCATTAATGTTTTATTGTGATGTGATTCGGATTTGAAATGCTGTTTACGAACGGAACTAATTCAATTTCGACGCAACTATTTAACAACACAATATAACTATTGTTTTACTAATTCTAATAATAATAATACGCAACTTTTATAAATACAGTACAGATTGAAAAAGTTAGGGACAATATAAAACATTCCTTTACCCTAATAGCAGCTTAAAAGCTCTAAAAAATATATTGTAATTCATATGCTATTTTGTCAATTCATAATTTTCATAGTTCATGCTCTTTATATAGTAAACTGCAATGTCCATTGATATACAATGTCAGCCAAATAAATCATGAAATAACAATTGTGCTACTGATATGATTCGAATAGCTGATAGGAATATAGACTCCAGGATATTATGTACTTTTATGCAGAATTTGTAATGAACGAAAACATGTAATAAGCAAGTACGTTTAAAAATACAGCACGATACAAGATACAACAAACAAATTCTTATATATTTTTATAATTACACAAAAAAATATGATTTATCTTTCTTATCAATTTCTGACGCCATTAAAAAATCTAACATATTTTAAACCTCACAGAAGTATTAAGAAGAATATTGAGAAGTGTTATTATTGAACTTTATTGCATCATAATCATATTTTTTTAATAGTTTTTGTCTCGTGAAACTCTGTGTGTGATAAATCCATAAAGTTTTATAAAGACGTCTTGGACCATTGTATTCGCCCGCATCATGCGTCTTGAGATTCTTATGGGGCGCATACATTGCATTCGGTCTGAATTCGAGAAGATACGACTGAGGAAACCCGAACCGAGTTTGAGTGGTTATATTCCAACGAAATTGTCGTACAGTTAGTACTATGGCTACTATGAAAATTAATAAACGCTCAAAGAAAAAGTACTTACTAGAATTATAATATTTATCACAAACCAGGCTGTATTTTGTACATTTAAGGAATCTGAATCGAATGAATTTATTCGTGCACCAAAATGTGTTTATTAAGTTAGTCTCTCTAAACTAGTTATAAGAACAAATGATTGCAAAAGCGTGTTCTAGCAATTTGATCACAAAACTTGTTCTATCTTCTAATCAACTCGAGAAACATGTATAGAATAATGAAGAATTTTAAATTAAACGTCATATTATTCACGTCTTTTCAAATGAAGAACATAAGAGACATAGAAATGTCTAGAAAACTTTATATTGATCGAACCGAAGTTGAATGAAACTGGGTTGGTTTGAATTGAAGTTATTTTAACAATAAATATTTTATATTTCTTGCAAAACGTTTTGCAGAAATACGTGACCTGCTAAGAGTTAACGAGAACTTGATAGAAAACTATTAATAATTTTTCACAGATATATACGCGAGTTTTATAGTTACCTTTAGAGATACTTTACTAACATCAATACTACAATAATTTGTAAGTTTAAAATGGCATGTTAATATTATAATAAGGCATTCTGAGGGGTCCAAGGGTGATGTTCCGGTAAATTAGGCAGCTAACGGAAAGCCCCCGCTGAAGACGTATAGAATATGTATGAAAATGTATGACCTCTTCGAACTTCCACCGTATTTAGCAAGCAGCATTTTGGATTTGTGTCAAGTCTTAACTAATACTATAATTTGGTACATTCAAATTGTTACTTGATTATCAAGTGCACATAACATTATAAAGCAAAGAATAACCAGTATTTAAATAAATATATAAAGATGACTTCCCGAGCGACCTTACAGTACACACACTTCACCTAAATCCTTCCCATTTAGGAAATCTACACACCACTAGACTTTTCCCGGTTCAGACCACCGTGAAATAGAAAGTATCAAAATTATTTTGCGTTAGAGTTGAAAATGGGTTAGCCGTTCTAATGTGAGCGTATTTTTTTTGTAGCTCGTACTTTTTAAGTGCCCTCTACACGCGCATGCCAGCTTTTGAAGCGCTATATAGAGTCGCCTGATTGGTGGTGGAGACGCGATGTGTGAACTCCAATTAGTACAAATGGTATTGAGTGAAGCTGAATAGAACCATCTCTACGTTTGAAAAGATATGAATACTGAATTAATCGAATAATCGAATCCAATTAATAATAATTAGTTACCACATGTTTGAATTAAACATTAATGGCCTTTGTGTTAAGATTATAATTTGATATTATTTCTGTTTTAAAATTAAAATATAAAATGGTATACTACGTCAATAATAATATACAAGTGGCTATTAACTTATATTTATTATGATTATAGGATTTATTTATTACTCCGCAACCGAATAAGTGATTCAATACAATTATATGTTCCAAAGGTTGTTTTCTTAAGTTCTAATACACAGTTGTTTATTTGTGAAATCTTAAACTCACGCCATGACTTATCTTTAAGCTGTATAGTGTCTAATGAATGGATTAAGATGAACAGTCCAGATAGGTGTGACAGATATCGTAGGTCCTGGCTCTCGGCTGATTCATCACTCGGTTATACCAACATTTGGTCCCAACCGTGAGATACGTTCCAGATACTATCTTTTAAGACATGATTAAGTTGATAGGTTTACATTATACGTTTAATATTAACACGCTTTTAATAGCTTGATGGATCTATCTATCTCTGTTTGTAACGGAAACTTTGAACGTGATTTTGACCGACCTAGAAACATCGGATTAATTTGAATCTTTGCACACTTATGAAAGTTTGATGAATACAATAATATCAACACGAAGAGAAACACCCTTTTTATGTAAAAAACGGACTATAAAAATATATAAATAATAGTTGAAAACAGACTTTTAAAAAATAATGAACCATAAAGTAAAAAAATATATATTTATTTTTATTTTTTATTCTGGAATTATGTTAAAAAAGTGTCAGTAGCAGCGTGCTTTTTTACCTGTATAATTGTATGACATTAGTATCTAAATAATATATTAAAAACTAAATGAAATGCTTAACATATTGTTTAAATTTAACTTCAATGATATAGAAATACAAAATTCATAATGTCACCTGGAAATCTAATATCAAAGTTTAAATGAGTTTGAATACATTGACAGTCCAGAGCAGTGTTCTAGTTAGAGCAGAGCTTACCTTACGAAATAGACATGATAGCTATTGGAAAACTACTTGGTTATAATACTCCAGTTATGTATAGTCATAATATAGAGCTATAACAGGAAAAATCTTTTCATTTGAATAGTACGAAAACCCAGATTTAATTTTTAGAAAATATTTTAAAAAATATTTTATGTCCGTCTATATGATCACGCATCACTTGAAAACTTTTATACCCATTAAAATTTGTTGTTTACTGTTGAAATGCTTAAGCTTTATTATAAAATATGGTAAATACAAGCGGTAGAAGTAGAGCAATTAGCGAATAAATATTGACTTTATAGAACATGCGTTTTAATAAAATTTGAAAGCTTAATGAACTCTGCGAGATGCTGAGCAACACGTTAGTGTAATTAAAAGTATTAGGGATAAAAAATATTTCTTACAATTATGTAGTTATGTACTTTTAAGTCACTCAACGTTATTGGCAAAAGCTAAAAAATACTATTACTATATGATGCAGAAGAATATTCCTTTTTTGTATGTTTAAATATCGATAACCTCTAGTGTCATTAGTCAGATCTTCTATTTACATTTAATAGCCTGTAAATACATAGTCATATAGATGAATTGTTCAACTGGTTGTTTGTATTGACGAATTTGACGACGGCGAAGTCGATTAATAATGCTGAATTAATGTTCAAAATGTATATCGCCTTGCAGTATTCGCAGGCCGAGCTGTAGGTTTAATTTTAAAGCATCATGAAACCTTAATTATAATACATTTCACTCGATAAGAAAACACACTAAATAATAGTATCGTGAATAATTTAAGCAACGTAAAATGTATTCTTAAAACTGAATGAAATCCAATTTGTTATACGTCAAAGTTTGTATTATTCCGCAGATGCACCGGAAACGTGAAACAGGAATTACCTACCGTAATTTATCGGCTGTTCTCCAGTTATTACCAGATTAATTGAATTATATATCGCGATATCGTACGACTAACTGCAAACATTTCAACAATGTACAGCCAATTCAATGATAGAGAATAATGTTTAATTTATAAGTGAAAAAGTTTTTCGCTTTTTGCTTGTCATTTGCTGTGTTTTTTTTTAACCATATATATGATATTTATATACTAATGGAGGGAGACGAAGCTTCTTAGCATTCCATGGATTCACCGTGCGGGTGCTGGGCCTATAGCGTTGCAGGGAGAGGAATGCAAACAGTTCCTGGGACTTGCTAACCGAGTGTAGGTTTACGGGGTCTCTTTAAATTGCGCATTAACGCTCACCTTCACTGGTTAAGACTTACTTAATTTTAAGACTTTTAAGTCTTTTCATTTTAAAACTTACAAATTCTTCTGCATTAACTTTTATTAATTTGAAATTTACTCTACAGTGACAGTCTCTACAGATACAGTCTATTATCCGTAAGTAATGAAGAGTTTAAGATTTTAGCTCTACAGCTAGTTAATTATATTATATTCTAGTTCCTATGAACTAAAATATAATGAAAGAATTTTTCAAGGTCGAAGTAACATACTCGTATTCACTGTATACATTTAATTTAATGTCGTTCCTTTGAGATTTACATTTTAGAATCTACTCATCAATTATTCGATCAATTAACGTCCATGTTAATTTGATTTCATATAATAGTTCATTGTATCGTATTTCTTTGTAATCGATTTTATTGTAATCGTATTTCATAATAATCGATTTTCGTAGTAATCGATTTTAAGCTACACTATGTGGTAATTTAAAAAAGATTAGTTTTATAAACCGACTTCTAACAAACTTTTTGGTACATTAATCCGTTAACAAACTCCAATTTGAGGTTATTATTATAACCAGTTATAAGTATAAACTAAACTAAACTACAGGTATATGTTTTATATAAGTTATAAAAAACATATACCTGTAGCATCTACCCAGATGCGTATTGTACACGTTTCAATGTTTAAACAAACTCGGCGTCATAGCAGCGAATATTAGTTTTCTCTTCACATTTTAGTGGCTCTACAATTTAGCTAGATTTATAGTTGTAGCTGACAGGAGTTACGGAAATAGGAAGGGGAAGTTATATACGGCAAAATTCAACCACAAAACTCTACCACATCAATACTATAGCGATTGGTAACCTGTCAGTTCATCCGATAGTACTTTTAAAAATAATATTTTATAACTGTATTTAAGATAATTTCATGTATTATTGTAACGTGAATTCAAATCTATATCCATTCTTTATTACTTAGTCATGTATTTCACAAATAACATATCATTGCTTAAAAAAACATCGTAACCGATTTAAATTAATTTTGACTTGCAATTAGTTGGATGTATTTTTATGACGAACTAATGAACACGTTCTATCACTAGCTTTTGCCCGCGGCTTCGTTCGCGAGGAATTGGGCTGCCAAATAAAGTTTAGTGATAGTAGGACTGTTTATTTCTACTTCTTCGTTGCAAAATGGCTGAAGAAAAAAAAGAACCGATAGGGTAGTAAATTTGTCCTTGTGTTTTCTGGAATTGAGACATTTTGTACATTTAAGAATCGTCAGTTTCATAAGAAAAAACCTCTTTCAAAGGTATTCCGCAGTGCAACTATGCACACCGCGCGTATTAGGCTTTTTAGGGCTCCGTTCCAGTCAATCTTATTGTGATAACTTTTAAAGTATTCGTTCAAATTACTTCATGTAAAAGACAAAGTTTATTTACATTAAATACTTAAAGCAACATGTATCAGCTTTGATAAGAGTTTAATAAATATTCTCATATGTGTATTGTAAAACCATATGCAATTTATTTGTATTTGTAGTATATTATTTTGGTCATAGAGGCTTACACATAAAATATATATAATGATAAAAATAAAGATAGATATGCTGTGGGACTTTTACTTTGAACTATTTAAGACAAATAATCCTACGCTATTTTTGTGTGACTCCAACAGCTTAGGCAGCGCACGCGAAAGTAACTCTCAGAATAAAGATTTTTTCCGACTTACATGATATTTATCGTTCGTTATATTTGATAAAATTACACAAAATCATTATAAATTATATTGTAAGCTAATGTATTTTTCTGATGTATAAGATATATAACTGTAACGTTTCATTTAAATCTATCCAGTAATTTTTGCGTAAAAGAGTAACAAACATATATCTTTACAAAGCTTCGTATTTATAATATTAGTAGAATTATGACTTTTATTTAATATATACTTTTAATTCACTTTACTTTATTTAATTACAAATATTTTATAATTTATTAAAGACTTTTTATTAAAATAATAGTTTTAAGTACTAAGCTGAAATAAGGAAACCAATGCGTTCACAAGGCTATGAGAGGTCTAGTCTTTCTAACTGTTGTCTAGCACCAATAGTACAGACAAGTTTTGGTTAGTTTAGGGAATATTGAAATAAATTGAGTCTGAATATTTATTCTCATGCAATTTATCTATTATAATGTGTTTGTATGAAATTTATATTTCATACTTTTGTAAATATCGATGGATTTTTTGAAAATAAAAATACACTATAATATTTTACATTTATTGTCTTTATAATAGAAGTTCAGTCTGAATTTAATGTGTAAACATCAGTAATTATATTCATACTTTAGTTTAATAAAGATTTTAAAAATTAAAAACACTGTAGGTATATAATAATCGACATATTTCACCAAATAGAAAAAAGATTACAATTATTTTATATTAATATTACGTTTTTTCCAAGAACATTTAGTTCATTAATTATTAGTTGAAAATAAATGCAAAAATTTGACTAAAACAAAAAAAAAACGATATTCACAACCACAAAAAAAAACAATATTTCAGTCAGATATATTTCCACAACATAAAAGTTAAGTACATTGCCAAATTAACTAAAGTAATATAAAACAGATAAGAATTCCATTTTAAACAGTTTAATATTTTTTTGTAATAAAATTACTCGTTGTAATATTAAATATTATAAAAATGTTACGGACTTAAGGGAATGCAGCTTAGAACTAAATCAGATCTTTATATTAATTAAGCGTTTCTATTCTATATAAATATAACAAAATCCGTCAAGTATTAATAATCTATTTTACATTATTGTCGCTTAATAAAGCACTTATAATACTTAAATCAAACACAAACGCAAATAAATGCATTGAATCACCGCCACACAACTTACGTACTATTTATAATAAATATATTTTTGTACTCGTGAGTCCACGCACTTTCGCGATACAGTTATCACAATTTTGAACAAACACACTACCGAGCGGTAGGAATTATGGCCGGCAACAGCGACCAGAGAGACGTGACCTACAGGAAGCAATTCTCATCACTTTACAAGAGACTTCTTTATACTAGATGGTCGTAATTAGGCGGTGTTCACACGTACTGCCGTGAGGGACCGTTCTTCCGTGACGTCGCGTCGTCGCTGTCCGTGTTGTTACCACAATTATTGTTGTGAAGAAATGACATTTCAACCCCGGCCTCCCCTCCCTACAAACGAACGTTTTGGATAAAAAATACGCACTTTAGTTCTCGTATTAGTGTATTCAAAATATTCAATGTCTTTATGAGTGACTCTTAGTGAAAAAAATATAGGTTATATATTATTTAAACATATACTGTCTCTCGAAATAGTGTTAAGCGTCGTGGCACTATTCCAAATAGCACGAACATTTGCGTTTTTACAAAAAACAACTTAGATCACAAGGAAACATGGTCATATTTAAATCAACAGAAAAACAATGTTTCAAAACTGTACAAACTGTTTGTTTTTATTGAGTTATCGATAAAAAAATATTGAAGTATAGAAAATAACAAAGAATATTTACATACTATTGCTTATTGGAAAGTATACTAATTTAAAAACTAGGCTTTTTTAAACCTTTTGGTCAACTGACAACTTTAAAAATCGATATTAGAAAAAGACCCATGACACTTATTAAACAATTTACACTATTTGCACGGTCCAAAAGTTTGTCGGAGAGCAAAGAAAATTATGGATACATAAATAAATATATAATAATACTTTTTTAACTCGTTCAATGATTAACTAATGTAGTATTTACAGTATTAAGTATTGAACCAGATAGAATCGTTATATGAGAGAACAACACTAAATCAATAACTATATTTATATTTTCCCGGCTGTATTCACGCAGAAATTAAATCGTGGCGGACTTGCGGCGTGAACTCAGTTCACGAAGCGAGTCCACCACGCTCAGAGTTCGTGAATAAGAACCCCGAATGGATTCAAAACTAGTCGGGTACATTCCGATTTAATTCAACGTGAATACAGCCGGGTAAATATAAATATAATCGTCATGGTTCACGAAAGTTTAAATATAAAAAAAAGCCAATAAATGATAAGTCTACATACTTCTCCATGCATAGGGTTGGCTGTGATGGTGATGGGTACCTTAGCGGGCAAATAGCCGTTAGGACTCTCGGGAACTGGGCCTTTTTCCTCTAGAAATAATATAATATATATTTATTTTTAATATCATAATATTAATACACGAATCAAAAACATTGTACTATTATTTACAAAAAATACGCTAACAAATGGAAGCTTATATCTTTATATAGTAATACATAAAAAAATATGAATAATTCAATATCACAATAACGCTTTAGAAATACACAAACATTACGCCGATCAAGTTCGATTTTATGGCCACCGTTTTCAATAAAACTCCTAGAGATCAACTGATTAAAGTAATCCTAAAATAGAAACTGACTTAAAATACATTAAATATAGTGTAAAAAACTTTTCTCATTTTCATAATAAAATAAAAACCCAAAAATCGAATAATGTGTATTTTGAATGGTTTGATATTACCATTTAAATGTTTATATTTGAACTGTGCATGAATTAATAAAGCCAGATTGGTATACATCTAATTGGCAATACAAAATTGAATGATTAAATTTAATAAATGTCTTTTGGAATGTCAGAGAAGTTCAAAAGGGCATTGCCAGGACGGAATAGGCGCTTAGTGGTAAATGCGCAAAGTTGTATCTCCTGGGGATTAAAGGAGATTTAGTTCAAATTCATTTATACAAAGTCTTTCTTTAGGATGTTTTAATAAAAGATGAGTTCGGCACTCATCGTAAGTTGCAAGTGAAGTTCTCGGAAAATTCATAAGACAGTGGCCTCGATAAAAGTGACTCGTACCGTACAACGAAGGTTTCGCAATCCAGACTAATTCAGAATAGCTGCCAGATAATTTCCCTTATAAACGTCCAAGGAAAGCAGATTTAGTCATAAAGATTCTAGCTGACACACATTGAGCGCTAACACGATGATAGGAGGTGAGTTTCCATAGTTTAGTTTGATTGTCCATACTAGAGTTTAAATCCTTAGTAGCGCCTCAGGCCTGAAGGATAGGCCTGTCATTTTCAAGCTACTTATACACCCGCATCGTACCAGACCCAAGAATGTTCCCATAATAATTAAATTTGAATGTTGTTTATGTAAATACATTTTATAATTTGGATCATGAAAAAGTGGCGAGGGTAATTCAGCTCATTCCGCACGACAGCGTAACGGGTACGATACGACCAATGCCAGTCTATAGCTTGCTTTGATAAAATTCCAACAAAAACGTCTTCTTACTTGTCCGAGATTTTTTTATATATGTATAAAGGTCACCCCACTCACTGGCGGCGGGACGGCGGCGGCGGCACAGCAGCACTACGGCGGCCAGCAACAGCAGCAGCACGGCCGCACCTGCGCCGCCCGCCGTCAGCAGTGCACCCGGCGCCGCCGCCTCGCGCCCTGGCGGAGGCGGCGCACGTGGGGTCGGCGCGCTGGTCGATCGAAGAGTCTTGGCCGTCTGGGGAGACGTTATAGAAATATGAAATTTTGATTTAACAAATTGATTTAAAAAATATGTCTTAAAGTGTCTGTTAAGCTGTAGAGAGTCGAGAGTTTATAAATATTTATTTGAAAAGAGACCAAGAAACTGCAGTATATGGCAAGAATCTCCAGTATATACCAGTATATGGCTGAAGTCACTGGGCGCGCTCGCGGTGTAGGCCTGCATCTTGAGATCGTAGGCGGTGTCGTGCGTGAGGTGGTCCAGTGCGAGCGCGCGCACGTCACCGCCCGCCGTCACCTTCTCGTAGGCACCGGCACTCGACACCGCGCGATAGTATACGTAGAAACCTTCCGCAGACACACCACCCGGAGGAAGCTGCGGGAGATTTTATACGGTTCAGTATAGACATTTAAATATTATTCCATTGACTTGTGTTTGTGTGTGTATGTGTGGCTAAAGTATTCGTAAATGTTATGTACTGAGGTGGATAAGCCATTCGATATTATTAAAAAATAGATATGTAAACTTATACATAAGCCTTTGGCTTCATCCTAGATACATACGGGTCGTTTTTCTACTTCCGATTTTAACTCCACTTCAATTAAATATCCTAAGTCGCCAATACAAAACAAAATTATGTAATATGACCTCTGTTAGGAGGTCTGTTAGGGTACATAACTCTAACTTGAATATCACAGGCATTGCGTCGGTTAATGAACTACATTGAATGCTTTTATATTACTTTTACATCAATATAGCGTTTTAGAATAGATTATATATTTGACTGAACGAGCGAAGGCAATCGCTTCGAAATTAGGCGAAAAAGCTTTTAAATGGGTGTATGGATATATGAATATATATACATATATATATGTATAGCTCCGTAGTGAAAAAAAATATTATACTTTTGTTATTCCAAATATTAAGCATCTTGTTTATAGGTATAGAAATAGCATTTAAGACATATAAGTGAGTCATCTAAGTGAGTCATCTTGATAAAGAGGCAAGAGATCTATGTTTAAATCGTTGAAATCTTACATTACATATTTCTATTTACATTTTCTCCCTTATATATATCACTTGGGTTTAATTTTTCTAAATGACAACATAATTCAAATTACAAGTTGTAATTTACAACTAACATTGTGCTTGCAAAATCTTGTTCTTTCGATACTTGACCACGCCTAATAAGTTATCTTAATCTATATGAACAAGTAATTCTGCCAAAATCTAAACCAGTCTGCAACAATTAATTCTTCAATAATAAATATACTATTATTTTTCTTTAACCAATTTTTCTAAATACATTATAGCTTACTAACTTACGTAACATAAAAACCAAATATAAGCGCGTTTTATCGCTAAAATTTCTGATTCGTTTAACTAATAATATAAGTAATATTAAAATAAAATATGTACTTTACAAGATCTTCTTAAGTTAGAGATATGTTATTTCTTTACACGAATATAGTTATTTGCAAAAAAATAATTACTAAGCAATAATGTACTACATAAATTATATTCAATAAGCTTATAAGCTGTAACGTATTGTACATTAAAAGTGTAATAATTGATTGTTCTAGCACATGCTATGAAAGTTATATTACTATTAATATTTCAATCTAAATATATACAACGTACATTCCATATATTTTAATAGAGTATAATATACCGTCCAATTCAGCAGGATGCTGTGTGGAGACAGCGCCGTGGCTTTTTCTAGAACAGGAGTCTTTGGACCCTGGAAACCACCACGTTGTAAGAAGAACTTGGTGCTACTTCGTCCCAATTTATTATCTTGATTTGAGTATACGGCTGCGATTCGGAACCTATGGAACAAATTAAGAAATAATAAATTAAGAAATTTATTGTCACTGCAAACTAGATCAAATATTTTTATCTTTTGATCAGATTATAATAGCTCCCAACAAATCTAATCAGATCTGGCAATAAGGTTTGAGTTTAATCTATCTTAAATTCTCTTATCTTTGTTTTTTTACAAAAGGTTTTTAAATCTGAAATATGAACTCAATTTTTTTTATTCAGATTCTGCATAAAGAGGTTCTTTATGCAACTCCGAAATTCAATTTATTAAAATATATAAAAATATTTTTTTCTTTTGAAATTGTGAAAACGCTTTAATATCAAAAATAATTTAGTATCGCTCTCTGAACATAATACTTTAACTAGCGGTTTGTAAATTACATTTTATATTTTTATATATAGTCTTCTTTATTATTCGCTTTTGCTTTATGTTATTGTTAAAGAGTACCTCCTTTTAAATATAATATTCTTCAATAATATTCATCAAGGCAAACAGAAAACAAATTGACACCGACAGGTAAAATGTATTTTTTTTTCGACGCGAAGCTTTTATTATACAAGCATTAAAGCACTTGGCTGGGGAGTAAACTCAAAAAAAAACATTACCATTGCCGTTACTTTCAGCCATCACATACAATTTTGATTCGCCTTTCTCGGACGTCCCGTGACGTCACTCTTTTTTATACTAGTCAAATAACAAGCAATACACCTAATTATACACCTTATTAGAGAGGGTATTTTCTTTTCCCTGGAAACAAATGGAATGCAAACATTATTTACGTTTTTATTTACTAACAATACTTTATATGTGGGTGCCAAATGTCATCAGTTGATTTTAGAATATTTATCTAAAAAAATGCTATAAGAATTCAAATGAAATTTCGGTTTATGTTGATAAACCTTATTATATAAAAATAATTCACGATTAATGAACCTTAAAACATGTTATACATTCCAAAGAAAATGTTTTTTTTTTATAAAATTGTAATTTTAAATTCTTAATTAATAATATTACTAGTATAATTATAATATAAGTTTATACAAATCAATTTGGATCAGGTGGCTGAAGTATTGTACTCCTAGCTAGTTTATTAAATAATCTGTATTTATTAAATAAGAAGTTACATTTCCATTCACAGTTAATATTATAAAGAACAAAAGAGGGTGTGTGTGTGGATGTGTGTGTGTTTACACAAACATCCACACACACACAATGTGTTCTGAACACACACGTGTTTTGTGGGTGTTATCAGATGATAACACCCACAAAACACTTAGATAAGTTAGGTATTTTTCTATTTCGTCGTAAGCTCTATTTTGAAGGAAAGAACGGACATTTGTCTTACAATTATAATTTGATAATTTGTATATTAGACATTTTTTACTTATTTTATTGTAAAGAAATTAACCTACATAAAAGAAAAACCTTTTACTGAAAGTAGATTGTGCCGTAAAATTAAACAAATGTTGTCTTTTTGCCGTTTATATGTGACTTTGTTAATGGTGCTGTAAAAGAACCGTTCGAAGAATGACATTTTGTCGAACATTAAGAGCGTTACACTCATTTTATAACTGCGTTGTAGGAAGAATAATTAGATAAAAGGTAGTGACTTTGAGTATGGCTTTACGTGCAAGTTTTTCAGTACCACCCCCGGAAGAAATAAAGTACGTAATAAAAGAAACAGAGAAAAATAAACTTTTCGTATAATAGCTGGGTGAGCATAACTTTTTAGGGTTTTAAAAGTGTTTATTAGTTTGCAAACTCTATCTATAATTGGGTATACGAGTATATGGGCTATGAAATTAAAATTGTTATGTAATAATAACAAGTAGATAGGAATACTTTACACAATCAGCTGATGTTATGATAGGACATTGGAAAGTATTGATGTTTGTCGTTTATATCACGTGTGAGTGAGTGAGCTTAAAGATTTATCGGTATATTTTGTTTAGAGGCTGATGTGCTTGAATAAGTTGCAAAAATAGTTTACGAGATATTAAATGGGATAGTGTGGAAATAAGGGCAATCTAAAATGGAACCAAGTTGTGCTAAAGTTTGCATGACGTATCGGCAACAAAGGTTATTGCAGTATTGTCAGCAAAAGATACAACTTTGGTGTTTGGGATTAGATAGTAGGACTTAATTTGCTTCCTTGTGGAATCCCGAAATAGATAGGAAACTTCACTATTGAAGTTATTGATTTTGACTGTCATTGATTTGTTAGATAGTTAGATAGATCCAATTATAACCCCCTGACATTCATTTTTTCAAGTTAGAGTAAAAAAGCGCTGACGGGAACTGTATCTAATGCTTTTATAAGATATAAAAAAATAGTGGAAACTTTTTTGTTTTTATTTATATTTTGCATGATATGATAAGTCAAATTAAAGCAGCGTCATTAGATGGTCTATTCCAGCGAAGGTCAAATTACTTTTGTGATATTAGATTATGATGTTCGAGATATGAGACTAATCTTTTATTAATCATACGTTCGAGCTCCTAAGCAAGCCTTACAATATCTATAAATATATATATAAAAGAGGTGTTAGTCTAACTATTAGTAACTTAAGAACGGAGGAACCGATTTGTCTGAAAATTGGTGGTGAGGCAGCTTAGAGCCAGGAGACGGATATAGGATAGTTTTTATCCCGTTCAACTACGTTTATTTATTTACTTTATTGCGAATCATTTATTTATTATCTTACAATCACCATTTTCTGTTAGTTCTATACTATCCTCATAGATGACGGTATAAGCGTATTCGTTGACTGCATTGAGTAAATATCCAATAGACGGCGCTTTGATAAAGTAAAATGTTTCATAAAATCTAAAAGTTAATAGGATAACCGGCCACGTGTTGCCGAGACTATATATAAGTTAATATATTATAGTAAACACAATACTGTCAAATTCAATATATATATTATTTTTTATTCTATTACGGCAGGTGACAATCTATGAGTATTTAGCGCCTATTAGACATCAGACTAATATATACTTAGCATTGATAAATATGAAAGTAAACAAATAACTTATTCATTACAAATTTATAATGATTTTCAGCTTTCAGCACTCCTTTTCAATGTAAACTTTAACTAAGAATAATCTTATATTTTGATTTTGATCAATTTATTCTAATTTTATAAAGAGGAAAAGTTTATATGTTAGTGGGTTTATAATTTATAAACCCATTTGTTAGACTCCAAAGTGGGTTATACAAATCTAAAAATGTCTTAAACTATATTTAGAAATAACTTTAATGTTGACTCTATGCTATATTTTATTATTCACTTGAAATATTAATACGGCTTTTCGTAGATAACAATTTTGAAATAATGTTGACCAATAAAGGCTCGAGTGAAGGAGTTTTTTACGAGCCCTGTGTTCTAAAGTTTTTGCAAACGCGGTCGACAGCTAGTTAATAATAAAGTAAAGTATTTACTTACTTATAATATTTGTCGGGAGTTAGTCCGTCAATTTCAAAAGAATGTATGTGAGCTGGAATGTCGTGGTTAGCGGTGTGCCACTGGACGTTGGAGGAATTTGTAATCTCCTTGTATTGAACCTTGTCAAAATAAAAGAAATATTTTTAAATTGTGAATAAACATATTTAGCCAGATTAATATTATTTACATTTTAAAGATTGTAGGTTAAAAAAATATTTATATGGGCTGGGTTGTTTTTCTCGAAAAAATGTTGTAGTTTTTATAATTGAGATCTTTTTCGAAAATTACATTTTCGACGTGGGTCACTAGCTAGCGATACGGTAGATTAATATAACAAAAATAAATTTTTAATATTTGTGCAGAAAAAACAAAATTTATATTAAGTCGTCACCCAGAACATAGAATTTATCGAAAGAAGTATTAAGTATTGATTGTATTATTCCTAATCTACTATACCTTGAAGAACTGTATGGGGAGTCCGTGGTTGTCGTGGGTCCATGATACCATGGCGCTCTCGTCGGACAGACGAGTGACGTTGGGGCGCGACGGAGGAATCAGCACCGCTACACAGAACACGTATATACTACATTGTAAAAAGTACATAAACTAATTTTATGTACTTTTTAATAACTACGGTTAGTGCAACTCGAAAAATACAGGTAGCTATTTCGATAGAACAAAAATGGTTAAGGTTTTCCTTACCCTTATGTTTTCTGGAATTCTTCTTATTATGTCTTTTTGGAGGTTGGGAAGGTATGTGCATCGTCTTTGGTTCTTCAGCTGAATACTCCTGAAAATTATGCATGATTCAGAAAATGTAAAATAATTTTGTATATATATAACTTCTGATTATGAAATTATATACTTTTTACATTAATTTTCACCTGATTTAGCAATAATAAATATTGTAGCATGAAGCAAACATCCAAACTAAAACCAATTAACACTTACAATGATAATCGGATTATTTAATTTATTAATGCACAAAATACTGAACTGAACTACAAGTTTTGATTTTATTTTTTTATTTTTAGTTAATATATGTATCTAGATCATAAATATAAGTATATATATTTGTTTGTTAATAATTACATAGTTGGGTTATATGTTTATTTTTCAGATTATATAGGGCTGTGAATTTAAAATATAAATATTTAAAATAATTGAAAAACTATGACCTCAATACACGTAAGTGCACACAAAATTGGTAAGATTATATTATTTCTACGGATGGAAATTTAAACTGTGAGATATGCCTAATCAATTCTAAAATATTTTCCATTAGGTAATTTTGTAAGATCTAATTGATTCTAGACTAATCCAGTTACTCACCGGGTCGTTCACCTGCATGGGCACGACCGTGAGGAGTGCGGCGTCGAGTGCGCAGAACGAACCCCCGACACCGGCACCCTCCACACCACCCGCGCCCCCCACACATGCCGCGCACTGCACAATACCCGCATGACGCTTTTCCGCACGAGAAATGCGTAAAGAGGACTCTGAGGAAAGAAACCCATTCTAGAAGATAAAGTCACGCGGTCTCATTCTAAGGTCTCATTTCGATCAAAAGATTTCGGTACTTACTCTAAGAGGCTTTTAATGATAGATAGCTTATACATAGATAGAAATCTATCCATAAGCTATCTATTATTAAGCGTACCTGTTGCTATTATTCCTTTCCCAGTTTTTATAGGTTCAGCATTAAGTAGCCAATGCACTTTAGGACGGGGTTCCCCATGAGGGATTCCGCAGGATATAACGGCAAGAGAACCCTCGCTGACATTGACACTGGCTGCGGAACCCTCCCAATACGGCGACTGAAGAGCTATCACTTTCCAGGACCGACGAATACCGTTCGCGGAACAGGAGTACACTCCCTAAAAATGGATTCGATTCAGCCATTCACACCAAAACAATAAAACATCAATCCATTAGAACTATGATATAAAACGTTCGAGAATTCTTGTACCTACCTCATGTTGGACCCCAAATTGCTCAATAAGTAGCCTTTCTCCAGGTGTGTTCCCAGCAGGTCCACTCCAAGTAGGAGTGGGTGACGGCCAGCCCACTGCACCGCACCACAACCGCAGCGACCCGCCCAAAGACACCATCTTCATCAACACACCTTCGTGCACTGTGCCAACGTAATCTTCCGTTTCTAAAAACCTGTTAAGAATAATTATAGATTTTATATTGCACCTCGATAATTCTGGAAACCCGTTGTCTTCGTAATATTCGTATTATAAAAACGAGTGACGAATATATTTAAATATATAGACCAGCATGACAGTTGACACGCAATTATTGATACATAGCCCATTGAAAGCAGTAGTGAATGTATTCTACTGCTCTCTGTAAAATATTATTATTATGAACAGTATAGAAAAGTGTCGATACTTACGAAGCTAGACCTTTAAGATAATAAACATTTTGGAGGACAAATGTCTATGTTTTCCTAAGGATATATATCCCAGGGTCTTGCCCAAACTGACAGTGGTCAAACTTAATCGCTGGAGTTAAAATGTTGACAGTTTATTCTTTTATGGCGTAAACAAACCAAGACAGGATTTTATGCAATTCTCTTCTTAGTTTATCTAAACCCGAAACTTTCATCCTGTTTGCTTATTATAAAACGATAGACGACAGATTGTATTCCTCCAATTTAAATATATATATATTTTATAAAAACAAACCTATATCTTCCATTTTCTTCGTGTTGAATCTTCAAATAAGTTTTCTCCGGAAGGTCAATAGTTTGATCACTTATATCATTGGTGGCCGTACAGCCATATGTGCCACTATCTTCAACAGTCGCGTTGTTTATCACTAGTACCCCAAATGGAGTGTCTATTGGCTTTCTAGAACCCTGTTGAAGTTCAAAAATAATTTAACATTTTACACTGTCTGATATTTCATGATCGTTGTATCTACTTGTTCAAGTTCATTTTTTTCATGTTATCAGTTTCATTAGTCAGTCATCATGAAATAAGTTATCAATAATTAAATAAGTTATCAACCTTACCTTGGAAGTTTCTTTCCACCAGCTAAGCCTGGCTGGTGGTTCGGATAAAGGCTCTCTACAATGCAGAACTATGGTATTGTATGGTGGCGCAATAATAACTCTTCTATCTGGCTTGTTCTTGCTAAGATCCACTTTAGCAATGGAAAGACGCGCAGGAATTGACACCAAACTAATTGCTCCGTACCATACCACGCACTAAAACAATATAAACACTTTATTAAAATTCAATAAACATTACATTTTAATTACACCATATAATAAGTGTGTATAATTAATGAATATTGGAATTCAATTACTTACGAGTATATTATTGGCTTAAAGTAATTAGTTTTAACTTCGCATCGTACGCTTTTAAAATAATGTATTTTACTCCTTTGTAAAAAGACGTTATAACAATAATAACTAATGTTTGAAAATATTTATAAACGTGTATTAGTAATGTCAAGCTTATTTAAATTTTAATAAATATAGAATGAAAATAAACCGATACGGGCAGGGATTCGAAACGGCGACCTCTGGGAAACCGTCCCATCCCAGAGGTCGCGGGCTCAAATCCCTGCCCGTATCGGTTTATTTTAATTTTATATTTAATTAAATAATTACAAAGGTGGAAAATGAAAACCAGCTAATGAATAATAAGCACGTCCTCGAACTCAATATTTAATAACAAACAATTATTGTCATGAAACAATTTCGAAATTTTGTTTTCTTTTCTAAGGATTCTTTAGTAGAATTTTTCTCGAAACCCGAGTTCGTTTTGTAAACCACATTCTTTTGCGTATTGTGTCGGGGGACAGTTCCTCGAATTTGTCTTTTAATCGATTTTGGCCAGTAGGTCGGTTTCCGCTCAAGCATTACAAAATTAATTGAACTATTATTAACTTTTTATAAAGGTCTGATTAGTTGTTAGATTTAAAAACTAGTTTTCTTAAATTGAAATGTATTTGTATTCTCTTTGTCTCTGAAATTGGTACATAATTCAACAAATTTATCATCTCTTCTATATAAAAATCTACTAAATGTTGGTTAAATTATGTAAATAAACCAACATCTAATAATTCTTACCTGGTATAAAGCAGTCGGAGTATTTTCACCAACTTGTACTATCAGACGAGTAGAAACGCCTTCTTTATCATTGATGCCGTTCACGTCAGTCCAGTCCTTCCACTCCCGATCATCGTCTGGTCTCCACCGCCACGCGAGCCTCTCCCCAGGAACTCTAACTGAACATTCAAAGCTAACCTCATCTCCAACTGGAGCTGCTATTGACTCTGGATGTTTTGTGAACTCCATTTCAATTTCTGAAACCAATTTATTCTTTATGAAAATTCAGCGAGTCAAGAATAATTTAATAAAGCAATTCTACGAGGACGTAACTTTTTTCAAATCTATATTAAAAAATAAAACGGAAGTGCGGAAACATTATACGTACGATAAATTGTATTACTAAATATTGTTTATTCATATGGATACAACATGTACATATATATATAAAATATACTGTATGTAAATTTAATAACCGGTACAAAACAAATCAACCGATCAGACTTTTTATTTTGCATTCCTCAGTTTGCTACAGCCACTAAAAAAATAAATCTCGGCGTCCTTGAAGAATTATACCCACACTTATTATCTGGAGATGTGAGTGACGCATCGAATCTGCTTTGATTTATATTAAAAAATACACACGAAATAAAACTTTAGAGACTATATTTAAATATACCCGTTGGCATTTGATTGAACAATAAAATATGACTTGGAAACAGTTTTTTTAGTCTTTACTTACTCATGCCTTTTAAAAAAATATAAAAGAAACTAATGTTATTTTATCTTCACACAGAAATACTTTTGCGCATGCATATTTTAATAAGAAGACAAATTATTCTTAATATTTATTCAATTTATCAGAGTAATTTATTTATTGTTTTTTGATGATACGGTAATATCATTAAAAAACAATAAATAAACACTTTCAGATAAACTTTTCAAAGACGTTACATACTTTATAATCAAAATATTTTTTTGGTGGTACTGAAGTTATTATAGTTTCGTCGATAAATTCATTTATTGTAAAGTTTTATATTCTACTTTTAAGACACCTAAGCAATAACATTTTCGATTCCAGGTGTTATCCAATGTAATGAGGATTTTAAACGGAACATTAACAGAGTTCTGAATTTTCCAAGTGGTCAGGAAAATTAATGATGTTTATTGGTTTGGTTGGAATGAAAAAATCTAGCAGATGCTAAAATAAAACGTTGTTTGCAATAAAAGAAGCCAGACACCACTTAAAAACCTTGTTTTATACCGCCCTCATTAAATTATATATCTCATCTCTTTGAGTGAGAATAAAAGACATTACTCCAAGTCAATAATGTACCCTTTATTTTTGCTGTGTTTTATTTTATATTAAATAAATAATAAACTAAATCAGCTGTATAAAATCAAATAAAAAAAATGCATTTGGCAAAAGAAGATTCTTGATAAATATCCAGGTAATTCATAAGATTTTTTTCACAGACAGTTACCTAATATGATCTTACTAATGAAAGAGACAACATAATGAGTTACCGTGAAATTACAGTGTACACACACATCCATTAGGGATTTTGAGCCCCGGTTGCACGCTTTGACCGGTTCTCTGAGTTCCGTAAGGAGCTTAACAAGTAATACCTTTTTTATAAGCTTAAATGGCAATGGGTTTTGGATGTGCATTTTTCAATAGCGTTCCTATTTGACACATTTGAAAAGGAACTGATGGCGGTGGCATCAAAGGTCATATTGGAGGAAAAAATACCATATTTTGCGCATAAAGCGCGTAGAAAATTTTATATTCAATAATAGGTAATAAATATTATTCTATTCGTTATTTAGATCCAAATATAAATAAATGTTTTTCAATAAAGTTATCAGAGAAAGTAAAATATTTTATATTAAAGAGATTATATCCGACCGGTCTATATCGATAAAACTATCAAAGGATTAAATATAGATAGTTAATTTTTATATTTAGTAAAAAGTAGAATAAGACACGGCAAAGCACTACACACCACTCACCCTCGTTCCCAACAAGCGAATACTATTACGTCAGCATTTACTTCTCGTCCTATATACACTAAACTCATATATTTTAAATGTCTTACATAACAAAAAATACCATTCTATTTCTTTTTATATGAATGATATGTGATTATTATTGGAACGTTTAATTTTGATAACTATCTTCGTTTTTATCTACAGAACCCGCTTCTGTAGTCAGTATTTTTTATTTGCTCACAATAAATATACTCTACAATACACTCTGTCGATGTGTGCGTGTGTGTCAATGTGTGCGTGGCTACCTGCCGCATCCGCCGGGACCGAGCGTCACGGACCAATAAAGAAAAAATAAATTACCTCAAATTTACCACATCCATCCTACACAATACCGCTCCAGTACTAACAAGGTGGTATGAGTACGAGATCACGCGACAATGGATAGCGTATGAATTGACAGTCACGTCGGAGATAGTTTATCTGCTCAAATGGACCGCTGCAACGAATCTATCTATTTGTTGGGGGATTATAAAAGCACATTATTTGTAAGCAATCATTTTTAATGAGCGAACGCATCGAGGTCTGTGAAATAACAGGTATTACGTATTTACATAATCAGAGATAAAGCTTATAGAAACCTTTTAATAGGGCCGGTCGGTTCTGAAGGAATAAAAATCTTTGATTGGGATAAATGTAGCAAGATTTAATTCAAACTAATTACAGACTTATTTTATATTGCTTGTACGAGAATCGGTTTAAATATGGACTATAAGGCTTGTATAGAATTGCTTTTTTTACTTCTATTTTTACTTGTAATGACCACATACATATAAAATGTTCCTTTTAAAAAATCTTTGTCTTTAAAACTTAAATTGCTATGAAAATCTATAATGAATTGATAGTGAACCTTTAGAGCTTAAATAAAAAATGGTAACAGACGTTAGTTTTTAATAAGCCCCTTTCGAACTGGAGACGTTAAGATGGGTCAAGGACTGAATCAAAGTTGAAATGTTATTGTAATATTAAATATGTTGCTGACTTGTCGAAACTTCTGTCAAGAGGTAAAATTTGTTAAACGTTTCCTTAAAACAGAGACTTTTACTCCATATTTTATTTATTTATTCATGAATATTCTTCATTTTACCCGACAATTTTCATTCAGAAATGTGGTTTTATATTTGTAGAGCGATTAGGTATAGAAAATATATGATATACAATTGGAGAGATGTTCCGCCAATTAAACTTTGCAATCAAACCGAATATCTCAATAACAATAATAACCTGGGATTTGGTAGGATTTATTTTAAATCCGTATTGTTTACTCCACTCAGAAATTGCACTCAGGTCACTCTTAATGGCAGATATAGACAAGATAGATACTTTAGAATGGCTTTAGATTTGTATATCGTCTGCTGTATTCAAAGAGATTTCATAGAGAGAAATAATTTTGACTGATATCATTTATGAAACTAGCGAATAGTAAAGGGGATAACATGCTACCTTGAAGGTACCCCTGCCAAGATATTACGTCAGGACGAGTAGGTCTTATCGTCCGAATACGTTGTCGACGGCCAGTAAGGTAAAGGTAAAGGAAACTAATCTAGTATCGATATGTACCGATATAATTGAAAATAAAATGGTCAGTACAATATTATAATCGATAGTATTGAAAGCATTGCTGAAGTCCAGAAGGGTTAAAACTATAAGCTATTTATTGTCCATCGCGAACCGAATGTCATTAGTGACTTTACCTAACGTTGTAACCATGCCATGTCCGCGGTGAAATCCGGACTGATAGGGACTTTGAAAGTCATGTTCATTCAGGAATAGGCTTGGCTGTTCAAATAATATTTTCAAGTATTTTTTTTTTCTCAATCTTATGAAATTCTCGATTGTTTTCTAATATCAATAACTTATATTTTTATTATGTATCGCTTACACATACTTATATAATGTATCGCTTTAATAAAATATAAAATTTATTATCATATCTTTTGTCTCTTAATAAATAAATATTCAGCATTCAATAAACTTTGGTAGATAAAGTAACAAACCTGCGAGCGCTGATACGAGGATTCCAATGAAGTGTAGCAATATTCCTAACCCCATGTTGACTGGAACAAATAGAAAATAACACATCAATATATTTTCGAACTTTTTTACAAGTGGTACAAATTTCACAATATATATTTTTAGAACTATCTTTTTCTAACTTAAATTTTATTTTCAAAATTTTCACTAGAAAATGAGGTGTGGCTATGATAAGACAACATTTAACATTTACTGCTATTGTTTTAAGAGTTCATTAATACTCAAAATCGTGATTAATAGGCACTTGGAACTTAAATCATAACTTTAAGTGCCAAGTATAAACGTTTAAATTTGTATGTGTTTTTTTTAATTGATTTTAAATGAGGGCATTTGAGTTAAACTAATAATTTAGTAAATTATCGTGTAAGGGGCGTTAATGGAAATAGAAAGTTTATTAATAATTATATTTTCAGATGATTTTGATGTCCTTTCTACTAAAACGGTAATAATATCATTAATAAATATACGAGTACTTATTATCCCTACGATACTAAATATAAAATAATTATGATACAGTAAAATCATAATATTTAAAGCGATTGTTATCATACGTTTATTACCAGTAGTAAATTCTAACATTATTCTAACCCAATTATTCTAACATTACCCACCGCATAATAAATTGTAAAATGAATCACAGTCGCTTCATCATTAGTTGTAAGTTGTATGTTTTATTAAATATTTGATTTATATTATAATGGAAACAATTATATTTCATACAAATCCGAGCACAATAAAACTTTCAAAGCTATATAAAGAGCGTCAAATATGACATTCATATTGTGACGACAATACAAAGAAATACTTAAATAAAAGGTGATCTATTATTTTTTTAATAAGTTTTATTATTTTCTTAATTTCAATATAATTAAAGTGCATAGCTTCTTTGAGTATCAATTCTATATAAATTTATTGCAGCTTAGCATTCATCAACAGCTATGGCTCCTGAAACTATACAAATATCAGTTCGATGCTTTTATACAGGGCTGTAAAAAATACATAATGACGTACTCGTAACGGATAGAATATTTATCGATAATATCTGTCGAGTCTTAAATGAAGTGCGTCGCTAGAATTCATCTTAACTATCCATCTATTAATATTTGCATAGTTCGTTAAGCAATTGAATTGAACGTTCAATTAAATATGCTTTCATCTTATATTATTACTTACATTGATACTATTATTTATGCTTTCATCTTATATTATTACTTACATTGATATCTCTACTATAAGAGCATTTTTTATTACTTGCTTATTGAAGTAGATAAAGTTAATTTAGTTAAAAGTGAACTACATTTTGGAACTAATATAACCAGATATTTCGACAAAGTAAATTGCAAATCAATGCCAAATAGCCAAGCTATTAGTCCTTTTTCAAATACAAAATCTGAATTCTATTTCGGACTGAATTGAAAATTCAATGTGGAATTTCTGTCTGGAACAAATAATTGATAAAACCCAACAAGCAAAGCAGCAGTTGTCCTTTTCGAAATTCAGATTGTAAGTCTGTTTTATACATACTGCATTATTAACTTGTAGTATAACTTGAAAATTATAATCTATTCAATTAGATACTTAACCACATTACCGACTGCTATGAAATATAAATTAAATAATGGAGCTTTTCTATTCCGTAAAAATATGATATCCGCAAATAGCAAACGGACTGCATGCTTTGACTGGACAGTGGTGATTGAGCACTTAAATACCAGCTTAAGTTGAGCTCAACAATTTAGCTGCACGTTACAATGAGTTAGTCCAACGTGGATGGTATTTGTATTGGGGAGTAGTTTTTAATTACTAACTTTTCAGAGCAACTTGGACCGTTTTACGTGATAGGGTTATTTAATGTTTAGTTGCGTGTGGTTCGGATTTTAAATGTTGTTTATTGACTGAACTCATTTAATTTTGCGGCAACTAATTAACAGCAAAGCCTATTGTTTTACTAATTTTAATGATAATACATGTTTAGCAATACAATACAGGCATGAAATAATTATTAACAGTACAAAACATTTTATAAAGCTAATCGTAGCTTAAAGGCTTTTGAAAAATATATTGAAAGCAATAAACAAAAAGTATTTAAACTGGAAATAATAATATTAAACAATAACAGACAAATTTACCAAAATAAGCAATAAGTTTTTCGAAGTACAATTATAATATCATGGGTCGAGTTATTTAATATGACAAAGGAACATAAAAAATTAACAGGAACGGGATTTAAATATTTATTATTCAGTAATCATCGTGGCTCTGTAATTAAGTGATTTGTTATTCCCGCCACGACTCGGACGGGACACAACGTAATTCACGCTCATATTGACGTATCCTTGCTAATCTTAACAGTTTATTCGTGACTTAATTTAATATATCCTTGAAATTACTGACTCACAAATGAGTGTCACGTTGGTTGGAATAATTATATTGGAATCGGATGTTTTTGATTGACAGCTTACTTTGACAGCTCACCTGAAATGGATACAAGGAATTTAAAGATAGATCCTTCTTTAAACTGTTAGCCTTACGATTAAATATTATGGTAAGGGTAGGATAGATTTTTATAGTAATGTATTATAAATGTACTTAAATAAATAATTTTGAATTTGTGTTACCGAGTCATCTTGTCAACTCATGCTTTGCATATGTAAAGTGCATTGATATACAATATCAGGCAAATAAACCATCATCAATTGTGCTACTGGTATGAGTCGAATAGCTAATAGGAATATAGACTCCAGAATATTATGAACTTTTATCCAGAATTCGTAACGAATGATAATATATAATAAGCAAGCACAAAAGTTAAATTTTAAAAAGTTTTAAAGTTAAAAGTTAAAAATACAGCACGATACAAGATACAACAAACAAATTCTTGTATATTTTTATAATTACACAAAAAAATATGATTTATATTTTTTACCAATCTCTGAATTCATTAAAAGGTCTAATATATTTTAAACTTCACAAAAGTATTAAAGAATATTGAGAAGTGTTATTATTGAACTTTATTGGACTATAATCGTAATTTTTTAATAGTTTTTGTCTCGTGAAACTCTGTGTGTGATAAATCCATAAAGTTTTATAAAGACGTCTTGGACCATTGTATTCGCCCGCATCATGCTTCTTGACATTCTGATGGGGCGCATACATTGCATTCGGTCTGAATACGAGAAAATACGACTGAGGAAACCCGAACCGAGTTCGACTCGTAAAGTTCAAACGAAATACTGAATTAATACTATGGCTAATAAGATTATTAATAAACGTTCAAAGAAATATTACTTACTACCTGAGACCGTACTTTTTAGAAATCGAAATCAGAAGCGAAATTAAGCTCCTTTAGAACTTTGTGCACATTACTTAGTGTTCCTTTATTAAAGTAACAATTGTCATGCCTTTTAAATAACTTTTCAGAAGTATTTATTTGTTTTATTTTTACATTTTTTTATACCTTTTACCCGCTACTTCTTTAGAGTACATTTTATACTTTTTGCCATATTAACAGCTCATATTTGTATACTTATTGCAATTTTAAAGTCACAACAGAAATTAAAAGCAGACAAACAAAAATTATAAGTTTTGATGTACGAATTACCTTTTTTTTTTTTTTTTTTTTTTTTTTCGGGGAGAGATTCGCCGACCGAACCATACCCGCCGCTAGCGAGGCGACGGACGTGTGTGGGGTTCACTCGGCGCCCTATATTGACACCAAATGGGACCCACTAAAACTCCCCGGTTACCCCTTCATGCCCAACAGAGGTGATCCGGGGTCAGCCTTGTGGCTATTACCGGTCCACCTCTAGGCGTCCCAGCTAGTGCCGGGACTCGCGCCAAGGGGAGATTGCCCGGGATAACCGGGACAATCCCCAAACGGGCCGACCAAATATTTTAGCGCGCAAGGTGGCTACCCCTACACGCTGGCCGCTCACTGGGACACAGAGGGGCGCATATGTGCGCGCCGCCCTCGGGCCACCCGTCTACGCCGGAGAGGTGGGGCAAGAGCATCCTCCTCCCGCTCTCTCTCCGCAGTCTCCTTCTGCGAAATAACACTCTCGCAGAAAGTGGCTGCAGCCTCCCAAACTCTCTCGCTGGCAATCATGGACTTGACCATTGTTGCCAGCGTGAAGTTGCTTTCGCCGAGCGCCACTTGGAGTTCGTGGCGCTCGCGTTGCCAGGCCGGGGTGTACGAATTACCTAGACCCTGGACCTTAATAGGCAATTATTTTATATCTTCTGTTAACTGAATATGTATTTGTGTACAAATTAAATCGGAATACGCCCGACTAGTTTCGAACCCATTCGGGAATGTTACTCATGAACTCTAAGCGTGATGGACTCGCGGCGTATTATATAATAATCATGGTTCACGAAACTTATTAACTGTAAATACATTTAAATAAAAACTGTATTGTTATTAACCCTGTTATATTCAATAAAAATGTTTGTAGGTTAATTTTCTTATAAGAAGATTTAAAATATCAATTTACATATACTGTTAAGTGAATATTAATCAACAAGGAAGAGGCGTGATTGCTAACAAGCGGTTATTGCGGCGACATGTCTGGTACGTACAATATCTACGTCATTACCAATTGAATTGATCAAATCAACTTGCTTGAATCTAAATTGAAGGGCTTGTGAATGGTATTGCAAATTATCGTTATGTTTAATATGACGGTGAATTATTTTCCTATCGTCTCAATAATGGGAGAAAGCATACTTCTAGAATAAATATGGAGCTTTATCCAGTCTTACTATCTTTAAATCCACAATCCGGCTCATTTTTGTGAACTTCATTATTCTTCATTCATTCAAGAAATATTATCATTAGTTTACCACAAAATAATGTACGTTTAATTCATTATAAATCGAATGAATTTATTCGTGCACCAAAATGTTCTAATTAAGTAACTAATTCATAAGCCGTGGTTACTGGTTGTCGGTTTAAACTTTAATCTCATGAACTAAATACTTAGAAATACAATACTTACAATCCCTCGTAAGTATGAATGTTTACTTAACCAATAACTATTATTACAAATGTGGCAACATTGTAAAAGGAACGTGCTTCTGACGTCTTTTGTTTTGGAGTTAGTGCCTAAAATTTAGTTCATTTATATCTTTGTGTTAAGTACCCTCAATATTGACGAAGGAAAATCTTATTAATCTTACAGTTAAGTTCTAAAATACATAATAAAGTATTTCCAAATGATAAGCCTATTTAATAGAAATTACTATATAAAAAAAGCAAATATTACAATTACTATAACTTCCTTCTTTAACATTATATTACATTTAAATTTATTTATCAAAACGTGAAGGGAAAATATTTTGGTATAATTAAATACCACACAATCTTTTGTTTCGTATAAAACTGCATAGAACTAGTCGTATTGACATTTTATAAAGAGGAACTCGTTTGAACTGACAACCATTTCATAAAAAACTAATAATAATTTAGATGACACTATAAACATAGGAACGAGTTTTTTTTATTTTTAATAATACACAATCATCTCAATTAAACTGAAACACAAAAACAAAACTGGCGCTCAAAAAGAAAATTCCAATTTCCAGGTAAAATTATCAAGCACAACTGCTCTCCATTATTTTCGGAAGTCGAAAATGATACCAGATATTGACCTACATTTTGAACCAATATCTTTTTTGTAGTTAGCTAGGCCCTTCTCGGCTCATAAGTCTATTCGCTAAACACTAAGAAGACTCGCTTCATTCAATGTTTTTCTATTAATTGAAATTTTTAATTAATTAATTAACTTACATAAATCTTGTCAATACAATAATCTCCTTTAATGTAAACAGCACGTGAATAAATCATTGAGTAATGGCAAAATGAACTGGATTGCTGCACTTGTTCGTGGTTCAGATTTCGATGGTGCTGAATCAGGGCTTTAAGGCGGATGGCCCAAAAGTTTTACCGGTGTTGTGTCTTAGAAGTCCGTCGTCTTGATCGAGAAGTGCGCAGTCCTGTTTTCGTGGTGGGTAAAAGGACTCGGAGCAAAAGGTGGCTAGTTTGCTCGCAGCACCATAAACATCCGGCTAGCTTTTGCTAGGCCACTCTACATAACTCTATATTCATTTAGTTTCCCAAAGGAATTAATGCTAAATCGCTCGATAAGGAGCAAAAAGTGTTTTTCATATATTTTCCAGCGTTTATAGATTATTTCACTTTCGTAGAAGTTGGTTCATTTTGAAGCCATCATACTGTTGACTACCGCTTTATTTCTGGAACATATTGATAAATCAAATATTCACGTCACCTATTGAATGGGTGGTAAGAACCTGCTTCGGTTATTTTATCAGTTATGTCATGGCACCATTCCACGCGAGTCTGTTTCTGGGTATCGGTGAAGTCGTGGAGTACTCAGACGTAACAATCCTCCTTACGCAAAAGTTCTTTTGTAAAATATCATAAACAGTTCCCGATCTAATCTTCAAATTGTGCTGAATCTTCTCATGTATTATTCGCCGGTGTTGAATAAAATCTCACTTGTAGCACCATTTCTTCTGTATCAACAGTCAAAGGACGTCCACTTCTTTCTTCATCCTTTAAATTTAAGTGACCGTTCTTAAACTCGTTTTACCAGTTGAACGCATTCCTTTAGAAGGTGCCTTGTCCACAAGAGCTAACTGAAGTCGCTCAAACTATTCATCAGGTTTCAAGTTCGACTGCCAGTATAAAACCATGAACCAACGAAAATGATTCCGACGCAGATTTAATTATTTTTCTATGAAACATAGTTTCATTATGCTGGCAAAAAATGTTGAGGATAGTCAAAAAAAATAAACAACATATTTTTCCGAAACGCAATTTTATAACAACATATTATTTAAACGAATTTAAAAAAAAAATACCTGCCAGCGTTGCATACATGAACAGAACATCAGAAATTGTCAGGAAAAATAATGTATGCAAGATTTTTTTTTCCTAAGAATTTCTGAGTATCCTATTTTTAATAAAATGAGACAAATGTAATTCTCTTAATTTTTTCAAGTTCACCAATTTTGTATTTAAAAAAAAAAAAGCTTTATAAAATATTGAATAAGTAAACAACCAAAATTTATCGCAATCTATGTTAAAGTATTTGCATAAAACAGTTTAAATTATGAATTTACTGAGACGCCAGAAAACAAACAAATTAGTCTTATTTAAATATTTAATAGAAAATTATACTGCTGCTCATTGAAATGTCAACAATAAACACTTTTGGAGGCAAAACACAACGTGCGAAGTGATAAATAAGTACGTTTGTACAACATTACTTACTGGGTTACGTGTTTGTCAACGTAAAATGAATTTTGATATTTGCATCCTTAAAAAGGTGTTATTCGGTTTATTTATGTAAACTTTATATCACATTTAGCCAATTTTAATCCTTTATTCAACTCAGATTTTTTTTTTTTGGAATAGTTGCTTCTTTTGGACCTACTCGTATTTTCTTTAAAATTAAATAAAAATGTTCGTACAAATATAGTATTTTTATACACTGGTTTTATGTGTACATATTTGCAACCAACTCCAAACGGAGCTTTGGTTGGTTCTCTGTAAGATAAATATTAGAACAAATTAACGCAAAGCGTGTGCTGGCAATTTGAAAACAAAACTTGTTATAATTTTGCATTAGAATCATACAATACCAAATATCATTTGTAGGAACAATAATATATTTCAAATTTAACGTCATATTATTCACATCTTTTCAAATGCAGAATATAAGAGACGTCGAATTCTCTAGAAAACTTTATATGGACCGGACAGATTGTAAAGTTGAACGAAACTGGGTTGGTTTGAATTGAAGTTATCTTAACAATAAATATTTTATATTTCTTGCAAAACGTTTTGGAGAAATACGTGACCAGCTAAGTTAACCGGAACTTGAAAAAATAATGAATTTATAGTCTTCAAATAAAGTCTCATAAACTAACATAAACTTAAATTTAATTGTTTTAAGATACAAACATTAATATTACAACATTTCATTACCCTAAAATGGTATGTTAATTTTCCAAAAAGGCCCTCTGAGGGCTCCATATTGATGTTCCGGTAAATTAAGCAGCGAACGGGCAAACCCCGCAGAAGGCAGAAAGCACATTAGTGGAAATAATTCATGACCTCTCCGAGCACCGTCCTACTTTGGGAATCGTTATCTTGAATTTCGCATGTTAAGTCTTTACCAATACTTTAATTTGGTACATTCCTTCAATTTTTACTTGATCATTAATAAAAAAATTCCAGTGTGCAATATTGTCAAAACATGTCGTATATGTATAATGAACACTTCCAGACCTACCACGTAGAGACCTTACAGTACACACTTCATGTAAATCCTTCCCATTTAGAAAATCGACACACCACTAAACTTTTCCCGGTCCAGACCACCGTGAAATAGAAAGTACCAAAAAATCTTTGCGTATAAGTGTTAGAGTTGAAAATGGGTTACCGGTTCTAATATTAGCGTAGTTTTTTTCGTAGCTCGTGCTTTTTAAGTGCCCTCCACACGTGCATGCCAGCTTTTGAAGCGCTATATAGAGTCGCCTGATTGGTGGTAGAGACGCGATGTGCGAACTTCAATTAGTACAAATAGGTTGCATTGAGTAAAGCTGAATAGAACCATCTCTGCGTTTGAAAAGATTTGAATACTGAACGCGTTGAATAAATATGAATTGTAATTAGGTACCGCGTGTTTCAATTTAACATGATATTGCCCCGTGTTTACAATTGTAATTTGATATTATTACAAATTATTTCTAAAATATTGTTCATTTATTAAAATATGAAATGGTTTACTAAAGCAATAATAATGTAAAAGTTTGTATTGGCTATATGATTGTTTTTTTATGGAAGGGGGATGCAAGCCAGCATACGGGTGTCCTAAGCTACTGGCGTAACCCATGGACATCTGCAACTAAAAAGTTAAATGTTGCCAGCCTTTTAGAAAGGAATACATTCTTTTCTTGAAGGTTTGCATGTCGTATCGGTCCGAAAATACCTTAGACGACTATTTTTTCGTCGACTAACTGATAAATACATGTATTTGTTAATTACTTCTGATCTCTTGTTAAATTTACTGTTTTATATGTTGTATTTTATAAATATTTATTAATTTATTTATATATCAGATTTGATGAGATGAAAAAAACACAAAACGAAAAGAAAAAATACATTAGATTAGCTTATCTCTAAAAAGAGATTTCTACCAGCTACCGGTGATAGTGAGAAAGATGAAGAAGAATGAATGAAGATTCTTAAATGCAGAAATTGGTACTTAAGTAATAAATATATATACCAATTTCTGCCATAAAGAATCTTCATTCATTCTTCTTCATCTTTGTCACTATATATGAATATATATAGTGACTTATTAACTACTTATTTTTATTACAATGTATAAGAAGTTTTTAATTGTATTAAATGTAACTGTTATTTTCATAATTCGTTTTTATAATGACGAGACGAAGCTTCTTAGCATTCCATGGATTCACCGTGCAGGTGCCGGGCCCATCGTATTTTAAAATATTCATTAACGTATATCAGAATATGATAATGTTTATTGAATTTTTAAAGAATGTTTCAAAGTTATGATACTTAATTCAGATTAGACTTCCGCTTATAAATGTCAAAATTTTATTTTATTAATCAGTAGGGAGTAATAAATGCACCACCAATATTTTATAAATCATAATAGTCTTGGTAGGTACTAAAAAATACACGTGATTATACACCCTCCTCCCTTATTGATTAGGGAGGGGGGTAGTCTCAAACCTCACCACGTATCACCAAAGGGGAAGGGGGGGTTAAAAAATGGTAAAAAAACATCAGGTGATTAATGAACGAATGAAATTGTGAGTGTGTTTAAATTATAAAAACGTATACATTTTTACAATTCTGAAATGGGATAATACCAAGGAAATCTTGTGTTTCGCTACCACCCTGGTGGGATTATATGCTCACGTTAAGATCGTTAATTATTGGTTATTGGTGGTCTGAAACTGAACGAGAGTCTACTGGGAGACATACCAGCATTGTTTCATCGTCCTCAAAAAATAGTCGATGGCGGACACGCATTCGAAACTCGAGACAAATTGGACAACTGTTTGCAGAGTCTTGTACTATCATAGTGGTCATCGTCCCAAAGAGCCCAAATCGTGAAGATCACCTCCAAGGTTTGTAATAAGGAATCGAATCCTTTTCAGAAATTGAGAGGTCCTGAAGGTTTAAAAAAAATCCTTTGAAATATATTTGTTTGGGGTTGGTCGCAAGATCAAGAAAAACTTTTTGAGAAATTTAAAGGGTGCTTAACTCTAGGCGATTTTAACGTTGTAAAATCTTGAATTGGAGACGCAAATTCAAATAGATACCAGTAAACATTGCAGTGTTTTATTTCAAAAACAATGGATTAGAAAGGAAACAGAATCATATCATCATCATGCGGGGTCCTTATTCACGAGCTCTGAGCGTGGCGGACTCGCGGTGCGAAGTCACTAGGCGGGCACATTCCATTGAATACAGCCGGGTAAATATAAATAAAATAGTCATGGTTCACGAAAGTTTAAATATAAGAATCATATCACACCATTAATGTTGATCACGTTAGTCTATTTGTAAGGACAATTCTTACATTTTCTTTATTGAATAATCTTTCACAAAAGTTATAGTTTTCAAATCGTTTCAAAAACAAAGTCCTCTTCCATCGGTACTAAGAGACTACTTTAGAACATTTAGTTTACCAAAACCATTAGTTAGCAATAGAGGCTAACTAATCGTTTAGGTAAAACAAATGTAAATTTGTTTTAATTTCAAAACCAATTTTTTCTATAGTAAGAGTTCATCACAAAGAATTCACTTTGAGCAAATGGTCAGTGTGACCGGTATAACAGAACAATTTAGATTTAGATTCCTTAGCTTCAAAAAAACATGGTAAAAGTAAAAAAATAAGACATGAATATCAGGTGCAATGGGATCCATCGGGTAAAAATCCATCTGCGCTTTTATTTGGGCTAAGTTTTACAGGGGTCAATAAAGGTAAACTAGTTTCGTAAATAGATGATGATATAGGTAGCTGATGGTAGTTTACGTGAAATAAGGTATAAAGTAGATATATATACGAAAAAGTCGCAAAAAACAGAAAAAAGCTGTACTCGAACTATTAATACAATCAACAATGTGTGTCTTCAAGGCAAGAGTGAATAGGCTTTTACTAAGTTGATGCGTGCTATTGCACGATTAGTCTGTAGAGAATTGTAAAATAAATAGAATAGATTTCTAAAATTCGTAGTCTTTACTGGATCACTAAGCAATTTTATCATCATATCTTTGTGTACTGCCAAGTGAAAATTATTTAAAATAATTTGTATAAAAAAATAATAATATTATTTTGTTTAGAAAACTGTGTTTTAATTGTAAAAGAGTATAGCTTTTTGCGTTTCTAGAGTCTAATATGCGATTCATACATGTTTCAAAGGCTGTTTTCTTAAGTTCTAATACACAGTTATTTATTTGTGAAATCTTAAACTCACGCCATGACTTATCTTTAAGCTGTATAGTGTCTAATGAATGGATTAAGATGAACAGTTCAGATAGGTGTGACAGATATCGTAGGTCCTGGCTCTCGGCTGATTCATCACTCGGTTATACCAACATTTGGTCCCTACCGTGAGATATGTTCCAGATACTATCTTTTAAGACATGATTAAGTTGATAGGTTTAGATTAAACAAACTCATATTATATTGCCTTATCTTGCTTTATTATTTTAAGAATATTCAGGCGTCGATACAAAGATTGCAGTGCAATTGTCTTCCTCCGTAACTCAAGAAGCACTGATATATGTTTTTTTTTATTTAAAACGTTATGAAATAACTCTTTTTGCATCGCTGTTATGAAGTTTTAATTAACGACACGTTGACGGTTTTATTTCTGTATAGATTTCCATTTTTTTTTAATATGGAGCGAAATATCTTAACATTTTTTATAATTATAAGATAAGTCCCCAAACCACATCCTGTATCCGCAATATCCATGGTAATTGTAAAATATATTTGTTTAAGGTATTATTACGTATGAATGCCTTGAGAAAAAAAAAATGATAAATGCTAAACTCGTGCGAGTGTAGGTGTGAAAAATATTGAAACTATACTTAGTATATGTATTATAGATATTTTTTTTATACTTTTAGCCATACTTGCTAGGACACTGTCACAAGACTATGCTTACATTAAGTTTCTTAGCTGTTCTTTCGTTAAATATTATTATCTAAGTAATATGATAAGTACCATATTTTTTAAAAACTAAATAAAACGTTTAAAATATTATTTAATGTCTATATTTAAAACTGGGAATCGTAACAATGATATAGAAATACAAAATTCATAATGTCACCTGGAAATCTAATATCAAAGTTTAAATGAGTTTGAATACATTGACAGTCCAGAGCAGTGTTCTAGTTAGAGCAGAGCTTACCTTACGAAATAGACATGATAGCTATTGGAAAACTACTTGGTTATAATACTTCAGTTATGTATAGTCATAACATAGAGCTATAACAGGAAAAAATATCTGTTCATTTGAAAAACACAAATTAACAAGATTTAATTGTTGAAAAATCTCTTTATCGTATAGTAAATCACTTGTAAATTACTAATACGATTAAACGATAGAAACTCAGCGGGCTCATTATATATATATATATATATATATATATATATATATTTAATGTCATTCTAAATTACATAAATACATTATATAAAATACTTTAAATAAATCATGAAACAGCCTGTTAGTGATCATTTTATTCCTACCGTCCATCATCGTCTAAATATTTGGAGATATTTTGTATCTGTTGGCACAAAAACGTTTCTTATTTACTATCTTAAATTTATTAAACGGTAATAAGTTTGCTGGGAGTTTGTTGAAAATTTGTATACACATCCCCATAAAAGATTTACTCCCTTTTTTACTAAACCTATCTCGTAAAGAATCTCTAGGGTCCAGATTGTAAGTTTAGTAAAACGAAATCGGTATTTAGATACAGAGTAGAATATCAAACCAATTTATGCTATGTATATAATTGTAAAAAACTAATTTGGCAGTGGTTTTTATCAGTGAGGGATGTTATTTTTTTTAATACGTGGCAGGGCTAAGTTTACTAGCCAATACGTCTATATATGAAGACCCCATTGTATTTTAGTAATATCAGAGATTCCTAGAAAAAATATTCTATCATACAACCATTTCTATCGCTTCTTCATTTAAAAGTATGCAATATTCAACAGCGAGCTTTGTTAACGTCTTCATACATTAGCTGATACATTCACTTTAAATATTAAAAAAGTATCATCAGCAAACGATATTATCTGTTTTTCTAATTTATATTTGTCTACAAAGTAGGGAGAGTATTTATATAAACAATCTATTTATATGTATTATGTTATTGTTTGGTAGATATACCAATAAAACATAAATACAATATGGAAGCTTAATGGATAACCCTTGGATAACTGGGGTTTTCGTCGAGTCCTCCATCAGATGATATCAAAACAACTGGTTTTAGGTCTTTCTTCATCCCGCATAATTTCCTTGAAATTTCTGAGAATAGCAAGCTTAGTGTAGTCCACAGCTTAAATTCAAAGAGAAATTTTTGCCACCTCTTATCGCCACTTATATTGGCCCTGAACGCAACTTTTCGGTTTAGAATTCGCTGACGAGAAACACGTGATATCTTACTGAACCCCCCTTGTGATATTTTGTGATTTTTGCCGAACCCCCTCCCCCCCTATCAAGCCTCACGCGATTAATAGATGACCCCCAATACCAATATACACTATATGAATGTACAGTGTATAAAGACATATGGGCTATCAAATATAAACAGAAGTTCTTAATTCTGATTAATATAACCAGAGATAATCAACATTTAAGCAAATAAAAACGAAATACTCCTCTGCTTTATAGTATTATAACAGTATATATTACCGTTTGCCAGTTAAATATATATATATATATATTCTATATATTACGACTATATAAGTGTTAGAAGTATTTAGTTCAGGATCCCGTCACTTATACTTTTAATTGCACAAACGTGTCGCTTGGCACCTGACATTATTTCCAATGCCGTACACCACTTCATCAAGCATGATCTATATGCAATATTTATCTTTAAGAATGCATCACCAATGTTCTAAAAATCATAACATTCTTTGTAGGTACTAAAAATACACGTGATTTTGAGTAGGTCGAGAGGGGGTAGTTTTAAACCTCAAACAGGTAGGTTTAAACAAATGCTAAAAGACATCGCGTGATTAATGGACGACCCCTTGACGAATTATTTGAAGGAGTCGATCAGTAAGACTGTATTGGTGAAAATGAATCGCCCTGCAGTCCGTTTCATTTTTATTTGTTATATTTTTGAGCAGCTCTAAATATAAATGATAATCGATTTTACTAGATAAAAAAATAAAATTAATAAATATTTCAACGTGAATAATTTAAGCAACGTAAAGTGTATCTTTAAAAGTTAATGGAAATCCATTTTTAATTTAAACGTATCCGTTACAGTTTGTAATATTCCGCAGGTGCACCGGAAACGTGAAACAGGGATTACATACCGTAATTTATCGGCTGTTCTCCAGTTATTACCAGATTAATTGAAATATATTACGCGATATCCTACAATTAGCTGCAAACATTTCAACAATTACCACCAATTCAATTATACAGCGTAATGTTTTATTTATCAACGTGAAAGCGTTTCGCTTTTTGCATATCGAATGTACCATTCGAAGGGCTGTGTGATTAATTTTTAATTTTATCGATACATGCGATACTTTCATACTTACGAAGGTTTTTATTAATTCAACATAAAAAGGGGAGTTTAATAAAAAAGTCTAAAATTTGTTTTTGGCATTTACTTACTTTTAACTTTCATTTGAATTTAAAAAAAAAGCAAAGGTATGCACTATACATGTATATGTAACATAAATTGTCTTTAATTTTTTCAATTTATATGTTTAAATATATTCACTACAGTCAAGTAAAAGAACTAACCTATTAGCTAAAATTTTATCTAGCTTATCTTTTTCGTATACAGTTATTATTAATATTCTAATATTAATTATAACTATATACAAAAGCACAATTTTTAGGTACTAACAAATTGGACATTAAAAAGATTACTCACTAATTAAAATGTTAGTTGGTAATTAAATATGTTTTTTTAATTTACGTTGAGTCACAGTGACATGAGAACAATTTAGAGTTGAGCGTGGTTCAAAACGTAAACTAGAATGAATATACGCGCTGTTATTAGCTCTATGATGCTGACACATTTTGCAATGGCTCTAACTTTGAACAAAAGAAATTATATAATGATAAAGGAAATCTTGAAAGAAATTACAGTAACAACATGATTGAAAAAAATAAATATCAATATAGACTAAGGAACGTTCACAAAATAAATGTATACACCCTTGAAATTATCAAGAAGAAATTAAAGTTAAAATGCACATCTGTATACTACTATATCTACATATAGATGTAAAACGTAGATAAAAAATAACTTCGGATTATTTACGCCACAAACCAATGGAACAGATTAAAAATGTTGGTCTAGAAATAAATAGAGATGACAAAAAAAACTGTAAATTTGATCGATACTTTGAAACATTATAAATTTGAATTGCCTGATCATATGACACGTATGAGTACTGACAAGTGGTTCAAAAATGTAATATCATATACTTAATAGGATAGAAACATGAGAGTACACAAGCGAGATGAATAAATGAGATAAACAAAATGGCGGACAAGAACTGGATTACCAAGGCACATAGAGACGCTTGGATTGGATTTGGCTTAAAATTTCAGAAATTGGCTAAATAATATGTAATTATTAATAACCTTAGTTATTTATTTCATTCAATATTATATATAGTTATGGTTAATTATAACAAATTTGTTAATTTCATTAAAGAAATAAATATCAATTATTATTATGTTTGGTGTTATAAAAGATATGTAGAGACGCTGAGATTTTATAAATAAAATTTACGATCTTAATGTCGTCAAATTAATCACTTCCATACAATTTACTACTATGCAAATTTTTCACCGAAATATCTATAGACAGCAATACAAATAACTTTCATATGTCATATAAAACAAGAGTTATTTATTAAATCCTTTCATTTTTTGGCAACAGTTAGGCACATTATGTTTTTATTACTTTTCTTAACGATTCATTTTGCCGACGAGACTCTATGCCACAAATCACGTACGCATCTTCTTATCGCCTTTGTATGTCATAAATTATCTTTATACATATATTAAATACACAAAGTGACATAAAAATATATTTCTGTTCTAATTTCCAGGTATTATAACATTTAAAACAAAATTCCTGCATAATCTACGTTCATATTTATTTATAATTCTCAAAGAATGTTTTCAAACATTTTTTGTAACCGATTTTATCAAGTAATTTAATGCAGTAAGTAATATTGAGGTTACGGAGATAGTTCATACAAAGGTCGATACCGCTTGAGATGAGGTCAAAACAAATATGAACACTCGGACAACTCACTCCTCTCAATGAACTGTTTGTCTTAGAGTCTTGTTCCGTATTGATGTGCATGAATATTTCTAGATATATCCAATAACATTAAAATAGAAACAAACTCTGTTTCTGAAACATTGGATAAAATATAAGATGAAACGAAGTCGAGTCACTCAATAACGTTTGAATATATTATTATTGTATTAGTTCTAAATAACAAAGCAACGCATGCTTTCTTTTAATAAACCATAAAAACAAGTCTCAACGACTTGTGAAATTATTGAGGCATTTTACTTAAGAATTTACATTTTCAATTTAGACGCGGAATGAGCAGAAAATTCGCAAGCTGTTTGATATTCGTAATCCTTAAATGTTTTGATCTCGGTGTCAAATTAATTCAGGCAACTCTCGACATTGTTTAGAAAACAAGAGAGTCGATAAAGGGGTGCGGGGATTATCAGAAGTGAAATGTTTGTTTACGCATCGTTATTTATCGCGTGGACGCACCTAAAATGGTTTTAAGACAAAGAATAGCGGGATGATTCCAGCGTTCCATAATACATTCCGTTGTTTATAATTGCAAATTGACTGATTATTTTGGAGAAAATGGAGACTGTTTGTATTTGAAATACTAATGCTAACTACCCTGTTTATTTTTTCAAAACACAATCCAAAAAACAAGACGAAAATGTTTTAGATGTACTTGTGGGATCCAATCTAGGTTTGTCCAACATAAAAGACGTTTGATAGAATGACGAAATGTAATAAGTTTACAAGCGTATTCGGAATAGCTGAAAATATATATCGTAAGAAATACTTTTGTATTTATCATATAATTTAAGCGATATTTTTTTTTTGTAAAACCAAACGAGAAGACGGTACAAGGGTTCCAAAGTTTTAAGAATAGCCCATGGGTATAAGCAAATATGTATGGTTGCAGGAGAATTAATAGAGTAAAGAGAAATACAAGACAGTAGAAGAAGGAAGATAAATTTAGTTGCTATAATACTCAAACTCAATTTAACTACATAAATGAATGTAGTTTTACTATTTCTTTTGGTAAATCATTGCTACTTAGTTATTAAATATAATCCTAAATTCTTTGAACGGAAAAATGGCGAACATAATTCATCAGAAGTAAAGCCTTGTGAGAAGGCTTGAGGCGTTCAAAACGAGTTCACAATCTGACACAAAGAAGCCGCTGACATAACAAAGGAAACGTGAGAAGTAATATTTGATAGGATCCTTTATGCTATACAACGAATTTGTTTTAAAAAATGCTTTCAGTTTGAGCCCACAGCATACACCTGTACAGTGTAAGTTTCATATCGTATATTGTATAAGCCGTGCTTGAACTTGACACGGAATAATTCGTGTAACAGCGAAGCTCCGGTTGACTTATCACACAAATATTGTATCTATGTTTGAGCGGGACTAACGTCATTCTTACAACTAATCTACCTATTTAGTATGTAGCAGGTAGATTTAAATATAATAGTTACTCATTATTAATTTTATATGATTATACATTTAGAATCTTAAGTGGGTTGTATTAATTTATCAGAACGCTTTTATAAGTTATAACTTCGCTAGATCTTGTCGATTTGAAACATTGTAATCTTATTAATATTCGGATAAAAAATATTACGATGTTATTCGTTTCGATCAAACCAAAAAGATTTAATTCGTATATTTTTATAGTTATTAAATGATTAAATTTCATATTATTGTAATTAGTTAATATTAAATATTGTTGTAATAAATAATAAATAAGTGACTTCTAATAATAAAGCCAGGAGAAGGAATGTTGTCTTTATATCTAATTAAAGAGTTCGTTTTGCTTTTAAATTTATAATTATTTGTTGTTAGGTGGAGTACACAACTATAAAAGCTTGAAATACTAATAAAGTTCAAAATAAAGCTATTCTATTAGTGCTTGAGTAACGCGGGTAAGTCAGTCACACCGCAAAACAAATAAAACACGATTCATTCATGAAGTCTATGCAACCTCAAAAGGTCATTAGCTCGCAAGACACATAATCTCGCACGTTTTTTTTTTATATGCTATTGTTTGTGTTATAATGTTTTTTTGTTATGGATCATAGACTACATGCATTTTTTCTTCGTCTATTAGTGAATCTTTTATAATGGGTAGTTATATCTTCGAAAGGCAATTTATAATCAATATTTAAACATGCTATACATGCTATGAAAATTATTAAATTTAAGTTAAAAAAAAATTTTTTTCGTCGAACAGATTTTTTTTTATAAAATATTTTGATAAATAAATCAAGGTGGTTTTAAATTTTATCGCTCCTGTATATTAAGAAAACACACACCTACATATTTATTGAAAACATAACACACTTGTTTATTCAGTTTACCCGAACCCGATCGTAATATAACCCGATTCCTGACCTCGAGTCGCTTTGTTACACAACAATCGATTATCGACAAGTTAATTGTATTGATTCTGTAGTTTCGGTAAGTTATAAACACAAGGTGCGCCTGCGACGATCACGGTGCACTGCATTCTTGAAAGAGGGACGGGAGAGGGATTGGGTTGCATTCATACTATTCTTACCTTTTATAACACTTTATCCACAAAACAACACTTAGACACTTAACACATATTTATAAGATATTCTCCGAACTGTTTACAGTGACACGAAATATTTACCCTTTGTTTTACATCACTACCGAAATAAATTTAACTACCAAAATACACGACCAAGTGACCGGTATATAACAAGCAAACTGGATTCATTTGGGCTTCGGGCTTCGGCCTGTCGGACGCGGAATGCTATTGTTCTATCTCTGTCTTACGTATGTAGATTTGAATACTATCTCGCTCGTGAAGAGAAAGGCGCCAATGCTCTGCTCGGGCGCCGACTTCTTCCTCCGGGATGGGATTCAACAAAACAAAAGCTCTATTGAAACAAGTTCTAAATTCTAATGGTGAAGATTGACGCCTCAGGTGCTTGGCGAGAAGCGACGGTTTACGACTCGTTTAAAAATATTAGAATTTGACGTAAAGCTTTTAAAGGTATTATATATATATTCGATGATATTATAAAAAAACATAACTTATTTCTGCTAAAATTAGCAGTATAATGTATTGTAAAATATGTATTAATTATTAATTCATATAAAAATATAAAATATACCAAACTACATATTCTTTGCAACTTTCAGTATTTAAAAGTGCTTCTTTTGTTACTAAAAAATCACGTATATTTTTTTTAAATTTTCTTACCAAAATTTTTCCATCCAAAAGTTATAATTTTTATTAAAAAAAAATCCAAAATCAGCGATACAAAAATTACAATTACTATTAAGATAATAAATAACTTCAACTTCATACTTTATTTCAGAAAATATTCGTAGAGTCGCTACAGTGCGCTCATAGAGTGATTGCGACCGTACGAAAGGATATATAGCTTATAAATTTAAACATACCTAAATGTTTCGATCAGTGCAAACCTGTGCATTTGACTGACTTGTACATATTATAATATATGGAATCAGGACTGGCTCTACGGTATGACGAACGAAACCAGCGTTCTAAGTGCAGAGTTATAGGAAGAGTCGCAGAGATGAAAAAAATAAAAATATATTTCCCTAAAAGAAGCGTAAAAACCCTGAAAAGGTCACTCATGTTCAATTTTGCTCCAACCAAAATCTATTCCGCTCCATGGAGTCGTAGTTAATATAACTCTGAAAGGTTGAATGTCCACGATACAAGCTTCAGTAATATGCATCAATAATATTATTTTAATATTTTAATCTTAACTAATCAGTCTCTATATAAATTTGTTTTCAAAAGGATCCTTTTGTTTTTTTTTCATCATAGATGGTTATTTGCAGAATGTAGCCATAAAAACTTGATATAAATTTTACTGTATTCTTTATAAGCTATGTTTACTACTTATTTCCAGCAGTTACATAAAACAAATGTGTGTTGGCAATGGACAAAGCCAACATCAGGCATAATCAATCAATAATTGAACCCTTAAATCTTACAAAACTTTGCATATTCATTTTACTGTCTAGGTCTCACGTTGGACTTTTCTTTCTCACAACATATTGCCTATTAAACACCAAGCTTATTTCTAGATAAATTTATTTCTGCCTTATAGAGTCAAGAGACCAGATATTGACCAGATATTGAATATTGACTTATCGTTGAATTTTACGTGGTAATTACACACCGCACAGAAGTAGTCAATATGATATAATTTCTTGAAAATTACCGTTATCCCTAAATTTTGTGATACTGATGCAGTTTTTAGCAAGGCTGACGCAAGATTAGGTCGTAACCAGAGCTGTATGACAGTAAAATAGTTGGTAACATTCAAGTGTGTCTAAGTAATATTTGCGCAGATGTTATCGAAAGCAAAATCAAGCTAACTGGCGATGTAGTTAATTAATTACTTCTACATTAGTCGAGCAAATAATCTATCAGAGAATTAGAAAAAGTACCTACCTTAGAGGAGTACTAAGTTCCTGAATGGAGATCCCGTAGAGCTCAATTATGCACCTAATAGACTTAATTGAAAACCATGAAGAGATAAATATATTTAATACAAGAATTATAAAACATTATATCACCAGATCGTCACCAACTAAATCCATTTGACCCGGTGAGACGATACGACGACGACTCGACGAGTCTCCGACGATATCTTGGACGATCCCTATCCCATACTCACAGGAACAGAGGTGTGTCTTTTATTTAGCTATGAGAAATGTTCTGAGGATTTATTTGACATGATGCCCCTGACAGTCTTCGACCTACTGAAGGCCCTGGGAACATTAGGACAACAGGGCTTCTATGACTTTTACAGATAACTTGGTCTTAAAATAGGCCAAAAGAGTAGATAAGCAAAATTCTTTATTTATAAACAAATTAATAATAATTCTTTAGTTACGTTAAATAAATTATTATAAGTATAATAAAATCCATAAAAAATACTTTAAGCATTTACAGGTCAGTTCCTAAAAAAATCATGTAGATTGCAGAGGTACTTTACAATTTTGAAATTAGCAAAAACGATAAGCATTCAAAGTCCGTGACTTCGAGTGCAACATACTATTATATGGCCATCAGCGTCAAATTAGTCAATTTTTCTGGAAACATTTGACTTCTCCCATTTTTTTTTAGATTTGCAATAATATATGTTTATTCACCTGGAAAAGTGTTTCAATTTTGTTTTCTTTTTATGGATATATTTCTCTAGTGCTATTAAAAAAAAATTCACTGACTACTATTTCATTTATTGTGTTTGCTGGTAAAAAATAGAATGTATATATATATATATGTTAGCCCTGTTAAGCTTATTACATTTTTGAATAATATAAATTTAAAAAACTTGGTGGTGATTTATCAGTTAATCAGAGTTCCAAGTTTATACGATTACGTTTATCAACACAAAAAAAACAAAGAAATTCGCAGAAGATTTGTCATTTAAATTATTATTACTCATTAATTAAATTACCCTTTGTGTATATTTTTCTGTTTTAAAACTAACAGGAAAAAAGGCATTCCGATCGATCGTGCTCTACATAGTTGTCCAGAGTGTCCAGTTGAAAAGATGGATTCAATAATGCAGTCTATTTTTTCTACTAACACTCTTGACTGTATCATCCACATTACCTAGATGCTTTTAACAAAGCACGGCATTAATTTCATATATAAATATATATATGGATATGTCTGATCAAGCTACACTTGCGTGCACCTACCGACGTCACTTCATACAACTATAATCATTTTTTTCATAGAAAGTCATTAAGCTTTCATATAATCTGGACCCATCAAGTCATAGCAAAAAATACCCCTTATATAGGCACTTAGTCAGACAACTGTCGTTCAAACATTGGTAATTACCAACGCTATTGCTGTCTCCGCGTGTCGTGGCACGAATTATTCCTTTATAGGTTTTCTCTTATAAACGGACAGTCATAAATATATTTTTTGCTCTTTAGAGAGCTTCATATAACTATCTGTAAAATTATTATTTACTTATGTTTATAATTACAAAAATCAATTGTATTTAATGTACATTAAATTTAGTAACTCAAAAAATCTTGATAGAAAATAAATTGCATTAAAAGTTCTATGTGAGACTAGGAAAGGCTTTTCGGGATAAAAATAAAAACAGTTTCAATCTTTTTAGAATAATAGCAATACCAATAAAGGCTTGTTATACAAGCTATTTTAAATTATACTTGAAAAGCATACGATGTCTATTAAAGTTAAATCAATTAATTAAACACAAAAACTAGATACCTTGATATCACGAATCCCACGATTTATTTTTTTGTAAGACATGCCTCACTGATGTTAATTCCTTCTTAGCAAAAAAAAATGTTCCCAAGTATAATTCACAATCTACTAGTCATACAAATTTACTGTTATTTTTTTGTACCAACTAAAACACGGACAGCATTCCAACAAGCCGTATATTATAGTTTTATATTTATTACGTCTTGTTTAATCTTCCATCAGTGACATTCCAATAACAAAGCAATGCGGCTATACGGATACGAGCAAGGTTTATAAAATTTAAGTTCACAAACCCGTTTCAAGTATAATAAGTATTTTATTTATGTATAAGCATTTTGATATTTCTTATCAAATTATGCAATAGTCTATTCATGATTTCAAATGTATCTAAAAGTTAAGAACTTGAGTTCTTGACATGAATTCACAACACGCCTGATTGTTTTTAAAAGCAATATTTTTTTCAAATGCATGTCACAATATACTTCTGGAATGTATTAACATAAATAGCACATTTGTGATATTTATAAATAAACTAATAATACTAATGGTAGCACGTTAAACATACTCATCTTAAAATGTTATTCATTGTTTATGACATAGTATGATGAAAATGTAACTTTTGTTTGCTTTAATAATTTTAGTAATAATGTTAGAATTAAACTAAAAACATTAACTTACGTATTATTTAGTTATAATCAAAGAATAACGGTAATATGTTGTAAGCTGAAGATGATGAAATTACATTACCTGCTGACCTACCATGAACTCTTTTAAATCTATCATAGTTTTAAGTTTTGTGTGCAATATACAATATTACTTTGAGGCGTACCATGTGCTCAATTAAAACAATATTGTCTTATTCCTGCTCAGTGCGTAAAACAATAAATGCCTTCTTTAAATACACACACACTTCATGGTAGAGGTTAATATTTCCTATAGCAAAACAATGAATGATAAATTATTTAGGATGACGTCATCAAAACTTATTATCGAAACATTAGAGTAATATTACTTCTAGGGCTCGTTCGAAAGTAAGATTATTGTAATATTGCTTTAAGAGCTCGTGGTAGGTCTGCTGATATATAACATGAAAGCGCATTCTCATTATAATAAATGCAATGGGATTTGTTCCTTCTTTTTTAAATGTTTTCTTTTAAGTCATTCGGAAATTAGACAAAACACAATAATGTAATTTAATATTTTATTTTCATCATTTGCGACTGGGTATTGAACATATCTCACTGAAACACTATTTCTGGTACAACGGATTAATAATACTATAATAAAACATACGTAAGATTACGAACTCATCTTTTTTTATTTTATTTTTTTTGTATCTCTTAATAGACATTGCACAAAGTATACATCCTTTCAAGTACCAGAAACCAATCAACCTCAAATTTAAGATATATATATCACATCAAATTTACTATAATAATTTCGTACTTTATTATTGGGGTCGATGCATTTTTTTAAACAAGCCGCCATTTTAAACGACATGATTAAAAATTACAGATCATAAAAACAGCTAAAACATGAATTTCCAGGTACAGATGTTTCATTACTTTTCATGACGAAAATATATTCCTATAAACAATTTCAAGTTCATTTAATCAATCTACAACTTTAACGATACTTTATGGTTCATTGAAATCAATATATTTTCAATATGAAAATTAGATAATTGCGTTGCATATAATTTTATGTTTGGTTACTCCATAATGCTGACAGTGTATGAAAAATCGATTTAATAGACGTAGACTTTAACAATAAACAATCGTCTATTTTAAAAGCTTGTTGTTATACAAAATTATCAAGATTACAAGACGCTACTTTTATAACGGAGCAAAATCCAATTAAAGCACGTCTTTGACACTTTTTATAGACATATCTTTTAGTTGAATACATATGCTTTTTTTAGCGGCTAGGTCCTGGAGCGGTGGGGCCAGCCCCATTTAACACCTGCATATTATAGTAATTCAAAGAATGAAATGAAAATGTGCAACTATGCTCTTTTCTGAGCATTTCACGTCAACATCATATTTTAACCATTGGTAGATCAATGTTCAAACTGTCAACATCACAATTATTAAACTATAATCAATAATTGAATAGGAAAAACCATCTCGGCCACCTCCAATTGAAAGATACAAAGGATCTCTTGACGCGTTTTCTTTTTGCACTAATTAATCACTTAAATTAGGTACTTGTTTAATTATAGTATACTTAAGTGAGAGAGAAGGAAAATCTAATATCGTAAGGACATACACACATACAAAATTACATTGTAATAAAAAAAACTATTAATTAAATTAAGCCTCATCAGGAACCTTGTACGAAAGTTTCATAAATGAGTTAAGTGAAACCCTATTTAAAATTGTGCCGCCAGTAAATTCAGTACAAAAAGAGAACACCCCATCTTCAACAGTAAAAAATAAATTAGACTAAATAAATTAAATTTATCTCACACATTACTATTATAATTCGGAATGTTCAGCGTTATCGTCATTGTCATCACCTATTTGTGGCACTTCCGTTTCATCTGGTGTTTCCTTATCGGTTTTTTCTTCTGGTTTTTCCTCTTGTTCTTCAACTTTCTGTTCTTCTATTTTCTCTTCTGGCTCTACGATTGTTTCCGTTTTATTTTCGCTTTCCTTCTTCACCGGTTTTTTCGGTTTCCATATCTTCATCTTGTTTAACAGATATTTCACCTCCCTATCGAGGTTTGCCATTTTCTCCCTAATGCTATCGACCGAAAGTTTAATATCTTCATTCTTTTTCAACGCTTTTTGTTCCTCAACAGATTTTTGCAGCCAATTGTCTGTTTCTTCAATTTTTTTTTCTAGGACTGTAATTTCCACCTCGGTAAAGACATCTCTTTCAGAATTTGATTCTTTAGTAAAGTTTTTGGACATTTTAAGGAACTCCTTTGAGCTGTTCAATAACTTGCGAATAGCGGCCACAGCGTCCGGCCTTTCTCTATGTTCCCAATGCTTGTAAAAGATAGGATTCGTTTTTTCTTTAAGCCGGTTCAATTTTTCTTCATACATTTCTGTTGGCGCCTCGTAACCATCATCATATAACCAATCTGACGTTTCAGAGCAAATTTTCCTTATCTCTTCAATAAGTTCAGCCGTACCACACTCTGCAAATTCCTCCATATCAATCTTCATTTGCACATCAACAACAAAAGCTTCTAAGTTGTTTAAGGCTGTTTCTCTTTCAATACGCTTTTTGTCAACATTATTTAACTTGGTTATCTTACTTTTGGAGCTCTTGAACTGTTCTGGAGACATAGGTTGCATATTAAGAATTTCTTCTTCGGCTTTTATGGGTTCTTTTAATACTATAATCTTAGGTTTCGGTTTAGTTTCACTTTCCGTGGCATTCTGTTTCTCTGCTGTCGTTTCATTTGCTTTTACGCTGTCTTTATTATCAGGTTCCGGTGCTTTCTCCTCTGGATTTTCTTCAACTTTTTCAGGGGATTCCGAATCTGAACCAAACAATTTACTGATCGTACTGCCTAATTTAGATAAAGTACTGTCTTGATCTTCGTCTTCTGTGACAGTTTTTTCAGTGACAAATTCGACATTAACTAAATTAAGAATACCAGAGTCATCGAGATTAAAGTGTGCTTTGATTCCTTTATGTTCAACATTCTCAGCTGAATTTTTGGTAAGTGCGTCATTAACTCCGGACAGAGCGACACGACTTAAGTTAAGAGAACCAATATTATTTAATTCATTTGATGGTATGTGATCTAGTTCTGCGTAATTAACGTTGAAACTAAAATCATCTGTATGTTTGTTGAATGTGATGACCTTTTTCTGTGGATAAGTATTCATGGGTCCAAAGAGGGTTCTCTTTATCTGTAACAAAATCAATATATGATGACTTTACTAATAGATTCATTAAACAAAATATGCAAAATAAGAAATTCAAAAATAGAGAATATATGAAAAAATTAATGTCATCTCACCTGGTCCTGGAATTAAAACAAAATGTTTTTAATACAGATTGACAATCAGCTAGCAAACTGACAATTGACATTATACTAGAATAAATGATAAAAAATAACAATAAGTTCAATAGTCGTACCAGTTTATCATTGCCGTCGACGTGTCGCGTGAACACCACCTGTATGGGCAGCACCACCGAGTCGCGCACGTTCAGGGGTGCCACCTTGTAGCCCGTCGCCAGGGACGCCGCCCTGTGGTTAATACATTTATGTAATGCAATCACTTTATTCTTACTTCATATATATATTGGGACATATGTATATAATTTGGAAGAAATTTGAAGGTTATTTGGAATAAACACATCTACAACTGAATCACTAAAATGAAGACTCATGAAGTACTTTTAGCCAGAAAAGCTAATCAAATTCATCGAACGAACCACAGATTTAAAAGCGTTTTACTCACTAAGAAAAATACCAATTAAATATAACAAATAAAATCAACACACCTATAAACGGCCCCCATAGTGGCGGCCTCGTCGGCATTAATGGAGCGCGAGGGCTCTAGGCCCACGAAGGCTCGGAGGGCGGCCTGTACGGCGGGCACGCGCGAGGCGCCGCCGGCCACCACAAGGCGCGCGCCGGAGCCCGAGCCGGCCGCCGCCGCCACCGCGCGCTGTATCACACCCGACACGCGGGGCCACAGGTCCGCGCATAGAGCTTCGAAGTCCGCACGAGTCACCTGGATTAATCATATCCAAACTTATGACAGTTGTAGCCGTAAGAAAAAGTTAGATTATTTACACATTTGACTTCAATTCTAATTTATTCTCAATTCAATTTATTTTATTCTCACATATCAATTATGACTGTCACTGAAATATTCAATACCATGGACAATTGTAATTTAATAAATAAGTTAAAAGAATATCCATGGAGTTTCTTGCCAGTTCTATATGGACCTACACCTTGGAACTGTGCATCTAGAGTCTGATGTTTCAAAGGTCAATGTGTCTATTTGAAATGAAAGAATTTAACTTTGGCATGGACTTTATAAGGACAAAGTCTAATAACCTGATATTTGAAATCCTTATCATCCAACAGCCCCTCAATCTGTGCATAATGTTCTGTGTTAGCAGACAGCACTATCTTCACTCGTTCTGCCTCTAGTAACAACTTCTCCATGGCCCGTGGGGAGGCTCTGACGTCACCGCCGCCGCTCGACTCCCAAGCTTTGATGAGGTGCTCCCGGAGGCGGAGAGTCATTTCTAAGCCTCCGAGGGTTCTATGGAATAACAATTATTAGAGTAATAATTCAATGAGGGAAAAATAAATGGGATTTAGTTCAATTCTACAACTGTGCTAGTGTTATAAAAAATAAAACTAAGTTCCATATCCATCATGATATTTTATGATCATTAAAAGATTAAAAAACTTGAAGAACATTAATATTTGCATTGAGATTCCTTAAGTGTCACAATTTATTTTTTTTAATTTTACTAATCAACAATCTTTTTCCGATCTTTTAATTACAAGCGGATTTATTGTATAAATACTGAACTGAAGGAAGTTACATGATTGCATTATATCATCTCTCACACTAAGGATAAGAGCATTATCTGCATTTGCCATATTATGTTTGCCATAGTAGTTGGACGGAGAATAATTACTTATATATTTAAAATCGTTTCAAAAAGTATTATAAGGTTTAGTATATCATTTTCTATTAACTATATAACCATCCTCAATTTAGAGGCATTAAACCCTGAAATATTTTTTGAAATCCTACTGGTTGTTTCAGTTATACTTGCATTATGACAAACTCTTAAGCTTTATAATATAAGTATAGATAACAAAATAAAATCTCACCTATCATAACCAACTCCCAGGACTTGCAGCTGAGGTACAGTGTCGACATAACCCTTGTCCTTTATCTTAACAGTCTTGTACTCCACCAGTGCTGCCTTGGTGGACATTGCACCCATGTCAAAGAACAATGCATGCCAAGCAGTGTCATTGATTTCCTGGGTGATAAAATTATATGTTCTTTTAAGGTGATCTGATTATTCATAAAACATTCACTCTTTGCTGCAGAATTTAATTTTTAATAAATATTTATCAAAATAAACCTAAATATGTAAGCAAAAATTGGTTCAACTATGTAAATATATAATATCAATATACTAATATATAATATCAATAAAATCAACTAATACCTTTCGTCTAAATATCCCATAATTAATAGCGATAGCAGTGTAATCATTGATGAGCTGCAGCACATTTAGTCCAGCAAGCGAGGCGGCTTCCTTCATAGCGCGCCGCTCTGCCTGGTTGAAGTAACCCGGGATTGTGATCACGCATTCCGTAATGGGTTGACCTGTTGATGGAATTTATGATTAATTATTTTATTAAAATTTTATATAATGATGGTTATAATATTATCATAGGAGTACTAACATATATTACTGGTTATTTCTTATAAGTGCTATTATCTACTTCATATACTGCAGATAACTAAATCAACTTTAAAAAACTATCTTTCCCCAATAAAACTTATTTGTCCACATTCAAATAATGAAGGTATAAATATATAAGTAATAAAAAACTTATTTTATTTGGAGTACTTGTGAATAATAATAAAAACCTAGTTTAAAAAAATAAGAAAGTGGTTCAGTCATTCAGCCGTAAACAGATAATAGACTATTTGGCTACTTTCACACTCATAAATGTAGAAACATGTATTTTAAACATAAACATAATTATCATAAGATAGAATGTATCTTCATCCCCAGTCCCCTTTCCCAATTACTTAGGTATGGCAAATCATGTTAACTTATTATATCCAGCCAACCATCATTTCAGCACTTACATACAATAAATTTGTATCATTTTTTACACAGTCTACCTTTTGTGATTTCTTTCATTTTTCCTATAGTCCTTGACATTCATATTCATAGCTTCACTCAATCTTCACATCACATATTCATACCACTCTAAACTATTTCCACTCAATATTGCTACTGTCACTCCGGCTACTTTTAAATTTTACAATATGATGTATCTTACCATGACTAATCTCAGAGAAGTCCTTAGCCTTAGCCAACAGTTGTGCTACCAGTTCCTCAGGAGTATATCTTGTGTTCTCATCATGCACAAACTCCGGAGTCCCCCTCTCTGATTCTACTATCTCATAGTAGGGGAATCTGGTTCTGAAAATGTATAAATATTTAGAAATTTGTTTAATGAATATTTACTTATCAGTAATTATTTCTAGATGCTAATAAATATGTTTATGACACCTCTTCAGTCTATGTTGCATCACATTTTAATAAGCCTACTAAGCTGAATAGCCTCACCTCCTAATTAATTATTATTTACATCCAACTTGTTCAAAATTAACAGAAAATTTTAAATTACTTTTATTCTTACTATACATACATTACATAGAGTTATATTATTTTTAAATACATTAATGTATGTATGTACTATAAAAATATAAGCTAGTACAATATTCATAAACATTTTATAAAGTTGAGTTCTAACCAAAAACAAAGCAATTGTATCATCAAATAAAAATAATATATAAATTTATTTAAATATGATTTGTAGTTAATATGAGCGCATATCCACAGTCATCTTTCTCTCGAGTACACACATTCAATAATACATTATTTTAATATTGTTCTTTTGATTAAAAACTTTATAAAAACTTGCTGGAATCAAATCTTAAGCAAAATAAAAATAGAATAAATGTACATTTTGCATATATTTGATAAAATTGTGTTAGACTTATGGATTTATGGATTAATAAATTACTTACTTAAATTCTTGGACTAAGGGATGATCAAATCTTTTTCCAAGAAGATCCAAAAGATATTTATAAGAATTTTTAGGGAATCGAGAACTGACGCTAACAGCATCTTCTCCAAATGTTCTGTCTCCATTTCTGAAGGCCACAACCGCTGGCGTTTTCCGTTTTGATTCTTTATTGAGAACAATCTCCATCGGCACCCCGGGTGACACGATACCAATCTTCATCCATTCAGAACCTAGATCGATAGATATCACGGCCGCCGCATCCACATTTTGATTGAGTAGTATTGGTAAGAATATTAAGCACAATAAACTACACATTTTCTGTAACAAATGAATAGAAGCTTATTAAATTTGCAACACTCGAAAACTCCGGAAAAATTGTGTCAATGCGGTATCATGTTATGGTAATAATAATGCACTTACGGTAAAAAGAGTCATCTTTTGCTTTTATTTCACATCCAGTCTCTTAAACCTAACTATCCCTTTTGTTTTAATGGTATATTAAACTAATATATCTAGTACATTGTTACTTAGCAAAGTGGGCCAGCTACTTTAGTCCACGTCAAGTTTAACGTGTTTTCTTCTTTTTGGTTGATGACGTTGTTGCCAGAATTTTCATTTATTTTACGTTCGGAAATTGTTAAGGGTATTTATTTCTCAATTGGCTTAACTTGGTTTATGTAGACTATTTTTGTATGTAAACTTGGTCAGTTATAAGTTTAAGTAGTAAGAGGAAGTCATATGTTAACTATGTCTCTTTTAGATATGAAACAATTCAGAACAATTTAGAGATGTTACATCATTGCACGTATTATTATTATATTATTGTTAGTAATCTCATCCATTCGAAGTTTGAAGGAATAAAAGTTAGTACAATTTGCTTTTATTTAAAATATAATATTGAAAATAACTATTTTTTTTTAAGTTTGTGTGTAAAACTAACTGGTATGTAGACAATTTAATACTTTAAGCTAACAAATAAAATCGAATTTATCAAAAAAGTGTTAATTTATTATAATTAGAATTAGTTTCCCTCGTAGAAGGTTTAAGCTTGTTATCTAATGTTCCAAACTATTGTGTATAGCAGCTTTAACTTATGATCTGTCATAAAATCATAGTAAAGACAAGTATAGATCATATGTTTATTTATGTAGGTTGCTCTTTAGTTTATGATTTGATTGGGTGTTGAGGTGTTTGTTGAGTGTTGATTTTTAGAACGGAGTCTGCGGAATGCTGTTTATTTGTTATTAATTTCTAAATCGTGAGGAAATCAAACATCTAATACAAAAGGTAAGTGAATTGCCTATGTATTAATTGTCTTTGATTTCATTCATTTGCAATTATTTTGCAAATATGTAGATCTGAATTTCAAATATAATTCGTAATAGAGACAACGCACTTATATCTGCGCATTTTGGATTATGTACCATCAAAACAAGTATCATGTTGCGTTAGTTTATAAAATTGTGAAGCGTACGGTGTCATTTACATGCGGTTCTAAAAATGTGACGGGACGCAAGAGGAATGTAGAGAGGCAGGCGCCCTATCTAAATATGGAATTAGTGTCAGTCGATTTGTATTAGCTACATCCTCGTGTCATAGGATCTGCCCACTGTCCCCCTAGTTATGTAATGGTCCTTGGAGTGCGCGTTAGCACGTGCATACGACGGTGCACGCGGCAGTCCACGTAGAAGGTTGAACGCGCAACGCGCACGCGGTAGAACTTCGAAACCCAGTTTCCTAGCAACACGCTGTTGACGCCACTGCTGACCCAATGAATACAAAAACACATGGTAATTATTGTTACATCACATCAACCACGCGTCAGTATTTTTGCGTGTTACGTCGCTAGGTATTTTTATCGTAGCGACAAATATTAAATCTACTTGATAGTATTTCTTACAGAAACTATCGTGAAATATTTTTTTTGGTGAGTACTTAAGGCAATCATAGTCAATAATTTTATTTTACCTTGACCTCTATTATTTTATTTTTAAAACATAGAAGCTATATTAACTATTAAAATTTTCATTAAAACAAAAATTGAGAAAAGAAGTACTATTAATAAATATGTAGACCTTAGCTTGACCTAGTTCTTATTTCACATATCCTATAAAAGTTCTAAAAATAGGTGTCTCCCGGAAAAAGCTCTATTTTCAAATTGAGGTGCACTAATTGGTTAGTGTAAATATTTTGAGCCTATCTATATCATCTATCATTACCTATTCACCTGACTTTATATATCAATATCAGTGATACGAAGGCCACATAATAATCTTTTTGAATGATAACTTTCATATGTGAATTGTTCAAATTAAAAAAAGTATATATTTTGGATATTGACAACACTAATGATTTTGTTGTAAAATAAAGAACATTTCAGTGTTAGCTATGTAAATATTATTGTTTAATTATTTAAATGTTTTAATGGCATATTATTTACATAGATATGCATTACATTTAGGTGTTCTGTTGTGCTGTATCAATATTGATGACATTGTATTATTACTTGAGGCATTTTTAATAATGATGTCTAATTTTGCTTAATTTTAATTTATGGATCTTTTGATTTGCAATTATTTTAAACATTAATATGTAATATTAGTCTGTTGTTTTGTTACTAACATTTAACAATAGTATATAGTAGTGTAGGATAAATTTTGTTATAAAGTTTTAGTAAATAAGGAAAATGGTTATTGGTATGGTTAGTTAACATTTAATTATATTCCATCTTTTGTTTTTGTTTAACATGTTTTGTAACTGTCATCTGACCTTTGTAACATCATTTTTTTACAACTATTGATATTAACTTGTTACTAAATATCTTGTTTTTGTAAATATGAAAAAAAAACTTAAAGATAGTTAACTATTTTTAGTTAAGAAAACTAATGAGAACAAATTAGTATATATTTGAAAGATTCTCATGAAAAGTTGAGATCGTAAGGTATTAGTTATGAAATTTCATTGTTACCTTTCATAATATTTCAAAATTATTGAGAATAACAGAAAGCAATCAGTAATACTGACAAATTTAACAAACAATGTAAATTATTGTATATTTAGGTATTAAAAAAAATATTTAATCTAATTAAAAATCATTCTTAATATCTCATGAGAATAATAATATTCATTATTGTACATCTGCAAGAAGTATTATAAAACAAAGTAAAATATACAAATGGCGACCTTATCGCTAATAAGCAAACTCCTTTGAGTGAACCTAACATTAAAGAAAATAATTATTGTTAAAAGCATTGTTAAGGTTAAATAATAATAATGAGAACTACCACAATTATTTGTAATTGGACTTAATGGTCTTTGAAATGTGAATCATTCCACACATACAGTAAAAAATAAAGGTATGTGTTTTGTATATAAAATATCTAGGTCGGTTAAAAATTCAAATGATAGTTCAATGTGGATAGTTTTTTAAATTGTATACCTATTAAAGTGAGAGGGAGAAAACAATATCATTTTCACAAAGCTATATTTTATATTACTTTATATGTGTGCATATTGCAATTTGTAGAATATGTTGTAAATTGTAGATTAGCAATGGGTTGAAACCTTTCAATCAAGCTACCAAAGACATAATGTTATACTATTCATTGCAAGATAACACAATTATGATGCCTTTTGGATCTTTTTCTTTAATATATGTATATTAATTTAGGTCTTCAATAGAAAGATGAACTTTGTTTGTTTTGATATCATTGTATTTTTATTTATACACATTTTAATAATAATTGATGATGCATATATATTATTTTTCACCCAATAAAATTCATCTCTAAATCAAGTAATAAGATTCTTACATAGTAAACATAAGAAATAATATTTACAATTTAGTAATATTCAAAATAATTTTTCTCCAGTAAAAATAATTTCATTTAGTATATTACATATGTAATACAAACTTATCAGTTAGAGTTTCTAAATATGTCTGCATATGACCCTATCTGATTGACCGAGTTTCGTACTGATTTGAATTATACATAAATTGCACAATTCTAGCAAGTGTAACTTGTAAAGGAAGTTACTATACATTGAATGAGATCGTTCTGTGGATGTCACATGTCGATGCTTATATGTCGTGTAAGATGCGCCATGCGGTACACGATCCTATTGGAACTCTGCCACTTTCGTTTATGTATTCTAAAAGTATTTAACAATTTCGACACGAATATTTTAGGAAATAATCATCTTAAGCAAAATAATTATATTTGCTTGTAAATTGTTAATTATCTGAAATATTATTTTCAGTAATAAAGGGATATGTAATATGACTTTATAAGAAAATACAGTAATGTACAACGTTGAAACACGATTTTCGTTAGATTTAATTGCGCGGTAATAGAGCTTCACTAACGACCCTGCGCTCGGAGCTAAGAATATTAGATACACAGCTATTTCTTTCTCTAGAATTAAGGAGCGAATTAATTTAGTCAGTGCTACTTTTTATCTTAAACCACTAAAGACTAGATTTTCTTTTATCATTTATAATAAATATATATATACATTAGCATTTTTTTTTTACAAAAACTTAGTGTACCGGTAGTGTACTGCGTACTAAAGTGTTTACTAGAAGGATTAATAACAGTTTACGAAGTAGTTATCTCTAGGAACTACAGTACCCCTAGTACGAGTTTTGATAATATCAAACGTTGATAGTTTTCGAGCAGTCACGAAACGATTTAATTGGTTGTTATTTAGTTCTGATTCGTAGTAAACCAGTCACAAACAAGAACTCGTGACTTCGGAAACTATTAACGTTTCATATCAAAACTCGTACTAGGAGTACTGTAATACAATATAATTAACACCTACGTAGCAGCTACTTTGTTACATGTCTATCTTCATCTCGTCTTTACAATGTGATGCAATCCAAAGATCCGTGTGTTTCATTTGTCATAATATTGACGTAACTTTTAAGTCATACGGTTATTATTATCTTATATTGACTTCATGAATTATATTCGTGTGGTATTTACTGTGGTTATAAGATAATTTATTTTTATCACCGTTTCACTTTTTCATCGATGCGGTTCTGGAAGTTTCCCCTTGGTATTCACGTTATTATAAGTACTTCTGTCGTGTCTAGTATTTTAATAGTTTTTAGTACATGAATGACTTGCAGTTTTATTGAACAACAATGCCATGCATGAAATATGTATGATATTATAATTGTTTTAAAATATTATTTACAATTAATTGGTAATCGTTTTATGTAATATCTGTTATCTTTATTTATTTTATTTCACGTACATTTATGAGTCAATCAGCACCTACCACTATAATATTAAATGTAATAAAACATACTTGCGTAGCAACTACGCAATATTTCATTTTGTTTACAAATAAACAACACTTCCATAAGGCGATAATCTTGCCAACTCTCATTAATTTTTAATATTAAAGAACAATTATTCAGACATTATAATCAAACTCTTTACCGAATAAAAATATGTATCTAGGAAAATTAATCATTTTCACAAAGCGTACTGCGAAGGTACAGCTTAATGTTTAAGCTTGCATACACCGCCGAGTCTGGAATTAACGAAGTTCTATTTTTAAATCCCTGTTAGCGTAATTGTTTTTTTTTATTTTTGTGTCAAACGTTTCTTTTCATTAAAGCCAATCGTTATACGCTTTGAAAAATGCGAACTGATTGTGTATTCTCTCTAAAATATCTTTGTACGTTACCAATTCGGTAATTTTATTTTCATGTTTTTTTTATAGATAAGTTATTTTATAGGAAGAGATGTAGATAATATGTCAGTTCTATAGATAATAAGTACGATTATTAACAACTAGAATATCACGCATCGAGGCTTGTGTTAACATTATTTTATAGATGCGTTGCCACTATTTGTGCCAAGTACAAGGAATGTCAGTTAGTCGGTCAGTGAGTCGTAAATATAGACAAGAAAACATAATATTTCTTTCTGAAACTATCCATTGTGCTGACTATATTTAGTTTTTCATTGATTTACTCTAACCCGCTGACGCAAGGTCAGGTAAAATGCGCTTCGTTATGCGACCGTACCTTGTATCCGAGTGCTTATACATATGTTTTTTTATCACAACGATACTTGATAACGACTGTATACAATTAAGATAAGTTACGCGTTATAATTTCACTCTTAATGTTTATATAATTTTAAATTTCTCTCAGACTTCCCTTTAAAAACATGCGTATCAAATTGTACATAATAATACCTATTTATATAAATGCAATACAAATAACACGGATATTAGATACGCTAAACTATTTTCCTAGTAGATAAGTATTTATAATAGGTTTTCAAACAACAAATAGGGATAGATTTTAATTTAGATTTCCTTCTCCAAGATGGCGCCAATGCGCGGCGAACGCGGCGGCTCACCGGCGAGAGGCGCGCGCGCTTCGCTCCCCCTCCCGCGGCGTCTCATCAGACAGATCGCAAGACACGTCGCCTCCAGCGGGCGATCCTTACGACGACTTGAAGTTTCCGGCCGCGTCATCGACAACTTCGACGACATACACGACGGATCTGATGAATCCGACATGGAGACGTCACCAGCGTGAGTATAATGATAATTGTCGAGGAAAATTACCTGACATGATAAATTTACAATGGAATTTATTAACTTTATAGGTTCGTGTAGCTCACATCATTGTACAATTATTTACTCTTCGTTTCAAAGATACAATAAAACAACATAATTATGTAGAATGATTGCAAGGATTAAAGGGCGGTTTAAATTCTAAACAAAATAATATAAAAATTATCTAAGCGATAAAATTTATTTTTATATATTACCGTATTTTATACGATTTCGTCTCTCATCGATCAATGACAAGTCTGTTCGTGATAAGACTATCATCTTTGGGTGACCAGGTAAGAGAACCTTGATAGATACGTGCTTGATATGTTAAAATACACAATACAGGATGAAAATAGGTTATTTGTAACCTATTTTCTTTTCAAGACAAAAATGATTATAAACCTTGTATGTGCTTACATACAAGGTTTATAGAACGTTTCTATTCTTTCTAGATATGCATGAGTTCTTTTTTTTTCTACAGAGTGGCTTGTGGCGGCAACGCCGGTAACTTGCCGCCGGCTGATCATGACGACGACCTGACGAGTCTCAGTTGGTTGCAGGACAAAAATTTACTCAGCGGTAAGTTAAAATATTAAAAACCTATACTAAGTTACCATACACTGACCTCATGTGTCGCTTTGCAATATCCATTATTTACGCAAAATTACTATTACTGTGAAATAGCTTCGTTAAACTTCTCAGCGTCTACTTTGATTTAGATATAATGCGTACCATAGCATAGACTAAATAAAACCCGGTCTTGAAATGATTTAGTAGTTTTTACATGTAACTGTAAAAAACATACAGACAAACAGACAAATTAAAAAAATATATAATATAGGAATTGACGAAAAATCAATATTTTTAAATGGGCTTCAAACAAACAAAATAGTTTTTACATTTTAGTAAGAAGTAAAGAATACATATGTGGTCAGTATTTAAAGTACGGATTCCAGAAGGCCTTCATAGCTTATCGTTTTAGATTTCAAAGATGGTATTAACCCAATTTTCTACTAGACCGAAGTTTCCAATGAATCTAGCTGTCTAGGTTTTCATGTTAGATTTAAAAGATTTTTGGCGTTTGATTTTTCAGGAATAAATCTCACAAAAGGTGACATGGAAGACAGTAAACTGATAAGCAGCCAAGTTGTGGTTAAAGTAAGTATATTGAAACCAGAATTATTATATTTACTAATAAAAAAAAATTTTAAATGTTTGTATACAAAATTGTGAATGTAAGTTAATACTTTTTATTTATTATTTTATATTCCTTAACACTGTTCCTAAGTGATATGGTTTGTGTTACAAATTACAAGAGAAGCACTGCTTGACGTTTGTTAAATCAATATTACTCGAGTTACGTGTAAAGACAGCTGGAATAAAATTAAATATTATAGAATTGACGTATTTCGTTACAACATCGAAACTTGATTTATAATTAAGAGATATATTGTAACACGCCATCTTCAACTCGATAAGAAATTGAAGAATCTGGCTCACATATCACAGCTTTTAGTACCTGCACCAATAGACGTGCCAGAAGAAATATATATTTATAATCTTTGAGTACTCTAGGGTGCTTGAATCAATTATTGTATACATTACGTTTTATACTACCTAAGTCTTCGTATCTTTTATAAATAACTTAATTTGTCTACGATGTAAGTCGACATCTATCCTTTCAAGATAGATTTATAGATATTTATAATAAACTTGATTTGCTATCGGGAATGTATCAGGAAGGTCAGTACCCCTACTACGAATTATGACGTTACGAAACGTCGATAATTATCGAGCAGTCACTTAACAAGTTATTGGTTGTGTGTATTAACTCAACAAACAAGAACTCGTTTCGTGACTGCTCGAAAACTGTAAACGTTTCGTAATGTCACAACTCCTGCTGGATATTTTTTCAAAAGTGTACGATTTTTTTAACATTATCAGCTGATACAACACTATCATCAACGAAATTTGCATATTTGTACAACTGATTTGTCAATATTATTTATATCTTAATATTACGTAAAAGTAAACTAGTGACCTCTTTTAAAAAATGTCACTTATCTGTGAAATGTATTTATTTCCGCTGTCTATCATTATTATTGTTATCTAAATCATTCTGTTATCTTAAAAATATCGGCCTTGACTATGGTTTATATATATTTCTAAAAATAACAAAAATCCTAGGACCTTTTGTCTCTTTTGAACTTTGTAACTAAATTATTTAGTATCATAATTCATAACCACAATATTTATAAGAATTAAAATCAAAATGTACTACTCAGTCCAAGTGAAAATTGTTAAATTCTGATTCGTAAATTAAAATAAAATATTAATTACTTTTTTCTTTATATCTGACGGGACGGGTCATGAAGTTTATGGAGATATTATTATTTTTTGATATTTAAAAAATGGATAAGACATCTGTATCTTAAAAAATGCTATAACCAATTAACGTTTACGTTATTATCTTTAGTTTAATGTTATCTATACAGCATGTGGATTTACTAGCACACGAAAACACATAGCGAATCAACATACACATATTATTATTACAGACAGAGCCATCAAAAACTCCTCCTCCTACCTCCCGCGTGCCCTCCCCTCCCCGCACCCCCTGCAAGGCGCCCCCCTCTCCCCCCGCAACCAACACACACACCAAGCCCCCCTACTCCTTCTCCTGTCTCATCTTCATGGCGATAGAAGCGGCCCCCGCTAGAGCGTTGCCTGTCAAGGAGATATACGCCTGGATCGTGCGACATTTCCCCTACTTCAAACACGCCCCTCAGGGCTGGAAGAACAGTGTGAGGCACAATCTGTCGCTGAATAAGTGCTTCCATAAGGTGTGTATGATTTTTTGTACTTAAAATAATATTACGCTTAAAATAACAAGAACAACAAGGTTGGCGTCTGCTTTGCGTCGCTTTTTCAACAAATTGAAATAATTGGTTCTTCATTACTTCTGTCCAGCTCAAGAAGGAGCTGTTAGGAAAACTGTGAAGTCGTTTAAAATAAAACACACGAACGAAGATATTTTAACGAGAGAACCAAGTATTTCGCTTTCACAAAATACTTACTAACTGCATCCTTACACTTACAGGTAGCGGCCGCTCCCGGCTTGGGGAAAGGTTCACTATGGACGGTCGATCCACAACATCGCTCATCACTGCTACAGGTGAGTCTATCCACTACAGATTTCTCTTCATCTATTACTAATGGATGGAGGACTTCATTTTATGCACGACCTATCTCCATTTACAATGTTTATTCCCACTATGAACCTATGTGGGCTACATTTCTGTATTATGAAAAATCGTTAAGATATCGATCCACATTCTAATTCGGGAAGTCCTAATTAGCGCATCGCTAAATCAAATGTCAATAATATATTTCGCCCCATGCAGGCATTCGGTCGCCAGCCTGTGCCACCCGCGGAGGTGGAGGAGCCTCCGGATGCGGCGGCCAGCGTCGGCAAGAACACGCCCGACCCGCAGCTGTTCCCGTACCTGGCGCGCCGCCTTGCCGACACCCGCGCCCCGCCCGGCGCCGACGAGTACCTGGCCGCCGCCACCGTGCTGGCCATGAAGTACGGGCCCGCCGTGCTCGACCAGGTGGGCCTCGCTCTTTACTAATGTATATATGATACATACTCACCATCCACTGTGGATGTCCGCGGGAAAAAGGGGAATACAATACATGAACAGATAGGATTTTTTTTTTCATTTAACTTATTTAATATATCGTTATTCTGTCCAGTTGCCTCCCGAGGCCCACCTGGTGATATCCCGGTGCGCCCGCGACGAGCACTCGTATAGCGGCGGCGAGGAGCGACGCACGGCCGAGGCGCTCCTCAACCTGGCCGGCGTGCGCCCGCACGCGCCCAGCTAGCGACCACCCACGGTGAGCACGCACACCTACATACACATGTGATGTGATGCGTCACGTGATGCGTGTGTGTATGTATCTACATACACACACGCATCTACATACACACACGCATCTACATACACAAAACGTACATACTTACGTAGTATCCCGTATCATTAGTTCACACCCAAACTTGTGGGCCCTCGGATGCTCGTTTGAACTCCTATATCTTAAAATATAAGTATGTAACGAATGTCCTGCAGTTACCCCCTGGTTGGTGATATCTCCGACTGTACCCGGTGAAGCACATCGGGTATGTGACGTGGACGGCGACATCAAATGTAAGTCTTCCTAAGTAACGCCATGCTTTTTAAACATACAACTGTCTGCTGAAGAAAATTTCATTTGCCACAATATTTATGTACCAAGATGTTACTTATATTTTTTTTATTCAATCGCAAATTAGGAACTACCGTCAAACCAATAATATGATAATTTTGATAGTTAATACATTTTGATTAACTCCGTGTGTACTGCTCAAATGTTTTATTACTTTAAAGCGATAATTCTAAGTTATGTAATATATTTCATAGTGAAATTCTGTTTCCGCTGGGGCAAAGCCCCGCACGGTGATTGTTGACATATAAGTTCTAAGAACAATAAAGGTTTGATGTAAAGTCGACAAATTCTTTAAGATTTGTCTATGGTCTCTTCGTAAAGACAAATGTTTACCATTATCTAGTCCAATAAAGACAATTCAAGCTTCAGTGATGTGTATTTAAATAAATTATTCAACTATCACACTATTTAATATAAGGTTCTCTTGACAGCGTACATTTTGTATCCTTCAACTATAATTCATCACAATATAGCTAATACAGTTTATATTAATATATTAAACTTTGAAATGTATAATTAAAGTTTTAAATTTCCTCTCCTTCCAACTTCAATTGGCTATATAATGCAATGTTTAATAAATATATTTAACAAATTATGTAGAAATAGTGATAGATGTGATAAAACATATTTATTAATTAAAAGAACGGATAATAGTTATATAGATTCCTGCATTTAGGTTCCCCCTCTTATCTTTAGACGAACATTCATAATATAAATAAGGAACTATTATTATAATAAGGAAAAGTGTTAATATTTCCGTCGATACAAATGATGCCGTTTATTGCCAGTATAGTTATTTCAATGTTGCCATCGCGCAAATAGAAACAATTACGACGGAAATAGCACGTTAGGTTAAGTAAAGATAATTTATTTCGCTTAGTCTGTTTTAATATGGAATTTGAATTGTATTTAAAAAAAAACTGAGCAATTAATGAACTTTCGAAACAATCTTGATCTGAACAACAAATATGTATACAGGGCTGTTTAAAAAAAAGTATCAAATATGTCACTTCAAATAGTTGTATTCTCTTGATCTTTACATGTGTGTGTACATAGTAATAAGTACCTATCATACGTGCTCACACACATACATAGCAGGCACAGATTATATATTGCTTGATAAATACTCACCACTTAAAAGAAATATACTTATTTAAGTCTAAGCTGTATTTTGTGTTCATCACCATGTGATATAGTAAACTGTTGCTTAGGATTCATTGATTTATTGAAATACAAATCAGTATGTAGAAGTTTTATCTAGTGATGTTTATAATATAACGAAATATTGTTTTTTTTATTATTATTATAATATAAGTGAATGAAAATATATATTTAATCGATTTTAATGATTTGAAATTCTTTAAGTGCATAATCTGTATAAATCTGCCATAATTTATTTTGTATGATATATAAATGATTGTATTGTATTCAATTATCACATTTTAATATATATTATATGGCAATTTTAATTATTAATGAATGTGTAACATCTATCGCTTATATCCAAAGATATCACAGTTAATGAAATGTTATTTTGATGTGATGTTGACACGTAGATACATGACTAGACTGATCCACGACTGATTTGTAAAGCAATATTATTTATTAGTAAAATAAAATTTGCGTTTTTAATTAATAATGCAATATAGTAAATTGACCTCATACTATCATGTCAGTGCAGTTATATTAGAACATTGAAATAATAAAACATGTTTAAAGACTATTTCAAAATATATAACACATCTATGATGTTTACGTGCCAAATTATAAATGTATATAACTGTACCGTCTACAAACAAATCCAAATAAATAGGTACAAGAAATATATATGTATATCGAAAAAATATATAACAATTAGATTAGGTTATAAGTGATATTATAGTAAATTAATGCTAAATTAAATACATACATTTTTGCTGTATTTAGAAGCGTCTTCCATCTAACTCATTGATTCTATTAGATTATGTACAGTCGCGAAAAAAAACGTTATATAATTTGTAGAATTAAATACATCTTAAAGCAAAATTATAACCTAAATTTTCTCGCTGAATATATTAAATTATATGTATTTTTTTACGCGACTGTATCTCACCAGCCTTTCACTTGGTGGTATAAATAAATGTAGATGAAATTTTACAGCAATAATTAGTAACTAATGTAGGGAGAACTTCGCTGGTAGATGCTACGTGTACATTGTGTGATACATTGCGATAAGCTATATAAACATTTTGAATACATAACGCTCCAATGTACTACAATATATCGTTCTTATCGTGTCGTGGTCTATAGTGATACTATATGAATACCTTCTTAGATATAACATATTTGGATTTTCATTTAACCGGTGTAGATATATTTATGTAATCAAAATTACGCTGAAAGTTATATCGATATGATATTAAAATTGTTGCGGCTCATACCTTATCGGAAATAATTTATGAATTAATTTATTTTTAATTAGTTGATAAAGTTGTTATTTTTTTTTTTTCATTTTGTAATTATTGAATTGTAAAACGATTCCCTTGAACATAATGTATGGTATTTGGTTTTATTTTGTTTGAGAAAATCGTATTATAATTTATGGCGTTGCCTTTGTAAATATTGCTGGAGGCTACTCATTAAAAGAATCTTTAATCGACAGCTGGTTGTGTATATTGCAGAGGTGACGTCATCGTTTTGCTTAAATTAGGTATACGTTGGTATTTCCGAACTATAAGTATAAAATTATTGTTGTTGTTAATATTTTCTCCGGCTTGTGAATTACACTTTACGCTATTGTTGAGAGTTATTGCCAAATTTTTATTTGACCTAAAATCTTTGTCTGTGTACATATCCATTAAATAAATTATGTACTGAAGATCATTTTGAGTTTTATTTTATTGTTATATACATGTGTTTGTTTTAACTTGTTTATGTATGTAAGGTTCAGTGGGAACTGAGAAATATAAAAATGAATTTAAAAAAAAATACTTTAAACTTTATTATGAATAATATTTATATGTTATGCAAATAAGTAAAAAAAATGTTTTTCAATTAATTATAAACTTAAAAATTGACCAAGTTTCAAAAAATATCACGTGACTATAAACGCACCACTATAGTTCACCATAGTTGTGACGTCATAATGTTACAGCTGTTTAATAACAGTACAGCGCTTACGGCTATTATCCGTCTCTTGACAATAATGACAACAGAATTATATAGATCAAAATCAAAACAGCATTATCTCTATAGCGACGAGTGAAAAATAACATTATGACGTCACGAAACACAGCGCGCGATATTATTCGGTAGCCGTCATCGTGTCTTTGGTACTAGATTTAAAAATATATATTAACTTTTGAATTATTGAACAAAAAAAGGTTTTGATGTAAAACTTATTTATTATTCCATTTATCACCAAAAAAAATTTCAAAAACTCAATTTTCTTCTATATTATATAGATTACTGTGTATTGTATCCCTACCATTGGTTCGCCTTAAGTATACTACAATAAATATGTTTTATTCAGAGAAAAGGGCTTTCGAACAAAAAACGTTTGAACGCCTTTATCTTTGACACTACCAGTTTCGAACTTGTATAGTCCTTATACGGTCCACAGGCGACGTCGCGGCGAACAGCTAATAAGTATACTTTAAAGACCTAATGATGTTTCAAGTTTCGATTTACTAAAGTAAGTTAAGCTATTCGCTTTTAGCAAAAAAATACAATCAATTTTAATGAAAACCAATTACTTATTATCAGATAAAATAAAAACACACAAATAGTATAAAATCTAATTTATTGAAAAAACTACACCAACAATTTAACAATCTCTGCTCAATGTAAGTACAAAATAATTATTTATATAAGTATTTTTTATAATTTTGATTGAGCTTTTGTAGTATTTCATATTATTGACTAACATTTTTTTTTTTTCCGTTCGTCTTAACATTGTCTGTTATTTCTTTATACATCTAATATATCCAATCTTAAAAAGTACATTTAACCACAAACATACAATTCGCTAATCAAAATCAAAATAAATTGTTAGTTATTTTTTGTTTTTAGACCAACAAGGAATTACATATTAAGACAACTAAACTTTATATTGATATTTTCTTTATTTTTATTTATATTATTGTTGGTAAAAACAAACTTAAATCCCAAATAATTACAATTCAACCTTTTTACAAAATTAAAAAATTATTTTCATTTCCCCAAAGAGAATATTATAGAAATCTTCGTCTAATATTTAAACATATAACTATTATATATGTTCTAGAACATACTAAATATTACTATACAATACAATATTTCTATGTATTTTTTAACATTCATTCAAATACTGAGTTTGAAGAACTACATTTAATTAACTGGTATTTTCTATGCAAGTATTCCCAAGATTATAATATTTGATTTTTATAGCATTCTGATTCTATCTGTCCAAATACACGATCGAAATAATTTGGGTGGTATTAAAGATTTTGATTTATGTCAGATTAAATATTTTCCGTAATAATAATAAATAGTATAAGTCCGGACAATCAAGGACACTGCACACTGAATAGCTCAGTCGTTCGTTACAATTAAAATTCTTGTGAAAGTGTAATAATTTAAAAGATTTTCCATATTTTTAAATTTCCACAAACCTTCACTTTAAAGATTAATGAAATCCCAAAGCCATATAAAGTCAAGTTCTTCAAATTCTGAGAATGTTAACAAAAAATACACCAAGTTTCTCGAAAGTTAATGTAATTATAATAATATATAACTAATTCGCTGTCAAACCGCAGGGTTCATGTAGTTTTGATAGTACGAAACGTTAATAGATTTCGACCAGTCACAAAACGAGTTCTCGACTGTGATTGGTTGAATTGGTTTATTGATAGTCGTTGTTAATTGGTAGTTAACCAATCACAATCAAGAACTCTATTCGTGACTAATCGAAAATTAACTTTTAGCGTGTACTATCAAAAAACGCACTGTCGGTAAAGTAATCTTAAAAATGTTATGGAATTATTTTATTACAATCGTCCTTCCTAACACCGGCCGTACGTACGTAGCATATTTCATTAAGACTGAGCAAATATTGTTTTTTCGAATATAACCCCATTCCTGTTATAATTTTTTTTTTTTTACTTAGCACAGTTGTGTGTTTAAAAAAATACATCACCTTGTGATTAAATGAAGAGAAACGTGTTTAAAGAGGGTTTAAGGAGGGTTCGTATCTTCATAATATATTATTGACTAGAAGTATGACAGTAAAAAAATCCGTAGTATTCATAAAATGAAATCGAAATATATATAAATAAGATTATCGTTTATTTAAAGTGCATCGTTATCAATATAACTTAAAGTAATAGAATATTAAGTATTTTCTTGGTTCAAGAAAAATATATTTGACGGGCTTCAGACAGCGACTGCTCCATAGGACAGTAGGGACATTTTAACCTGCAATTAATTAATTATTTATAAACATACAATGGCTATAAATATTAGTAAATTTGTATGAACATATTTACATTAAGTAAATTTATATGAATAATTTCCATATGTTGCAAGATCATGTACGCAGTGTTACAAATGTTTTAAAAAATAAATATAGGTATGAGAATACATGAGTATATATGCTCTCGTTTCAATACAGTGTCTACAAAATAAAAAAAAAAATAGCATTCATAGTTTGAAAGTAAACGTGCATTATTAGCATATATTTTAGTTTAAAATCCTGGGTTAATAATAAATATATTGTCTCTGTAAGTTATAGATTTGAGCTAAAAGAATATACATCAGTTTTTTCGCATGTAGTGCGTGTATTGTGCGTGCGTGCGTGTGTGTGTGTGTGTGTGTGTGTGTGTGTGTGTGTGTGTGTGTGTGTTTTGTGTGTGCGTGTTTGTGTGTGTGCGTGTGTAATTACTTGAGGCCCATGGCGAGCTTGTTGAGTGCGTCCCGTGAGATGACGTGTCCGCACAGCAGGCGCATGGGCGGGTTGTGGTCGGACGCCTGCTGGCGGAGGATGGGGCACGCGAACACTGAGTGGTAACCACCGAAACCACCCTCCTCGCCCAGCTCCACCTGACGATACGAAGGTTTACATGTGTTAATTACATGCAATAATAATGCAAAAACTATAAATAGGTAAATTGAGATAATAATAAATATATATTTACCGCCATGCAGCTCTCGTTTATCTGATACGAGTTTCTGCTACACTTACTTGGAAGGTTCTTTGTAAGAATGATGCAACCCAGTCTAGTAATTTTCCTCAATATCCCACACAAATTCTAGTTTATGTAGAAACGTTTGATAAAGTCCCCACGACGAACTTTATCAGACGCTTTTTAATATTCAAAATAAATTACGTCAGCAAAAAAATCTTTAATTAATGTGTTTTGTCGATGATAACAAACAGGATGGAAGATTCAATAAATGATAAGTAAATTATAAGTAGTCATATAATAATATTTTTCAGTATAACAATGTTTTTTACGAACGTCTGGTATTGTACTGCAACTGGAGCTCTTTTTTTGCTGAAATATGATTCAGATTTTGGTATAAATATTTTTTTTGCTAGGGCTGCGACGTGTATCAGTGTGTGAGCATACCTCCAGCGGCAGTTCGTCGTCGGCCCAGGCGGCCAGCACGTGCGGGTGCGACATCTTGGCACGGATGTCGTGCAGCGCGGGCAGCACGCGCGCGCCCGCCAGCACGGCGCCCGCCAGCGGCGACTGCGGCGCCACGCGCAGCAACGAGCACGCCTCGCGCACGAACACCTCCGCCGCCTCCGCGCCTGCGCGACGACGTGACGACGTGAGGAAACCACTTGTTTGGTATTGAGTTCGAAATATGGAGCTCTCCGATTGTTATTATGACGAAAATTACCGTTCGAAAATAGATATAGAATAGATGATAAAAATGTGTGTGAGGTGTGGTGGCTAATAATGATCGACGGCCAAATTCGGACCCAACGAATTACGCTAAGAAATGTATGCTTAACTATTCCTTTTGACTATTTGTTGGGCCGTACATAGTCCACGGGCCGAAAAAGTACATGCCAAAATTATAAAAAAAAACATCTTAAACATTGAAAATCATTAAAATAAAAAAGTTGCGAACCGAGCGCGCGCGGGTCGAGCAGGTGTGCGTAGTGCGGCGGCGGCGGCGGCGCGGCGGGCGTGCACCACGCCAGCGCGCACACCGCCGCCTGCAGCTGCCGCTCGTGCCGCGCCGCGTGCGCCGGGAACTGCTCGCGGGCGTACGCTATGGCCGCCGCCACGCCCTCCTCGCGCGCCAACTGGACGGCATTAATATAGTCACGACTATAGACAACACTTTGCACATGATATGAGCCTGAATAATGTATGACACACAAACCGACAAAACGTTAAAGCGATTGAAGAGAAAAAGCTACACTCTTCGATCGCGCTCCGGACATACCTTAAGTGCCTGCATCCTGTGTAGCACGAAGGGCAGCGGCGAGTGCGCGAGGTCACTGCCCCTGGCGGCGGCCCAGGCCAGGGCGGGCGCGGGGTCGGCTGCGGCTAGCGCCGCCGCGCAGCGCTGCAGCGCCGCAAACGTGCTGCCGCGCTCCGCCTCCACGACGCGCGCCTCCGCGACCAGTGTATCGCCTACCTCTTCCAGACCCTGAAGATATGAAGCCTCGGTTAGGAACCATCCGTATTTTTGTCGAGTTTAGGTATCTATACCGATACAATAAAGTTAACGCTGAAGAGCGATTTTTTTTAACGGCCCACAAAATTTCTACCAAAATATTTGTTTGCATCAGGCCAAAATACTATAAACTATTTTTGAAATTGTAGCCCCTCTTGGGGGTAACGAGTTATATATACGATGCATTTTAAACTTATTTAACTGTGTTATACTAAGATATGACAAGTAGAAATAGTGTTGTCTCTTTCTCAGATTCCATTAGTAAAGAGGAGTTGGTGGAACTTACGATAAGCGATTGCTACTAAAAACAATAGAACTCGTCGATTGTTCAAACTAGTTGTTGGCAGTCGATAACAAACAGTCAATTACCCGTCGATATTCATGTCACTACTAGTTTTTAGCGCACTATCTGTACTATACTAACTCGTTTTCAAGTAATTCTAATTACTAAAAGACAAGAGCGCATGCGCTCGATGCCCTGCACCACAGTAGTTAATGGTTAAATAAAATTCGGTCTGTCTGCATCTGACATTATTATCAAAAACTTGCAGTTATAAATTATTATGCGACAGGCTGTAATACTTGGTATTAAAGAGGTTTCTCTGTAATTCTTAGGTACATAATAAATAAAAAACTATATAGTTTGAAAAATATGTTTCAATTATTTGAAATATTCCTAATTGTATTCCGAACATATAACCTTGCAGTCGTACAATAAGATCACCGAACGCACATTCGGATTACTTGCTATATATAGCGAATAGATATAAGTAATCAAAATATTAGTTTGTTCATTGATATTCGAATAGTCCTGGTGGTAAACTACTAAATTGACAATGAATTTTGCGGTAGAAAAATTATCAATTCATTCAATTGTTTTTTACGCAATAATCGCCAATCGCTATGTTTAACCAATATTTTATGTGGACCTTTTTCTAGGTTCAATACAAAAAAAAAAAATCTAAATATTTTTTTGTAACTTGTGACAAAAGAAGAGTGGATGGAAATGAAGGATTTATCATTCACCTTACCTGTCTATATAAATGTTGGGCGATGGCTTGTTCCATAATAGGTCTATTAGTGTCAGAACAGAATGATTCTGCTTTAGGTGCAACGGCTGCATAGTCTGCAATGAAGTGCCGGTCAATAGACTTGCCCACTCTTGATACAGTTGCATGGAGCTCTCTGTGATCTGAAATAACAATATTGTGTTTAACATAATTACTATTCATAAAATATTTGTGAAAGTTTTTTTTTTTTATAATTTCATCCATCATCCAAGTAACTAAATATATTAAATAAACAGACCTGTTGATAATTGAAATACTGCCTGCTTTACTGATGAAGTCAAATCATTTACAATGTTTGCTTGAGACTGAGACAAAGTTGTATTTGATGCTTCTGTAAATTAAAGAGGGTATATAGATATATTTCAATACATAGTAAGAAGTATGATTTAGTATATATATTGTAAGTATCTATGGAGTTCTTGCTGGTTTTTCACAATGGCCAACCCTTTGGTACAGTGCAACCACAGTCTGCCATTTTATATATGCCATTTTATATAAAGTACAAATCTTTTTTAAAAATTAAATAAATGAACAACTGATCTACACATTATGCCCACTAGGGAATGACTACATTCCTATAACTGCAGAATCTATGAATATCATTATATTCATAGATTCTGCAGTTGCATCATGTAATCCTATGTTTTATTGTTGCCATTGCAACAATAAAAGATAAACATACTTAAATATTTCTCTATATATTATCTTTTTATACTACTAGATCATCAGATCTTGCTTTTTGTGAGATTCCATGATGTCTGATAGGTCATCAAGAAGAACCCTAAAAGCTAGATTTTTATTTTTTATCTCGACCACCAAAACATAGACCAAGATGCTGTAAGTCAAAGTATTTAACACTGAGTTGAACATGACACCAATACATTCATGAGAAAAATGGTCTTGGCTGACAGAAAGACCAATAGACAACACAATGTTTATATTTACTGAAAGTTTGCTTTCTTTTTTTGAGGTGTAGAATCCTCTAAATAAAACATTTTTGTAAAATACTACTAATTTGTAAGTTTTGCTATTGCAGAAAAAGTATTAGTTCAATAAAGCCATATATTTATTAAAGCCAAGACAAATTAAAGGAATAGGGATCAATAATGTATGATATGAGTGTCAAGGAATAAATAATAAAGTTTATGGCTTTGATTACTGAAGTGAGAGTGTAAATATTGTAAGAGTAGACTATAATAATAACAATAGTAAATGTGCTATTCAACATATATGCGATTTAATAACGTAAATGTGAGAGAGTCCCACTAAGACAAAAGAAATGCCAAATCATTATAATGAATCTTTTATTTCTGTCTATATGCACTTACGTTTGCAAAGTTCTTTTTTCAAATCTTCAATCTGTTTAATCACATCTTCTAAAGTTTTATTTGTGTTATTATTCAGTGCTGTAAATTTTGATGTTGCTTTGTCTAAATCTTGTTCTACTCCCAAACAAGAATCCATTTTTGTGTGTAAAATATATGTACTAATGAGTATTGAAATTGTTGCGCAGAGTAATTCCAACTCAAAATTCAAAAAGCTTTAATATTATTGTATTATTACAATATAAATTAGACATCTAGGAAAATAAATATTTATTTCACAATTCGTAACTCACAAATGTCAATTTATTTCCATAATCCATTGTCAGAATTCAAAATCACAATTCAGAAATGAGAAAACCTTTCACAGCTGTCAGATATCAGAATTATGTTCGTTTCAAAAGAGCTCTGGATTCTTGATTATAATCCCAAAAAATATTTTCGTGCTTTTTTTGGATATTTCCATTTAACAGGTCAGGAAAAGATATTCTGACAATTTTATTTATTTGGGTTAACGTAATAGGTTAATTGTTGGACCAGTTCAAAGACAAAAAAAAATAAGATAATCATAACAAGGAATCTTGATGATTTAATTAGGATAACTAGCTAGGTCTTTATCCTATATATTATCATAGTTAATCCAAATAAATTGTAGTTTCAATAAATAAACATTTTTTTCTTATTGTTATTCTATTCATTCAATTGTCTATAGTTTGTGGACTATAGTCTATACTCATTTTACATTTACATTCTACTATTGGGCTTCGACCGTTCTATACTCATTCATTTCATTCCTTATAAAGATTGCACAATTTTTTGGGTTACCGAATAGGTTATTTCTTATTGTTGGTGTTTTATTCTTCTAAAATATTTGTATTTGACTAAAAACAATGGCGCAAAGTAAGTTGAACGACATGGCTGGGAAATTTGCCAAGGGTGGCCCTCCCGGTCTTGGTATTGGAATAAAAGTAGCAGCCGTTGTCGGTGCAGCGGCCTACGGAATTTCACAGTCATTATTTACTGTTGAGGGTGGACATCGAGCTATTATGTTCAATAGAATAGGAGGAGTGCAGCAACATGTCATGACTGAGGGTCTACATTTTCGACTTCCATGGTTCCAATATCCGATCATCTATGATATCAGGTCACGACCCAGGAAGATTTCATCCCCAAGCGGTTCCAAAGACTTGCAAATGGTAAACATTTCTCTCAGAGTACTGTCGCGTCCTGACTCAAATCACCTTTCTACCATGTATCGACAACTTGGTACTGATTACGATGAGAAAGTTTTGCCATCCATCTGCAATGAAGTTTTAAAATCAGTTGTTGCCAAATTTAATGCCTCTCAGCTAATTACCCAAAGACAGCAAGTGTCTCTTTTAATAAGAAGAGAGTTGGTTGAAAGAGCTGCTGACTTTAACATAATTCTAGATGATGTTTCTTTAACTGAGTTGAGTTTTGGCAAGGAATATACAGCTGCTGTTGAGGCTAAACAAGTAGCACAGCAGGAGGCTCAGCGTGCTGCATTCGTAGTTGAAAGAGCCAAGCAAGAGCGTCAACAAAAGATTGTACAAGCTGAAGGAGAAGCTGAAGCAGCAGAGATGTTGGGAAAAGCAATGGGAATGAACCCTGGTTATTTAAAATTACGTAAAATTAGGGCTGCTCAAAGTATATCTAGAATGATTGCACAATCTCAGAACAGAGTGTTCCTTCCAGGTAACAGCCTTATGATAAACCTTCAGGATCCCTCCTTTGATGATTTGTCGGAGAAATTGACCAAAAAGAAGTAGCATGAGGCTGAGAAAGAGTACTGTATAAGCCTGGAGCCATCTACTCTTTCTGATGATGATACTGTTGTAATTATAAGTGGGGCTGCTTCAGTTGCAATTTAGCATTTGTGTCTAGCATTTGGAAGTGTTAAATAAAAATAAGAATATGTATTTCTATATCTTCATTATATATTGCATTTTATGTTACTTAGTAGTAGGATAGTGTGTACGAGAATCAAGGATTACAATAAAATTCTTTAACAGTTTTTTAATTGCTCATTTGTGTTCTCCTAAAAATTTATTTGAATAGGTTCTATTGTTTTTTTTCTCTTGTTATTACTTATAAAATAAGAAAAGTTAATTTATATTAATTCTTTTTTGTAGCCATCTGGAATAAGCACACATAAGAAATTACTAGCATGCAATGAATCTATGCCCGAAGAAAACATTTTCATGAAATAATAAAACTAAGTATTATTTCACCACATACCATTGCTTATAATCATTACCATATCTTAATCTCAACCAACATTTTGGTTGTTTACAATAAAATAAATAAGATACATGTGGTTAATATAATTTTATGAATTTGATTTTTGGAGGATGTACATCTGAAAGTAGACTAATATATTTAAAATTTAAAGAATTCCTTTACATTCCATGTAAGTATTGTACAAAAAATACTTTTTCTAAGATACACAGGCAATTAAATGATACAACATAAATTATACCAAGAAGTTTATTATAAATAAGATTCTAAACTATATATTTTCAGCATGTATTACATAAACCGAAAAGAGAAGGAATTTACTTCTTAACAGCTGAGGGTTGAGGACACCTATATTTAGACATTTCAATTTCAGCTTCAAAGTAGCTCATGTTATCATAGCAGAAGTATTCTGGAACTTTATAGGCTCCGGTCTTGTTGGGCTCCACTCCTGGACCGAGAGGTTCTGTCGCATTATGTACAACTGCACTACTAAGACCAGGGACATTAGCATTAATAGATGATGGAGGCGACGATGCTGAAGAGGAACTGGGTCCTTGGCTCTGGCCTTCACTTAAAAATCTAGGAATAATATTGACAATGCGGCGAGACGAAACCGCTGATCTCGATAACATATTTGATCTTATTATTTTTCAAATAAATTATTACACAACCAACTCTATGCCAAACAACAAATAAATGTCAAAACTAAAAAGACAAAAATCACAGAAGTTGATTATAATTTTAATTTCTGGTCAAACACATAGAGTAAGATCACCAAGTACAATCTGTGATGACAATTAATGAAGGTATTTTATGTGAGCGTTGGATTTGTAGCCAGTAGTTACCTACTACATTGAATATTAATAACATTACTCTATAAAACTTGTTAAATAATATCTCACATTGCAATTATTTTGATTAACAACTTAATAAATATTGGGATGTAAGACATAAAAGATAAATTTAATTTTCATTTACATAAATTATAACAATATTTTATTTTTTAAAAATATAATTCCACTATGGAAATTACGTTAAAGTATTAAAATATTAAATATTAATGCTAATCGTTAGTATCTAAGCATTGGCCAATGCATGCTCTCCTTTTCTACCTAGGCTCTCGCTTTTGCAAAGTGGTCTGCCTCGTCTATGGTTCTTTTTCACGACTGTTTTGGATAGTTTATCTACCTTGCTTATTTCGCCGATTTTTCGGAATAAGAGTGAAAAATGTTTATGATTTAATGATTCTTCTGTGCTACAAAGTACAAGAATGTGTTCTGATTATAGTTAAGTGTTGTTTTTGGAATATTATATTGTAAAACGCTAGATCAGCCATTTACATGAAAGGTAAGTACAAAAAATTAGTGCCTCAATATTTTTTGTTTTGGTATAGAGCGATAGTTTTACTAATATACCAAAGATAACTCTTTTGCTTATCTTTTATAAGGGAAAATTTATCTTATATGTTTATGTTACTAGAATATTGCAAGAAATTATGCACACATCGTCTACATATACTATAATCATATGTATACCATTGCCGCTATTTTGTGATATATTTGTATAGTTACTCATATAATCCTACCAAATCTGGAAGGTCTTCGAAGACCGTTCCGATTTATGCAAGATACATTTACGCAGTGCTTTGTTCTCAGTAAGATTTACGTGGGACAACCGTATTTATCAGAGTTTGAGTGTAGTAAATTTAACAGTGAGTTAAAATCAATACATTTTGCCTTGTATGTAATTATTTTTGTTGTAAATTAATACTTATACGAAATGTTTAAAAGTATGATCAGCAGTCAGCGAAAGAAGTGTCAATAGCCTGCATTATTAAAAAGTTCATTTTTTACTCTGTGGTTTTATTTCTATTTTTTGGCGTACTGGTTTATAGCGCGTTTAATTCTTTTATAAAACTCTGAGTACGTATTTATTATTCTGAATAAAGTGTTAGTTAGCACTTTACATTAAAAATGCTATAAAATCGCATCTACATAGACTGATACAGTATTCGACGTGAGTAACAGTGAATTATAGTGAAATGGCGGACACGGTTCCCGTTCGTGATGTTCTGAGCGAAGCTATGGAATACTTGTCAAAACTAGGATCAAATTTACGTGTTCGATCAGAAAATTTAAAAGAAAAAAGACTAAGAAAAGACAAGTTACGAAATTCTCATGCTGTGAAAAAGATAGTAAGCAAAGTTCTGTTGATTTGTGAATTGTCAAAAAAATCTATTGAAAATGTGGAAACCGGCGTAAAGAAAATATTGACGCAAATTGTTGCTACTCAGGCATCTGGAAGTGATGGCGGGAAAATTACAAGCTACAAGTCATCGTTTCTCGATAGTGAGATTAAATATGAATATTTCAATTACAAGTCACGTAAGTTAAAGATTCGCAATAAAGTTAATTTAAAGCATTTTACATCAGTTAAAGTGGTAGTTAAAGCAATGTCCACAGAAATACTAGAAAAACACTCAGTATTTTATGATTGCAAATTATATCGTAAAAGGATAAAAAAAAATGTGAGTGTAACTGTTGAAAGTAGTAACAATATTTCGTTGATTGAACGAAACGAGCCTGACAACAGTATACTAGTGACTACAAATATTGTCATTCCTGATGAAAAGAAAGAAGATGAAGTCTTTGATGCTGAGGTTAAAGATAAAGAAACTTCGACTTCATTTGTAACAATTGCTGAAAGTGAACCAAAACTCAATGATAAGGAGAACATTTCTAAAAACGAAACAGGTAAAGAAAACAAAAAGAAAAAAGTTAAACCTATAATATCTTATAATGATAGTTCTGATAGTGAAAAAGATATAGGAAAAAGTCCTGAGAAAGCTTTATCTGAAATACAAATAGAATGTGAAACTTCCACCAAAGATCTGAGCAGTCCTAAAATAAATACTGTAGATGATAATAATCCTGGGAATCTTTCTACAAGTCATACAGAAGTTGATAATATTATTAGTATTAACTTGACTGATAGCATTCTGTCAGTTAAAGATGTTGACTTGTGCCCTGTAGTAAAAGAAAAACAAAGTACTAATTTAAATGATAATAGTGAAGTATCTAAAAAATCTGATTCCGATCATAATAGTGAAGTATCTAAAAAATCTGATTCCAAAGTTAATAGTGCAGTATCAAAAAAATCTGATTCCAATGATAATAGTGAAGTATCTAAAAAATCTGATTCCAAAGTTAATAGTGAAGTATCTAAAAAATCTGATTCCAATGATAATAGTGAAGTATCTAAAAAATCTGATTCCAATGATAATAGTGAAGTATCTAAAAAATTTGATGTAAATGATGTCATTCAAGACACAGTTAAAGAAAATAAAAAAGTGCCACAATGCACAGATAATACAAATATTACAGATGTTTTTTATAATCGTAATACAAATGGTGATAATACCGAAAAAGAGGCAACAAGTAAACAAAATTTAGATAAAAATGAGACTAGTCAAAGTTCAGCGGATAGTAAACTATTTATAAAGTGTGTCAATATTAGTAAATTGTTAAAAGATGGTATAAAAGATGATATAAAAGATGATATCCACATTGTTGAAAGTGATAGTGATGAGGAATTGTATGTTAAAAGAAAGAAGAACAAAGTGGTCACAAATAAAAAACAACACAAATATAATCATAATCAAAGAAAACCTCTTAAAGCTGGTAAGAAATTTAAGAGTGAAAATAATACAAAAACAAATGATGATAAAGATTATTGGAAATTAAAACGAAATGAAGTAAACAAATTTAAGGCTAAACAATTTAGTATAAATGTTACAAGGCTGCCCTTACTGTGTCAAGAATATTTATATAAACACAATTTGAAAAAGATAACTCAAGATGGTTCCATTCTTTGCAAATATATAGAACCATCTGATAATGGGAATAATAAAGATCAAATTGCTAGTGAAGAAAGCATTCCTACCACTACTGCTATTGAGACTATGGCTGCAACTTCAAATGTTAAAATTTCATTGTTGAATGATTCTGACTCAGATGATAATGAAAATTTAAAAAATATAGCTGATAATATCATTAAGAGTGTTATTAATGAGTCTGAAAAGAATTCTTGTGATCTACCGGACACTAATGATACTGTAGACAATAGAAGTAAAAGTAAGACTCCAGATCCTATACAAGAAAGTAATGAAAATAATGAAATCTTTAAATCACCACAAAATGATCAAATAAAGAAATGTCTACTTAATGATTCTACGGATGAAAATTCACCAAACAAAAAGGATAAAAAGGAGACTGAGAGTAGTTCTCCACCATCTAAAAGAAAACATATAATGGAAAGTATGCATGCAAAAAAAATGTTGCTAACATACTCATCAAGTTCTGACACAGATGATGAAGAGTTAAAGGGTGCTTTCAAACAAATAAGAGATTATTTGTTAAAAGGTAATTCTTCTGAAGATGAAAACAAGGAAGATAAAACTATAAAAGCCCCATCAGAATCTGATACAAGTTCCATATCTCTTAAAAGAAAACGTTCAAGAAGTAGAAGTGTTTCCTCACACGCTGAAACTTTTAAAGATAAGAAGATCTCGGAAAGTGAATCCTCCACAAAGAAAACATCGAGCCAAGCTGAAGATAATATTGATGAAAAGTCAGCTTCCAGTTCTAAAAAGGTTAGGAGAGAGTGATTATTTTCTGTTTGAATTAGTTTAACTTATAAAATTGTAATTCAGCTATAAAATAATTATTTTGCTTATATGAAATAGGTCATCCTTATGCATTTTGCTGTATATGTGATTAGTAAATATAATAAAATAAAAATGTTATGAAAATGTTATGAGTGAATGTTTTAATGGTAGATTCAAATTTACAAGAGGTAATTTTGTTTATAGTGGTGTGTTCATATTGTAATTATTGTTCTAATATAGTGATTTCTGATATTAAATATTAATTCCTAGTTTTGTCTTTCATTTGTATCTACACTTATATTTATAGGCATAGATGTAGGATAGGAGAGGTATGGCTAGGGCACTAGGAGTTGCTAGTAAATTTCATAAATTCAAACACATAGTTACAATTATTACAGATGGGGCCCTCTAAATCTAATCCAGGTAGCAGCACTCAAAATTCAGATTCTCAGGATACCTATGACAAAGAAATTGATGGGTAAATATTTTTGAGGGAAATGGCATAATAATATAAATAAATATGTTTGGGGCAAGGGAATTGAATTTCACTCATGTCATATGCCTCACTATGAAGAACAGTTGACTTGAGAATTAAATTAAATAGGCATATCAAACATTTGAATTACCCAACATTTTTAATAAGATTTATATATAAAATACAAATATATTTCTAACTTAATACCTTCCTTCTTGTTCTCTTGCTATTATTCATATAAAATATTTATTCCCACATATATTTTTAATCAATGGAAAATATGTCATCCAAAAGGTTATTTTTAATGATGATGATATTGCTTTTTAACCCAGGTTCTATTTATTCTAATTTGGTGTATACATTGTCAAAGTCGTAATTGTTCCTTGGCTAGACCTATGGCTAAATAATAAAAAATATGTTCGATATACATTTAAATTAAATAAAATGTATATTTCTAGTAAGATAACCCTTACCAAGCGATTGGCCACCAAATGGCCATGATGAAGGACATTTTGGTCAATTACGTTTATATAATTATCAAAAACATCTGTTCAAACAAAATAACTAGTTTTCTATTAGATTTTGGCTCGTACCGGTTTCTGCAGCGATTATCAGCCGGCGGCATTCCTCGAAGCTTTTACATGGAAGTTTAAATTTATATGTAGTTTTAGCCCGCGGCGTTGCCCCCTCTAGTTACAGCTAAATCTAATTTTTCTATAAAATATGCGCAATTTAGCTTTTTTTTTTCAATTTAGATTTTAGATTTAGCTTTTAATAAAATGTTGCAACTACATGATGCCAACTACAATTTACAATATGTAACCCTCGGAGAATGTTTGTTTTTTCGAATATATACTTAAATCAATAGCGTTAAAAACGGCATCTATTTCACATAACATCCATTAAATTATATGGTATTTGCGTAGGCAGTGTTTTGTTTTCATTGTAATGTCAAATGTCTCGCTCCGTGGCATCGGTTGCATTGTTTCATATGCGAATGTGCCGTAATAAATTTGCGCTAACCCGCCATCTTTTTCTTGTATGTTTCATATGTAACGTACAGTAATTTATGTTTGATTTTAAGCATTCTAAAAGCAAACAAAAAACGGATTTCTATCGCTGAAATTGTATTTATGCTAACATACATCGACGTATAGACAGGATTTAAAACTAAATTTGCTCCACTTTTTCTAAGCAAATACAGAGTTTTTATTCATTTATTATAATTGAAAATAATTTCTGCCAGTTGTAGTTTTATTATAAGTATAGATGTCCAGATATGGTGCTTATAATCTAAGTACTTAGTTAACAATAATATTTTAAATGAATTTAAGAAGAGAGATTCCTTAATGTACTGTTTTTTTTTTTGTTTGTGTTTTTTTTACTTGGCATGGAAAAACCATGTATCATGGGTATCATCTAATTATCATGTTGAATTATGTCTAAAAAGGAGTTTTTAGGTGTGGTTGCAATATTATTATTGTATCTATATCGTGAGAAAAGTGTAAAGAAGATTTAGTTACCTAAATACTTATTATTTTTCATTTTAAATCCTTCATCACTTTTAATGTGCCAGTATTTTTGTTAATTTTAATTATTTTTAAAGAATTATACAGTGTATTAAAAAAAAACATATTATTTCTATAATAACATGAAATATTATTGTTTTTTAAAATACATACCAAATACGAAACGCTTAACTAAAAATAAACCTTATTGTGATAAATTTATTTGTGTAAAAGTTAAGAGAAGACCGTAACACAAGAACTTGTTATAGATTATATTTTCTTATCGTGCATATGAATGAGATAAGTCACAGTATGCAATATGTATAAGAAATTAATATAATTTTAAAAATCGGGACTGTTTTGACCAATGGTACTGGCTTGATACTAGCTGTAGCTCTCGGCACCGCCCGTGACCAAATAGGTGGTGTTAAGAGCTCTACCCACTCTGGTCGACTTGTTGGTCCCAGATTTTGAAGGAAAAACTATTTGATGACGAAAAGTTTATCGAAATCGATTTACCGAGTTTTTGATAACAAACAAACAAATATTTTTATTGCATATATATTTTATGTTTATATGGATTTTACTTACAGGCTAACAAACTTACAATCGCTTAACAAGAAGCATCGACGTCGGGGCTCCACGTCGACCATCACAACTCAAAGGTCATCGAGGTCAAGCAGAAGAATGCCGAAGCCGTGTATCAGTGAGGAGGGGTTTCTGAAGGCGGAGAGTAGTTCAGATAACGCTTCGGTTGCGGACAGCGAGGATGGATACGGTATGCTTTGTAAATTGTATAGCATATATATATTACGAAGTTTACATACATATTTTTTTTCAACCTCTGAAGGTACGTCTCCGTCGCTCTGACAACTGAACTATAGTGTAACGATTCAAGTAAGCATAATTTTGCTGAAAATGTATATAGAAGAAAAAAAAACAGTTATCAAAAACCAACAATAATATCAACAGTTTATTGAAAAATATATTATAATAATTTACAGACAATATATTTAGTCTAAACATGTAAATATTTATATAAATCGTCTTACATAAGAAATATTAAAAGTATAAAATAGAGCGGACGACCCTTGTGGTGTGATTTTTATCGCTTTAAATTAATGCCAGTGTTATACTAGAATTGAAGTCTCAGGAGGGCTTATTCTGATACCATACTTGACTTATAAAGCCCTGCTGTAATTACACTCTCCACTCGCCTCCTTAAAATTAAAACTACGAGGGCGCCAAATAAGTCACTACAAGTCTGAAAAGAACTGTACAAACAAACTTAGCCGGGTGTTTCTTTATTGCTATCTCTGTTCTTTGAACAACTAAAACCATCGCAATTAATTCGACGAGAAGGCATAATGATTAATGAATAATATAATATAAATGAATTTATTTTATTAAAACGTAAAAAAAAATAAAAAAAAATTTATATATATGTTTCGTAATCAAAAGATTTTGTCTATTCGTCCATAATGTTTCACTATTTTTTTTTTTTTTCATAGAAGCCGAAGATTTACCAGAGGTATCGTTGACCGGATTAAACGGTGACGGTATCAGCCACCTCGCCAAAGATGACCTGTTGGATGAAAGTAACTCGTCTAGCTCGCACAATAAAAGCTCTTCGGTAAATATAAATATCTTATAAAAGATTATTTAATATTAAATTATTATATGTAAAAATATTTTTTTTTTCTGTAGCAGGACGATAAAATTCCTGAAACTGAGGAAGGACAGTAAGTTTATATAATATATATATATATATAAATTAGTTACAACATGGTATATGATTATTAACAAGAGACGTATTTTCAGTGGAAAATCAAAATCCCGTCGTAAAGCTGCGATATCCTCGGATTCAGAAGCGGGATCCTCTCGCAAGAAGGCAACAAGCGTGAAGATGAGCGACTTCGAGGACTCGGAAGACGACTCCGAGCCCAAGAAGACCAAGAGGAAGAAGAAGGGTAGCGATAGTGACGCTTCTGCTGGGTCGTCTCTTGATGAGAGGTAGTTTTGTATTTTATATATGAATTTGAAGATTACTAGATCATTTAAACGTAATTTTTGGGTCCGACATTTCGCCGTCATTTCTGTGCGCACGAAGGTCGCGGCGGAGACCAGCTCTCGCAGTTATCTGATAACTCTTCTATATATATAATTCTGGCTCTAATTTCTTAAAATGTTCGTTGTTTTTTACATTTTCATATCTGTAAAGAAAAGCGAATTTAAACAAAGGCTCTGGATTTTGTAAGGTTTTTTATTGGCCATTTTATTTTTTACCTGATATATAAGTAATTTATGGAATTTTTAGACCTACTTTTAAAGTTAAATTAGTAATACTTATGTTTGATATCTTTGCATAATTCAGAAATTATCTGAAAATTGCCCTTAATTATTGATAAATAATATGATGGTAAGATACAATGTTGAAACACTGGTTGACGCTAAGAAACACTGTCCGTGTTTGAAAAAGTGCATTAATTCTATAAAACGCCATGAAAAGCGATAAACACTCTTAAATTTTCGAAGAATACTCTGAATATTCCTTGAATTACTCGTATCTTATTTTCAAGTATTGATTACATTTTAATTATATATTTTATTACTAGCAAAAAGAAACGGCGACGCATAAAAAATGTGGATGAGAGCGATGGTTCAGGATCTGAAACCGAAACCGAAGGGAGGAACAAACACGGCAGGAAGAATATACGAAAGGTATGTAAGAAATATTAATTTCATTTTCAGTATACTCATTACAATACTGTATGTAATTTATTGATTGATTATAAAAAAAACAGGTGATGAGCAAAAATCAATTAGAAGAGGCTACAAAAAAGGCGGCACGTGAAGAAAAAGAGAGAATTGCCCGAATAACGGAGAGACAGAAATTGGTATGAATGTATATTTTTAAATTTACAAACAATTATTTATAATCAGAAATATGTCACAGACAGCAACATGCACTAAGATTTGTATTTTTTTTTAGTTACAGAATATTTAGTGTATGAATCAATTCATTATATTCCTGATAATAAAAATATATAATATATATAAACTCAAACTATTTTTTGGATTGTTAGGGAATCATTATAAAGTATTACAATACTACAAGCCTCACAATAAATATAACAATGTGAACAATATATTCTGCATCCACGCGGACGAAGTCGCCGGTAACAGCTAGTATGTTATAAACACAAGTAACTTAGTAAATATTATTATTACTTTCAGTACAACAATTTGGAATTTGATGAATCTGGCAAACCTGATGAAGTGGTTTTAGACAAGGTTGTTCTAGACTTCGATCCCGAAACCAAAGAGCCGTTGATAGAAGTTGATAAAGGACTGGTTAAGAAGTTGAAACCGCATCAGGTATTCTACAACTAGATTAAAATTTTCTTCCAGTTATATAAATATATTTTTAGAGGAATATATGTAAATTTCTAAATTTTTCTGTTCTTCCTATTTCTCTTAAATACACAAAGTGTTGCCATCCAAGATACAACTATATACATTGTACTATAGCTGTGTGATTGGCAACATTTTGAATATAGTCCTATAAAAACACTAATCAAAATTTCATCTAAATGGTTTATTTCGTTATCGAAAAGTGAAAAGCTATACATGCCTAAAAAATTGCGTTGAAATTTCAGGCAAATGGTATAAAATTCATGTGGAACGCATGCTTTGAAAGCGTGAAGCGGATCAAGAAGGATAAAGGGTCTGGATGTATTTTAGCGCACTGCATGGGGCTTGGAAAGACATTACAGGTGAATTTAATTTAATTTCAGGTGAATTTAAGTGAATTTAATTTAAATTAAATACAACCTAACCTTTACTTAACCTTTAACCGCAGCTCTCCCCGTTTATAAGTAATTCTCTATTAAGATTCCAGCATCAACAAATGTGTCAAATTGCTCCTATTAAGTAAAGTAGTTAAAGGCTTTGAATGTAACAAACAAAAGTATAATGAAATATTAGAAAACTAAAATATATTAGGTATTTACCAAACAGAACTAAAACCAATGTCTGTTCCAGGTGGTGTCTCTCACTCACACGCTCCTCACGCACAGTTCCCTCACGGGAGTGAATCGAGTGTTAGTGGTGTGTCCGCTGTCGACGGTACTCAATTGGGTCAACGAATTCGGTATCTGGCTGAAACACACGGACAACGAGTACGACGTTGATGTTTATGAACTATCTAGGTAAGGTGTAGGACTTACTAATAGAACTTGTTTAAACTAGACAATAGACTTGACTAACGATTGAAGAGCTTTGATGAGTTCTCTAAGTATGTATAACTACACTGAATCCCCGCTCTCCCCTCCAGATTCAAGCAGAACTCCGAGCGCTCGTACCAGTTGTCTCAGTGGTTCTCTGGCGGCGGCGTGTGCGTGCTCGGCTACGAGATGTTCCGCAACCTGTCCTCCGACAGCAACAAGAAGCTAAAGAAAAAGATGATGAAGAGCTTCCAGGAGAGCCTCGTCGAGCCCGGTATGTTGGCTTCAGCAGTCGCATACTTTTTTGTAATGTATCGATTGTATGACTAAAGCAAAAAAATATCCTAATGTTAATTAGGTCCAGACTTGGTCGTGTGTGACGAGGGACATCTTCTGAAGAACGAGAAAACGAGTTTGTCTCAAGCCATGAACCGCGTGAGGACGCTCCGACGCATCGTACTCACCGGCACGCCGCTGCAGAACAACCTCAAGGAGTGTGAGTACACACACACACACACACACACACACACACACACACACATACACCACAAAAACAAAACACAAACACCTTCATACTAATAGAAATAAATATATGGGTGTTAAATTTAACCCTTTGGAACCATGCAACTAGAGTCTTACATTTCATATGTGCAATGTATGTCTATAGAGTTAGTAGAGTGCTCATAACCTTATGTATGTCCAGACTACTGCATGGTTCAGTTCGTGAAGCCGAACCTGCTGGGTAAGTACAACGAGTACCTGAACCGGTTCGTGAACCCCATCACCAACGGGCAGTACACGGACTCCACCGAGCACGACATACGCATCATGAAGAGACGCTCACACGTACTGCATAAAATGTTGGATGGTGCCGTTCAGGTTTGTTCAAACTAAGAATTAGCTTATTCTTTCTTTCTTTACTGATTATGAATGAGGCATGGTTTTTTGAGGTGATTGTGAATATTGACAGTGTTGGTTTGTAAACAGAGGCGAGACTACGGGGTGCTGGCGCCCTTCCTACCTCCGAAGCACGAGTACGTACTCTTCATCACGCTCACTGAAGTTCAGATAAAGCTGTACCAGCACTACCTGGACAACTATTCCAGAAGGTAATTGTGGAATAAATAAAAATTACACATCGATTTAACTGACGTCACGCGATCTCTAATGTAGAAATGTTGGTCGCAGTTATCTCATTGGAAGTCAATTTCATTCCTTAACAATAGTAGACTAATTTAAACTACTAATTGAATAAAATTTTCAAAAGAAAACCCCTTCATGACTAATATCTTAACCTAGATAACATATCGCAAAGGAAAAGGAATACTTAAAACAATCTGGTTTTATTTAACTATTTTTTTTCCAGACCGCTAGCCGGAAAATCATCGGGCTTTCTGTTCCCGGATTTCCAGTCTCTGCAGAGGATATGGACCCACCCTCTTGTACTTAAATATAACTCTGAGAGATACGAAATCATGCAGCAAAAGAAGGTAACTTGGTGCCGAGTTGGAACCTCTAACATAAAGAATGTCTAATACAGATAAAGTTTGTTTCGATCATAAAAAATCTTAAATTATAATTATATTTACCCGGCTTTATTCACGCAGAATTTAATCGGGATGCGCCCCACTAGTTTCGAACCCGTTCATAAATAGTCATGGTTCACGAAAATTTCAATATGAATACCTTAAATTAGTTGTGTGTGTGACGGGGAGGTAGATCTTCGTCTCTCATTATTCTTATTCGTTCTATTATTGGCGTCTAGTAGGTAAAGTTGACTCAAGGAAACACACTTTTACATTGTGTAAAAGTACAACCAGATCAGATAACTTTCAAACAGCACATAAATAAAATTACAAGGTCATAATTGCTGAATACGAGATTTTAGAGTCCGTTCTATCTGATCACCATCACCAGTAACAAGTGATAGCACTTTTGAAAACCGTTCCATCACATGTTCCTTTCAATACGTCCAACAACCATTTCTAAGTGGTGATTTGTGTACTGGAAGACTCAATTACGACATATACATCAAGTTTAAATTACATCGTTATTTTTTTAATTTCAGAGGGAACGGGAGGAAGAGGATTCCGAAGGTTCCTTAGCTGACTTCATTGATGATGACTCCACACCTGATGTAAGTCATATATTATTAAACAATATAAACAATATTTTATAAATAATATGGAACATGTCTGTATTTATCCATAATTGCATTATGCATTGTTTATACAAAATTATATAAGTAAATAATTATTATTATATTTCAGGAATCTTCGACCGAGGAATCTTCAGATAGTTTGTCAGATGTGAGTGACGACAGCCGGAAGAAGAGCAAGAAGAAGAAATCGGCGAAGAAGAGTAAAGGGAAGGATAGTAAGGTGACCACGCGACGCGGTACTCGGGCGAATCCAGGTACATAGCATATGTATATAAATAATATCATATGTTTAGTGAAACGTATTTGTAAACACGCTTGTCGCAACATTTATCTTAGATATTGACGTTCTCATATAAGTGACATTGTCATTTTAGTTACCTTTGTTAAATTTATCAAATAAATACTTTAATACTACACTGACATTTTCAAACGATGATCAGTGTTACAATTTATTATTATTCGAGATTGTGACACTGTTTAGTACAAAGTAATTGGTGGACACTTTTTAACTTTTAAATTGAACAATGAAATGGACACAAGAAGTCATTATTTGTGATAGCGTTGAGGGCTGGTTTGCCCTTTCTCAAATATGCCGAAGGGGGTAATGGTTGACCCTTGTGTTGTGCTCATCGTCGTGCTAGCTTGAATTTTTTTGGAAAATTTTAATTAATTAATACCATAAAGCCTATCATAACAAATTTATTGTGATGGTTCTAGTTGGTAGTTTGCTCACGACATATTGTATATATATATTTCTTATTTCAAGATGTATCAAAATAGGCCCTGACACTTCCATATGACGTAAACGAATCTCTAATATTAATTCAAAGTGAAAAAGATATAAATGTTGTAATACTTTGATATTGAAGCAAGGCAATAACCAGCTTGTTAATTATTCTGCGCATATTGGTTTACTGTACTGTACTGTAATCACTTTCAAAAAGTTTATAGTTCAAAGAAAATACACCATACTAGGGCCGCCCTCGTTCACGGCAAGTGGAGATGGCGGCTAGGTGTTAAGCAATGGAGTGATAGCAGGCGGTTTATTTCGCGGTTCAAGTACAATGTTCTTTTATGATAGCCCGAGTGAAAATTCAGAGGGGTCGTAAGTCAATCACTGCTCGTTCTAATGTCAATTCTTGTGAACGATGTACGTTTCAAGTTAATTTACTCCAGAACCACAATTAGGATCAAATTGAAGGAGAAGCCGAGGAGGAGCCGTACATAATTTGATCGATTTGGCCGCAAAGAGATTCGGCTCGTCAATCTCAATAATAGGGGGAATGTAGTCAAGCATCAACTTAGTTACATGTAAAAAAAAACTATTGTTTTTAATAATTAAACTTAGAATCCCTTTAGCCCTTCTAAATGTGAGAGCACCATAGAACGAGTAGCTGTGTTGTTAGTTTTTCTAATCTTTGTTTCTGTACCACTCTTTGCTTTGAAAAAATAGTTAAATTTAAAAATCGAAATCGTCATTTTTAAGACTTATGTATAATAACTAGCTGATGCCCGCGACTTCGTCAGCTCCCACAAATCACATGACTAAAATAATACGGTGCTGGCTTTAAACTCTATACCAGATACATTAGTTAATTTATGGCAAGGACACATTTGTAAACACAACGTTTGCGCCTTGCGCCTGTCCAGTATTTACGATTCCGATATTCCGAAAGCTTAGTACATTAGCCAAGTACATAAGCTAAGTATATAAGCTTAGTACATATATATATAGTCCACCCCTGGTAGTCCAGTCAAAAGCAGGGTAGATTTAATGTTTTTATTTTTTCTTCGTTATTTTTTGTTCTCTCAATTCCAGTAGAAATGGCAGACGAAGAGGTGGTGCCGCTGGAGACACGTGATTTGAAGACCGAGAACCCGACGGAATGGTGGATGTCCCTCGTCAGCGAGGACGAGCTCGAGGATATGAGACACTCGCACAAACTGGTTCTACTGTTCGACATACTGCGGCAGTGCGAGGCCATCGGGGACAAACTGTGAGTATTGAATACACAAACATATATAAATGTATGAGAATTTGTTTTATAAAAATATATAGCTTATAAATGGCCATATTAATACAAGCAGGAAACATCTCATTTGTCATATCTGTGCACTGGAAGCGACACTAGAGTGGAACCATCTTTTTCAAATAATAAATATTGAATTGAAAATGTAGTCTGTTTTATTATATTGCTTGTATGTAAGCTACAATTGCTTCAAACAACAATTACGTAATATACTGATTCTATAATTTTTAATTTTAAAAGTTTTTTTGCTATGCCTTCTGTCAATGATATTTTGTTAGAACAGTTTCCTTAAGTCGATTTTGTTTTCAGACTGGTATTCTCCCAATCGTTATACTCATTAGATCTTATAGAACATTTTCTGAGTAAAGTTGACGATGCGACGCAGGAGGGCAGAGTCGACGAAAAACTCAATGGCCATGTCGGTAAGTGACTAGAATAAAATATACAAAAAAAGCATTTCAGGAGTATGTTCAGTTTTTAATTTAAATTCTTAGCATATTTTTAAAGAAACGTTTTCATTTTTTTTTTAATCTTTCTCATATAATATCATATAATATAACTTAATACTTTAGACGGAAAGAACTAATCGACCTTGCTTGACAGACATACGTGTATTTTGCACATAAATAAGTATTATGTATTTTTAATTTATTTTATTTTAGGAACCTGGTCGCCTGGACTGGACTACTTTAGATTAGACGGCTCTACGTCTTGCGAAAATCGATCTATCTGGTGCAAAAATTTCAATAGAGAAGACAATCCCAGAGCCAGGTAACCAACATTATATGTGATATTTTACTAATGTATCCAGGGTTGCCAACCTCCACAAAATACGACGGTAATACCAATCGCTGAATACTGTAATAATAGTGGAATATTATTTCGTAGGTTGTTTTTAATATCGACTCGTGCGGGAGGTCTCGGCATCAACCTGGTGGCCGCCAACCGCGTGGTGATATTCGACGTGTCCTGGAATCCCTCCCACGACGTGCAGAGTATATTCAGAGTCTATCGCTTCGGGCAGAAAAAACCCTGCTATATATATCGGTTTTTGGCTATGGTGTGTATCATTTTTGCTATCAGAATAATAATATTTAAATTGAGTTTTTATTTAATTAATTTCGTTGTTAACCCAGGGCACGATGGAGGAGAAGATCTACGAGCGTCAAGTGACAAAGCAGGCGATTTCCAAGCGCGTGATCGACGAGCAGCAGATCGACCGCCACTACGCCGAGAACGACCTCGCCGAGCTGTACAAGTTCGAGCCGAGCCCGCCTCCGCGCGAGATACCGCCGCTGCCCAAGGACAGGCTGTTCGCAGAGATGCTCAAGGAACACGAAAAACAGGTGGGATTAAGATCTTGTATGTGTGCATGACACGACACATGCTTCCGAGTGATTTTCCACACTGACACGTTTCTCTAGGCTCTAGCCTACGTGCAGCCACAGTTCAAAGAAGGCAGTCCTCCTGGTAACTACAGGCCCATATCGAACACGTACGTACTCTGCAAGAGTGTGGAACGCGTTCTTAATATCAGTATTCCTGCGGTCCTAGAATCGAATGACCTCAGCGATTGACAATATGACTTTCGTCGGAATCGATCTGGAGTGAGGCTGTTGTTGAGTGAGAAGTCTGGAGAAACACGATTCGGTCTCAACATTTAAAAGGCCTTTGATAGGGTACGGCTCAACAGACTTATAAGCAAGCTTTCGTCCAACAGCTTGTCCTCTGAAATCGATCAAAACGGGTTGGTGGTCATTGATGGCTGCTCGTCTGTTCGAATGTCTATTAATTGCCGATGTTCATCAAGTGTTCTCTACAACTCTCCTTTTTTGCTGCCTATTAACGTTCTGCTAGAACCGGGTATCTTTGTGTATGTCAGTCAGCCATGGCCGAGTGCATAAACCCTTCCCTCCAAACAGTCACCAAATATGGTGTAGCCAACCTGGGTAGGTATAATGCCGCCTAGACCCTGGTGATACTGCCTCTGCCAAAAGGAGGCCATTCGAACTGGCCCCTTTTTTTGGAATATATTCGTAAAAGTCACAAAGCTGAACCAATAAATTGTGACAATTTAGATAAGAAAAGCTCATAAATGTACCTCTACTTACGGATAGCTAAGAACTTTTTCGATAAAGCAAAGATAACAAATACTGTGCTATGAAGACCTAAATTGGTCAAGTAAATTACACATTTATGAATAAAACCGTATTAATTATTATTCTAGATATATAAGTACCACGAGCACGACTCGCTGCTAGAAAACAAGGAAGAAGAAACTTTAACCGAAGAGGAACGGAAAGCGGCCTGGGAGGACTTCGAGAACGAGAAGACGCGCCCGCCACCGGCGCCCTTCAACTACAACATGCACAACGGAATGAGTATGTCACTTATGGACTTGAAATAATCACTATTCATTGATACTTTATCATTATAACTCATGATGATGATGACGAATTGTTGTCTAATTAAAAAACTACAATTTCCTTCCCAGTGCAAGGTCTTTTCGCCCAGCAGTACGCAACCATAGCGGCCATGCTGCGGAAGGAAACTCCCAACATCACCGACAGCCAAATACGAGACATGCAGACGCTCCTATATAACTCAAACTCCGCGGCCGTGAGTAGATTGTACATTTTATATTAGTATTATATAAGTATAGTAATGGTGTGGGTCATTTTTTATTTAAATTAAAAGTATACATTATTTTTTATTTATTTTGTTCCCGTAAACAAGTAAAGTGAACAGTAATATCCAAATATAAAAATATTTATTTAGTTGATTGTGTAGGTTTGACCAAAAAGGTTTAAATGGAACCGAGTCATTCCATGTATTGTAGCCGCGAGGAATACGTAACGATACATTTTTATTTAAATTAAATTTATCTGTTTAGATATTCGGTGGATATGACTATGGTGTAAGTTACTGTCGATATTTGTGTAGATATTTTTTGTTTTTTCGCTACGCCATACCCGTATTTTCTTTAAAGCATGTGTTATTTTAGCACTACACATTATATCCCTTACACATTTTTTATGTACCTTTATGATTGATATATATTATAAACATGTTTTTTTTTTGTACAGTTGATGGGTGAAATATACAAATACGCTCAGCCGGCGATGATGAATCAGAGAATGATGAACCCAGGGATGGTGAATCCAGGTATAACACATACATATTGACCAAGTGGTTTAAGGGTTTTCTATTATTACAAAAAAATATATATATGTGTATGTTTGTTTTATCATACACACATATATACACAGTATAGTTTTTTAATTAATGTACATGATATTGCTCAGGAGGAGGTGGCATGGGCGTGGGCGGCAGCAGTGGACTGCAGTACGAGCCGCCCTGGCAGCGCCAGCAGCAGATGCGTATGCAACAGCTCATGCAACAGCAGAACGTAAGCGCTCTTAATTTCGAGTAACCTGATTAAAATCCCCTAAAAAACAAATATTATCGCGTGAACAAAGTTCCCGACTAAAATAATAACTGAACAGATGGGTGCAAAGTACTACGCAGGGGGGCTCGGCAGCCGCGACCCGATGGCTATGGCGCTGCAGCAGCAACGCGCGAGGGAGCTGATGCTGGGCGAGCGCTCGCGACCTCGGGGACGTCCGCCCGGCCGCGCCGCAGCCGCCACACTGCCGCACTCGCTGCTCGGACACACGACCGCGCCCGACGTCGTCAACCTGGACTCGGATTAGACTGGTTTGATATTTACCTTATCTCGTTCTCGATGGCTGTGACCTCCATAGCTGATAGCCTTATTCACTTAAACAATTCAGCTAATACAAGCTCTCATATCGACAACAATTCAGCTAATACAAGCTCTCATATCGACTATGAGAGCTGTGTCTCACACTGTACATACTAGCAAATGCATACTATAAATGCACTTAACATGTATTTATACTAAATATATATTTGTACAATGTACATACATAAATACATCTACAAGTTACATTGTTGTTATAATATACATAGTAAATTAATAAAATCACGTCGTAAACACTGTAGCTTATATTTGTATAAAAAAAAAATCTAAAACGCTTTTATAACATATTATATGATATATTTTGTTACAGATTGGTGTAAATTAAAGTGTACAGTGAACATTAAGGTGCTACGATTCACGGCGAGGTAGGCTTGAACAATAGTGCGGCGGCGATTTAATGGGCTCTATATGTATGACCCCAATATATAATCAACCGAGTGGATTAATTATTGAATGTTATATATATTTGTCACCTTTCGGCTTGTTCGCCACATATCACGAATCTCAATATACCTTAAGTCTAACTGGGTCGAAGTAATACACAAGATATTTTTCATGTTAAATGGTTGCAATAACATATCAAAATCATAACGAAGCAGCCTACCGACCTTTTCCTATTCGCACAAGCGTCAAATTTTAATGTTCAATGGGTAGTAAATATATGCTCAAAGTAATTAATTCTACAGCTATTTGATGAATAGAATTTTGAATTTCAGAGCTATACCTAGTAAAATAATACATAATAGTTAGTGTAGTAGCTTTAGGTGAATAACAGTATAACACGCAACATTAAGAAATTATAAAACAAACATAGGCAGTGTAAATATATATTAAATAAGAATTTATAATTTACAAATTTATTTTACGAAAATTTATTATAAAAAAAAATATTTTTGTGTTACTGTTATTCACTTAAAACTAAAATAAAGCATTTCCTGACCAAAAGATTTAAATTATGAATATCTTTTATGTCTCGGGGATGCTTTAGAAAGTGTCGGCTTGACTATTTTATATATCTCTCAGTACAGGAAATTAGTGTTAAGCTATGTTATATGTCAGTAGGTAGTAAACTTGTGTAAACCATCCCAAATATTAATGTTGCCAACCTAACCTTAACATTCATCAAACATCTAAATAGCATCACATTTTAAAAATCTTATATGAATATGACGAATCTAATATGTATTGCATTAAATGTATATTCAATAACTTATATTGTGGGTAAGTTTATAATACTAGCAGCAATGGTCGAGCCAGTACATTTTCCTTATGTTGGGTTTACACTTTTAAGTTTACTCTCATACAAAATTATGGGAAATATCTTAATTTTTATGAAAGTTTGGATCTAGGAATAAAAAACCTTTAAATACTGGAAAAAAATTATACATGAGTGGTTACACACTTATCCTAATCATTACATACTAATAAAAACTATGGCTACAAAAAAAAAATATTTTACATTTTAGTATAAGTATGCTTAATTGACATTTCAACAAGATATTGTTATTAAAATAATTAATTCAATTGTTTATGCTCTCTTTTTACCTTTCATTTCATATCGTACAAAATATGACTAATAATATCGATCATGATTTGAGGCCTCATTTTTGAATAAATTTTATTATTATTTGTTGCTCTGTAATTAAATAATAAGTTATCATTCCAAAAATATTGATATGTATTTGAAGTGTATTGTTTTTAATATAACATCGTCATACTCTATCCTTAGCAATTTATATAATGATTGTTGTAATTTACCTTACATTTTGTTAACTGATATGTGAATTACTTTATTTATTGACCTGGCTCTCAGGTGTTTTAGTTGTGATATTGCCTAATCTTAAAATTTTGTATACGTTTATTTTATTGAGTCATAGTGATGACTGTAATTTTAGATTCAGCAATTATAATAGTTATATGATTTAGAATATTAAGTATAATGTACCAGTGTAACAGATAAAAGTGTAGCATTTCATTTTATGCTGTTAGTTTTTTTTTTTTTTAATAAATAGGACATTTTGAATGTTGATTTTTTTACAATTTCTTAGATTTTATGCTTACTATGTGTTATTTATAGTTTTACACAAAGTATAATGATTGAACAGTATTTCATATAGTTTAAGGTATTTTTTATCGAATATTTTCGTAACTGAACTATTATTAATTTCTGGTTAAAGAGAAAAGCTTGAGGTTGACGAGATTGATACACATGTAAGAAAATTGCTGTAATGATCTATTATTTATGTAATATATAATTGTAACAGTAGAAAACTTCCTATTATTTTGTAGTACAATTAAAGTATAATAAATGATTTGGAAATGTGAATTTGGCCATGTTTTATTTTAAAATATGTTATTAACACAATACAAATTTACTTAATATTGAATAATATTTCTAACCAATTAAATATTAAGATTGGGTATACCAGTTTTAATTCCAATAGACACTTCAACAAACTTTAGTAGTCTATTAGCCAAAAAGGTTGCGTCTCCTGGTTTTGATACATCTGCATTTAACATTTCGAGTCTATTTTCTGAGCAAAATGACATAACTTCACTTGCATTTACAGCCATAGCATTCACTGGTAAACCACTTGTGTTCAATAGCACAACTCGACGGATTCGTAGATCTGGATGCACTTGTTCAAGCATTTTTCTTGCCCATTCTACACAGAAAATTCTACTTGTGTCCATTGCGAGTACAACGAAGTCTATGGCAAGTTTTCCTGTCAAATCAGATTGCCGAAGGATATCTTCTAAACTAAAAGAACGCAAAACCACGAGCTTCCACCTGAAATCGCCTTTGGTGTGAACATCTATTAGAGCTTCTGAAACACTTTCTATAATCTGACTATTTGAAGATAGAACTACTACAGTCAAATTGTTTCTACAGCTACTAGGCCCCACCCATGGAACTATAATGAAATCTTCTTCGATTGTGGACATAATTATGTACTTTGATGGGATATTTATTTATTTATTAACAAAATAAATCCATAAACAAAAATAACAATGCAAGGCAGTTGGTATTTGGCAAGTTTTTAAATAATGACATTGACAATTACATTTTGAATTTATTTAGTGTTTACTTAAAGAATAATTTTTGAAAGATTCCAAATGATTACAACCAATGATAATTCTATAATTATTAAAAAATATTTAGATGCTTTTTGACCGATATAAGTATTTTTTTATTGATAATATATTTTTTAGTCTAAAGTCAACAGGAAAATGAGAGAGGACTCCACTCATTTTTTCCGTTTATGTCATCTGAAAGATTTAAATATCACATTAAAATAATATGTTGAATGTTGACTAATGTGAAAACTAAAAAAAAACATTGTAAAAAAAAAAATCATGCCTCTTGGTCACTTTTTGAATCAATGTTTTTGAAACTCTTATAGGCGGGAAAACAAAATACAAATACTTCAAATTTTACTTTAATACCTAGTGGTTCTAGTTTCTCAAGTGATACAATAATAACGATTGTAGCTGTACCTACTTATTATAAAAATCGTATATAGTTTTAAAATAATAACGATATTTTAAGTAATACTATACCATTTGTAATTGATTGTTGAATTTATTATATATTATAAAGTTCTCAGTGATATTCTCGATAATGAGTCGTAGAGATGAAAAATTTCCTGACAATGGATTTGAAGTTTGGGGTGGGTACATGAACGCTAAAATAGCAAAACTTGAAGAGCAATTTTCAACAGGAATTGGAAATGAAGATAAAATATCAGACATATTTAATGGAGTCAGTATATATGTTAATGGCTTTACTGTGCCTTCAGCCGATGAGTTAAAAGAATTAATGGGTAAACATGGTGGAGTTTATCACACTTATCAGAGAAGTGATGATTTCATAATAGCTTCTAATTTACCAGATACAAAAGTTAAGAAAATGTCATTGACAAAAGTAGTGAAGCCGGACTGGATTACTGATAGTATTAAAGCAAATAGATTATTAAACTATAAAGAATATTTGCTTTATAGATACTCAAGAACACAGTCTACATTACCTTTTAATCAGACTGTTAAGACGGAAAATGCAGTATTTGCACAAACTTCAGTAAAAACTTGCCAAAATAATTCCAATGTAGAAGATAATATTTCCTTGGACAATGTTTCTTCTACTAAATCTTACATAAATCCAGTTCAATGTTCGAATTTACAGACCAGTGAATATAAAAATGTTGATAACTTTGCTAAGACTGCAGTGGACCCTAATTTTATAACTGAATTTTACAACAATTCAAGATTGCACCATATTTCCCAACTTGGTGCATGTTTCAAACAACATGTTAATGATATGAGGGAAAACAGCACTTTTATATTCTCAGAAAGAGATGTTATTAAAAGTAAAATTTGTGCATTGAATTCTGACAGTAAGAACTTGCCACAAACATTTTTTCAAAATGGCAAAACTATTATGCACATTGATATGGATTGTTTCTTTGTCTCTGTTGGTTTGCGTAACAGACCAGAACTTCGAGGCAAGCCAGTGGCTGTTACCCATTCAAAAGGAGGTAAATCTGGGCCAAAAAGATCTGGTACAGACATATTGACTGAATCTAATTTATATAAAGAAAAACAAACCAAGAAATATTGTCTTGCAATGGGCATTCCTGCAGATGATATAGATGTGGAATCTGTTGAGAGTGGTGGTGAAGAAGAGTTGGCAGCTTTTGGTTCCATGAGTGAAATAGCTTCTTGTTCTTATGAGGCAAGGGCGAAAGGAATCAGAAATGGCATGTTTATGGGAAAAGCATTAAAACTTTGCCCTGATTTAAAAACAATTCCTTATGATTTTGATGGTTACAAAGAAGTGGCTTATACATTATACAATACAATATCTCAATATACATTAGACATAGAGGCTGTATCATGTGATGAAATGTATGTAGACTGTACTGAACTGTTGAAAACAATGAATGTTAATGTAAGTGATTTTGCTACTGTTCTAAGAGATGAGATAAAAAGTAAAACTGATTGCCCATGTTCCACCGGTTTTGGTGGTAATCGGTTACAAGCCAGACTGGCAACTAAAAAAGCTAAACCCAATGGACAGTTTTTTCTTAGTTCTGATATTGTGTATGATTTTATGTTTAATATCCAACTCAGTGATTTACCTGGAGTTGGATATCAAATATCACAAAAATTGGAATGTCTTGGACATCAGACTTGTGGATCTCTTCAAAGCTTGTCATTAACAAGCCTTCAACAACATTTAGGAAAAAAAACAGGAGCACAGTTATATGACCAGTGCCGTGGACAGGATTCAAATCCTTTATCTTTTCATACAGTAAGAAAATCTGTTTCGGCTGAAGTTAATTATGGCATTCGTTTTGAGAATAATGATCAATGCATACAATTCTTAAAACAATTGTCTGCAGAGGTACATAATAGAATGCAACAGTTTAAAGTGGTTGGTAAGTGTATAACATTAAAACTCATGATAAGGGCTCAAAATGCACCAATTCAAACTGCAAAGTTCATGGGTCATGGATATTGTGATGTGATAAACAAATCTACAACATTGCAAAATGCTACTAATAATGTTGAAGTAATAACAAAAGAAGTCATTTCTATATGTAAAAAACAAAATGTTGATCCAAAGGATATGAGAGGTATTGGAATACAAATTACTAAATTAGAGCCATTAAATATCAAGCCATTGAAGGGAGCAATTAATAAATTTTTGACTGCCAAAAGTGTAGTAAAACAGGAAAATATAGCTCAATCATCTACCAAAGAATCTCTATACAAATCTACGGAAAATATTTGTCAAGTAGATGTAAAAGTTAAAGTACCCTCAACGCCAAAAAAAAATAAGACAACTACACCAAGAAAGAAAGAAAAGAAATCTCCTATACTAGCTATTTCTAAATCTCCTAGAGGAAAGAGAAGAGGGCGGCCGCCTAAACAATCTAAACCTCTAGCTTCTCTACAGTTACTAAGTAAGTTTCTTCAAGGATCTAACGTATCTAATGAAAAAAGTTGCAATAAAGACATTGATATAAAAACTGAGGACTCAAAAAATGCAATCCCAATAATAAAACCTAAAACTGAAAACACAAAGCGTGAAGGTTTGCTTGGATTACAATGGCGTCAAGTGAGGGAGTTGCTCAGAGCTTGGTTTGATAGTGGTCAAGCTCCTAAATTTTGCGATGTCAATTTAATAGCTGGCTACATGCGTGAAATGGTAACTAATAAAAACATAGAAAAGTTAAATATTTTATTGAATTTTATGAATAGAAAAATACGTGAAATTGATAATGATAATTGGAACGAAGTTCAGGATTTGGTTATTGAACAAGTGCAGAATGCTATGATAACTGTTTATGGAAAAAAGTTATTAATAATTGATGTATAACAATCCAATTTACATAAATTAAAAAAGAAATTTGGTTACATCGGGACCATAAATAAAATAACATAATTCATATATATTTTTAATGTTTCTCGTTTTGTCATAAATTATGTTGAAACATGTAAATATTTCACATTGGGTATTTGACTAATTCATAATAAAAGAAATCTATTATTTCACTTTGAGAAAAAACAAAACATTGTCACATATACCGCTATATAAAGTTTCGCAAAAATGGCAGTTTATGGTGTTAATAATAAGCACGCCTTACTTTCAATTGCCAAAAGTCAATAATCCGTAATTATAATAAAAAATACACAGAAATAGTTACATACATTTGATTCCATCCCCGATTTATTCAATCATTTATCTAATTTTACTATCACAGATGCTTATTACATAAAATAATTAAATCTGCGTTGATAACACGAATTGTTAGCAAGCCTTTCATATAAAAAAAAAAAAGTGTAAATCCCAAATTTGGTTACAACGAAAAAAAAACACATTAAGCTTCTGATCCACGAGCAAATAATGTTATAGACATTTATTACACAAAAAACTTTCCTAAACGACTATTTGTTAGTAGGTACTGTCACATACATAGTCTTTTAAAACGAAATTTAAAACGTATTTCTCTTATTTTCAACTACCGTCACACTTTAGTGTAAATGTCTTAATAAGACTGAAATTTTTAGATAAGGAAATTGATCTTACAAATTTTAAATACAAATGTTACAGGTCCAAATGTTACATATTTGTGCATTTTTTTAAAGTTCTTTATTTGTTTAATTAAAACCAATAAATGCAGATTATTTAAATCGGTAAATATTTTGGCACAAATGCATCATGGGTGTTACAAATTATTGAAAATATGTTAAACCATTACTGTTATTTAAATATTGAATGTTTTTACACAGCACTGATAAAAACCGTATGATAGATTAATTTTTGTAATATATATACAAAAATGACGGTAGTTGTTTGTAGAAGTGGCTTCATGTGGAGTTTGCTGAAATTGAGTGTTTTAATTTCGAATCTATGATGATTTCATCTCCCGATCTGATGTTGTAAGAGTACAGCTGCTTGGTTGGATATTTCATTTCCTCTGGACCCTGCAGATAAAAATACAAGAATTTTTTTTCTTCAACTTAGGTTCTCTTAGAAATATAGATTTCATTTCTATCGTTAGTGTATAACGTAACTAAGCGGTCTATTTCAATCTTTATAAATGAATAATACATAAAAAAAAGTTACTGTAGAAAAAAAATAATGAGGTTATTATCTATTGGATATAGAGCACAATGAAATATTATCTCACTTGTGAATCCCTAAGTTCCTGGTCGACGTAGAACAGTCTCATCTTGGACGCCGGGAAGCCCGCGAGCCTCTCCAGCCGCGACTTGAGATCTGATACAGTTCTGTAACAAATCATGTCGTAAATTTAAAAACTTGATACTTTAAAAAATATTACATTCCTTTACCCCTAGTACGAATTTTGACCGTGACGTGATTGGTTGTTATTTGGTAGTACATAGTAGTAAACCAATCACAACCAAGAACTCGAAAACTATCAACGTTTCGTAACGTCAAAACTCGTGCTAGGGATACAGTTCATAAAAATGGAATTCCTTTGATCTAGTCTAGTTTGAGTAATCTCTAACTACCTGTAAACGTCGATTGTCCGTACTTCGCTAGTGTCACCACAAGTGAATGTGATTTGAACGCGCTTTTCTGGCCGCAAATCGACTGACACTAAGGGGTCCAGCTTTCCGTGAACCCCCACTAATTCCCAGTACCTGAATAAAATAATATTTTTTCAAAATAATAAAAAATTAAGAGAATTTTACTGTGTTTAGAATCAGGTTAATTTAAAAATAATAGCTCTACAGTTTAACACCCACTCATTCCTTTTATACATATTTATTTTAGTCCTACTTTCCGGTTAAGGAATTCAAATTTGTTTATGGCGAGGCCAAAGATTTCAATATGTTGTTGTAACAGTATTAAAGTTATTTATTGGACTATTATGTAACTACTACATACTCACATACACATATTACACTAAAAACCATTAAATAAAATAAAAACAACAACAAACCTATCAGGTCGATCAGATTCAGGTTTTTCCATGTAATATCTAATGAAGGCTCGTTCCGCCGCGTCTCGTTCCTCAACAGGCACGGTCCCTCCACCGTTCAGAGTTCGCACGTGAGGCAACCGAGCTACCAGCAGCAACCGCCGCTCATGCTCCGTAGATTCCACTCTTTCCCACAATGGCCAGCCCTTAAAATAAAGTATTTATTAAAAATATTCATCAAAGTTTCATAATCTACACTCTAGATAGGTTATTTTTCATTTTTAATAAATACGGTAATATTAGGAATATATGATTATATCAACATTAAGGCAGATTCCTTTTAAGTAGTACCTATACAAAAAAAATTAAATGATCTTTAAAAAAAAAAGCCACGATTTCTCATTGTAATGTATTGCTTTGATATTTCAAGGTTTTGTAGGTAGTTGAAGATTCCTTTTAAATTCTGATTGATGTAACAAAACTATTACTTATTTCTAGTACACTAAAAATATATTCTAATCTTACTATATTATAACGCTATTGTATCTTTACTATAATATAATCGTAACTTTTTGATTCAGTTCAACAAAGGGAACAGTACGCACGTCACCAAATGAGAATAGTAATAACGTCTCTCTTTGTTTTCTAACTCCGAGTAGGTATTCAACCTTGCTAGCTATCTGTTTTGCCAGAAATGGAACGCGGAAAATGTATCTATAGCTAGAATATAAGTACTGAGGAATTAAGATAATCGCAATATAAAAAAAAAACATTAAAATACCTACATTTATCCAAAGGATGCGGTATTTGCGTATTCCATTTTCAATTAATCGCAAAATTACGCGTTTAAGGCCGAATTTATAGTTAATTAATTATTAAATTGACGATATTTCTGTTCATTTCCATTAATCACATCATTTTAAAATATTACATACCATAGCTATTTCCAAACAACTAAACTTTTGTGATGTTTATAAAAAAAAATAGTAAAGTTCACGTATGTAGATAGGTACCATTAGTGTAACGACTTGAAATTCAGAGTTATTCATCTCGTCGGACTGACTCGAAAGCCGTTTAAGGGAAGTACAATACATGAAATATTGCATTATACGTTACAAAATAAAACTCCGCGGTATAACAATATTACAATAATCTTACTTTTGAAAAGGTATGTCCTGAGAGTAATATTACAATAATGTTTATATAAGAGTTTTTGATGACGTCATCCTAAATCATTCATTTTTTTACTATAGGAAACATTATTACTAATACGATGAAGTGTGTTTTTATATTTGAAATATTAATCTAATATTATTTTTATGTAAAATTTTGTCATTTAAAGAAAACATTCATTCTTTTACGTCGCTAAGCAGGAACCAAACAATATTGTATTAAAGCTCATGGTACGAGTCACAATAATATTATTGTAATAAAAACTTCTTAACACTATGATAGTTTTAAGAGTTCATGATAGACCTGCTGTTTCTAATTTTTTTATTGCTTTACTCTGCTTTACTCTGATTTTATTACAGGCAAAGAACATAGCTAGCATGGTCTGCATAAATATTACATAGTAGCCACAGTAGATGTAAGTAAATTGCAAATAACGCAGTTAAGTTTAGCAATGTAAAGTTGGGAAAGTTAGTAGCATATAAATTAACTAGAAACATCTGCAGTCCACGCGTCCCGAACCTTTATCTGTTCCGGGGAGCGCACACGCAGGGTAGAACATAATTTATCAACCTTCCGTTAAATAGGGGGGGAAATACAACCAAATATCGATTTAAAACAATCGTACCAATCTGTGATGGAACCGTTCTGAATCATTAATTCTTATATCGACTACTATAATATCCATTTTATGTGTTCACAATATGTGATTGTTTAACAAACAACCGGTTATAACATACATCTACATATGGATTTATTTACACCAAGAATCAATAAAATTTATAAGCAACTGAACACTATTTTTTAAATTAAAACATATATATATATATATATATATATATAAAACAGTATATGTATATATTTTGTAATATATGTATACAGTTTTCAACATCTGTATCTTAAGTACAAGTAAGTTCAAAGGTTGAACAGTAAGTACCTATGTACAAAGACCGATTGACCTAACTGCAATAAAACTGACATATAAGCATAGAGCACCGGGCAGGCCTGACGTAAGCCAGTCTTAGCTTAGGATCTAGTCACTATAAAGTATTGCCTTTCTTACCGTTTAAATATTTATGAAAAATATTAAACCATCTTAGTAATAATATTCTTAAAAATAATATAAATACTAAAATGTTACTTTGGTATAATACAAGTATGTATTTCGCTAGCGACTCAGCTCGTTCATATAATATAATGTTTATAGCTGACTTAGTTTTGCTTCTAATTAAAGTCAAATGAAGTCTTGTATAAAATTCCTGATTCCTAAATTAACCTGAGCAAAGACTTTCATATAATATACCTACTCCCACATTTTCTATCACTAAAAGTTTTAAAACATATTTTGTAACGGATGAATACGCTATAAAACGAACCTAAGTTACAAAAACTCAGTATTTTAAACTCAGGAGTGTCAGCTGTCAGTAAATCAGGACAAACGATTTAATGTATGTATTTATGAATCATAAGCGGAATACCTGATTATGCAGAGGCACAAGGGCTTACTTTTATTATTGATCCCTTTAGAGTGTGTTCAACCGCCTTACGGTCGAGACAAAAGTTAGCGAGTGCAGTTAGTTTACATACAAAACAGAACTAAGAGTTAGCTACCATTCAACTTGTTGTATGGGTCTATATAGGTCAAAGCACAGTATCAGAAATACAGTAGTTTCACTGAGTAGGAACTATATTATATAAGTCGACTTAATAATAGACTTAAAATGTATGAATAAACATTTTATTTTACGTAAAAAAATATAACACTTATTATAGCTTAAGTTTCTACTTCGCACTAACTTATGAACCGTTACAACGGCATAAAACTCGATAACTTCGATAGAAAACTCACTTATAAGCAATCCAGTTATGTAAACTTCGGAGCCCAATATTATATAAAAAAGATTTCATAAAGCTAAAAGAAAGTTGTAATTCTAATTACAAGTCAAGCTGTAATAATAATTGCGGTAGAAGGAAGTCAATATCAAACCTATTTATTATAAATTATATATTTACGGTAAAATTGTATAATAAATGATATATAGTGTAGGTAATATCAATATGCTAAGGCATTTAAAGTAAGATACTTTTTTTAAAAACATTTTTTTTTAAGATTAAAAAAGCTTAACGTATGTAGTGTGATTCATAACAGTCAATAATTGAAACATTCAAATATTTAACAAACAAACAAAGAGTTTGTATATGCTCATTTGATCTCAACGTGGGAGGAGTTGAACCAACGGCCGCTGAGATAATATGATTCATCTGGGACTCGGTCACCGGCAGCCTCTTATCCCAGGTAATCTTTCAATTTGTACGTTATATTCAGAACGCTTATTCACTTCCGACAAATATATGTTAGAATTGATTTATCCTCGATTCGGGTAACTTTTAATTTGCGTTATAGCCTCTTCGCCAATCCTTTTTTAATCTTGTCGGTTACAAGGAACATAATTAAATTTAATATGAATCAGAGCATGACAAGTTGCTTTGAGATTTGGACATTTGATTATTAATGAATTAACTTTTCTGTTTAAAGACAAAGAAAGAAAAAGATTTAATTGGTATTTAGGGAGATGAATAAACTTGATTGTATATTTTTTTTCTACAGAGTTTAGATATAAATCAAATGTGCTGCTTAAATAATATTCTTACTCTATAGTATAAAATTAATCCAAGTAATGGAAGTTGATTACAAAAAGGGTACACAGTTCCAGATATAATGTTACATATTAACATCAGTTGATTGACAATTGACCTTGGGACAGGATAATAGTTCGCATTATGGTTGGTAATGAAATCACTTGCAGTACAGCCAGTGAACAGGTCAGGGTCGCAGTTAAATGGCGCAGATCTGTATCCCTAGTATTAGTTTTGACGTTACGATACGTTGATAGTTTTTGAGCAGTCACGAAACGAGTTCTTGGTTGTGGTTTTTTTGTTATTTGTAACGAACCAATCACAGCCAAGAACTCATTTGCTGCTCGAAAACTATCAACGTTTCGTAATGTCAAAACTCGTACTAGAACTCTAGTACGGGTTTTTACTGAGTCCAGAAAACAACGACCAAAACAAGTTTAAAGTCCGTTAGTATTTAAACAAATATTATAAAATACATTTTATTATATGATTTATATTTCATATTTGTTATTCTTCTAATTATCTATACATATCTTTAAATTTAAAAAATAGTAAAAAACATATTTTTAAATACATTAAACACCGTTTATTAGAAAAATAATTGCTTTTATTTACATGATACAAACATCAATAATGTTGTCTTTCTCTGACAAAAATCTATTGTCTTGAGGTTTGTCTGTATGTATTTTAATTTTGTGTGGCAATGTCTAAGCGTTGTTTATTTTCTAAGATAAGTCAACATAGGATAGTTTTTAAGCCGGTAAAAATGTCTTATTCCCATGAGAAAACATAAAAAAACTGGGTTTAGCTCCAAATACGATATAATTAGAACTGTACGGATTGTGTTAAAATATTGTGATGATGAAGATTTTTTTATTGTATTACTATTGAGCACTCTTTGCAAATGAAAACTCGGTTATGAGCTAGTTTCGAATTACAAATCGAAGGATCTTTTAATTCTACCTAAGTAGCCGTAGATATTGTAAAAATATTTAGGTAAGTATTTAGAGTTACAGAGTTCTGAATCATAAAACTAAATATTAGTTTACTGTTACCTTAATATTCTGAAACTCTTATCATTGTTAATTTAAAATTTTTGATCGTTTGTTCAATTTTAAGAACCGATATTTGGTATAAAGTGTTTCTTAATTAATAAAATTTCTAGGAACAGACATAGTCTCGTCTAAAAACCATTAAGCTAATTGAAATTAATTTAAATTTTCTATTTGACGCTTCAATTAGATCGACCTATCATATTACTAGTACGAGTTTTGACGTTTCGAAAAGTTGATAGTTTTTTAGCAGTCGCGAAACGAGTCATTGGTTGTGATTGGTTGTTATTTGACTTTCATTGCTAGTAAACCAATCACAACCAAGAACTCCTTGCGTGACGACTCGAAGACTATCAATGTTATAAAACGTCAAAACTCGTACTAGAGGTAAATAAAGTAATGAAATGTTCTCAAACTTCCTATTAAGATTTCTAGTTATACCTATAGATCTAGATTATTATACAAAAACAAAATGTTTTGTGATTACCTATTCAGTATAATTACAGTATTAAAGTAAAGCACTAGGTGAAACAAACATAACTACCTATATACATATATAGTAAATATCACGAACAAGATAATATCTTTTAAATTAATCCAGCAGTAAGTAGACCAAGTCGTATATTATAAGACATAAGGCAATTGTGCACTCAGATGCAATGCTTCCGAGATGCAAATGTGAAAGGTACTTTCAAGGTTAAACATTGAATTGAATAAATTGTAAACGAACTGCCTGTGATTCCTTAATTGATGAATCACGGAAACACCCTTCCTTATTGTTTTTATTGTAACCATTTTCATGATTAATAATCGATGTACAATCCAAGATTGAAATCAACTTTGGATTGCTTCCTACAGATTCAAAAAATAGCTCGAAAAGGATTGTAAATTAATGCTTTGGTAACAAAAATTAGATCAGGGTCGATTCAGTGTTGTAAATGTTGTCTGTACATCTTTATTTTATACCATTTTTTAAAATCTGATATTTGTAAGTATCTAAACATAGGAATATGTTAATTAAAACAACAAAAGTCGGTCAAAATGAGACATTACCTCATACGTTCATATAATATCGTTCTTTTGTAACATATCATTTAAACAAATGTGTGCCAACTCTTTCACGTAACCCGTAGCGTGACGATTACGAAACCAACCAAATTTAGATTTATTGGCTACGTATTAAAGTTGAAATTAAATTAATTCACAAAATGGGACAAGGGGGCTAAAGAGCAATCAATCCAAGGTCCAATGACAAGTTAATTGGACACTAGTGTCCTGGAACAAAATGTTTTATGCTACCGATAAAAATATAGAAAAGAAATGCAGATAAGTACCTACCATATTCAAAGATATTAAATAAAACTATTCATAGGCGCCTTGATCTCACGTTACTGTGATGAAATTACGTACAAATCTACGTTGTAGGTTGCGCAAGCGCAGATTGAAGTGGGGCGTCTCTAAAACTGGGAGACCTTCACCCATTTTATCGCTCCTGAGGGACGCGATTACACGATACGTTTTAACATGCGGCTACATTCAGCATGAAATATAATTTAATTGAGTTTTTATACATCAATTTGTTGTATTGTTTGTGTAGGTAAGAATTTTTATAACACCATTAAAAATAATAATCTGGCAATAAAAAAATATGATTGTAAAGCTCGTAAGACTTAATTATTAAAAGAACGTAGGTACATGACGTGAAAACTTTATATCCCTTTAGAAAATATAGTGCGGTTACGGAAGAATGTGATATTTGCTAAAAATCAAATTAATTAAAAAAGTATTTCAAAATGCAATTTATATATGTAAGTTAAATGCATAAAAATATATAATATGTTTACGTTCCCACTGTCAATGTCAAATATATAATAGTCTGATGTCAAATAGACGCAAAGACTAGATTGTTGTCTGACGTAACAGAATAAAATACAAAAAAAAAATTGGTCAAATCCTTATAAACATTCAAACTTTTAATTACGATCAAATTTCGAGTGCGTCCAGTAATCAATATTTATTCGTGTTGTTAGTTTAGGTCTAAATTTAGAAATACCATTATAATATAGGATTTCTATATTATTATCGACACACCGTGAGTGTACTCGCATCAGATGTTATAAACTCGTAATTGTAAGGTGATGTAATGATTGGCGCGAATCGAGTCTGCAGTTGCATTAATAGATCTACAATCAATGACGGTGTCGCTATGCAAAGAACATTACTCATAACTATACAAGTAGGATGAAGAATAATTCTTTATATAATGATTTTAATCACAACGCCGATTATAATTATCTATTATTAATTGATATTTATTGCTTTCATGGTTCTTTTCCTTATATTTTTATCGATACGTTTTTTTTAAGGAAATATAACATTTAGTACTTCTCGATAAAATATCGATTCCGCTCTGTTACACGCCAGGTTGTTTGGAACATCCGTATTTGCATTCTTAATATAAACCTATGGTCTTACGAACGAAATTATTAATTGATCTACAATTCCAGATTTAAATTAACCTTGGATGGCTTCCAATAAAATTAATCATACAAATCGGTTATTGGTAATGATAAGTCAAAAATAGTCTCTAATTGAAATTATAATTGCAAAGATTTCTTTATCGCAAAAACCTACATTTGTATAATTCACACTTACATGTGTTTAGGATTGACAAAAACTTTAATATTTTAGACGGAATCCAACGATACCATACAATACGACAGTCCAGATACTATTGTGATTCAAAAATAATAATAACTTACTTGCACTCGCAAACTCTTCAAAGCAGGAAACCTGGCAAGCCGGTCTACTTCGTCCCACGTGGCTAGACCAGTATTGTTTAAATTTAAGAACCGGAGATGCCTAAAACGTCAATGTTATTCTAGATTAATCACTTGTTTCATACTATCTCTCGATCATAAAAGTTCAGCGGGTCAATGTTTATTATTAAATAGATTTATCACGAACTGATAGAAGTGACATTGAAGTTAAAGGTATAAGTAAATGATATATACATTTTGATAGAAGTGACGGTAAAGGTATATGTATATTATATGAATCTTTAAATAAGGATGGTATTGCAATACCAAAAAAATGTAATTACTCACTGGAAGGCATCATGGCATTTCTTGTTACCATTGTCGTCATCGCATTTCTCGCAAGGATCTGGTTCAAGTGTGGTTAAAGGACAATCGTTGACCATGAGAGTTTCCAAATTCGGGAAGGCATATCCCAATTTGGATATTTCTCGCCAACTACTGATAGGGTTGCCGGAAAAATGAAGTTTCTTCAACTGTTCGTGGACCGGTTTGGTTGCATCTATGTTGAGACGTGTACAACCCTCGCAGACGTCTTTTTCGTCTACATCATCGCCACTTAAATTTACATAGGAATACTCGTTAAGGCTCAAATGCAACTCTTCAAGAGCCGGTAGAGCTTTAAGGAGTCCAAGCACACTTTGCCATCCAACGTAAGTAGAGTTTAATACAAGATTACTCAGCGAATCCCAATGATGGCGGAGTGTCTGAGCCGCTTGTATCTGGGCCGAAAGTCTGTTAAAGCTTAAATTAAGAAAATGCACGCGAGGCGTCTGCTCCAATACCGCAAATACCTGTAAATAAGACATTATATCGTCCTTGATTATTTCGCCAAAAGTTATTTATTCTAAGATCGACGATATGAATGGATAATACCAATCTTTGTCTTAATTCAAGCATTCATATGTCAGGAATATATCATTCCGTTGTAAGATTAATCATACCTCTTTCCAATCCGTCAGTTTATTATTAGCTAGATCCAGCTCCACCACATCAGCGCATTTATCAGCTAAACCGCAAGCGTCTCCCGCGCAGTCTATGTCACAGTCGTTCAGTACCAGCAGAGTTGGAACACTGAGTCTGGGCGATCGTTTGGGGACAAATATGGCCACTGGCATGTCATCTATAGGTGGATTTACCTCTCCCTTTGCTCCGTATTTCCGCTCTAGCGCTTCCAGCAGAGACGGCATCGTTATCTGTTGAAAATTAAAAAGCGATTTACTAATGATAGTTCAAAGACACTCAGCTAAAAGTTAAATGAATAGATATTTAATTTGTAACGTCATCAAGATTTTTTATTTTTATTATTATTGATATTAATTAACGCTTTTGTTTTAACAATAAAGGAAATCTATACATACAGGTCATATTTATAGCAGATGTTGAGAAAAATCGTTAGGCGTTTTAAAAAAAAACATGTAATATATAGGAACGTTCCTATATATTATATGTATATACTGCAATTATAAGTGAAATATATATACTTATTTATATAGAAATTATCTTAAACATTTTGTACTGTCAAATATTAGTAAATATTACAATATTTATACATTTTATTTTGCCATGTTTTTGATGTAGCCACGAATGTTATATTAAATACCGCTTTCAAACAATAAATCTCGATAATCAGACATTTACTGAAATTATAATAATTTCCGTAATTAGCATTGTTGCGTAATAAAAAGTAATGCCAATGAAAAAATTATATTGCTTTATTAATAATCTAATTTGTCGGGTTACAGAGCAAGGGCATTTTATGAAATGTCAGTCTCTGTCAAATATCAAGGGTAAATTTATAGTGCTGTAAAAGGCTATAAAAACAATTCAAGCTTAATTTATAAAAAAGTATTAGTATAATATTAATATTTTTTAACTAACATGGCATATTTGTTTATCACTGGCCAGTGTCCTTGAGATGACACCTGTTGGTTATGTTAGAAGTTAGTAGCATGTTTTATTGTCTGTGTTTTGAAATATGATTACTGTTACAGTATTGTTGTTTCGTAATTCTTGATGGTGGAAACAATTTATGCTATTATTGTATTCTTTTGAAAAGATATTATATCTAATAATAGACATTATTATCCATTATCATTCGACAATGATAATGACAAATTTACGCCGTAACTGTTGCTCAACGAAATAAATAACACATTTTCCGTTTTACTCATTAAATATTTTTAAGAGATTTATCCTTTTATTAAACATTCTTTAAATGTTCATAATTTATCAAACGGCTCCTAGTTTTATAAGATATTTGAATGTTTAAATGTTCCTCGCAAAGCTCGTGAGAAATATTATTTAATCGCAGTGCAATCGTAATTGAATAAAGTAATAAATTTAAGCATTTTATTCGTGTCTTTTTACAGACCTAAAAATTATTAAGGTGTAAAATATTACAATAAAACTTTTATAGCAATGTTAGGTATCCATACCCAAACAAAATAAAATAATAAATAACATAATACGATATGAAATCTGTTTATGATATAGACCTTGATTAACAATGACTATTTATTAGTCAATTATATATTTTTAATTGCTTATAAGTATAATGATTAATAATAAATTTTGGAACGTTCGATGTAGGATTTTTTTGTTCTTTTTCTTCTCTGGAAATGTAGGAAATATAAAACATAAAATTAAAAAGTTGACAGTTGACATTTATCTGGCGGGAAAATTGATAGATTGAATATCACATAGTTTACAAACGCAGGACTCAGTGAAAGTGATGGTGCTAGTGATATCGTGACAAAACAAGGTTATTTATTTGATTGTTTCATATACAATTAAACATTATAAGCTACGAGGTCGAGTTACAGATTATGTAAAGTTTCATATCAAAAATATGAGTTAAATTATTACAATAATATTAGTAAGAACAGTTAAACAAAAAATACTTAAATTCTGTTTATACTGTATGTCATTACTAATTTTTTAACGAATACGTCATTGTTTTCTGAAGGTCAAAACAAAGCCTACTGTAAAACATTAAATCAAATAAATCTATGTTTTAATTACCAACACGTAAATAAACACACACATGTAAATAGACACATGTATACAAAGTGTGTCAACTTCACGTAAGTGTGCGTGTCACTAGTCTGTACTCTGTAGACTACAGCACTTAGGTTGTAGCAATTTTTCATTAACAAAGGCAAGTCAGCGTGTTGTCTCAATGGTGCTTTTAAATAGACGAACAAAACTTAAATTTTTGTTTTTACTTCTATGATGAAACTGTAAATATCTCGTATTTCGTAATAAATAAATATTTGCCTCCCTTTGTGTAAACAAATACTACTATATGTTACCGTAAGTAAATCACGTGCTTGAAAATAAAAGTAACCTACTTATGAAAATTATATTACGCCATATTTAACTTTATTCTTTGGTTCATAAGACCTATAATGCCATGTTTGATTTTATCTTATCTCTAGATACTGATAATGACTACACCGCAGTCCAATTAGCTAACGGAAACAAGAATTCTTACAAACGTCTTCCTTTACATAAATTTTGTTAATTAACTATGATTTTTTTTATGAATTTACTATAAATTATGTAACAATAATTATAAATAAGACTAGGAAAACCATTCGAATGTTAAATTCGTTGTAAAAATGTTGATTATACAATCAACATTTTTAATGATATATTAATAATGAATAAAATAAGGAGAAAGGATCTATCGAAAAAAAAATCTATTATTTTAAGAACTATAATTACAGACAGACAAAAACATAAACATCCATCTTAACTCTGAGTATTTCTTAAATATAACCACTGGATATAATCTTACTCCTATTAACACAATGAATATTACTTTAATTAGAAAATTTCATAAGATGTTTCAAATTTATTTGTAAACGCTGACCTTAAAGTTTAAGATGCTTTCACCATGACACCATTACTTCTTCATAATTTGCTAATAGTGAGTTCTAATTAGGAAATGTTGACAAAATTTAATAAAATATATTTAGTCTGACATGGAAGTAATAGAGATATTATAGAAGAAATGACATAAAAGAGAACGCGTATGAATAATAAGTTCCTACCCTTATGTAGGTTCTGACAGCGTGAGTACTTCTGTTAGAGCACTCAGGGGCCAGGGCACAAATGGCGAGACGGAGGGCACCGAACCTGAACGTCTGGACTTTTGTTCTTTAATCTAAGCTGTAATATCAATTATTCATTCATTCTTTTCTAAACCTACTATCAATTATGCATTCATTCAAAATTTTCCGTCCTTTATTATTTTGCAAGCATCTTAATTCTCATTAGATTACTTATAAAGTTACAAACAAATACGAGTTAGGATTTTCAATAAGTTTTGATGTTTGTTTTTTTTTATAATTTTTCTCAAACAGTCAACAATTCAAGGACCATAGGTCATACGTGCTTCAAGCGCTTTATGCAAAGAGTTTTTTTTAATTTTCTCAGACAGCAATTCAATAAAGGACATCGCTAATCGCACGTACTTCAAGCGTTTAAAGCAAAGCGTGACCAAATCAACCCAACGTCCTTCAGGCGTATCAAGAAAAACTACTAATGCGTAGTACATTATTGCGTTGCAATAATATAAAAAATTTAAAATTTGTACCAATATATTATTTACTGTTGTTGAAGATTTATATCACAAATATATCAATTTCAAATATTTTGTTTTTTAAAAACATAATGTAACCCCATGAACGATTTCTTTTTTCATAAAAGAGATTGTAATTCGCATCTAAGCCCTTAATGTGTCCTGTCCAAGTTACTAATAAAAGTAATAAAAAAAATTGCTCGAAATTGAAGTTTTAAATTCCTTTGTCAGAATTACCTTCGCTGTCGAATATACCTCCGTTACCATAATATTATTGTGTGTGAAATTAATTACGATTTAGTAATTTATCTTTCGACTGCAAGATATTAGAAACTACTTGACAAAGAAGAAATCCTTGAAGTAATTGTAGTGTGTAATAATCCATGAAACTGGTGGTATAAAGATGTACATACATTGTTTACATTCCTAATGCGATTTCTAACGCGTACAACCTTTACTTTTGTTATTTATATATTTTGTTTCAAAGGTATGTAAGAAAAACAATGAGCTATTTTGTTTATTATATATATTTGAGATTAGAAATATAGATGGAATAATAAATAGAATTCGGAATAAATGTTTGGTTCCTTAAAGCATGAAATATGAACTGAAAATAAAATAAAACAATGAGATCATAAACGATGAAGTATTGAACGGTGCAGTTTCGCTAGCAAGGACGGCTCTCTATTTCTAAACGAGTGTTGGGAAATGCGCGGGAATTTAACGCTTCATGTTTCTAAAAACATAGAAGCGTTAAATTAAATTAGTTATGCCTAAAATCTTTTATTTTATATACAAAAAAAGGAAATATATATCGTGATTTTATTTTTAGTTAAATTAAGTTAATTGGGTCAGGGTCGGAAACACGCACTTTATCTTATTATTATATTTTTATAAAATTGAATGGGTATTTCTTATTTACTTTCTTTTTTGTATTTTTGTTACTTAGGTTTTATATTTTGAGATAAAGTAAATAATAGATAAAATATATGTATGTATATAAATCCTTTGAATACAAGGTTGTTTATGAAAACCATTGTTTAGTACAATGATTTTAGTAAAAGGGTAATTAATTTAAAGGATTTATAATAAATAATTAATTTAAATATGTAATAAGATAAAATATCATAATGTAGTCACGTTTCTACATAAAAAACGATTAGTGTCCACATTGTCCTTGCTTGAGGAAGTCACTACATTAACTACGACTTATCCTTAATATAATAGACCATGTAACCAGATATCTATCTTATCTAAGATATATTTAGTCAAATATTTTATTATATTAATTTATAATTAGCATAAATAAACATTGCATTTTTTACTCACGCTTGATATCCTTAGCGCAGTGACAGATTCATTTATTTAAGAATAAAAACAACAAATTGAAAACAAACTTGAATTGTCTAACACATTTGCATCTTAGTTTTCTTTTTTGAAAATCCAATATTAAATAATTCAGAACCGAAACTAGACCACTATAAACAATGAACGTTACCGCACTATCAATTTTAGTCCTAAAACATCTCAGAATTACGAGCACTTTCACAAAAAAAAAATATTCTTCTTATAAGTTATTCATCAGCTGTTTACATGTTTTGTAGATGCGTTTCAAAAGATTCCCATACGCTTCTCTAAACGCTCTGAAACGGAATGACAAGGGAATGTTTACAATTCACATCAATACATTGCACAGACGCAATATACCAGTTTTACACACACACTAGATGTTCTAGTGTGCGTAACAGAGTATCGACTGGTGGTAGGGATGAAGTTTGTCGAGGTCAATGACGTTATATGACTGAAAGAGAGAACCAATTTCTCTAGTATCTAAAATGAGATAGACATACTTTATCGCTTGGAAAATGTTGTATAAGAAATTATTTAAACTATTATTATTATTGACTAAATACTAATTTTTATGTTTTCTTAGAAATCATAGCTTAAGTTATTTCGAGAGCATACTGACTCATAATTTTTAAAACCTATTATAATATGAATACTTACCATGTATAATTTGTTATTGTTTATTTTCCTAGAAAATTATGACAAAAATTTTATTGATTACATTATTGTATTTCTTAAATGTAAATAATTTTTACATTTTAATTTTCCGTTAAATTCTTGAAAGCAACGATGGCTTATGTCAAAGTATAACATTAGTTTTTTTTGTATTGAAGCAGTATTGTTTCGATAGCAAAATATTAGGAGAACTGAATTATGAAATAGAGACCTATATAATATATTATTGACATTGTAATTAAGGATTTAATTATTAATAATTAAGAAGATAAAAAAACTAATATAATAATTACTAATTAACGGTTTTACCGGTTATTATGTATTGAAGGTAGAAATAAGGGGTTCTATCAGTTTCATAAAATGTAATGAACCTCATAAATTTTATATATTTATCAGGGAATACATTTAAATATAAGATGTCTTTAAGACATGACATCAAAATAATATTTTCTGAATTATTTTGGTAAAGAAATGAATAGTTCAGGTTTTATTTACTTACTAGATGTTCCCATATTATTCCGCCCACGTAAGGGAAAAAGAAAGAAGGTTATCTTTTAATTCTAAATTGCTTGCTTGCCATTTCACCCATGAAATTAAAATGAAAAAAATCTTTTCCTAGCAGATGCTCACATCATGAATTATTGATTCAACAGTTTTGGCAAGCTTTGAGTCAGTCAGGAAAAATGATTTTATATAGATTATTTCATACTTCACTTTAAACTTTATATTATACACTGGTGGGATACAATTGAGCTGGTGTATTGGTTTTGAATTTTTATTTAGTGCTTAATTGCCTCTTTTTTTTAAATGTTGTCCAAATAAATTGGTTCTCCTTATCTCTACCCTCCATATTCTTTTGCAACTCACATGACAGATTGAACCTTTCAATTTGACATTAGACAGTGACAATGTCGAGGCAAATCTAAGTATTATTTAAAATGTTCTAAAGTATTTAATATAATAGTAACTTACTGTTATAAATAAAATATTTGAGTTGAAAACATGATAACCTGCGTATTTTTTAATCTTTGCTGAATATATTTGAGGTTATGATCTGTTGTATCATTATTGATAAACAATCGTTGCTAAGTGGTTGCTAATCTTATTAATATCTCATAAAGTGGATTATTCTTATAAGATAAGATATTATTTACAATAGTTAATCATAAAAATAAACTCTAAATTAATTACACATATAAGCGGTGGCTGATTTATTTAAGTTTTATACTCGTACGCTAAAGGTATGTTTAAAAGATCATATTGTCATTGTTATTCGTAATAATATACTTAATTCTTATTTATATTGCTTCTCAATATTAAATGGTTATCATTTATGTATTGATGTTGTTTATTTTCACATTTAATTCTCCAACCCTTTTAAATATTAAGTTATCTTTTTTTATTAATTTTACTGTAAATTATAGTGGTTTTATCAAAAATATTATCTAAGCCTCAAAATTATTATTTTTCTTTACATATATTATTAGTTTAAAAAAATAACATGTATTACATAAGACCATATAAATAGTTAATCTGATGTGGTTATTTAAGTATCAGTTAGTTTTATAATATTTAATATACTCAGTACATTTGTTGCCATTGATGTTCAAACACCAAAGAATGCATAATGAATGTTTTATGTCATCTATATCAACACATTGCTGGTCAATCAAATGCTGCCAAGGGGCTGCTACATCATACTTTTAATACTTTTTAATATTTCATTTTTTTCATATTTATAGGGATAGTTGTGGGTTAAATATCTAACTAAGTGAAAGATTATCAACAGAAGACACTATTTTAAAATCTCCTAATAAAGTAAATTTCTTGTTTTTAAGTAAGTTTTCTTTTTGTTAAGTAAATCATGCCAAAGAAATTAGTGCATCCATTGCTTTTTATTTAATATTAATTTAACTATTCATATTTTCAATTTGACACTTATGTTTCTTGAACTATTATTAAATAATAAATATACCTCAAGCAAACCCACATTAAGAACACCTGTAATTGGCTATTTATATAATAGACAAGCATATTCTCAACAAACAAACTTGATAACTGTTGATGTCATACCACCCATTGTTGTGAAATAAAACTTATCTTGCAGAATGATTGCCAAGCTTTCATTACATACATTCAAGTTTGGAAAGGTGGTAGCGTCTAATGGTGGTAAGAGGTGGATGTCTACCAGCATGAAGAGCTCCAATTTATTTTTTAGACAGGTAAGATTTATATCAATTTATTATAATTTTACTGATATGTATATAAAGGCTGTTTTGTTGTGATGTAAATGGATAAAACATTGTGCGATCAAACATTTCTTATATAAATATAGATGGTTAGTAGTAACATTACTTTTACAGTTAAATAATGATAAATAATGATTAACAACTGTTTGTTTGTTTTTTTATTAACACTTGACTTGCTATATACATATCATTGTCTGTTTCAAGGATATGTTGATAATATACAAAGAATAATAAAATATATATATATATTTATATATTATTTCAGTTGTTCGACACGGTGAGCAGTACATATACATATCTGCTGGGTGATATCAACACTGGTGATGCAGTACTCATAGATCCTGTTCTAGAACATGCAGACAGAGATGCCACACTCATTAAGGAGCTTGGCTTCAATCTTCTATATGCTTGTGAGTATATATTGCTTTATATGTATATAAGTGACATAATAACTTTATCTTAACACTATACATGTTTATAGTCAATTTCAAACATTTTTATCGGGTCTGTAATTTTTCCAATGTCAAACTATTTTGCAAAGTCAGAAATATCGGTTAGGTTAAGACAATTATATATAGAGTGATAAATTCGTCAAAGCGTGCATGTTTTTTTTTTGATGAGCCATCATGTATAACACTTAGCTTGGAGATATTTATTATGCACAAGTAAACTAAAGAAATACTCAAATACTATGATGATGATATGTGATAATATATGATGATAGATGATGTATTCAGCATATATACCAACTGGATTATTTCTATTAAAAAATAATAATAAGTTTAACATGGCTATACATGTTTATAGATATTTTCAAATATTTCAAGTCCAGTGGAAACTACAAAAGCTTTTGATTTTATCTAATGATAAATGATAAATGAATAATTCAAAGATTTTGTTTTAAGTATCGTTTTTTTTTTTAAAGACGTATATTTAACCGACTTAAAAAAAGCAGGAGATTCTCAATTCAACTGTATGTTATTTATTTATGTTTTACTTACGTATGTGTAATATAGTATAACTAGGTAATATGTAATACGGTCTAAAGAAGTCATGAAGATTATTTTTAATACGTTGAAATAAGTGAGAAATAATATATTATATTTATATTATTAACAATAAGTGTAGCTAACGAATCTTTTAGCGACAATTCATGTATATTCTTAAGAAACATAAATTATTAGTTGAAATAACATTTAAATAAAAACAGCAATTTGCATTATATTATTTTGGTTTTCTTCAATAATCACCACTGTCTCGATAAAGAAGTATATGTATAGAATGCTAAATTCACCGAGTCTATCAATGATACGGCAGCTCAATTGGTAGAGCGACCAGACGGTTTACCAGATGACCCTGCCCGTATCGCTTTCATTATTAAAAAAATCAATACTATAACTCCATTATTAAAACAAATATATAAATAAAGTTAAATAACTCTTTTATCATTATTGAAATGATGAAACAGGTATTCAAATTAAACTTATCAATAGAAAGCAAGTGCTTAATGGCTTCTATATAATTTATTCATATGAAATGATTCAATACAATTTAATTTTAGAAATCCATTTACAACATGTGCATTATGATTAAATTATTATAATTAGAAATCTTATTTAATATAAGTAAATGTTGCCACGCTGAACAACCAAATAAAACTTATAAAGTCTTTAATAAGAACAATATTAAATACAAAAACGAAACCTAAAAAAAAACTCTGTAATATTTTCTCCTTTTTAGTTCGAGTAGCAAAAAAAAAAACGCGTTTTTTGATTTTTTAAATGTCTCACGAATTATTTCGTAATCTAACCACGTAGTCTTCACCATTGCATGGCGTTTTTCCTGTTATTTATTAATTCTAGCCGTCCTAATAAGGATAATGGGATATTGTTATTAAATTAGTGTATTGTCATTGGTCCTTTATACGTGTGCAAAGTTTAAAATTAATCAGATTTCTAGAAAATGGTGAAAATTATACGCAAATATTCCGTTACACTCATACATACATAGATACAACCTAAGCTAGTAAAAGCGTGTAAAAAACCCAAGCTAGTAAAAGGAGGATATATTTGAAGCGCTTATACAGATGGATTTTGATCTACTTAGCCAATGGTACAAAAAGTCGTTTACAAATTTATAAACACTCAAATTCATTACGGATTGATCTTATCTTTACTGATTGTCTTCATTTTAATTTAAATAGACGCTACGGTTTTTTTCTATGTAAATGATAATAGCAACCCCAAATCTTTACATTAAAAAAAGCTACTTGTTATGTATATTGTATACACTAAGGTAGTATTTTTTTTTAATATATTTTTTTACATATAAACTAAGTTGACCTTGACTACGTTCCTGATGGGCAGTAGTACTGTAGTCATAGATGGGTAAGGCGCATCACTTAGTAGTAGCGTATTCAATCTTCGCTTGAAGACATGTGCTAATAGTTCAGTTGTTAATGACTAACTGCTAAGCCATAAGTCCTGAGTTCGATTCCACAATTTCTTTTACCGTGTTATCCTCTCAGAGTTATATATAGATACTTATATAATATTATTATGCTTTCATAATAGTAATATATTTTATTTATTCAAAATTCTAGTAAACACACACATGCACGCAGACCACATAACTGGTACGGGCAAGTTAAAGTCCCTCATCCCGGGGTCAAAGAGTGTTATTGGAAAAGCGTCGGGAGCTCAGGCTGACATTCATTTGGTGGATGGGGAACTGGTCAAGTTCGGGGGTCATGAACTCCTGGCCACAGCCACGCCCGGACATACAAATGGCTGTTTGACGTATATCTGTCATCAACAGGTAAGTTATGTTCTGGGAGTTAAGAGAAATAAGTTTGGACTCAAAGATAATTAATTAAAAATTTATATTTTATTTTTGTCTGTAATTATCATATTATTTAAAAAGTTTTTATAAAGTACAAATAACGTCATAAATGTGATTAGATTAAAGAAAAAATAGTGACTTAGGTAACAAAAGAGTATAATATATATAAATTAAAATAATTTGATGTGCCTTATTAAGCGCATCAGTTGATAACGTCTGTACTGATAAGGCTATTTATAAATGTAGGTAATAGTTTAAATCAAACAAATTCACTGGAAAAATGAGAAAATGTGGACATCTACATCGTTTTGTAGGAAAATGTCAATAAAAAATCCATTTCAGTTTGACAGCTCGATGACAGTCATTCCACAGACTAAAGCATTGGACATATAGATTGATATTATTTTGTAAAGCGCGACTTTTTCAAAAAAAGTTGCACCATTGTGAAGTTTTAGCGGGCCGTTAGTTAGTTCATATAAAGGAGAAAACTCAAATGAATAATACCTAATTCCTTTCATTATACAACTTAAGTGACACTATTTGACCTTTAAAGATAGCGAATAGGAGTCTCCACCAATTAGAGAGAAGCACTAACTGACTAACAGCCATTTCACTACGCGATGTTAGTACGCTATTCGAGATAGTGTCACTTAAATTGTATAATGAAATGTAAAAATAATATTATTAATGTATTAATAAATTCCTCCAGGGTATAGCGTTCACAGGAGACACTCTCCTCATCAGAGGTTGCGGACGAACCGACTTCCAAGAAGGTTCACCAGAAACATTATACAAGTCGGTTCACGAAAAAATCTTCACTCTACCTGAACATTACACACTTTACCCCGCACACGATTACAAAGGTCAGACCGCGACATCTGTAGGAGAGGAACGGAAATACAATCCGAGATTAACAAAGCCGCTGCCAGAGTTCGTTAAAATAATGGACAATTTAAATCTACCCTACCCTAAGATGATTGGTGAGTTGATTCTCTATATTTAAATATTTATTCATAATAATTATTTACATTATCTTTAAATATGATTTTTATTCAAAAAATATGATATTGTTACAATTATTGAAAATGGAATTTCTTTATTTTAAATCTTAACGATATCGATTTTCGTGAAAATTTATCTTTTTCTATTTTTATTCTTTTTGACGATTGTTCAGGTTGCTTTTGTCTCAAAAATCCAACCAAACAAGCACGTGTACTCATTATATAGATTCAGAGAAATAATGTATTAAATTGATACAGAATAGTTGATATAATGTTAGGCGTTGCTTTGATTTTACAAACCCGCGGTTTCAATCGATTCAGAAAATCTTAAATCTATTGCAATTTTTTCAAACATTAGTTTTTCCTAGCTTGCAATCTGTGTTTTTTGGGATAATTGTTCAACGTTTAAAATTAGGCAACTACCCTCCATTCCTTTGAAAGACGATTTTTTTAAATGACACTAAGTAAACCTTTTCAGACAATAAATAATTAAAGTTTAAACCCATTAACCTTTTCAACAACCATTCCAATGTATATTTTTCTTTCGTTTTAAACTTATTTACCAAGGTTATAGGCTACACATCACAATACCACTTAAACCAGTATTAGAATATGCCGCCTAAAAAATTGTATATATGAGTGATTTTGTGTATGGCAGAATCAATTAGAACGCCATTTTGTTGTTTATACGCCATTTTGTTTTGGATTTTCGGAGTCTGTCAATAACTATTGAGTATTATATCATTTATAAATGATTTTTTTTGTTTCAGATAAAGCGGTCCCTGCGAACAGAGTTTGTGGATTGTACTAATAATACACTTATAAGCGAAATTACAATAAATATTATAATTTTAATCGACCATGATCTATAGATCATTATTACTTTTTTTCTGTTTTGTATCCACAATTACAAAATTGAATTCGTTTGGTCTTCCATCATAAATTCGAGCAGACCTACCATGAACTCTTATAACATTCAATAGTCTTAGTTACAAATTCCTCTTCAAATTAATATTACTTTAATAATGTTTCGATAAAAAGTTTTGATGACGTCATCCTTAATATTTATCTTTACGAAGCATTATTAACTCGTAGAATGAAGTTTGTTTTGACATTTGTAATATTAATTTAATATTGTTTTTATGTCAAACTATGCTATTCAAAGAAAGTATTCATTCTAAATGTGAATGATGCCATAATAAAAAATAAAAAACAAACAAACATTCTTTAACGTCACTAAGCAGGAATAAAACAATATTGTTTTATAGAGCTCATGGTACGAATCAAAGTAATATGTAACATTTATTAAAACTATGATAGTTTTAAGAGTTAATGGTAGGTATGTTGATGAATTTTGATTGTGAATATTCATATAAATATAAGAAAAAGTAATTATTTCGAAATCAATTAAAAATATAATCATTTTATTTTATTTTTTGTAAAGTAATGGAAGTTGTTAAAATATTTATGGACATGACTTATATTTTTGTTATTTGTTTAAAAAAAAATTACTTATAAATAAAAACGAACCAATAAATATATTTGTGAATAATAATGTATAAGAAAATTAAATAACAAATAGTTATAAGTTAATTGATATGTTATTGTTTTAATAAAGATTTTAGTTTTTGTTACGTAATTATTTAAAATATGCCCTGATCTGAAATCATAAATATTTATTTTGGAGCGTTTTAAAAGATGACGATATTTTGAATGAGATTTTGAATTTGAAAAAGCTCTATCTTACATTGATTGAAGAAGGTTGTTGCTTATTCAGTTAGTCTTTATATAAAAAAGTTTTTGTAAACTAGTTTCAAGTTTTTTAACATTCAATTAAATATAACACACCTCACACGTCTAGAAATAATGGAATACTTCCTTTTGTCTCTTTGATATTTTACACGTGATAAATATTTTAAACGTGAAAAATATTAGAATTTTTAATTAAATGTTGTTAATAGACGATTCATTATAATATGAGGATTTTACATATTAAGAAGACATTACATAAGAATATGAGGATTTTCCATATTTATAAAAAATACTTTTTGACAGTTTTTCTTTTCGCTGTTCTAGGATCCCAAATATTTTCTTATATCCTTAAAATCTATTGATTGTTATGTACAAGTAAATGAATGATCAAAATATATTTTGTAGCGAAATGAAAAATAGTTAGGTAAAACCTAATTTTATTGAATTTTGAAAAACCCGAGCCAATTCAGTTTATGATTATTATTTTCTATAGTAACTTTAAGAAACGAAATAAAACTTTCTTGTCTTTCTTTCGTTTTATATAACATTATATTTTTAGCCTGATTAAAGTATTCTCATTAAGATTTATCACAATGTGGTTATTCATTTATGCATTTTTTTATGATTTTTTTATACAATTACGTTTTTATTTCCTTACCGGTGTCTTTAAATTGTTAAGTTACATCCCATGTATTAAAAAAAAGATTCACTGATGTAACGATGTTTGGAATCATATAATAAATTTGTTTAACATGTTAAGAATGGTTTACTAGTTAAAGAAAATAACTCTAACTTAAAAAATATATATAATATTGTGTGCCTTGCAAGGTTACATGTTGTTAAAATGTAATGATACGTTTACATACTTGGCAAGCCACGGCAAGCATCCATAAACACAAGCGGGTAACACGGTGTTTGGCTTGCGTGAGCTTGGAATACTTGTTACTGACCCCGGACAGTGTCGGTTTTCGAATACAGATCAAAGGAAGCTAGCTGCAAGCGCTTACGCCGTATTTACACGTGGGCGAGTGTTCAGTGTCGGTCATAACTCTTTGCCACACAAGTTTATTTTGTTGCGCTGTGTACTACCAAAAATGATCCTAAGACACCTTCAAGAAAAAGAGTTTATTCCATTATAAAAGGCTGGCAACACACTTATAATTCCAGAGTTGAAGATGTCTATGGGCGACGGCGGTCGCTTGGGTGACCCGTTTGCTCGCTTGCCTCCCTCTTACATAAAAATAAATATTCCGTAATTTAAAGGAAACCGTTGACGAAACCATTTTGATACAAGGTATGTCTATGAGCTATGGTCCCCTTTAAATAATCATATTGGGATCAAAGATGGCAACATCAAAAGCTTTTGAAAGTTTCGTGAGAACGTGACATTAAATTTGTAAATATAAATATCTTTTCTAGTAGTTCTTTGACGTAGACGAATAAAAATTTTAACTTACAGAATAACATTAATTAATTTTACGTCTGAAAGAAATTGCTTTAGAGCAAGAACACCCATTTTGTACTCTTCATCGTATTTGTTTTGTTTTGTTTCTGCTTGTGTATTAGATAGATGATATACAATAAAGAATATCATCATTATTAATTAAACATAGGAATTATTTAAAAGTGTGCAATGTGAAAGGGCAACCTGAGTGGGCTGAATCATTCACGACTAACAAAGTAGCGTATTCTATTGGCAGTAGATGTGCTTCTATTTAAATGTAAGATCTATTCCAAATATATCATACACCATACCCTGGTATCTATAAGAATTAAATTTTAAGTACATTGAGGAGGAAGAGGTGGGTTTTGAGATTGATCTGAGATGGCAATGTATATGAGATGATTTAACGTATTCAGAGTTTAAGAATAATGGACTTATTTTTAAGAACAATTTGAACCCGCTTGTTATATTCTACGTAAGAGATGATCGTAATACTTGTATTGTGAACTGTATTTTAAAGTATTGTGATTTGTCAGGGTAGTGAAGTGATCTGGGTTGAGTTCAATGCTCTATTTACGGTATTATATGCCAAATATATTATTTACACCATGGCACCACCAAAGAATGATATTATATGTGGTCAGAGGTTGTGGGAAAGTGCCGGAAATATTAGAAAATCTATAAAATATGGAGTGATTGATGATGTTTTCTGAAAGTCTGAAGTTTCTGGCAACGTAGTGTTCTTCTAAGATATAACTTTACATATAAATATAAATCTTTGTTCAGGAATATCTAGATACAAATTTATTGATTGGAGTCAATGTGTTAAAATAAAAGTAATTAACTTTTTTTTACTAACTTAGGAAAATAATTAAGTTATACGTATAATAACGTGGGTAACCGATATATTGAGATGAAATGCTTGCCTTTTGCTCAACTTTTAATCCACGATATTTTTCAGAATTAAATATACTCTTGGGTTTTAGACTAAAAGGACTTCAATGTAAGAATTTAATATTTCATACAGGAAGGTCTCAAAGATATTGACAACAGCAATCGAATGGTTTTGAAAATTATCTTTATTTTTTTGCGGTTGTTGATTATTTTCCGTATTTTTGGTTATAAAATGCATCTGATAGAAAGATTTATTCTATTGATATTAAGAATTATCATTTATTTATTAGTTCCTGTTTAAAATTAATTCCATTACACGAAGAATATAACGACATCTTCACTAGATGTATACAAAAAAAAAATGCTCCGTTCAAAAACGTAAGCTAAAAAAAATACATTCATTAACATATTAAGACCATTGCCAGTTTGGCAATTTTATAACATCTACAATTAGAATCGTAAATATGTCGCTTTGCAGTACATATATTTGCAAGTTTTTAAGGTCACAAGGTTTTGAGTTTGACATTTTGCCAAGGAGAAGTCACGTCCTCGGGGAACAAGGGAGTCTCAGGGCCGCGGCATTAACACTGGTTGAAACAAAGACAGAATTATTAATGGCTGCCTTGAGCGTTCGTTAGTTTTGTACTACTAGCACTCAGCTTGGCCTCTGATATTAGTTTTACGTGAAACTTGACTTGGCGTAGGTACATTTATGACTAGTGGTTGAACTTCTTTGTGAGTTTACACTTCTTGGTATTTCTAGATGTTTATTAAGAACTATTACTGCATTTAATTAGATACATATTACACAAATATTTAGATATAACTGGTGCAGAAGATATTTTGATTTTAGTTATGACGTCAAAATTTATACAAGATGCCTAAAGAATAATATAATATTATAAGTGTTTTGTGATTTTTTTATATTTTCAGAGGCTAAGTAAATATTGTCATTAACTTTTTATTACAACTTGGGGATGTCAATTCCCTGCGTAGGGCATCTGTTTCTAAGCGTAGGGTATAGTACAATGAACTTTTGATTGAATATATATACTTTAAAAAAAAAAGATGTAAAAAAAGGTGTTCTTAACGCTGATATGAAAAGGTTTCATTCAATATTATTAAATAATTTATAATTAATAAAATATCAACAAAATACACATTCAAAATTTAAAAAACGAATACTGAAAATATAAAATATAAAGTCAAATATTCCAAGAAACGTTTACCGCCTAATTTATACCGCCTAATATAAATTAAATTGTTTTAGTTTAAATTCGCTGCCTTAGATACTAGGATAGCTTAATTTTGCTCAAGGAAGCAAGGACAATTCCCTGGAGTAAAATCTCATTACACTAAAGTATATGAAGGTTATTAAAGTAGAAAATAATAAATTACATAAAATAGTTATATAATATGCCTTTTAACCGAGTTTAAGAGCAGAGGTAATTAGTTTTTATAATAATAAAAAATAATGATTTTACCTCTTAACATAATGAAATAATTTGTTAGTTTTGCAAACGGCGTCTGAAATTAAATTAGAACTAAGAATACTATTTGTAAATTAACTTATTTTAATATTAAAATTTGTAAGGATATTGTTGATTATAAATTTCATTGTTTTAATATGATAGTATGTAGATAATTTTAAATATATTACAGATTTAACTAAACCTGGCTTATATAGAAATAGGATTATTAAGTTTTATTAACTTTGGATGAGTTTGGATAGATTAAGGAATAAGATTACACTTTGTAAAATATAATAAAGTTTATAATGTAATTTATAATCAAAATTTTGAAAACAATGAACGGCATTAAGAACTAAATTATTTAAAATGATGTTACATATATACGGGTTAACTTTTACATCCTAATTTGGCATTTGTTAAAAATATAAGATTTTAAACTAACCTGGTTATGGAAATTACAGTAATTAATATTTTTTTGCGGGATATTTTCCGTGTATTTCTTTATAATTTGCTTTCAGATATTTCGATGCCGTTGCAAGCGCCATGATTACGGCGTGAACGTAATGTGTTAAACAAAAAAGCCTAAAGACAAACAAAAACCTAAGTATATATTGGAAATGAATGAATATATTTACTAATCAATATTAAAAACTTACCTTTTCTTTATAGCAGTATTATTTGAAGGTTGGTAAATATGAAATGTATGTACATTTGAACAATCTCTCTCTCTTTCTTATAGTTAAAACAATGCCATTTTAACAAACAATAATTTAAATTATATGGATAAAAAAGATATTTTGAATGAACATTTAACTCTTGAAAGTAATGTTTTTAACATTTTTTGTATCTGTTATTTCGGACTTCAACTGGTTGACCGTTTACAGAGAGTACAGTTACTTTTTCAACAGCAATTAAAAGATTCAAATGCTATAAACGTTCAGAGTATATGTTTGGTCCTTACGGACAAAATTGCTGAGCTGCTGTGTAATGTGTCGTTTGTCTTCCAGTTTACGTAAACAGACTCGCTGACAACAGCTAGTAAACACAGTATTTGTCAGGTAAGTGCTATAAATCACTTATTTATTTAAAATATGTGCACTGCAGTGCAATGCACACTATTTAGTTTCCTTTTTTTTTGGGGTTTTTCGTAATGCTTGAATACAATTCAGCGGCTACGAAGGTCAAAGTGGACGCTTATTGATTTTATGAATCATGCATGCAGTTAGTCATTCTGAAGTGTTTATTTTTGTTTGCATATAATTAATATGTTTTATGAATACGTCTACAGATTAAATAATAAATTACCTTCTTTTATGTATGAACTCAAAGAGAATTTCAGCGTCCTTCTGTACATTCAACTGTGTCAGGGCCATCTCGGAAGGTATACTGCAGTTTGGCAAGGTACGTTAGGTAAAACATCGTGCAATAAAATGTCGAGTGAGATTTTGAATCCGATATATATTGAATTGCTTTCGTGTCATTCTAAAATGTATTTGCTTTTTTTTTTTGAATAAACATTTACATCAGCCAGTCTCTATCATAAACACATATAGTATATAAAGTTCTCAGTTGAGTATTTTGTTTAAACACAAGTCAAAAGTTGTCTGGTATAAACTTGGTTGTGATTCCAATAAAAAAGGTTTTACTTCTCTTGATCTTGAATGTATAAATCTAAGTGTCATATTTATAAAAACTTGGTTGTGATTCCAATAAAAAAAATAAGGTTTTACTTCTCTTGATCTTGAATGTATAAATCTAAGTGTCATAATTAACACTGAAGCATATATTTATTAATTAATAATATTAAACACTTTAATTTGTATGACAAATTAAATCAATACGATAATTTTCAGCAATAAACAAATAGGTTACAGACGTGCATTGGACTAGAGTCTATACATTTATAAAATTATTGTCCAAACCAGGACTGTCAATAGCGAGCCAAGTCGGGTCATTAAACATGATACACACGGCCGTCGAGAGCGTCCCGTCAGCACCAAGTCTAAAGGGCCACTGATACAAACCGAGAATTGACGAATGATGACGTTTCCTGAAATGTATTAAAAAAATAGAAACACTGTTTTTGTTCCCGAATGATCGATTTTTTTAGAATGTTTTATTTTTTATTAATTAAATATTCACAACTATTCCAAATGGATACCAGCAATTCAATGGAATAATTCATTAAATGGCGAATTTATATGTATAATGCTTATTGAGTTTATTATAAAAAATATGTATATTGTGTTAAAATTAACATTATTTTATTGTCTTAGAGAGTACATCGAAGAGTATATTTATATATGTTATATAATAATAATAATAAGACTGAAAATACTTTGCGTCCGTGTGTTTTTTGTAGCGATGCAGTTAGATGTACGCAGGCTCGTGTAGAATGTTCTATACATTTGCATGTGTGACGTCAGACAGCCCCAGACGACCGGCTAGTCAACGACAGTTCCTTGAGGGAGGCGTAAACTTAATTTAAAATATTATAAAGCCTTTAAATAAGTCTTTTATGCGCTCATTGCATTAAATCATCTAAGCGACACTATCTTAAATAGCGTACTAAATTCGCAATTTGTTAACTGTTAGTGAGTTTAGTGCTTTTTTCTGATTATTTGGAGACTCTACACTATTTTCAAGGTTAAATAGTGTAACTTTATTTGTATAATGAAATGGGTGTATTAAGTAGGTTAATGATAGCCTTCAATTAAGTATAACGTCTAAATATTTGTCAAAAATAAATAAATATAGAATTGAAAATAAGACCTATCTACCGTTTCGCTAGCTCAATTGTTACAGCGGCGGAAGTGGTTCCCAGAGGTCGCGGGATCCTGCCTATATTGAGTAATTTTTCATTATTTATTTAACATTTAAATAACTTATCCTAACTATACATGTTTATAGATATTTTCAAACGATTGCAAGTATAAAAAATATACGTAAATTATAAGTATTTTCTTTTTATCAACCACTTGCTTTCATTTTATTTGACTAGTTCCGGCCCTGTCTACAGAACGATTACGATATTTTTGTAAAAGGCATGTCCAACATTTAAATATTTTAAAATCCACTAGTAACAACATGCATTTAAAAAACTATGTCTTTATATTGTGAAAAAATTAACATTTATTGCTTAACCTAAGATTTACAGAATAAAACGAAACCTTTTATACATTTAGAAGAAAAACTAAATAAAATACGTCTGTTTGTCTGAGGTTTGCTTCGGTTCTAACTGCTTTATTATTGAGAGCCTGTACGTGAGGCGTCTAATGCGAGTTCTATAGAACGATCAGTACCCCTAGTACGAGTTTTGACATTACGAAACGTTGATAGTTTTCGAGCAAACGAAAACGTATTCTTGGCTGTGATTGGTTCATTACCAATCACTATTGAATCACAACCAATCACAACACAGGACTCGTTTCGTGAGTTCTCGAAAACTATCAATGTTTCGTTACGTCAAAACTCGTACTAGGGGCGTTGATCACTCTAGCTAGACTTCGATTTCTATGTATTGTACTGTCTAGTCTAGACCTAACACTTCTTATTGTCAGGCATCGAGTACGATTATTATGATGTCAGTTTAAGATTGGTATATATTTTAAAGGTATAGAAGGGTACCTAATAAAAAAGTTTGATTCTGAAAAATCAAAGAACAGTCTCGATATTTTCTCTGTAAAATAATATATTAAGCACATTTTCGTGTGATTTTAAAGACGAATCTTTATATATAATTAAAAGGTACTTATATTTTACAACTCTGTTTCAGAAACCCACTTTCTGAGTCAGATATTTCTGGTACTTTATTTGATCAGAGCAGTCTCGAGAGATCTCTGCGGCTGAGGCTTTTGTACTGGAAGCTTTTTGTGGTTATATCGTACACATCGATTTATTAGGTTCGCCATAAAGTGGGAAAAGATGCGGGCAGAGTGCCAGCGTGGCGCGTGCTATGGGCGCTCTAACCTACAAAATAAATGTACCTAATTTTTATTATTACGTCTTTTAAACTACAATAAAACTGAGAGGAATTGGAATAAAAAAGAATTATGGAATGAGCAGCAAATAAGCAGACATTCACTCATATATAGCTAGAAGCAAGGATGTAGACGCATCGGCATTTAGAGGAAATGGGAAGAAGGAAGGAGAGACAGAAAGAGTTTAACGTTCGCTGGTACTCATCGTGATACTTCCACATTCCAGGATGGTACCCTGGTCGAATGTATTTACTATATTTAGCCATTATTACTTTCAAATTATAATATAATAACGTTTATCCCATGTAAAAAAATAATACATTTCAATGTAGATAATTAGGATATGGTTTTCTTTTAAATTATGAGTATTTTTTAATTACATTTTTTATAAAAACTTATATTCAATCATCTTTCTTCATTTTGATTATAAATTATATAAATATATATATTTACTCGGCTGTATTTGGGTTAATTTATCGGAATGTGCCCAGTTAATTTCGAACCCATTTAGGGTTTTTACTCATGAGCTCTAAGCATGGCGGACTCGCAGCGTGAAGTCTGAACTTTTAAAATAAAATATATGTAATATTCATAATAGTTCGCGAAAGTATAATATTAAAAAATGTGAACATATAAAGTTTATATATAATGTTATAAAAAAGGGTCACTGAGCCGATGGAGAACCGATTTACTGAAACTTACAAAATCATATCTAGTTTGCAATAAACAAATTTAAACAGTTCCATAACTCGAATAAAATAACCTATTCAAAACAAAAGACTTCAATAATTATAATTACATACAATATTTTTTTAATATTCTTGTTTTCATAGTTTTACAATAAATTAAATTCGAAATAGTGCGGTAAATGTGGTTGATCTCGTGTATTATGAGTCGGTGGTTAAACGTTGACCACATTAATTATTCATTTATAATTACAAATAAATTTAAATTTATTATCAGAAATAATATTAAGCTTATTATCTTCGTTATGTATATTCGTGTATCTCATTAATATTTTATATATTATTTGTATTCTAGCTTTGCCAAAGCCGTTTCAAGCCGATTTGATTTCCTGATTCCTGAACGAATGATGCCATACTGGTTTTTTCAATATTTAAGCATTGTAGTGTAAATATAACCACATATATTATTGCACTAAGATAATTGTTAAATATCTTGATGAGGACTTAGGGAAGTTAAAACAAAAAATGCATTTTTGGAAATTTTCTCTATGCTTAAAGAAAATTTCCTAAAATGCATAGTATGTTAAGGTCATTTAAAATTTGAAATAAATATACAACAAACATTTCATTATCACAGACAGGTCCGAACCTGCGATCTTTAAGAGTCCGTCTTCTCGTCGTACTATGAGCTCTATAAAATAGTATTGTCTCATTCCTGATTAGTGATGTTTAAGAAACTTTACGTTAAACAATATTAAATTAATATATCAAATATCAAAACACAGTTACAACTACGAGTTAATAATGTTTAGTAAAAGAATGAATGATTTAGGATGACGTCATCAAAAATTCTTACCAAACATTATTATAGTAATATTACTTTTAGGACGAATTCGTAAGTAAGATTATTTAAATATGGCTATGAGAGATCACGGTAGGCCTGCAGAAACGAAAAAAATCAGTGACATGACAGAAGAACCAAATATATAATATCAGATACATATTACATGTAATTATTAAGTTATTTGTATTCCTAACGTGCTAATAACGCTACAATTAACCTGCCTTTATAGATTAATTATGTGTGGATATTTGCTAATTGCTCGCTTCATAAGCCGATAGCCAGGCACTAGGAGATTTAGTTACAAGAGACATTATGTTGTTTGACAGCTGTCAGATATTTTTTTATATAAATATAAAAGAACTGTGAACGGTCTTTTGAATACGGAATTCTGCTGGATTTTTTAATGATTGCATTGATTTTTTTATAGTTTTCAATTGTATTTTCATTCATTGATTGAGTGAAAATACTTTTTAATGATTGAAATTGAATTTTATATTTAATTGTAACCTAATTCATCGAACGGATGAATTATTAACTTGTTAAAATTGAGGTAGATCAAAAATAAATATTAAAACCATTTTTATACTCATATAAATAAAGAAAATTCACAAAGGTCGTTTGAATACGAAATTCCACCCTATTTTTTAATGATTGGATTGGAATTTTATTTTCATTCATTGACCGAATGAAATAATAATCAGATGTTTGATATAAATAAACAATAAATATTTTTCAAGATAAATAAAATAAAATAAAACTACTTTTTAACGATTGTATGAGAATTTTATTTTATAATTATCAAAAATTAATACTTAATCCATTTTTGTATATAATATATTATATTGTAAAAATAAAATAAAAAAGGCCAACAGTCTGTCGAATACAAAATTTCGCTGTACTTTTAATGACTAAATTGAAAACTTAACTTAATTTGATTTTTTAATTTTCAATTGTAACTCCACTCACTGATCAAATGAAATATTAAGCTGATGTTAAGTTTTTAATATAGATAAAAAATAGTCTGTATGTTATACTGTCCCTTTTAATTATTTTTTTACCTTTGGTATATTAAACAGTGAAGGTAATGCCGACAGCTGAATTTTTATATTGAATTTCGGGCATAAATCTTCTTATTAAACCTGGGTTATTGGCAACTTATATGGACCCAAGCCCTTAGGCTTGGGCACCATTTAAAAAAAAAACAACCTGCACCAAATTGAAGTTTTAAATTCATCTGTCAGAATTACCTTGACTGTTGGATATACCCCCCATTACATTAGTATAATATAAAACAGGTTCTGAGCTGTTATAGTGTGCTATTATAAGAGAGTGTTGTGGGTGTGTGTGGGCGGGCTTTACTTGACGATCGATGCACCGATGACACAGAGATGTGGCATAATAAGTGTACCCTTGTACCTTTTATAGAGATGAGAATATATTGTACAATAATAATTTGACAATTGCGATGTATATATATATATTTAATAAATATATACAACTAGTTATTATATTGATTGTTATTGTCTTTTCGTGACATTTTTTTTTCTATAACATTGATAAATGATGATATTAATAAATGCATTTAAGTAACAGATATTTATTTTATGTTTATGACAACAACGAAACTTTAATTTTCATTAATAAGTATTCTTTAAGTGAAATAAATTAAAAACGAAATATATTTAAGTAAAACTATGCTTCAAAAGAAAGTTTTAAAATGTTTTGGATTTGGTTATGCTTTAAATACACAGACCTAAAAAGCATTTTAAAAGTTTAAAACAAGATCATTGATTATTGATATAAGGCTGTATCTACAAGAGTATTATATAACGATCGAGTTCTTCTAGAACATTCTAGATAATGGGTTTAATTTTAAAGTAAATGACCCGACATCGCTACAAGGATACAAAGGGTGAACAATGGCAAGGAGATTGCGGGGACTAGATTCCTTTAACGTTCCTTAGCCTTTGTGTTTACACTCTTCCGGAGTCAATCTCTAGCTCTTTATCTCTCTTCCCAAGACTTTTCTTTGCTCTTTTGTCTAATAGCAACATATAAGAAAATAAAACCCTCTAGGTTCATAACTTAGATTGTTCCAGAAGTTCTTTAAATTGAATTTCAGAATTGAAAATGTTTTCGTTGCGGAGACGAGATTAAATCGATAATACCTTCCAGTTTTCAGTTATTACTTTCTTAATTAAAACTGGAACTTATAAATGACTAATTTAGCGCGTGTCCTTTCGAAGTTAGGGACGTCAAAAAAAGTTGGCTACACTGTAAATCATGCATTTGGGAAAGTTTGTTTACTTAGCTACTATTCCTAGGTCACTAGAGATGAAAATTGCTTAACAGCTTATTAAAAAACTGATGCCTCATCATCGGGAAACCCAGACAGGGGTAGACGAAGACAGCATTCGTGATTCGCTTCGTAATAGAAGTCCTCTTGCATTGCGTTTTAACAGCTCTGCGCATGCGTCGTCCTCCTCCATTCCTCTCTTTCTAACCCGTAGTAATCTGTAAGCGTCCCTCTCGCTCCCGGGAGGGTCGATATATATGACGCTAGGTACGCGTACTCATACCCAACTAGTACGCAGGTTACTGGCGTTCAGCATACACGTCAGTTGCCAGACGGGATCAGAAGCGCATCACTGCGGCCGCAAACATGTCGCGAGCCGTGCTTTTTATTAGTGTTTTTACCATATTTTTGGAAGCCCTGCACGCTAGCCAGGTAAGCTTAGTATTTAATAATATTATTTTAAGGGTTATTATCGTTTGAGCAGCCGCGTGGAGCCAGTAAGTCTAAAATCGATTGACGCGTCCTGAAATGTTTTGAAGCCGGCGTTAAATAGCATAACTGACTGTTTTCAGCTGCGGATGCCGTAAAAGTTTTTAACACCTACTTTAATCTGCGTTTTTTTTTTCATGAAATACGTTTTGCAGGTATTGCGTAATCAACTATAAGAGAAAAAAGTTTCAAGTTATTTGAAACAGATAGTGTTATGAGTATTTTAGAATATATTCCGATAAATGACATTTTTAAAATGACATTTGCTTTCTGTCATTGTTTCTTTTTTAAATGACATTAAAAATGTGAATTATATTTATTTTTATTACGTAATATCGTTTATAAGTTATGAAAAAAATAAAGGAACGGAAATAAATAAGGAATGATTATATTTTATAAGATCTTAAGATTTCTAATAATAGATTTAATTTAAATAATAACTCATTGAGAAACGGAAACACCAACCTACTTATATGTATTAAATAAGATAATCTGTAATATTTATTACAAAATAATTTATATATAATAGTATTATAAAACAGTATTATATAAAAATATGAATTTCGTAGTATATGTTCTAAGAGCATTGTCCACTTAAAACCTCTTTTGGAACTTAGGGGTTTAAATATTATAAATAAAAACGACCCCAAGAATGTTTTTTTAATTCAGATAAAATAATAAATAAAACCATCTTTTCTAAATATTATTTTTAAAGGGCTGCTTAAAATGTGATGACATAATTTTCTTAAAATGTGGTAACAATATTCATTACAATAATCTCATTAACAAGACTAAAATAAATATAGTATGAATAACAAACCGATACAGACAGGATTCAAACCCGCGACCTCTGGGAAACCGTAAGTCGAAACCCGTGTTGGTTTGTTTTTCATTTCATGCCATCACAAATTTTAATAAGCTCAACATGTTTGTAGATATCAAACATTAAACAGACAGACAAATAAATATTTAAAAAACGGTAAGTTTTGTACTCACAGATTATTTCAAACAGCACCCCGAAACGAGGTAACTTTTTACCTAGGGTAGTAAAAATCGAATCACCCACCATTCAACAAATAAAAAGCCAAAACCTCCTTTAATCAAGGTCGGATAAATACAGAAGGGTGTGTTAATTCAGTTCTTCGTATCGCGTGTTGGGTTCAAGTTAATCTTATTATCGTGGAGCTAACGAAACGTACATTTTCTAACAAAACCGATCATTATCACGAATTATCGAATGAACTCAGCCATTTTGAAGGTTTATGTTATACATTATATAGAAATACGGTTATGGTGACAAGGTATAGATAAAATAGGATTTAGTAGTTAATTTAACAGCGCCATCTATTTATCAGTGGGGAAAGTTATTCGAGCTATACTATTACAATATAAGACTTTGTAAAACAGTATTAGTAACTTTATATTATAAATGTAATTTTAATAAATTTCATATATTTGAAATAAATTCTTTATTGTTATATTGAATGCGTAAATAAAAAATGTCTTCGGAGTTTCTTTAATAATACAATTTGTATTAAGTTGGAACGCGTCACGTCTTTTATAAGTCCACTCACTCCGTGTCAAGAATTTATTGATTCTTTAACTATAACGCCGCGGTATTATTCTTATCGATAGACTATATATTTTTCTGTAAAGTTTAATAATTGGTTGTTTATATAAAAAATAAAAAAGGGTTTTTCATACAAATTATTAAGAAATTAAAGCTGTTTATTTCTTTATAACTAATTTCATCTATTTTCATAAAAGTATTACATATTTGATGAAAGTTGGAAATATATAATATGTCAAAGGGTTTACTCATTTTATGAGAACTAATTCCACTTTTCTATAAAATCTAATTGTTAATATATGTTTTTCTTAGACGTAATATTCTATATTAAATTCGCAATAACGAATATAATATCAGAATATTTTATTATTTAAATTCATTGATTTGGATCTTTTGAATTCAATTAAAATATTTCAAAGAGCTTTTTCAGAATATTCATAGAAGTAAATGGAACGTAAGTTATTAATTTATATGTATTTTAATACATATTATTTGTATATATATATGTACCTTCAAAAAAATTTTAGAGCAGAAATGAATTTCGTAAGATAATTTCATTTTTTTCACTCGCGATATGAGAATATTAATAATATACTAAAAAAAAATAAACGATATTCTCGTGATATCGTGTATTTTTATTAAAATACATGTCCAATATAATATATAGTTTATTACCAATATTGTATAATAATTCAATACTGATGTAGTTTGAAAAGCGTTGTCACAGCGAGCGTAGAAGCTTTTAGTTTAGAGAGCTTTTAGGAACGTGTGGGGGTAGAAATTGATTTATATTTAACTAGCTATATACCGCAGCATTGCTCGTGTTCTATAAACTATAACAATGAAACCTAATAAATAGCTTTATTATGTATAAATAGTAATAAAGACAAATTTGTGAAGTGTCTATAATATATAAAAATAAAGTATTTTTAAACAATTTAGATGATATATTCTATACTACTATATTTACTACTTTACAATAGATTGTATTGTTTTTATTTGCTTCTTCTTCATCAACAACGGACAGATAGATTTAGTTCAAACATAATCCATAATTTAAAAATTGGTTTGGTTTATAATTAATATAGAAATTTGGGTAATGGTATTAACATGAAGTAACGGGATAAAACTAGTCCACATACTAATAAATATATATTTTATACAATAAGAATATTGTTTGAGACGTATTTATTGATTTATCTCAATGGGATTACGATCAGGTTGTAGTGACAGCATCTGTCATCAGATAGGCCAAGTGGAAAGAGTTTGTTTACTGATACTAATACAGATCAAACTTATATTTATATTTACCCGTCTGTATTCACGTGGAATTATATCGGAATGTGCCCGACTAGTTTCGAACCCATTCGGGGTTCTTACTCATGAGCTCTAAGCGTGGCGGACTCGCGGCGTGAACTGATTACAATAGTCATGGTTCACAAAAAGATCAAACTTGGATTGTATTTATATATTCTTAAAGTAATAACTCTACAGCTCTTTTATTAATATATTTACAATTTTGTTATTATAATTAATTTTTAATACTTAGCATAAAAGTTAGGTTTTAAAGTTTTAACTTATTATATGTATCGTTAAAAAATATTAAAGTATCCACTGTTTAAAGGAATCCTTGTAAAGACGACTGACCCTATCAACATTTTCAGACCCCTTTCAAATTTTGTAATATCAGGGTAGATATATTTGTACACTGTCATGTCATATTATCTGGTTACAAAACTCAACGAACAAACCAAATATAGACCTTTTTTTATGTCAAAAGGAATTGTCTTCATATTTTCTATATTATTCTGAGTCTTATTACTATTTTCTTTTTAAGTTTATAAGAATTGTGGTGTTACAGCATAGTTCCAGTGAGTTTTTACTAAAGTAGGAATTAAACATTCACAGGATTTTTTTAAAAACTTTTACACAAATAAATGTGAAATGAAGATACAAATAAAAGTGGAGCCTTACAAAATTGTTTGTAAAAATATTAAAACAACATTTTTTCATTTAAAAATGTATATTTTTTTTACATAAATGGAGCCTTAATGATGTCAACTTGAAATGAACACAAAAGTGTCGCAGCTAAGAGTTGTTTTTATATTATCTGAAGTAAATTAATAATTAATTGCCGACGGCTGTTCAAGTGTAGAGGCAATAATGAGGACGCTAGGGAAACGCTACTTTTTGAAACACAAATTGATTTCACACAAGAAGTGCTTTTTATGTACGCTCATAAACTGTACAAGTTAAATGATTATGTAAACATACAACTATTATATTATTATTAAAAAGATTTTTATTTACACACATTTTTTTATAATTAATAATTTCCAAATTTAGTAACTGCATTATAAAACCAAAAATGAAGGGTTGTTTCAAAAATGTAAAAATAATCTGTTTAATACGAAGTAAAGAGAAATAATTCTAATTATAGTAGCCCAAAGAATACCTCACATAAGCCGCATAATAAACTTTTATGTTACTTGCTCATAAATAAAGAAAACTTTTGTTTATAGAGCTCTAAAAATACTATAAAGTGCTAACTGAAATATAAAGTATTCCCAAAAAGGTTGATATCTTAAAACTTTATATAACGGTGACTACTGTTATAGGATTTTTTTTTTCTTCATGCACTTTGAATGTAAGGAATATTCAGCCAAAAAAAAACAACATATTTCTAAGTGCTACATTAGTAAAAAATATATGTAAGGAAATGGGGGGGTATATTCGACAATGAAGGTAATTCCGACAGTTGATTTTAAAACTTTACTTTCGATCTGAAGTATTTTTTAAGCCGGGGCTATTGGCAACATAAATAGGACACATTAAGGACTTAAGCGCCACTTAAATTAAAAAAATACTCTTGCCGGAAATTGAAGTTTAAAATTCATCTGTTGGAATTACCCTCCGTTACCTTAATGTATGTATTTTTTTTTTAATTTATATTTTTTTTGTAAATACATACAATCTAAAAGGTGTAAAACTGAAAAAAATATTTCTTTATTTTTAATGTCATGATTGTTGATGAAATTCGCCGCGGAGTAGTTTGAAAACTTTTTTGTGCTGGTGTTACTTTGTGAGGATTTAGAGCAGCTTATGAAGGCTCAAAATGTCATTACCTTTGAGCCATTATTACTTCCATTGTTTTTAATACTCTGACGGCTTTTGTTCTGTATTGGATAAAGCATTTGTCTTCAATTTGAGGGTACATTTAATTTCTTTTGTTTAAGTTTTCGCGGTCATGAAATAAGACAAATTCAACCTTTTCTATTGTATTTCTTGCTATAGAGGTGATTTTGGTGTTCTTTTTTTATTTTTTTGAATAATTTTATGTAGAAATGAATTTTAATAGATTCTGATTGCTTTTGTTATAATATATATTTGTTGACAGAATTCCTTGCTATATTTGTAAATTGAAATTATATATATTTTTTTACTTAAATTTATAAGTAATAAAAAAACATTTAAAATTTATGTTTTTTAAAATATTATAACCAATAAATAGTTACATGATAAACCTATAGACAATTTTTTATCCTAAAAGCATCTCAATAACGAATCAGGACATATAGTTACATTAATTTCAATATAAATATATTTACTTTACGCTAAAAAACAAGAAAGGATAAAGCGGTTTTATATTCTGCAACGTCGATAAAACTGAAAGGTTTTTTTCTTTATAAACTGGCCCCTATTCGTTTTGTGCACCTGCAATGCGCTCAATTTGACCTCTTGCGGAGATGAGCTTGGAGATTAACACACATTATAAACGTTTTAAATTAAAAATCAGTTCTGAATATTAATAAATAACAATTTAGTCGCCACACATTAATATTATACTCCTATCAAATGTTAAAGTTGTCACGGATACTGCAACAAGAGTATTAATTCGCAGTGGCGTTAAATTTATAAAATAGAGCATGAAATGTGTTCAGATAAAATGTCAAACACTTTACTGAATACTCACTATCATTATATTTAATAGGTATATAACGTACTGAAAAATGGGACGCTCTTTGAAGTTTAAACCACGCCCGCAAGAATCTCTGTGCTACGCTAAACTTAAGCCTTGAGACTGGTGAGGCCTTAGAATGGGCGACTTATACTCCATTTTTAGAGAACGGAAAACGAATATTATACGTGATGTTCAGCGATGCGAATTTATGAATACATAAGACCGGTATTATATTATACGTTTTCAGTAGTTTTAAATAAAATGTGAATAAAGTTGAAGATTTAGTTTCATGAGTATTGGATAAAAGAACAATAGGTACCATTGTATTTTTTTAAGATGGCAACTTATTCTTAAAATCTTTACAAAAATGAATAAAAAGGTATTGTTAATAATACAATAAATACATTAAGAAATATAAAACAATACTTCAGTCGCTTGTTTCGTAGCCGACTCTCTTCAGACGTATTCAGGGAAACTTTACAGCATTTTCCATGTAGTCTTTTGTTCACAAAGTATGCCCTCGTAAAAGATACGTAGGAATGCTGTTAGATAGGAAGAACTTTAAGCTCCATTGTAGCTACAATATCACATCTTACTGTCTACAATTCAAATACTCCAGAATAATTGCCTTTCTTTATACTTTCCATTGCATTTTGCATCTTGTTTAATAGTCAAAAGGTTCAAATTCCTCTACGAATAACGAATATCAAAATACACGATATTGTTTATTATACAAGAATTATAGAACAAAGCAAAAAGATAAAAAAAAACAAATAGAATATTGCTAAAAAGCAACCTATCGAGACGAGAGGTTTGAGCGTGGATCTAAGTATTTAAATAGAATTAATAAATATACATACATGAAATAATATGCAATATAATTTAAAATAATACATATATATGCAATACACACAGAATACATTATACATACATTATACATGTCCGTACGGAAATATATAGCTCTATACAAGTCCATCTCTACATTAAATCCCAGACTAATACGAAAATTCTATAGAAATATATAATATTTGATTCACGTATATCTAAAAAGCTTCATACGTAGTCCATTATTGTGATCTAAGAGGATTAGGACTCCTTCCGCGTTAAAAAGGATTTTCACAATAATTGTCCTGCACGTGTTGGTTCATAGCTGAATTTCACAGCTCTGAAATTCAAACTTTAATATTGAAAATTAAGTGATAAGAGCCTCAGGCTTATATTTAAAACTAACACATTGTTTTATTATTGAATAATAATATGTTATAATATCCAAATTGAAATGTAGATTATATTGTATTATATCCGTAATTTTTGTTATTTATGACATACATACATGACATATCCAATACAAAAGGTAATTGGTAATACCTTTTCCAAGGACAACGGTTCGAGACTATCTATTCCAACTATACTAAAATACAACTGTAAAGACATATATACACTCTGAAAACAACCTTATAGTATGGAAATAGAGATAAAATGAGAGATGAACACTTTGGTAATATCCACAAGGACAGTTTACGTCCTTAGTTTTGTAACTAGTTTTCAGTATACTATGACTTGGTACGGTAATAAAGTTGTATGGTATGTGGAGTTTTTCTCGTGGTTCCCAGGCTTGTGTACGGCTATCACCTGTGGAACCTGTCCTGTGAGGACTTAAGTTATAGACATCGTTTGTATTTAAATATATGTGTATATTATTTTAATATCGTCTAGAGAAATAATTGCTATATTTTTAAAAGCTCTTTGGTATTAAAATACGCAACTTTAATATTTCCAACGGCAAAATAATCCATTGAAACATTTCAAATGTTAAAAACTTAATTGCAGTGATTAATTTTTCTTTGACACAAACAGAGAGTCATAAAATTGAATATTTATATATATATATATATATATATATATATATATATATATATATATATATATATAATATAATATTTGATTATATTTTAACATATGTTTGTTGTTATATAATAATAAATATGTATACAATATATTAGAATTTAAAAAGTTTACTCTACAATGCTAGTTAGAGTAGTACGAGTTTGGTCGTTACGAAACGTTGATAGTTTTTGAGCAGTCACGAAATCAGCTCTTGGTTTTTGGTTTATTAACAATCAAAGTTCAATAACAACCAATCACAACCAAGAAGTCACTTCGTGACTACTCGAAAACCATAAACGTTTCGTAAAGTCAAAGGTAGTATTCGTACTGAATGTTTCACGCCAAGAATTATGCATGGTGAGATCAAAGCTAAATTGGCTTTAAATCAAAGACAGCCAGGTCCAACCCACTCAGGCCAGCGTTGTTATACATAATACGCCTTGGTTAATTGCGTCAGTCACCCACAAAATGGTCAATGGAGCGGCAAATGGGGCCTTGTGCTCTATTTCACCCCTGATACCCTGAGCTATCCTCAAATTTTACTCTGAATCATCTTGCGGTCGGAGCTTCATGGTAAATTGACCATGAATAATTTACTTTCAGCCTCTTATTGTATGCTTGTTTCTCCCCTGGCTCGTTATTTCTTATAAAATTCATCTTTGTCTTCCAATTACATCTTTTAATTCATTTAAAATAATTAATTTTAGCTAAAAATGCTTATTTAGAACAAACATTGCTTATTTTATATTTCCAGTTAACATAAGAGACACTTCAATTCTGTGTGACATGTAAATAATTTGTGTATATATATTCCCTAATACTCGTAGATAAACCAATAAATAATTGTAGAGTATACAATGTGTGTACACGATATAAAGGCAGTATACAAATCCGTTCGTACTTGTAGACAGATATAGAGTTCTAATTCGGTGCACTAAGATTGTATTTGCTCTCCACACAGACATACGGACGTCTATTTGGCTAATACAGACTATGCAGCTTTATGTAGCGGTTGAGTGGATTCCAAGATACATTGTATAGTCTGTTCTCGTACGACATGAGTCTACGATTTGTCATACTTCAATAGACCTACTAGCACTAGACTCAACTAGACAGAACTAGTTAGATGACAACACATCACTAAAACAATACAAAATGGCGGAAATGAAATCTGGCTCTATGATAGTATTAGAATCTTTGTTAAAATAAATCTGTAAAAATATATACTTTATGATAGTTGAATATTTCCTTAATTTATTTGAATATTTATTATCGTGGTGAGTATTAATTAGGTATAATAAGAGTTCTATTCATAATATTGACCAACATACAGAAGGCCTCGTAATTATACGATTCAATTAGAGCGGCAAATTACTGAGGAGTGAGAGGTTCACATGTGTTCAGGGATTCTGAATTAGCTTTTCAATCAATACCAGTCTCTCATTCATTCGGTATGCGGTTGATAACTTTGAAAGCACATATTTTGTAACGAAATGAATTAATACTCACAGAAGATTTTATAGATATTTTATATAGTTCAATTATACCTTTTAAGTACTTATAAAGAGTTTTCTTTTTGTGTAGATGTTTTAATAAAAAAAATCCGGATGTAAACCAAACACTCGATAGGATTTTTTATGTTTTTATATGTCGTACGAAAATATTTTTAAAAAATATCTTAGCCTGTCGCAATGTAAACAATGAAATGTATATATATTTTTTTCATAAAACGACAAAATAATTTGTTAAAAAATACAACAAGTGACATATTCTCCGCAACGCGTATGCTAGTTTCTTGAAAAGTATTTTCAAACTAATATTTTTATATTTTGTTGCAGGGTTTTGCTAGTGTTGTTTTCGCGGCACAGATTTCCTTAATTTTTTATTCAGTTAACTTATATCGTACTTTCCTAACGACCTTTCTAAAGTTCCGCTCTTTTGTATAAGGAAAATTCTTGAATCTTTAGTTTTCCGTGTTGTAAAGACGTTCTTACTTATCCAAGTTCTTGTTAAAAATAAAATATCGTAAAGTTTTTTACACCTACATTTTTAAAATGAAATAAAATCTATTTAAATTTTACAAATAAAAGCTATAATTGTATCAATGATATTTAGATTCCATCCCACCGCCCATCATTCATAAAATTGAATTGCAAAGCATCTCAATCATAAACTGAAAATCGTTTCTGTCCGCTGCAATATTTTACGAGCGTTAAGCCTCTAAAAGCTTATTTAAGTGTGCTCGTAATGCTGCAGTCAGTTTATTTTGCTCTTGTCTAGTCGATGTGATATTGATTTTCCATTAATCTAGAAAACACTTGCTCCACCAATTGAGCTACCGTGTTGATTTCCCAGGGGTTACTGGTTCGAATCCCCGTATCCGTTCATTTTTTATAATAAAATTATCTAAAATTTAAACAAAAATTACTAATAGAACTGTAGAATACTCTGCTATTTTCTATTGGCCCTGATAGAGTTATTAATAAAAATATCTAGTAGATTAAATGTACACTAAAAACAGTATAAAATATGTGACATTTGGTTATATTAAAACAGCCCTAAAGCACAAAATTTCAAAATTTAATACAAAAATAACCGACGACCCAATAAAAGCATTTCGATGTTGAATGTCCAAAGTGTTTTAATTATAGACCTAGGTCCTTAGGAAGGCACTGATGCGATCGTTCACCGTCGCGCCCCTAATGGTATTGTAATGGTATTGTAAAAGTTTAATAGGATTCTGTACGGAACTCCCTGATGGATTCTCTGCTCTAACTGATAGAAGATAATCTGCATCAGCGTCTAATGGAAGGATTTGCTCGAGATTCGGTTTGCCGTGACAAATTTCAGCAATTGCCTTTGCTTTTAGGTAGGTTTATGTAGGTTGCCTTTAATTAAGTGATCAATCTATAGGAACTTCTCTGTCTTTGAAGTATGTTTGTGAATCAAAAGAATATAAAAATTGTCAAATGTTTTTATGGTTAAATTATCTCTTATCCAATAAATGAATAAACTGTACAAGGTACAGATAACGCCTTACATAGGTCTAACATTCCGTTACATTTACAATGTCATTACAAGAGGCATCTACGTTCAAAGTACTTCGCTGTGAAATGTTCGTCACCGGTACCTTTAATAATTTATCTTGTCAAGGGGAATATTAAGCAAGTTTAGGAACAAATTACGGACACAAAGTTGCTCTCACCTCCCAAGTTCGCGCGTAATTACCGTAGCATTTGCTCTAATGTCCCCTCCGAGCTCATACCATTTTGCGTCAATATACAGAGTGTATCACAATTCCGTTTTGGCGTGAACGAGCATAGATAGCCGCTTTATTACTTGTCATGTTGCCAGGAGTTCTGTATTTGTAAAAATCAATACTAACGTTCAACCACGATTCTCAACATCAAGCACAATTTGTCTTTAAACTCAACATTTCCAAGAGTCTTTCCATTAAACGCTGTTTTATTATCATTCCTAGCCGTAAAGCACTCTGAACTACTGCTTTTGTTAAACAAAACTGAATTATTTCGTCGCGCCAGTTTCAACGTTTTATCAAGGCATCTACTTCTGTTTTGCAACATTGTCTGTTATTTATTTATCATATCTATAAGTTAGTTAGTTAAGTGTAAACAGTCGTTTATTTTATATTTACGACTTTCAATTTATATTACGGAAGCGTCTGTACAGAGTCGATAAGACAATTTGCTTACTCTGACTTTGTTTAAATAGCTACATTAATATTTCAGAAGTTGCTTTCTCTCTTGCGGAGAGAATATGTCACAATATGTCTGAGAAACTTTCGGTTAGTGTAATTTAAGAAGCTACAACGCAAGGAAAGGATGAGCCTTCCTTGAGAGCCTCAGTACCAGGCTCGCAGTGGTTGCTAGAAGTGTCACCGGCACTGCTGTGAAACGGAGCATATAGGTTAAGGGCCCTTGAAGCTTTGTTAGCGCGCTGTAATCACTGCCGGCCCTCAGTGGCACGCGACTGAAGGGCTCGTGGCGTACTAGCGTTTTGTGCATCTTCTTTGCCCTATCTCCCTCCACTCCATGTTTGCCTGGTATGGTATGGCACAGGTACCAACCTGTCCATTAGATTAAATTATAAGTCATGCTTCATGCGTGTCAATTCATTTATCAATGTGTTATTATCAAAATATGAATATTATATAGATAAAGTTTTCATATACAGTGTGTCACTGGCGACAATCCAAGATAAACTTTCAGCAAACCTCCGTTATGCTCCACATATCTTTGTAAAAACAAAGGCGTAATCTAAACACAGGCCTCTATCTATTTCCTTTTATATAGTTTTACATTTTTTATATATTTTTTTTAGTCAAATATTGTTTCGAGATTTATAGCCGGCGTCCGTGTTCTGAATTACATAATTTGGCTTTATAAAAATAATGTTTTGAAATTCGCAATCTTTACGGCGTCACTGGGAGTATAAACTTTTTAAACAACCACAACTTTGGAAAGGTACTACTTTATTTACAGATTTTTTTTATTTATTATTATTATTATAATTTTCTTAATATTAAATTTTAAAATTAGTGTCAAGAGATGAGATGGTTGTATAAATATATTTAAATGTTATAATTTATTCTTATATGTTTAGATTTGTAAAAGAATTTTCAATTTCAAATTACTTATACATTATGTTAGCAATGAACACCGGGGAATATAATTTCTTGATAAATAAAGGTATTTCAAAAGCTTATAATGAGGTCGGTTTGCTTGTCCTCTGAGGGGGTTAAAAAGGGGGAAGAAGGGGTCGGGAGGGGGGGGGGGGGGGGGCAAAACTCATTTCCTGACTGTCGACGGAAGCTCAGCCGGCCAATAAGCACTGAAAAATTGTATTCAGAAATGTCTGGCCATTTAAGATCTTAATTTTGTATTTCCTTTTCGTTTCTTTAAATATGATTTGTTTTATAAAAACTTTTTCATTTTCTAAAGCAAGGTATGCGGAATAATATTTATTATAATATAATCAAAAAGCTCTGGTTTTCATATCGTGCTTGAGGTTATGTATTCCGGTTTCAGGTTGACCATTTTATTGAAGTTGCTTGTACGAGTCGTGTGGTGTCCTGGCATTCCTCCAGGCTCGTTGGCAACAACATATGTAGGACATGAAGTTGTAACATAACTTTACCTTTATCTAATTAAGTTTATTTGTTACACGGTCAGTTCATTTTTTAAACCTGTACTATTATTTTAATTGTAACTCAGCTTACATCTTTTCATCTGTATTTTACATTTAGGTAAGATAAGTAGCGCCATTTTATTAAGACATTCTACTAATATTTTTTTACAATGAAAAAGTACTGTAAATGATTCTGAAATTGTGTGAGAAAGTTAAATTTATTTTCCTTAAGATAGCAGTTACTTTAGCGAGTCTTCGAACGAGAAAAGAGAAATAAATTATCATTTCTCATATCATTTGTTCTAGCACTATATGGAAATAAACGATAGCAACGTTCGTGCAAAGTCACGCCGTGCGCTTCATTTATTTGTATAGCTTTAGTGCCGTTAGCTACGCTCCTACAAAGTTATCTTCTACAGTGAAAATGCTTTTATAAATCAGACTGAATATGGAATAAGTACTTCGTTTGAGACGACGCTTTTAAAGAAAATTGTTTATTTAGCTTTTTAATTAGCGTTTAGTAAAACTATTACTTAGTGGACGTGTTTAATAGAATTTTTTATTTAAGTAGATTTCAATTTCTCAACTTATATTTTGGTATTTATTTTTGTGTTATGCCTTTATTTTGAAGAAAAGGTTGAAAATGACAGCATTGAATAATAATTCGAGTGAAACAATTTGGTAATTCCGTAGAGTCCTTGGTCTAAGCTATGATTGTTATTTCGAAATGGACGCTTTAACTGAATGCTTTGGGTTTTCGGATTTCCATTTAAACATCGTCTGACGAGTTTCACTAGGATACAATGATATGTATTCCTTAATTAGTTTGTTGTTTATTGATAAATTTCTGATGCCATTTACATTTTTATTTATTTGTTTCCTCAATAAAAAATATAAATGAAACATATAATGTTATTTAAATAATAGAAACATATTATTATTCATTTAATACAATTATGACTCCTTAAGATACTTATATAAATTTTGATTTAATATTTTGCGGTCATGATGTTCCCTGAAAGGCCATCCCAGATCTCATCTGACAGATGGATGCGTTATTTTGGTTTTTATTGTTCCCATAAAACCGAGGCGTGACCTCAGGAGCATAGCCTGAATAACAATCTCAGGATTTATGGTTTTATGCAGCAATTTACACAATTGATGACGGTTCAGCCACAGGGTGTTGAAGAGAGATATTGGTTATAATAAAGTAATTGGAGATATTTCTTAAGAACATATAATATATTAATAAATAATAATATTTTTCAGCGCTGAACTACCATCCCATTATATAGCTGTACTCTTATGTCGAAATTTTTTGTTACGAAACGTTGATAGTTTTCGAGCAGTCACGAAACGAGTTCTTGGTTGTTATTTGATTGTGATAATAAACCAATTACAACTAAGAAATAGTTTCGTGACTCGAAAACTATTAACGTTTCATAACGTTAAAACTCGTTCTAGGGATACTGAAGTCAGACTGAATTAATAGTGGGATGAAATAAAATGTAATTTCCACCACCTGCTCATACCCGGGTTATCTACCGGATATTACGAACTGATGGGAACCGGATATCAACGCTCGTGAGTCAACGCCTTTACATTTATCAGATCCACTTCTGGTAAATTGAATTACATGAACTTAAATATAATATGTCCATTTGGCTGTAGAACTCAATAGGATATCATTTTAAACTTAATAAATTGAAAGAGTATTTATGGAGTTTCTGGCCAGTTCCTTTCCACGTCTCAAATGTTAGATCACCCTTTACTATTAGATAAAATACTAGATGCGATACGGTCAGGAATTCGAACCGGCGACCTCTGAGAAACCGTCCCATTGAATGTAGCAATGAATGAATTAAATTTTGTATTTATTTAAAATACTAAACAGACAAAGTGTAATCCACAAGTATACTTGAATCAGATTATTAAACAAACATTTTAAAATTCATTTTCTGTGTAATATGCAAATGGGGAGGACCCTTTAAATCTAATTCGCGTGAAGAATATCAAACCAAATTCAAAGGGAAACTAGAGCATTTGCAATATGAAACTGAAAAGCTTTTCACTCGACCATTGTCCGCCATTTTAGTACAATATTTCAATAACAATAGCGCTGAATAAAAGTTATATCATGATTAAAGAGTTCAAAATACTTTATTTGAATAAAGATGTATTACAAAATATTTATTAAGTGTTAGCAAATATAAATGGTAATAAATAATCACTTTTATTATTAAAAATAATTATCGTAACGTCAAAGCAACTTATCTCAATATCTAACATCCATAATACTCACCGATCTGAATGAGGCAGGTCATTTAACGGGAAATAAAGCCTGCGTGTTTCGAATAGGCCCCATTTGTTAGTTCAGGGGCTGTTGTTAGGCGTTCGTAAGTCTCCCGGCCCATTGACTCGTGATTGTACTTTAAACAGAACAGGAGCGGATTACAAAATAATTTAAATTCGTTTCTTAATCATTCAATTCGTTTCAATTTTATTCAATTTGGAACAGCGCAGGGTTTCAAAAGTACCGTCATGTTAAATTTAAAAATAAGAAACATTTCAAGAAAACCTTAAAGAATTATAACTTTTACAATTATAACTTAAGTTTGCTTATGGTAATTTATTATATTAAAAATAATTTCTTTCACTATTCTTAGAGTAATTTTATCACTAAACGAACGACTCTCTCAAAAGAAACTACTATAATAATTTATATTAAATGGAATCTCCCCTTAAAAGGATAAATTCAGTTTAATAAATAATTCTCGACAAAGATCCTCTTGCCTGAATTTCAGGAATACGGGATTTAAACGTGTATTTCCTGACCGTATTTGTCCATTGTTACTTGGTCATTCGTTACCTAAATTGTTTGATTATAATTGCGCCGTGTACGCTAGTCCACATGTAACGCCATCTACATATTATATTTATGTTAAAGGATTTTGATCCCTATTGATTTAGAATCTCACATCATTGAAGATCTTCATTACGATGATACGATTTCAAAGACACTTTAAATATTCATAATTCAGTTTGCCAATGTAAATACGTTGTACAGTGTAAATGCAATGTAGATATTATATTTATGTCAAAGGATTTTGATCCTTAAATGTATATCATTATTGAAGATATTCAAGCCTTAATTACAATAATGGGATTTCAAAGATACTGAACATTCATAGAGTATTCTTGTCTTAGAAGCCTCAAAGCTCTCATGTGTAAATTATGTGTGTTATTTCAAAGGTATTTTCCAGGTATCTTCGAAATTCCAGTACATATTCATTTTATCCACATAATATAGTTAAACTTATAATAACATTTTTCTATATTATACGATGTATACATTTTTATTTATCTTCAAACTTGAGATCGTAGCGTAAAACTTTATATTGTAAAGTAAAGTGAGAAATGGAGATATCCAATTTAACTTTTTCGTCTGAGTTTAAGGTTAGTGTTTTGGTGAACTTGTGTTACGATCAGTTTTAATTACATTTATTTTTATTTCAGTAGAATTAAAAAAAAAACTTGTAAACTTAACTTCAACAAACTATAATGACCAAATACAAATTCTTGAGCGTTTTAACGAAATATATACTAATAATTTATTTATCTGAAGTTTAATATTTCTTATGTGATCTCATTCTAAGTGATGATGTAGCAGTTCTCAAATCAATTAGTCGAGGCATCATTAAGTTATTTGCGACTCGCCGTCAACTCATTAAAACTTCCAATCTCTGTAACGACCAATTTAACGACTGCAAAGTTTCAATAATCAAAATAATTATGTTCTTAAATAAATTTAAATAAATCTCGAACGAGAGTCTGGAGAGAAGCGTGTCAGTTTTAATTGTCAAATTTAAATTTGAAGCCCTTTTTAAATAAAATATTTGTTATTTTTTTTTTAATTAGTAGAGTAGGTTTTACATAGAGACGCTGAATTCAGTAAATTATATAAAAGCGTAAAGTTGTAAACGAGGTAGAGCAATCCAAGAAAGCTCTCCAACTGGCTTAACCTTCTAATAACTTATGCCCCAGATTTCACAAAATAAACCCAACTAACCTACTTATTTTAAACCTTGAGGAAGTTTATTCAGTAAAATCACTTATATAGTTAAAAACTGCCAGTGGTCCTCATTATTAAGCTTTCGTTCCTCAGTACTTTGATCATCTCCCGTCCCTGGCATACTGGCTTATTTTATATAAACTGTAAGGTTGCGGCTCTCAATTAACTATTTGTTTAACAGTACGTTATTGAAAATGAAAATCTTTAATTAATATTTATATTCAAAGTGTTATATATATTCATGTAATCTGATAAATCATAATATGATAAATTTAATGATTTTCTGAATTTAATGATACAATGCAACGTAAAATGACACTTCATTAAAGCTAAATTGATAAAATATTAAAATACTGAAACTTTTAACAAAGATGGTTTTATAGTATATATTTTATACATGATTTATTTTATAACGAAAGGACAGTTAGTGTCAACCCTGACTCAGGGGAATTACCGAAGCGTGCTATCAAAGACTTTCATTTCAAAAGACACCTCAGAAAGAGGCCACATTGCTTTAATACTCAGAATATTAAATATCTTTCTAGTTACCTCGAATACTAAATAATTACTATGATAAATACTATCCAATATTTTCAGTTGGATTTTCATGAACCTGTTTTCATCAACGAGAAAGGTTTTAATTAAAAATGGCTGCACAAATTTACTTTAGTAATTTTTTTTGCGTTGCTATTGACGTTTATATCATCCGTTATTACAATAGCAATAGATTGATTCCTTCAAAAAGGTTATTTAAATAAAAAAAATTGTTATAGATTAGAAATATAATTAATGTTGTATAAATTTACATAGTCTACATTCATATCATAGCTATAATTAGGCCTCTTTGACAGCTGTCAAAATTGAAATATATTATTTTGATTACACAATTAAATGTTTAATTAAGTAATACAAAATACATACTGATGAAAGCATGAAGCTTTCAAATCGTAATAATTATATCAGTTAGTGTCAAAGAAGCCTTAGAGTCAAAGGTTGTAATTCTACTAGGAGATCTACAAATAATTGATATTACTAAAATCTTCTTAATTCTTTCCTTAATAGTGCCTACCCTTTTAAAGCTAAGCGAGGTTAAATATTTTTTAAAATCTGATATTCTTTTTATTGACCAAGGGGACATATTTTCCCCTAAACTTAATGTTCTATATACCGATGATAAACTTCATATAATACGTACGTCCATTGGTATGTCGTTATAACTATAACCCTTATCTAAGTTGAAATTAACGAGGGACCTTATGACGTCACTCCCAGCCATAAATCGATGCCACGTTGCGTAGTAAACAGACAGAATGATTAACAACCTAGTAAGATGATTAATCTCATCTTAAGTGCAGACCTTTACGGGCCATAGAGATTAAAGAGCCAGAATGCCATGTTAGATACTTAGAGATTAATATTATTCTATTTGTTCGTAAATTGCTCATTTCATATTGACGTTTGTGAAACAGTGATCACAATAAAGAAATACCCAACTGAGTTTGTTTTGTAGTTTTTTTCAGTTAATACACAAATGATCTCGGGTAATTCAAAAGGTAAATAAATAAAAATGGCAGGTATTGTGCGCACTTTAAATTATAATTCCGATCTTCTCTCATTATTAAAAAGTTTGTCGTGAAATTACATTCATTTTTTATCCGGTCATGCTTGCGAAATTATTATGCCGCTTGCCACACTTTCATTATACCGCCTTTTCGAGATTTATCTCAAGGACTCTCTTGCCTTCCAAGTTTATCTTTGGAAGTGTTGGTACTTCATAACTTTTAAATTTTTACACACCGCTGCCTCACTCAGCATAATATAGATACTTATTTTCCATTCGCATTTTAAACAATATCATTATAATTTATGAATGCAAATTTCAAATTATTTCAATGACCAAAATGTGTTTTTGAATTTCCATCCAGATTTACATTTCTAAGCGAGAAATTTGAATATCTATAACGTTGGCTGTAATGTCTGTCTGTTGTTTTATGGAAGTCTACTAGTATATGTATTATATGGAATAAACAATTGGTAAATGATTTGTTAAAACTGCAATCTAGAGGGTTGACAAAGAACCCTCTTAACGAATGGTAATCACTCTCGTCCCTTCCGTCTCAATAAACTGAAAACAAATGAAGTGACCGCCACCTTTTCACTCATTCTACATGTAGTCTTATTTAATGATGAAATCTTACTTATATATATAAAATAACAAGTAAATATTCAGACATTTTGACACAACGCAATCTAGCAACGCTTTTTATGCTACCCACTAGACAACTGATAAACATACAGAAGCTATATTGCTTTTTGTAAATACATATATATAATTACTAAGCCTATGAAAAATATTAATCAATAAACAAACATCCAATGGGGTCGATGGATTTGTGCTTTTATTATATTATCTATTAATTATAATAATAAACTAAGATATAATAATCAACCAAAAATTACCAACTGGCCGGTTCCTTAAAAATCCTGAAACATATTATATTTAATATGGAAAAACAGGAGAATGTTTTTCAAAGAGAATTCACAGTAATAAATGCTTAGTGCTACCGTGAAATCCCCTGTTCCCACAAATGTTTTATACAATATATTTTGTCTCACCATCCATTTTATTTGAGTTCAAAATGTTTTAATAATATCCAAATGTTTTTCTTTTTGTTGTTTTTAAGTTATGAATTGCGGGTTTTGTGTGGACATCTTTGTTTTAAGATTTTGTTAAAAAAATATATGGATTATGTTGATTTATTATTTTTAAAGTAAAATATAAGTATTTTAGCCCTAAAATAATACGAGCAAGAGAAAAACATTTACATACATACATTTTGAACGAAAGTCTAGACGGTGTGAAAAAATAAGACAGCAGTAAAAAAATACAGTGAATTTAATTTTTATTTTTTAAGTCGTGCAAATTGATACTGATAAATGTTCATTTTGGTCAACAGGTTGCTGAGTGGCGTCTAGAGAGATTGTATATAATAACTGTTATATGTCTGTTTGTCTAGACTGGTCTATTAAACACAAGCTTATTGAAATGTATATTTTATGTAAGATTTATGATAGTATTGCGAGATTTCTACCCCGTTTGCGGTCTTTAAAACTGACGTAGTAATAAACAACTTTTTGTCTTTTAAGCAAAATTCATGGCCCTATTTTCTTAAATACAAACCAAGCCAATTTAAAAAATAAACTCAATATTGTTTTGATAAAATATATAAATATATGTAATATATTACAACCAAAGATTTTATAACTTAAAAAGGTCATTACCTGTCATCAGTAGCCCGCAAAACGTTTTTATTAACGGCCCCTATACCGCTCGCATCACTCACCCTTGTCACATAAATCTATTGTAACAGTGGCCTGTCCAAACTGAAGCCTTTAATTTACATTTTCCGTTCTGTTAATGGGAATACATTTAGGTGTTTCCATGTTGTGGTAGCAATATCATTGTTGATGAATCCTTGACGTCTTAATGACTTTCCATTTTTAAAAATTCAAACATATTCAGTGATTAACGGCTAGATTCTGATTCATGAGCTTTGATTGGCTGTGTGTCACGCTATCGACCAATGAGAAAGGTTATCATGATTTGACAATAAATTTATATATATATATATATATATATATATATATATATTATATATATATATATTATATATATATATTTATATATATATATATATATATATTTATCAGTTCAGAATTTGTTACGTAGGGTAATATAATAAATATGTTCTATTTGCGAATATAGAATAGTTATATTATCCGCTTCCTACATGCAGACTTACAAAGTTACAAAATTGATCTCTTTATAATATTGGTATACATGAAGAGTTATATGTCTATTTAAAAATGGTTTAAAAAATAGTTTTAAACCATTTTAAAATACAACTAAGTATTTATATAATAACTATTCGACTAAAGGTTAAACTGAAACTTTAATGAAAGGTTTACAAAACGAATTTAGCGAATAAACTGCTATTTCTACAACTTAAATAGTGACTTAGTACAATACTTAAACTACTGGTAAAGTAATAAATCTCACTTCGCTTCACACAAACTACTCTGAACTCTAACACACTTGACTTGGCTCTGAATTCCGTTTCTTCAGCTACTGATTTAGTATTAAATAGTGTTTAAAGAATGTAGTATTAAACATTGTTTTATTTAAAATGTAACCAAAAAGGCAGAGTAAACAATGAAAAGGAAAATTTTCATTTGAGATACAAACTGACATCGCATTTCAAAACGGCCTTATTTCGAAAGAGCACCTTCAAAAATTCCCAGGCCTCTCTGCGTGTCAAGCTGCATAGTTTCGCAGTAAATGAGAAATTCTCCAACTTCCTGCTTTTATATAGAGATGTGATTTTTTATCGATATTTTGTTAAATGTTTTTTTTTATCGAGGATTTCAGTTATATGTAGTTTCTTTGAGGTTTCAGTTTGGTATGAATTGTTATTTTGAACCGTAAAAATAGATTATAATATAAATAAAATAAAATATAATTATAGTATAAAGTAGAAGATTTATCTTTTATCTATAACATATTCATCGAGCCTTTTCCCAACACTTTTCGTAAATACAGCAAATATTTGGAGCAATAATACGAGATCGTGTATAACGCTGGGTTTATTAAAGTCCTTTGAATTTTTTCTCTCGGTCTCATCGCGTCTTAATTATTTTCTAGAAAACCTCATAATACTGTTAATGTTACCGATTTAATTTAATGGCCGGCTATATTTTTAAATAACCCTTCGTTAAACTTTTTCAAGATTCAGTATTAAATTTAATGAGTTCATGCAGTTTTGGGAAGAAACAATGTCAATTAAATAAAATTACTTCCTGGTAAATGAAAGAACGTACAAACCCTTTTCTATTTGAAATAAATAAATAAAATTGGATAAGCGACATTATAAAATACCTTATCGGTGCCGTCCGTGACAGAAATACAGAAATCAGATGCTGTAGAATCACGTTTCTGGAGATATCTCAATATTGAAGACCAAGACGAATGGTTGGTAGTCACTGGGGTTCTGTCCGTGTCAAATCAATACGCTCATAACGTTATTTGTTTGAACTAATATTTGCATTGCAATGGATATTGGAATATCATGAATTTCAGTGTAGATATTTAGCAAAGCGTGATTTAATAGTGTTATATAAAATCAATACTTCAAATAGTGAGACTTTATATCGAAATTATAGCTTCCAATTAATTTTTAGCCAAAATAAAGCCTCGAATGAAACAAAAATAAATAGATCTAAATGGTCTGTGTTGCCATTCACAAGTGTATTAAGTGAGATTCACTGATAAAGACAAATAGTATCTGAAAAGATATCTCAACGATAATGGATGCTGGGGTCAGAAGCCTGAGGCGAGTTATGTGATACAAACATGCTGCTAATATGAGAAATATGTGATGATAGATCCACGATGGGATAACTGGGATATATTCTATATTTTGTGGAATAAAATAGAAGATATATAAACTGTACGGTTAATTAATGGTACGCGTATCTTTATTATTATATGTAACATCCGTAAATTGTATACCTTCACTGAGCAGATACAATTTTCGTTTAAAGGACACAGAGTAGATAGTAATAAGGTTTTATTGGAATAAATAAACATGTTTTTCTTGCATATAGTTTCTATATCCAGCGTGGGAAGACCAGAACCGCGTTAGACCGGTCTTGATAAATAGTTTTTGATCACGCAGCGTAGATTTCATTATCGCAAGAATAATCCGAGCTATAATTCTAAGCCTTATCGGTCTAGAATTACCTTGCTAGATATGATAGCAGTACATTTTTTTATTGCGATCCGTTTGCAATGATTGAACGAAGATTATATCTTAAGACAGAAATATAACAGACATTTTAAATACCAATTTTTCAATCTTAAGATTAATCTTGGGAAATATTAATGCTTTTTCATTTGTTTTATGAAATAAATGTCAAAATGTACAAGGAATTTCATAGTTAAGAGTTTTTGAGAGTATTCTAAATATATAATATGAATATACATATTTTTATTATATTAGAATATTTCAAGTTACTTTATGTTATATATATAAAGAATGTTGGTAAAGTTGTTTGTCCTGATTTTATGAGCATGCCATATTATTAAATTTTTCAATATTCCTCATAAAAGCCCAGTCTGTAATAAAGTTAGAGTATCTGGAATCTAGGCTGTATCAGGATCATGAGTATCCAGGCATTTTAAAATATGCCTCCGATGAATACTTGAATAATTTAACATGCTTCGATAAATTCTTGAATTTTCACACGTTTCAGAATCGAGCGATATATTTATATTAAAGTCGAGATTTGACTTCAAAGCGGAATACCAATATTTGAACTCTATTTTATTATAAGTAGTTGAATTTAGTATTATAAGCTATAAGAATTGCACATTTAAGATTACTTGTCTCAAGCCCTGTAATATACAAAAGTCGTTATATATAGAACCGTGGCTTTTTTCTGACGAGATCCTAGTTCGACCAGGTTAGCAAAATTAATAGCAAGAATCGTCGTCATCGACAAGTCACGTTGCTCGTCTGACTTGTCGCCTTCTCTTTGTACACTTCTTGTCTAAGAAATAGAAAATTGAATATGTAAATTCCTTCACGACTGATTTCTTCTTAGAAATAAATATATTTACTGCGTTCAGAAATAAATCTCTATATAGGTTACCAGTTATTTCTTTGACATTCTGTATGCGTTTTCTATATTTTGTACTTTATTTTATTCTTGATAATTTACGTAACATTATTCTACTTAAACTTTGAATATTGAATTAATAATTCACCGATATGTATGGACCGACTTGGATGGTTTTATATTTGTAATCTGAGTAAGTTCGTGTCAGTACGTCTTTATGAATCAATTATTTTTTCTTGTATATATTAGGTTTTTGCGTTTATTTATATGAAATAATCATAACATAGTTACTATACAAGGATAATTTGTTTTTTTTTATTTCACAAAAAAAATCTCGTTTAAGAAGATGTCATGTTAAATGGATAGAAATATCGTATGTTTGAAAATATTAGACCCAACTCTAACACTCATCAATGTTCATAAAAATAGCCCCTAAAAGGCGAATTGTCAAAAATGAACAGAAGTTGGACGCCAACAATCGATCAGTCCCTTCAGTTAGGGATCATCAATATGAATCATACGGGATAAGGCAACCCGGATATATTTATAGGGATATTACCAGTGACACTGTTTATTGTGGGATAGAGATCTGCTTCAATAAAATAAATGGCTAGCCTCTGATCTATATTTATATCTTTAATGTTGAATATTTTATGATTCGTAAAATCATATCTGGTTTTATTTATAATGTTCTTTGATTAATATGAAAGGTTTGAATGAGCATGACGCAATTTCGGAGTTTAATTTGATTACGCTGAATTTCAGATTTCAGTAGGATTGTTTAAAATACTTTACCATTTATTATGTTAATAAGATAAAAAGTTTTTGGTAATACTTTGTTTATTAGTTATAAATATTCTTTAAACTATGGCATAGAGTTAGGTAACCTTTGTAAGAAGTTTTCGTCTTTGTTGAATAGAATAAGTTCGAACCAAGTAATTACAATTTGAATACCCAATAGTTTGAATGGAGTTTCCAGGAGTTAGTAAAGGTTTTACCGTTTGAATCATTTCATTAAATGAATAAGCAATACAACAGTAAATTTATTTTCTTTCACGGGTATTACACATTTGAATAAAAACTATTTTAACTGAATTAAATGTGAAGACGAGAGTGTCTGAAGATTGCTTCGAAACAATCGTAATCAGGTTGTAATTTAAAATTTAAACGTCGTAATTTAAAATTTAAACCAATGAAACGAGAGCTTAATCTACTACAAATAATTTTATTTATATAGTACCTATATGGTCTAGTTTTATCACAAATTAGTGGGAAAAAAAATAAGTAGGAAATTCTAAAAGAAGATAAAATTATTTGAAAAAAAATAGTTGGAAAATTGTATGACGTATGTGTGTATACTCATTGTAGAACGTTAGGAAATAATGTAGTATGTGTGTGTACGTGTATATATGTGTGTGTACTCATGGTAGAGCGTCACAATGGCGCCGGTACAGCCTTCAACGTAGGGTAGTTGAAAAGGTTTTTATGCGACACGCGACTATTTTCATATAATATGACGTCCTTCAGGCTTTGTGGCTTTATCTTAGACATCATAATTTTAAAGCGCTTTGGACTAGTTTAAATTGTTAGCTTTTTAATAAAACCATCAACATTTTAAATAAGTGGAATAAATATTATATGAGTTTGATTTAATAGAATAGAAAGAAGACAATTTAAAAACAATTTTTTAAGAAATGATGCATTTGGAATTGATCAAAATAACGAAATCAAAATGTACATATTTCATCAAGTAAAGCTTACGACCTTATTTAAACGAGTTAAGCAATTTAAGAAAAAATATAGGTATATCTTATTAAAATAACAAATTATAGATGGTTTCAGAGAAAGAACCAAACCGAAAACGTAAACAACAACGATTCAACGACAATTCATAATATGTCCTATCATTCGTTTGAATTCTGAAAGATGTCATATATGACATATAACGAATAATGAAATGCAATTAACACGTAATCAGTAATTACATGACGTCATATTATAATATCAAAAGCCTTTTTTACTTGTTTACGGGTCGCCAGTTACTCACTCGGATCCTTCCGTGCTAATAAGCAAAGGATTGCTTTGATCATATATTAATTAATTGTTTATTATTTAAACAGAAATTAACATTATTTTAATTAGTTTTTAGCGAACGATATTTTATAATTTGATTATTTTCTTATTATCTTTGAAACCGTTGACACAACTAATTATGTTGCCACAACTAATTAAATAAACAAAGATGTTGTAATTATTTTTTTAAGTGTTTCGTTATAACAAGAATAGAATTAACAGGGTAGTTGCGATGCAAACAGGCCGGTGAGCAGCCACTCAAGCGTTAGACCTCTAATGGAATGGATGTTAGAACGATCAAAGGAGTGCTTAAAAATGAGTTTGTATTTAATTAATATTTATATTTTGAATCAAACTATATATTATATTGATAACCTAATGTTAATTGACTTGACTGGACAAAATAATACCTAAGTACATTACAGTGTTCTATCATCTGATTTTTTCTCGATAGCAGTAAAAATAGTACGAGTTTTGATGTGAGAAAACGTTGATAGTTTTCGAGCAGTCATAAAACGAGGTCTTGGCTGTGATTGGTTTACTACATATCACAATTAAATAACAACCAATCACAGCCAAGAGCTCTTTTTCTGACTGCTGGAATACTATCAACGTTTTGTAACGTCAAAATTCCTACCAGGGGTACTGTATTTTTCTTGATAGCAACTCAATAAGTTATCTTTATCAATAACCTCACGTCTATTGATCGGAAGCACTGACCGAGACATCATGAAAAGGCATGAAAGAGCTCTTATATCAAAGGGATCCATTATCTTTCTGCTTCTTGAATTGCCGTCTATCGACATTCGCAAAATGAGTACGATGACACCATTATATTTGGTATATAAATTGTACAGAGAATTATGTCACATATGACAAAAATATACAGTCTATATTCGTGTGATTGATAAGATATATATTGTAAAGTGATTTAAGCGACATTGCAATTGAATAGCTTCATAGCTCTGTAATGTAATGCAGCTATAAAATGTTATTACAAACGTTGAAAATAAACATGGAGACTATTAAAAGGGGCTATTAACTAGGGAAGGGAGGGAATATTTAGAGATTATGATACAAACATACTTTGCAGGCCTGCCATTAACTCTTAAAACTGTCAGAAAATATTACAGTAATATTACTTTGATTCGTACCATGAGCTCTATAAGACAATATTGTTTTATTCCTGCGTAGTGACGGAAAAGAATGAATAGTTTCTTTAAATTCTAATATTTGAAATAAAAACAATATTAGATTAATATTTCAAAACAAATTAAAGTAATATTACTTTTAAGACGAATTTGAAATAAATATTATTTTAACGTTGTTATAAGAGTTCATGGTAGACTTGCATGTTTTTGCCCTAAATGTGTGAAAATATTAAGAAGGGTTGTTTATTACTGCTTTGTATTCAGACAATATTATTGACTCTCAGATATTAAAAATCATTTTCAGTTACATATTCTGAAAAGTTGGCGTGTAAGTGATAAAGAGTGGGCTTTACATAATGAAGTTAGGCGGATCTTTGAGAAGTTTTTTGGGTCGAATCGGGCTCGTTGTGGACTCTCTGGCCCCTAAGCCAAGTTAGCGTTAACTTTAGCCGTTTCTGGGAGCAAGGGACAAACATTTACGAAGTTTTTAAGATCGTTTGTCCTAAATACACAGACAGTGTTATGTACTTAATTTTAAATCTTTTGCTTGTCCGGACCCTGATGATTTTATAACTTTTAACTTATGTATCTAAATATAATAGATACTTATTTAAATATTACTGAATAATATATCTGATGTTAAAAATTATATATTAATATGTATAGCCATGTTAAGCGTATTTATATTTTTAAACAAATATTGAAGAATAAATTTATCGATACGGAATTTTACGATTCCTTTCTTGTAGCGGTTTATTTTTCATTCTGTATTCGTCTAAAATGTTAATATGTACTGATAGAAATATATATTCAAATTGAAATAAACAACTTATATCTTGAACTTGTAAATTTATATTTAATACTATATAAGAAAGAATTAGTCAGGCACTTGGCTGGTTAAATATTATGACCTTAGTTCTAGGTCAGACTAATTAGGAATTCTATAATTCAAAAAGCTTTTTCTCACGCAACAGCATTCATTTATTGGAATTATACATATTTCAGTAAAAAAAAACATCAATATCTTTAATTAAATTACTTTCTTCGAAATATACTTTGTCTTAGACTAATAAATAAGTTTTGCCCACGGCCTTGGGAAGCACAGGCCTTATTTCAATCAATCATGTCATTTATACCTTATGTTTATATATATAAAGTTCAATTTACTTTGACACAGAACATTGACAATGTAAAATAAACCTTAAGCCATGGTAATTAAGTTCACAATGCAGTCATTCATAATTGATCATACAAACAAACTACTGTATGGGGTTTTATGTCACACTATAGATTTCAAACAAAGGGTCGCCTATAGAACTTTATAGGCTTTATGTTTATAGCAATAAAGTTCATATTATATTACATCGTCGAAGTTTATGTTTATGTTCGCTTGTATGCACAAAAGTAGGATTTAAACACTTTTATGAGTAATAAGATCCGTCTGTGTATAATTTACATGAAATTAATTGAAGGATTCCTGAAATAAAAGGGAAAATTAAAATCCTTTGTATCCTTTGTATACAAAATTAGATGAACTCTTAATTAATGAAAGAAATCTTATACTTTGTAAGTAAATTAGCATTTTTTGTTTAATCATTTATTACGAAAATTTATTAAATATTTTTTTCCAAAAAGATAAGTCTGTAAGTCTAATAATAAAATCTGAGGAGTTTTGTTTTTTGTTTGAACGTTTTAATCTCTAGAAATTGGATTTATTATTTCTTTGCTTTTGATTGCCAAATATGCGAAAAATGTTATTACTTTTTCGGTTATAATAAATACCAACACTCTCAGCAGAATATAAAACATTATATCAATACTGGAATACCCTTACGAATTCGTCGTAAAAGTAATAATTCTTAAACAATGTTTCGATAAGTTTCGATGACGTCATCATAAATCAATCATTCTTTTACTATAGGAAACGTGATTACAAGTACGTACGTACGTTTAAGTGTTTTGTAATATTGTCCTTATGTCAAAAATAATCATTCAAAGATTGCATTCATAATTTTACGTCACGAAGCAGAATTAAAAGAATATTGTTATATAGATGCGAATCAAACTAATATTATTGTACCTAATATTACAGGCAAATTGCTGAAAACTATGATAGTTTTCAGGACTTCATGTAAGGTATGCTATAATGGAAAGTTTTTATAAAAAATAATTTAATTGTGATTCGTAACAAACCAATCGCAACCAAGTACTCGATTCATGACTGCTCGAAAACTATCAACGTTTCGTAACTTCAAAACTCGTACTAGAGGTTCTGTAAATTTAGTTTACGGCAGCCATTTTAATTAACAATCCGTATACTACTGAATTAAAAAAAAAAGAAAATGGACATTAGTCACGATTAAGAACATCCGCAGTTAAAAACAATTTAGTTCAATTATGCAGGATTTACAAATTCATTTCACATGTACAATGAAATAATGTATAACGATATATATGAATTTATATATTTAATTAAATAATAATTTATCTCCTCCTAATTATATTATTACTTTGAACGAATTCAGACACGTCCCAATAAAAGCTTAATTGATTTTTTTTTCTTTAATTTGTAAATAAAAACCGTTATTGGGATAGTACTTTTATTTCTTGAGTTACTATATTTAATTTAGAATCTTTATTAAATATTCTTTTATAATTCTAACAATGCATTTATGTTACATTTTACACAAGTTCGCTCTTCGTATTTTCAGCACGTAAATTTAAATATAAAAGCTAACTTTGGTATAAAAAATGCGTTTGTTTTTTTTTTCATTTTAAAACATTTCATTCATATGTTATATTTTATTTCGCCTCTTAATAGGAGTAGTTTTTTGTAAGTTCGTGTATATTTAATACACAAATATTTAAAGTATTTTACTGATAATGAAATATAGAAAACAATACTAGTTTTATTTATAACGTTATAAATATATTGGATGTAGTTTTAACGTTTTGTATTCTTGTTATAATGGTGTATCCCAGATGAGTGATCCGTCACGAGGGGAAGATGAAAATGTCTACCGTATGTAAAATGGGTGGAATATTCATTTTGTTGTAATATATTTGTTTGTTAGACCATCTATATAAAATAAATTTAAAGCGAGCTTTTCGTAAGAATATTATAATATTAATAACTTAAATGTTGGTATATGTAAATCGTATATAAAAAAATATTCAACAATTTTAATGAGAAAATAATGCAATAGACAATTAAAACAACCGTTGAAAAATATTGTTCAAGTATCAAAACTTTAACTATTTAATAAACTTTGAAGAGAAAATTACTTCATTATTTTTCTTTTTTTTTTTTTTTTAAATTTCAGCTAGTACAATTTTAATGTAGACTCAATAAGAACAACAATTGAAAAATATTTTTGAAGTATCAAAACTTTAACTAATTATAAAATATAAAGAACATTACTTTCCTTTATCATAAAATTGCAGTACCTTTGTATATTGCATTTAAAACCATTTTAAAATTATAAGGTTAATTTTAAATTGTACAATACAACGTCATTCACGTTGGAACAAAACATAAAGCCAGCCAACTCAGCAATTTCACGGCATTATAAACTCATTTTCGTTCCGCTCTCGCTTAAGCACAATGTGAAATTTCGTGGGCTTCCATTTTGTATGGAAATAAGATGAAATGGGATTGGTTGATTTCCTCCTGCTGCAAAGTCATATCTGTCAGCTATTGGCTTAGATGGATTGATGCTTAACTTCTGTTTGGAATAAAAGATTTTCATATTTCGAATTCGTTTAAAAAAATTTCCCGTCCAAAATCTAGATCAAGATTTCAGTATAACATAACTATTTTTATTAGATTTTGCAAAATAAACTCAATATCGCTTTGTTCAATATTTGCACGCTGAAGCGGCTGAAAACTGTAGCACTGTTCTGTGTACCTTTTGCATGACCTATTTTCAATTATTTTTCAGCAAATAAATAGCTTTATTTTATGCCAATGCACAGAAGAATATAGGAATTTTTTATTACTATTATTATTAAATAAAATATTATAACAGAGAAGTATTTTCTCTTTATATATATATATATTTTATTTCTAAACTATGTAAATGTTGGAGGAAGATGAATATTTTAATGTAACTATGGGACGAACACCCAAGTGGGTGTTCACCCATGTGGGTGTGGAGGAACACCCAAGGGAAGGTGTGAAGTCACATCTTCCCTTGAAGATGACTACAGATCAACATCAGTACCAAATAAATGTAAATAAAATAAAATATAATATAATATTTTTATTGTGTGGTGTACTCTTATAAAAATTATAACGGTTGAAAATATTTATAAACGTGTATAGCTTATTATAAATTTAAATATAATGAATAAAAACAAGTACGGAGAGGGATTTAAAATTAAAAAATATAATAAATAATGTACAAGGGCCTTATAGCTAAAGCATTGACTTCTAAAAAACTACCTTGAGTTATATAACCTTATATACTACCTTCTATATGGTTTAGTTAAGTATATAAGGGTAAGATAATAATATATGAATGTCTGTTTCCAATCTATGTATCTAAATGTCTATCTTTTTGTTACAGGTAAGGATGTCTTACGAGGAAAGTTTGAAAAGAATCTAAGGATTTATAATTAAAACTGTAAGAACATTTTAAAACAATTTAACGAGAAATTCCTCATTCAATTGTCAGTTCTTATCCGATCCTTGAGATATTTGTTTTGCTTTCAAGTTTGCTCATGAAATTTCAGTACAATTTAAAATTTCATTTCTATGCTTTCCTTCAAGCGTTGATGGAAAAGCTCTTGTTATATCTTTTGTTCATTAATAATCAACTAAATAGAGAAATAAAAGTTAAGTTAATATAAAATATTTATTGGTTGTTGTATAATTTTAATTGTTTATTTTATTTTGTAACAGATAAAGTTAGGTTTATATATATTAAAACAAAAATACAATGCTGTCATAAAAACACAAAATACAAACAAATAATTTGCATGTTGGCAACCATGCGCATAGTATGAAAAATTCAAGACTACGAACGTACGTACATATTCAGTTTTTATGTGATGTTATGGCGTCTGAAGCTGAAAATTGGTCTCTAGGAGATTACGTGCTCATGGGAGATATGAGAAAATCGACTGTGAAATGTTCGAAGCTTAATATTTTCTCGTTTTTATTTAATAATATTATGTTCACGGTAATATAATTGAAAAATATATAATTAATATTATTCACACTTCCTTAAATATTGTATTGCAATAGGGACTTGATTTCTAAAACATGAATAATAAACCTGACGTGGGCTGATCAGTTAAATATCTGTGTTATTTTGACGTGGGTGTAAGAAATATAACGGGGCGAGATGTGGGTGGACATGAGACAAATGGCTAACAATATAAACTTTTACCGTATGCATTGAAATATCTATAAAGAGGGTGAACGACCCCAGGGTTTATTAAGCCATTAGCAATGAAATAGGACCCTGTATCTGCGCTACAGATGAAATAAATAAAACAAATCGCTGAAGCCGCATTCGTATTAACGTGACAAAGTGGAAAAAAGACCTAACAAGATGTCCGTATGTGGAATTGGAACCGTATTTTGCGGCGAATAAGATAGTAATTCGCTTAATTGAAAGGTGTGAGGTATTTGGAAGGTAATGGGATTCTGGAAGCAGTGAGCCGAACGGACAAACAGACCAGATTAGAGGACATAGCTGCTTGATGGCTGTGTAAATGACGTCTAGTGTTAATGGGCTAACAAGCAAACAAAGACAAGACTGTACGAGGACTGGTGTTGGATCAATTTACGCTATATTGTCGGAGTGCATACATTAAGCCTGTTTAATTTCTCCTTAAGCTTTATTGCACTTATACCAATATTTGAATATCTTGGGCAGGTTAAATGCATGTTTTATGAAAAGGGTTTTATTTTTTGTACTCAAATAACTTTGTCTTACTCTATAGCTGACGCAACTGATTTTGATGCCCATTCGTTTTATGATGGACGTAAAGTTTTTACAGTTTATTCTGAAAATTAGGACGCAAATAACTCTGCAACATTGCCTTTTTGAGTGTCCATTTTCATTACAGATCATTTTATATTCCGTCCCTTTATTCGCACAATTGAAAAAAGGGCTGAGAGAATCATATTATATGAAACGTATCCTACATCATATGTTACAAAAAAATCGTTATTATTTGAATTATGTTTGTATAAACTATTGCTAGAATTGCACACATAAAAAGAAATAATAATAAAATATGATCAACACTCCATTTTTCCTATGATTCAATTTAGAAGATATGACAGCCTTATAGTTCGAATTTGTGAAGCTGACACATAGTAGGGCGTGGGCTCATCGATATTGTCACTACCCTACAACTCGTATAACTGTCGTGGATTAAACTTTCCCTGTGGTTTGGGCTTATCTAAGGCTTTATAGGGCTCTTGGGAGCCCATAGTTTGAGTTTATGTAATAATAAACCTATTGTCTAAAAGCAATTTACACAAATTTCAATATATCCCAAACTTTTTTGTTCTGTAACATTTTTCGTAAGTATTAGAAGGAATTCAAAAAAAAAACGGTATTTTTTTAAATTTCCTAACCAATCAATATCCTTTAACCTCTACAGTACCGATATTGAATACAAATTTAAGACTTCCTCAAATTGCTGTTACATTCTTCCCTCGCAAACAAAATTTGAAAGTCACTGCGATCAAAGCAAAAGTGATTAAGGGCTGGATTTTCTTGTTGTCTTTGATTTCGAACAAGCGGGAGACGTCCTGAGGGAACTATTACGGACCCTCCCGAGCACATTTCCGTTATTAATGCACCTTCCTGTAATAACAATAAGGGTTGTTTTGCGATAAAGTTAAGGGTGAGTCGTCCATTGGAAGGGACAGGAAGTGTAAAGTAAATCAATACAATCACCTCTTCATTTGTAGTCAGCACACAAGCTTGTTTGGGGTTTAAATTGCTTTCGCGATTTTGAACGGTGTTTTAAATTAATGACTTTACATATTTATGTTATTTCTTATCATTAATTTAATAATAAAATGTATATCTAAACTAAATATATGAATAACATTTTTGATATACAAAAAAAAAACAATTTTGAAGTGTGTAAGACAAAAAATCCATAAGAATATAATGATATTACAAACATAAGCGTTTGATATATAAAAGTGCTATTCGTAACGCAATAAAGCCAAGAAAACTGAAAAAAAAATGAATTTAACCTGTGAATACGCGGATGTAACGTATTTATAAAAAAGGCCGCCTCAAGCATTCTTGAGCCGAGATTATTATATTTACTCCAACACTCCAAAACGGCTTTATATGATAATTTAAGTACATGCAATAATGTTAAAAATATTTTTCCAGAATCGTTTCGAAGTGTTTGAGCTGAATTGTGAAAAATCTTGAATAAATTTTTTGGGGTGATGAGTTACTACTGAGACAAAGTATACACATATATTTTATAATCTCACGAACATTCTTGTTCATAATGACGTTTTATTCAAGTATCAATATTTTTTTTGGAATTATGTATATAAATGAAATTGACAACCACAAATGTAACTGGGAGAAAACACAAAATATTCCAGCAATACTTTATATAAATAAGAAACTGCTAAAATATTCCATATATTATTTTCTCTCAATACGTATGATACAAAAAGCCGCATTGCGTGCTCAAAACAACTTTGGCTATGAACCTATACATAAATATTTTATGTAATTTATCCAATGACGTGGGGCTAAAGTAGGGCAAAAACTATCTGACCCCTTTATGACCCTTGAAGGATATTAGTGTAATTACCTCGCATATAGACGCATTAGGTTGCATAGTTGTTTTAACTAAACTGAAAATTGTAATTTGGTACTTTAACATTTTGTGTGATGGTTTATTGGTGTAGTGGTTAGCGAGCGTGACTATCGAACCAAAAGTTCTGGGATCGATTCTTTGTGTGTTCCATAAATTCTAGTTTGAGTAATTTCTGTTCGTTATTAATACGTTTGTTAAAACAAACGCGTGGATGACATAACCTCCAAATGCGGGAGCTGTTTTTTAAAAAAGGAATAATAATGAACATTTTTTACACCAATAACAGTTGCTCATATAAATGTGCACAGATTTACTCTTTGTGTCCAATGTTGGCACCAACGTTGGCACCAATCTCAGCTTGTTGTACATTTGGCAACCATTGCGACTTCTGTTACTAGAATCTCATTGGTCGTTAGTACGTATTTGCAGGCACTTTTTGTTCGTATTGCTGTTCTACATAGCTCCTAACCAAATAAAGTATTCATATTTTCATTATACCGCGAATTAAAACATTAAAAAACAAATTATTGAATGAAAAATACAACTAAAATTAAAAAATATATATTAAGCCGCACTTTTAATTTAATATATTAAATCCATTCCTGCTTTGTATAATTTTAACATAGACCCTCAACCTCACACCGAAGTTTGAACGTGTTCAAATTAATTAGGAATACAAACATGGAATAATCAGAAATATAGACAGATATAATCTACGAAACGCCAAAATAACCCTTATATTTGGTGAATAAGAACTGCTCCTCCACTTCCACTTGGTCTAAGTAGTCATACATAGTCAATGTGGTAATATCAGACCAGCTCACAGACCAGACCCTTTTAAATTGATGAAACCAACTCAAATACCTTGGTGTCTACATAATATATATATTCTCTATTCCACTAAGATCAAATAATAGTTAGTGTTGAATAACAAGAAATCGTAATTTAAAATATTATATAATAATTAATCTGTACAGATTTTACATTATTAATTAAATATCACATGAACAAGTTTGATATTGTAGTAATATTAAAATATATATATATATATATTTTTAATTAAAATGAATGAATTAATAAATGAATGATGAAAGAATGAATGAATCAGATATAGTTCAATTTTAATATTGCATTTTTTTTTAATTTACAATACTTATTGTATATTTACATAACATATTGAACATCTGTCACATTTCAGTGACATGTAAGTATACCTTTGTTTTTCAAATCAGTCGTATATTCAACGAAGCACAGAGGAGACAATATTCCAAAGGCGGCCGCTTCATTTTCAGACAACCCTTCCCTTTTGCAGTTGAAAAGAAAGAAAACTGGAGCGTATTCTTGTCTTTTATCTTTTTCCGAGTTGACGACAAAGGAACCTGAAAACTGAAAACATTGGCTCTCCCACTAATGAAACTTTTTAGTAGTCTGTTGGCAATTCGATAATGAATAGAGAAAAACTATTGGAGATTTACACATCGCTTCTTTCGGAACACCATTTTGTCGATCATTAATTTTCAATTCTTCTCCTGAAAGAATCCATCCATTCCTGTGAAATATGATATAATAATATACAACAGCTACATAAACAATTACGTAATAATAAAAAATGTGTGATTCAAAATAAAATATAGCAGACATAAAAAATATTTCATCCCATATTTCAATTTTCTAATATTTCGAATTCCGTTTTTTTCATTTGCTGCCATTCAATGGCGTCACGACACTTCATAAATACAGATTCATTTATTTCGACATAAACTTAGTTTTTCACTATGATCTAGGATTCAGATTAAAAATATCCTGTTACCTCGTTATTAACTTGTTTCAGTCATTGTTCGTTTTTGTTTTAATTCAGTTTTATTTGTAAAAAAATTGAATTCTACTATTCTATTCTAAGGTTTTTACATTTCTTTGATAAATATTCGTTTTATAACTAATACTGCACTAAATATATATCTTTTAAATGTCTGTATGTCGCTCTGTCTGTCTGTATTTCCATTTATAACTCAAAAATCTTAATTGATCTTGAAGATTAGTAATATTGATTGAAAACAAATGATAAAATATATATAATATCGGTAAATTTTATACACTTGTACACAAAGTTGTATATTTTGAAGAATAATAATAAAATTAATGATTTACGAACATATAATTAATTATTTAAGAGATCTTAAATATCTTACCTTAATTATATTATTGATAATAAGGACGTTTTATTTAAACAAAATCATTTGAAAGTTTAAGTTGCCTTGGGTTTAATTGACTACGATTCCTTTTTATAAAATATACATGAAGAAGAAATGAAAGCTTCGAAATAGAAATAAAAGGTAAGACGTATCCAACCACTTCTAAAACAACAATCATTTAGTTATGATGGAAAAAATGTAAATTTGAAAGCTTTCAAATTGTAAGCGACCGCACCGGTGACGTAGTCTCCATTTTGACATGTGTCAAAAGTTAACTTTGAAAAAGCTTTCCATAGCTTAGTAATTACTTTATGTCATACACATCGCTCGTACTTTAATGAATGTCTTCACAGTGAATGCACACATACACAATACAGACACAGACACAGACACAAATGAGTTCCTGTAATGTTATTTACCTACTTACATTACAATCTGGAGATTAATACAGATTTGTTACTCTATATTCAGGTAACATATATATATATATATATATATATCTGGCTGTGTTCACGTTAATTTGCAATTTGGGAGACTAGTTTCAAACCCATTCGGGGTTCTTACTCATGAGCACGATGGCGACAAATTCCGAATAATACACGTGAATACATCCGGACATATATATATATATATACCGGACATATATATATATATATACCGGACATATATATATATATATATATATATATATGTCCGGTGTATACAAAAGTACACAATTAATCAAAGTAATCCTCATTAAATTTTATCCAATTTCTTGTAAAATTTCTGCCTAAAAATAATTAAACCAAGACTAATTGTTTCATAGGAGCTTTCAAATAATATAATAAATGGCATCCTTAATAAGATGCTTTTATTTTGAATATAATTATAAAAGTGACAGTGCAGCATTTAATTGGTTTGGCTAATTGCTTCCTCAAGATACAACTGCGCTGACATGTTTGTTGGTTCGTCTGCTCTCTCAGTTGCTCTACGAAATGTAGAGGCGTAACGAGATGCATAATTTTGCTGAACATTAAATTAGTTAGACTAAATATTTATTTAAAAAGTTAAATTCCAGCATGTTAGTATATCTTTTATTATCTATAAATATGTTACAGTTTAAATAAAATATGTAGAGCTATTTTTTCCCCATTCCTGTAGGTGTGGGAGAGATCTCTCTCGAATATTTTATTTATTATAAAACATTAATGCATTTTTATTGAATCTAATCTAACTCTAATTCTAACTGTTATACTCCAAATCTTAAGGATATATTAATTAAAATATTTAATATTTTATATATTATATATATATATATATATAGATATATGTTTATACCAGCTTTCTGTCTGTCCATATCAAATGAATTCAATACAATATACGTTGGTGATTGCGTTGTAATCCGTCCATGCTATTCAATGGCTTATGATAATTAAATTAATAGATTGTGTACTAATATCCGCTTCTATTAAAGGATTAATTTATGCTTTGTTTTGATGTTAAATCTAGTTTATAGCATCAATAACCTGAAAGTATATTCAGTAGACTTTCAAACATAAATGGTAGTTATTTAATTTACCAGATCTAAAAGACTGTACATTTCAAATAAGTTAACCCATTTCAATTTACTTCATCTCCGTAAGATAAAACAAAGAATTTCGAGGCTTGAATGCCTATTTTTATTGTAATGTTGGGCTCTATCTATCTTAATGTACAGAGATAAGGGCGTAATGCGTCAGATAAATACGTGGTTCATACTAAATGAATGGAAATAATTTGATAGAGCTATTGTTTATGTATTTATCTAAAGCATGCATGTACTGTACATTAGTTATTAAGATATTTTCTTTATCTATTTACGAATAAACTTAAATTGATTGCACCAATAATTGAATAATTGTTATGAATTCAACATTTGACTTCACTTTGTTTGCACTTATATTTGTGGGAAATGTGATTTTTTAATATATTACAATGAGCTTATGTTATAAGCTTTTTATATAAAAATATGGATCTAGATTGAATATATAAAGTTTACTTAGCAGTAATTTCGAACATTTCCCTAGATTTAAATATCTAGATAGAACTAAGATATATTAGGTAAAATAACTTCTAGTATTTGAACTGGATTCTGAGAAAGTTTTCTTATAACACGTGAGATTTATGGCTAGCATTAAAATCGTTTTTGTTTGAATTAGTTCCAAAGTTATGAATAACGGTTTAACTTGCTTTACGTTTGTGTTGAAGGAATATTCTTTAAAAACTCAAAAGATGCCACAGTTAGCGACACTTTTTTTTTAAAGATTCATTTAAATGAAAAATGAATGAACTGAAAATATTAAAAACTCATTCATGGACTGATTGCAGCAATTTATACATTTAAATTTTTAAAAGTTAAATAAACTTTTCTTTAAAAAAGCTTTTCATACAAGTGGATGATAGCGGTATATTTTTTTAATTCATTAGCTTGAGATTTTCTACGTAAGCGTTGCCTCATTAAGGCTTTACATTTTGCCTCCATGCTTAGAATATGCACTTTCCTTTCATTTTGACACATTCGCTCTTTCCTGTGGCGCTAAAAAATGATGTATGACATTTGACATTTGATGATATTTTGTTTCTTTTTTTTGACGCATTAACATTTCGTATGGATGGGTTCTAAGTATAATTTTATCTATATATCATATTGTTTTTCTCTTGTTTTCTTTTATTTTGTTAATTTGTAAATGAGAATATGATTATAAATCATTTCAACTCTGAATAATTATGAGAGCGGAGACAAATCACTAACACATGTTGCAACGATGCCATAGACAAAGACTGCACTGGGGCGTAATTCCGTGATACAGCCATAAAGCCATACTGCTCTGTTCTGAAATGTGACACTTTTGTCACAACAATGTATGATTACTTTGTTCTATACATATATTATATACATTTTATGTGACACTTTATATTATTTTTATATTTTTTCGCACATTATTGAACCAACATTAATAAAGGAACTACTTCTCTATAAGGTTTTTTTTTTTAAATAGCAATAAATTATATTTATAGTTTACTATTAAATATGTAAATTATTTTTAATTTCAAAAAGAAAGTACTGTATTTCGTAAATATTTGTTATTATTTTTGAATTACCCTATTAAACCTTGTTTCATCCAGCACGAACACTTGGTTTATACAATTGTTTAAATAGAGGTTTACAATAGCTTACATTTTAAGGGGTGCGTACATTTCAGGGTCACAGCGGTATTGAACGACCGTACCTTTGTATATTTGTTTTATCGACCTTTCCATTACATGCCTATTGTTTTTAATAAAAGAAAAAGTATCTACTTTTTATTTATTCAAAAACATTTGACAAATTTATAATTTAGATATTAGATAAGTCTCATAATATTATATATAATATTTTTAGATCTTATAAAGTAATGAAGGTGACATAACTCAATAATGGCTGCCATGTGACGCTTTGTCTATGTTCCAGGTGAATGAGTGAGTGAATGAGTGAGTGGGGTAGGGGCGTGCTACAAGGGCGTTTACCCTATTGTCATGAGGTAAAGGTAACATCGATTTGGAATCGAGTTACCTACTTTCACAACAATGTATGACATTTTATTCAATATACATAGTTTAATGATATCGGCAAAAGCATTTAGATTTATTTTGCTTAGTGTATTATTATTTAAATTGTGGCATATTCTTTAATTACCAAGGGCGCTACTCTGAGTCACACAGAGGGCGCCTATAATTATTGTTTATACACGCAAACGAAAATTATACAATTATTTTTAAAAAAGTTTCACCCATTTGCAATTATGATTCATACGACATGTAGTTTATAAGTATTATTTTAGAATTCTGAAATTATGTATTTAATACAATTTCCTTAATTTATAATAACTTTGCATATTTATTATGATTTTAAAAAAAACAATTATGTAGTAAATTAAAGCAACGTCACGGCCGCTGATTGACAGGAACAGATGAAGTAAAAACGCTCTAGGAATTAATTTGTCGTTGGCTTGAAGTCTGTCGGGGAATTTTAAACAAAACATTTAATATTGAGAAATTATTTCTTAAGAATTTTTATTATTAAAGTATCAAAAGAAAATTATTTTTACGTATTATATTAAAATTTGTAACAAATTATATTTAAATTTATTTACCCATTAATATAATTTTATTACACTGTTACTAATTTATTTATTTTTGTAATGGTTACTTTTTCCATTTACGAGAACTTAGGTGTGTCATTCAAATGAACAGCGTATTTCTAAACGAAAGTTTATTCATATATATTTAGTTTCTGTCGTCATTTGACTTGATTTCAATATAGTTTGAGTAAAATCAAACAAATCAAAACTAACTAAATAAAAACAAAATCGATTAAATTATTAATATATCTATATTGATAATCCTGTAAATAAACTTAAAAATTATTTAAGTTTCATAAAAAGGTAACGTTTATTAAACAATCTATCCATGCCTTTAAATCCAGCCCGAGCGATATTTGGGCCATTGATACGCCTCTACAGTATGGCGGCAATCAATAATCAATCTAGACTCCAATCAGGTTGTAGATGCGCTTTCTAAAAAGATTTCTCGTCTGTTTCAATGAAGTATTTTTTATTTCAGGAACATACCGTTTTAATTTTCTATTCATTTATTGATTTCAACTTAACAGCTAGAGTATATAATTAAGAGTTTCATTTATTTAAATCAATGAAATTTTCAACAGTATAATTTGATAATTCAATGAAAATACTTTTTATATATTTGCATAATCTAACATATTCAAAACAAATTAGTTGGTTAGTTAGATATAAATTTTGTATATCTAACTAACCAACTAAGTTTATTTTTGTAAGGTTTTTTAAATTGAATTAATGTTAAAAAGTTCCATCAGCTCCATACGGCTTCCTCGGAATACTTCAGAAGCAATCAGAATGTCTGACAATTCAATCTACGGTGTATTGCGAGGTCGAGTCAAAAATACAACGGATCAATGGTTCACATATCCTTTATTTTGTCAAATTATAAAGATTAAAAAAAAATAATATCATATTGAGTTCACATAGAATAAATTTGTGAAATTATAAAGATTGGTCAAAAAACCAATATGTATAGACTGGTGATGTTAATAATGCATCAAAAAATACGATTAATATATAATAATACTAATTAATCAATTAAAAAAATATTAAAATATTAATTATAACGTATTGTTAGCATTAAATAATAATATAAATAATAGGTATTCGTTAATTTCATAGTTAAAAAGAGCGGTCTGATACCAAATTAAAACTGTCGTACGCCTCTTGTCACATAAATTCAGCGTTTTATTGGAATTGTGAAATACAGACCATTTAAAATTGTCAATTGTACTGAAGTTCTGAAACAGCATTATGTGGAATTGTTCGAAAATTGACAATCTATTATTTAATATAATATATATAATAATATTCAATATATTGTATAGTATATGTTACTTCAGTACTGAAACTCAAAATCATACTAAAAGTTTTTTGAGTATGTTTTTGCTTGGCCTGCTTGTGTAAAGTTATTTTGAAGGTTTGAAATTTGATACGTTTACCGTCAACATATATGATAGTTTTTACGGAAAATGATTCATTCACATGAAAATACAAAGGATGATGTTCTATCTGAGTAATATATAGAATGTTGTTTTATCTTAAAATATGTATTTTCACAGAAAAATAAAAAAAATGTGTATGAGACTAAAATTTCTTGGTTTTTATACATTGTGATTATAGATGTTTTTTTATTCGCTGGCAAAAGCTAGTATAATAATAAATGAATAGTTTTTATATATTATTTGATTTTAATAATGAATTTGATTCTTTTCATTTAGTACTTTAATTTATGCCAAATTTTCCTAAATATAAAATTAAAGACCAGACAGTCAATGCTCTTTATTAATAATTTACAGCGTCAGTGATGCCATTGAGATGAATCTCCAATTTCAATTGCGTTTCACTATTAACGGCTATCCACCTCTCAATCATTCTTGACGCCATTTCCGAGTATTTTCCATTCGTTCATTCGTTCATTCGTTCAATGCGTATCTTTGTTTGTACGACTCTTTTTTCTGCATCACACTTTGTCACTAATTGCTCGATCTATTGCGTTTTAAATGTATGGTGATGTTTCATTTCCATTATATGCCTGTATATGCCATTATATGCCAGTTTATTTTTTCAGGCTCGTTTGCACGATATTTTATTTAATTTGTTAACGGTGTGGGGTAGATTTATTTATGCCAGCGTTGGGTATAATAAAGATTTTATGGTAGACATAATTTTTAGACGCTTTTTAATTTGCATATTTATTACATAACAATGGGAAGGTAAAATGTTGTATCTCCAAAGAGAAATGTTTTGAGTTGATTTTATTTATTTTTATTCCAATAACAATAAATTATTATTATGTGGAAATTAAATTCAGATAACATTTCAAGCTATTGTAAGAGTTAATTTCGTATACATTCGATTGAAACTAAACAGAACAACTAAAATAACATTTAGTAGTTTATATGTGGATAATACGACAGTTATATTTATTATAGAGAACGATGGAAAAATATTATTATTATTTTAACTTTTACTTTAAACCTTATGTTATTACTAGCGTTAAGACTTTCATCATTAGATTTCAAGATTTATTTAAAAAAAAACAATAGCTATCTCGTTACTATTTAAAAAAATATCTTTCAATGTATATATCAATAACAAAATATGTTTCATTATCCATAAGTTATTATTATTGAACTGAACAAACAGCGCGGAGTCTAAAGTCTAGACGGCCGTGATCGATCGGTGATTTATTATTACTAATAATTCGCTGACTCAGTCCCCTGAAAACGTTAAGTACCAACCTGACGATTTATGGGGCTTTGTTGGTTCGGCTACCATTACCCTCCATTTTGTTCACAAGCAAACTTATCATTCATTCATTCAATCTTACATTCATTCATTCATTCATTCATTCATTTATTTATTATTCGTTCATTATGGGTTTAGCAAAAGTTATTTCAAATACAACTAATTAAAAATTTAATGAGTAAAAGATTGCATTATGATATAAAACCAATATATTTTGTCCATTGAAGCGATCATGCGCTAGAAATACATCCAGCCAATAATTACAGCGACTGAACTAATCGATGGCCATTGTTGGCTTATTGGATTATTTTGGTTAAATAAAGGCCAAACTATACGAGTAAATAATATGTATTTAAAATATATATATAGTGTGTTATTTATATCTTATATACGTCAGTCAATTACTTATATTAATATAATATACATTTTTCTTCAGCATAAAGTTTAGACGCAATGCGACATATCTAATTTGGTGCGTCAAGGCTTGTGAAGTTTTTGTAGCCAGGGCTGAACAACATTTTAATTCTTTTTATATTTATTAATATAATAACCAAATTTACACGAAATAAACCTTTAAACTTTAAAGCCTTAAATTTAAATAAAATAACGTTAAATATGAGAGGTAAAGTTAATAAAAATAGATGGTGTTAATGATATTTCATACATGGTATGATCGCGAGGGTAATGCTATTAGCGCGCCTTATAACGGTGTGGATACATTGCACTAATGAGTGGAGTGGAGCCGCTGCTCGGAATAAATTGGGAAATGGATAGCGAAGCATTTTTAATTCAATTGTGCCAATATTTGTAGCGTTCGAAGTAATTGTTATTTTTTTGATAAAATTAGAAATTATAATTAAGCTAAAAATTTTACAATATAAATAGCTATTACTTAAAAATAATAATACCAGATATAACTGATTATTAATAAAAATATTCGTAAACGTTTGCTCTGGAGATATAATTAACAAGGGAAAATATTTACAAATAATTTATTATTTTTATATAAGCCCTATTAAAATGATCTTGGAGCACTCATTGCTTCGTTCGTCTTGGCTTCGTTAAAAAAATAAGCTTATTCCGTCTTCCTTGTCATTATTATCCAGAGACAGTGATATCAGTGACACAATTTGTAAAGACAATTTTCACATATTAAGCGTTATATTTACAATCCGTAACTTCCATTATCGCTGGCAATTTTCTACGCAATTTTGCCTTATAACAATGGCTTTTTGATGACGGCTTAATAACCTTAACATTCTGCGTACGGCATTATCTAAATAAAATTGTATAACGCAAACGTAGCTACCGGGCTTAAAAAAAAAACAAAAAATGTTTAAATTAAGAATCTTGAAGTAAAAATAGTTTGAAATTAAAATGTTCATAACCCCTGATACAGAGGAAACTATATTTAAAAAAGCATATTAAGCAATTTTAAGCGTATTTATAAATTAATTAAATGTATAATGTTATTTTACTATAGATACGACCGTTAAATATGATTATATATAGAATACTTGATTTAATAGAAACACGATAGCTCAATTGGCAAAGTGACGGTACGCTTTCCAGGAGGTTGCAGATTCGAGTCCCGAAAAGCGGTTCTTTTCATTCTGTATTAGTTTTAAATTTCAGTAAGCAAACAGATTTTTCAACCAACAATGTAAAAATAAATCATCTTTAAATTTCTTTTATCGATTGTATATTGGCCATTTTTATTACGTATATTAGTTAGTAAAGAATGAATAGTTTTAGAATAAATAGTGCATCGACGACCGTTGTGACCTGACCTTTCAACTGACTTAAATATAGTTTATCCCGTGTCATTTGCTATGCTGCTATCTAAAATCTGTGTCCATTCATCTAGGATTAAATCAGATTATTGTAGATACAATTAATGTATTCTATCCAAGTCTAAATTATGAGTGAACGGTGTACGTTTTTCATTCAATTCGGAGTGAACTCTTCCCCAATTATTCGTTAACATCAGCCACAATATTACTGAGATTAAATTTAATATACGTTATATGTTATTTTATGTTCTTTACTATTTTTTGGAGGTCACGAAAATAAAGCTTTTTAACAAATTTAGTAAAAACCATCCTACCATGAACTTTTAAAAACTATAATAGTTTTTTTGCAATATTACAATAATATTACTTTGGTTACAATATTGTTTTATTCGTAAAAAGTGACAAAATAATGAAATGCTCTTTGAATTTTATAAAAGCCATACTACATTAATATTTCAAATGTCACATGACAAATGTGTCCGTTAGTAAAAGACTAAGTGATTTTGGATTAATTTAGGAATTATTTAACGAAATATTATTACGAAGGTAATATTACTTTTAGAATTTAAATGTAAAATTGAAAAAGGCTTGATGGTAAGATAAAAATGCAGATAATTCATTATAAATTGAAAAAGAAATAAGTTAACTTATTTTGCATACTGTTCTTAGAAAACTGTTTGGTAATTTTTTATTAAGAAACGTGTTCTAAAGATCGCGTTTTCTTAATTAAATAGATAGGATTGGCTCAAATTATCTTTGTCATACGAGATGCTGGCAGATAAAGTATCCAGTTTCGTAATCTAGTAGTTACGTGCCAATTCGTAAATGGATATTGTTTTATATCCGCAGTGCGGCGCATCTTACTATTAACAGGTTATTTTATTAAAAAGGAGGATTTAATATAATTTTATTGATTTATATGGTTACATTTTTTTTTGTTTACTTTTTTATTTATATCTACATTTATTTATTTATAATTTATTATAAAAACTTCTAAGCTTTACGTAAGATTCTCGTCCTCTTCTTTGGTTCTAATCTTATTTTCTGAATGTTACAATTTTATGATATTCAGAAATTAAGATTATTAAGTGATATTAAATTGATATAAGATATTTTAAGTACAAGATATTTTAGACGTTTTTTGATATTATTATAGTAACCTATACTTCAGTATCACAAAAGATTGTTCTCTTTCGGTTCCAGGCAACTGCCGTCTGAATAATTAGATTTCGAAACTTTCACAGAATTTGATAAATTTTCATTATATGAGATTTATATACTTTGATATAATATCTCATAACTTTTACAATATCTTGGCTCATATCACTTTAGTTTATAAAATGTTTTCCTGAAATAAGGTGTATATTTATTAAAAATGTCTATTATTTCAATGATGAGAAAACCTTGTAAAAAAATCTTTAAAGACCTATAATGGAAACAATATATCTAAATCAACATAAAATACCATTAACCGTCAAAAACTTACATCATCTTTATAAAAGGAATAAATAATTAAATTATTATTAAATATTGTCATTGTTTGCTATTGCTTTATGCGATCCAATCAAGAGTTAAGCCGCAAACATTTGATAACTCTGTTAAAGCGCTTTCACGCAATGCAATTTGAACTGCTATGTATTTCAATAGACGCTTTGACTCTATATTCATACTGGACGGTCCCTTCGCACAGAAATTGTCAATTTCCTCACTCGTTTTGCATAATTAGTTTTTCCTATTTGTAAGAATAATAAAATTAAAGTGACACTATTTGTCCTTAAAAAAAAGTAGTATCCACCAATCAGATTGAAGCACTGACTCACTTATTTTTTTTTCACTTTTATAAGTTACCAGTAATCACTTATGTACGTTAAATTAAAGTTCCAGGAGACCATTTTAATACCATTTTTATCGAAATAAGCGCTTCAGTAAAAACAGTCCTCAAATGAAAACCATACAACAAACTCAGTCGGGTATTTCTTTATTGTAATCACTGTTTCACAAACGTCAATATAAAATGAGAAATTTACAAACAACTAGAACCATAGCAATCAATTTGATGGAAAAAATAAAAAAAATAAAAATAAAAATATATATATGTATATATAATACTTAATATTTAAAAACACTAACTGCCATTTCACAATGCGATATTAGTACGCTAGCTGAGATAGTGTCGCTTAGATTGTATATTGAAATGATGGCATTAGGTTAGTTAAAATAATAGCTCTTTAAATGAAGTATAATAAAACATTGTGTTTTATTAATATTTCGATATAATTTCCGATAAACTATGAAGTTTGTTCGGATCCGGAAGAGCTATCAAATTATTCCGGAAGGCAATCGAATCGCCAGTAATCAGCCGCTCTATAGTCCAACGGCCGAACTGACTTTCATACAAATATTAACGAAATTTCAGGCTAATTCAGATTGTTCTATTTTATTATAAGAATAGGTAAATTCATGTAAAACATAAATTATTATTTGCTTTGTTTGATTTAACTGCAAAATGATTTAATCTAAAGATTGTTTAAAGCTGCGTCGTAAAATATATTGTACTAAGAAATATTGAGGTTATAAATCATGTAAGTACGGTCGATTCCAATTTGCTATAGGAATAACAAAATGGAGAATATTTGTAAAGAGGTCTGAATTTATTCTGAAACAGAAAAAAATATAGATATGAAATGAAAGCGCCATATAAGTGTCTAGATTAGAGATTTTTTTCACACTTCAAATAAATAAAGGTAAAATTTTAACTGCAAATATCAGTATATTTATATATATAGAACAAAAAAAAATGCAAAATTCTTTCCAAAATAAAACAAATATTTGAGGTTTGCAGAGTGTTAAATATATTTTTTAATATTTCAGAATTCGTTTCTAAAATCGGATATAACAATAGATGTGGAATATTTTATACTCGAGCTGAAATGAAACTGATTTTTTTAATGAAAGTATTCGGAAGTAAATGTAAATTACATTTTAAATTATGTAAAGTTAATATGTCTCAATAACTCCATAAATATTATATAAATATTAATATTACAGATATCTTAATATAATATTATAGGTCCATAAAGATAACTATATCTCTACTTTACTAACTATTGAAATTAATAATCTATCCTAATCCGTATTTTTCTACTGAAAAATTTAATTTGAATTCGTATCTCGATTTCACAGAACCAATATCCAACCTTTTAGTTCGGCTCGGTTATTAATTTCTGTCAAAACCTAAAAGGTAGATAAACTATGACGGATTGATTACAAAAATGTATATAGCGTGAAATTCTCATTGATTCAAACTTGTTATAAGTTTTAAAATAACAATATTCATAACAAAAGATGTTGCCAAATCAAAGCAGTAGCCAATAAAAGCATGATGAATATTGTTGACTGTATGTATGTTTGTCTGTATTATTTCATTAATAAAATTTCATCTAACAATGTAATGTAGTTCAAAAATATTTCATAATCTATTTCCGCTCTTAAATGAAACTAAATTCAATTCAATGAAACTTTCAAACCTTTCTTTCGTGAAGTTTCATGAAGTTCATTGTTATTCTTGGCAACTCGATCACAGATAGCGTCAGCCGATAGCATTGTGCAATGTTTGAAAACAAAGCACAAGATTGAAAACTTTTAATGAACAATTTACATTTAAAATAAAATAATATCACATTATCCGGAAAGAACTGAAAAAAAGACAATTGTTTCAAATTGACTTTCCTGAAAGTACTTTACATACTTAAGCCGTTCATGATGTGAATTTCTTGTATCTAACGTATCGCGGAATTAACCTTAGGGATTCTCCCCCTATAAAAAGGTTCAAATCGAAATGTCGCTCACCCTTGTCCTCCCCCCTCCCCTTGGTGGGAAAAGTTGCGCGCGCATTCAAAATCAATACGCTTAATGCTACGCACAAATATAAGGCTCGGATAGGGCTGTCAGGGACAGACTATCGATGTTTTGACGTTAATATAATAGTCGATGAAGTTGAATTAACTTGTAACTCTACGAACATAAATTAGTTGCTATTTGGGAAATTTACTGAATGCTATTATTTTTTTTATACATATTTATTAATATTTTTAATGTTAATAAAATATTTTTATCGATGTTATAAGCCAGCTCAAATGGATCAGTAGAATCCAATTATCCTCGCATCTGGCTGTAATTTAAGTTCAATGTTGGCAAATAGCTTTGTGAAAGTGATTACATTATCGACATTTCTGAATACATCACTATAACGACATGATTAATTAATAAGCATTAAGATTTGTGAATTTTGACTTCATTTGAATACGTTACAAAATTTGAATAGGCCTCAGAAAACTTGCAAATTTAGATTATGACTATTTTCCATTGCGATTTAATTTGTTATAAATATTCTGGGGATACATTTGAACCGGACTGCTCTATATTCTCTTTGGCTTATGATAAGCATTCTATAATTTCCGTTAAATTAATGATAATATATAAAATAATATCATATCATAGATTGAACTGCCTTATTTAAAACATGTCTTATTCGTACATCTTTCACTAAATAAATATAATGTAAATTAATCCTATTTCATTTGTCAAAGCTCAATGATAAATACAATGTATTTTATATAAATATCAAGTAACAATATATAATTTATCAAATAAAAAATTCAATTCCTAAAAAAGATATACCTACTTAAAAGTTAAGGCGAGAAATATATATCACAATGCTCCGCGTCTAAAGTTCTCAAACAAATTATAAATATTAAATTACGTATAATAAAATATATCATTATAATAATATTTCAGTAAAAAAACAAAAACAATAACACATCGTCCTTCACAGTAAGTGGCTCCCGTGAAACACAATTTATTTTAAAGTACGTGATTAAAATTATAAAAGCGACAGACGCGACAAATTATGAAAATATATCATATATGTGCCAAAAGACATTTTAAAATAAAATCATAATCCTCATCCTAATAATTCAGCCGTCGCAATATGTCTAAAAGATTTGTCAATATTTTTTTTACACTAAATAATATTTATATATAATATTATTGTGACTATTTTCTTAATATTCAAACTTTTTTAGCACAGCGGCTTTTTTTTTTTATTTCTTTGGTTCGGCGCAATATGTTACACATATTTGAAATTTGGCAAAAGTTGTTCGTAAACAGAAATATTATGAATCATTTTCTTAATATTCTTTATTGTACAAACATAAAACAAAAAGGTAAAAAAAAACACAAATACAATAATAAATAGTATAACGGGCGGCCATATTGCTAAAAATCAACCTATCCAGGCAACCTTTGGGTCGAGGAAATGAGGTATGAGCGTGGATTTTCATATAATTAATGAATATACATACATCATATAATATAAAATAATAATAAATATGTTTTATTTTTTACCAAATTTTTTGGTATATATTTCTCTTCGATGCAAAACATATGCAGTAAGGAAGCCCCAAGTTCTGTGAAGCCGAGAAAATTGGATAACTTCAGCTCTCGTCTACGCTGTTGATAGGGCAGCATATTTATCAATAGCGGGAGAACGTATCGGGTGCATAATATATTAGAGATATTTTAGATGACATTAAGATGTGGGGTGAGATAATAACCCCTAAATACTATTTTATTTATGGCCTATTTGGCGTTTATTGAACGTTGTGTCAATTGTTAAATATATATATATATGAATATATAGAAACGTCGTGAGGATCTTGCACTTTTCTATTCTCTAAATTTGACATTAAAAATGTATTATTAGTATATTTATGTGAATCTATATTCACTTTTAAACTAAATATAGTACATTATCTATACGATCTATGTAAAAGAATGGAATATTGTCTTCTTCACGATTTATTTATATATTTGTTAATCCAACAGTTTATATACATAACTTCCTACATAAAATATAATATAACAATTACAAAAAAAAGAAATATTATTAAACAGAGTGGTCTCAAATAATATATTTTACAAACTATACGTATCCGTTAATTAAAAAATCCGTCAATTTACAATAATAAATCAAGTGGAGCATCTAATTTAATACGCGTTTGTGCATGTTTGTGATGTGTGTGTGCGTGTGAGTATATGTGTGTGTGTTTTAATAAACTTTAAGTATATTTTTTAAATTTGCCTTTGACGTGTTAAATAAATCTATTTCTGAATAAAACACATATGAGACACATAGATATATGTGAAAGTATAATATCAGCGTGTCGTGTCTGTCTGCTGGCTGCATTGCGAGGCGGGTGACATCTTATTTCCTCACGTTTAAACAGATATTGGAAAATAGCAGTCGATTTATTTTTAAAAAGAATGGAAGCTTGGTGTTAAAGAATTTCAGTTCGAATTATTTCCTTTAATACATTTATTTAAACACTAATCTTCATTGCGTATTTCTTTTATTTCTTCTTTTATTTGTATAAACTTACTTAGGTGGGCAAACAGAAAAAAAACAAAATGAAAAGTAAAAAACACAAGAATTACACAATTCTAAAACACAAATATAAATACATAAATATTCTTATTTAAATATAAAAATAATATATTATATTAAATTAAATTAAATATATTAAATTATTAGAAATATTCGACGACCACAGTGGCTCTTAAAGACTTATCATCCCCTGGTACCTTCTAAGGCATACAGTTTAATATTACAAACAGAAGGATAGCGAAGGGCTGCACAAATTTCATTACCCAGAACTCGTTGCGAACTTGTGCGAGGTACGAAGTTATAAGCACTTGGAAGGTTTCCGAGGGAGACGAACGAACAATCAATAACTGCCCAAGGTTTCATGTACTAATGTATGATAGAATAACACTCTTATAACTATACAAATATAATTCAAATCGTTTAAAATGCTTCAAGGCAGACAATCTTTCAAACGTCAAAATTGAAAAGCTCTACACGCATAAACTCAGACATAAAATGTTAGGGAGTTCGAGATAGCGTTGTCTAGACGTCTCAAAGTTGTGTTCGGGAATCACTCAGCGTTATCCATAGAGTTGGAAAAGCCTTTCAAAATCATATTAACCACGTCTTGGCAACCATTTATGTAAAGAACCCTGTATTATGTAAATAGAAGCGACTTTTTCTTTGCCTTCAAAGACAAATGGTTCAACGTCGAGTACTATTTATCATGTTTACAGCTTGCGCCATTTTGTATGTTATATTTCAGAGGTCAAAGGTTATTTGCCATACAAAGCCGGTAGCCACGCCTTTTGAGTGTTAGCCTTAAATAAACGGCATGCGAGTTTTCATGAATTTCCCTTTGTGCAGTTTTCGTCTGTTTAGTATGAAAATTGAATATCAACTAGTGGAGTTCAAGATCGCTATGAAATTTTGCTTCGTGCATTTATAGTTGGATATTTAGCAACCGTATACTTACCTATTGTTTTGATATTCAGGATCCTGCAGGCCTGCCGAGAACTCTTATATATAGTTGTATATAGTGTATAGTTGTATATAGTGGTACATAGTAAGTTTATCCAAGTAATAATTTTATACATATTACTTTAATAATCTTTCGATAACAAGTTTTGATGACGTCATTCTAAATCAATCATTCATTCTTTTAACGTTATAAACCCCTACCATGAAGTATGTTTTGACATTTGACATATTAAATTTATTTATTGTTTCGATGTAACATTCTGTCATTTAAAGATAGTTTTCATTCTTTTACGTCACTGAGCGATCATAAAACAAAATTGTTTTATAGACACGAATCAAATATTATTGTAAAATTGCAACAAAAGATCTCAAGACTATGACAGTTTTTAAGAATTCATGGTAGGTCTCCAATTTACTTATTTACGAGTTTCCATACATGAAACAGTGGTTTGCTCAAGACGAATGATGTAAATGTTTTTTTTCTTTTTAGCTTGATTTTAATTTATCCTGAAACAAAGCACGAATGTGACTAAGTAACCTCTCAGTACCCTTACATAGTGCCTCTTCAGTTTAAGACTTTCAAGTGGTTTGCTCAACGAAATTTCCATACATTTGCATGAACCAAGTGTCTATGAGCTCTTTTAAACTCTCCTGTTTGTGAAAAACTTTGACACAGATATCCATACTTCATCTACCAAAATCCTGAAGCTTTTTTTTGATACATTTATCATATTAATGAGGTTTCTTTTTTATCATTATTTAAATTAAATACTTTGTTCGCTAAAGTACTTTATATTATTTTATGCACAAAAGCATAATAAAAAAGAAACTTCAATGCCAGATACATCAGCAATAATTTGTAAAGAAGAAGGTAATAATTTTCCTTCCATTTTATCTTACCTGAAAGATAATTCGCAAAAGATAAGTTATAATATTAACAACTAGACCACTTAAATGTATAACTTTCAGCAATTATTCATAGAAATTTCATCTCCGGAAATATCTTTATAACTTTTACAAGTGGTGCCGTTTAATGTCTCTTCAAAAATTTGCATATATTTACATAGAAACTAACTCTGATTTGCTTGCGTTTCAACTTGTAACTGAATTGCCTCAGCCTTGAGCCTCTAGATACATATTTATTACGTCAGGACTATTTGAAGAAACTTTAGAGGATTCCTAAGTGAATAATTTTAAAGATAATATTATTTAGGAGCAATCTATATTTCTCTCTATCTATCTACTCTCTATTTTATCGAAATTTATAATGAATTATTTTTTATGTAGCTCTACTTATCTGTATGAGTGAGTTTAATCTTCTTCGTACAATTTAACCTGTTCTAAAGTATCAAAAATTATTAAAAACTTTACTCATCAATAAAAATATCAAGATTATTGTCATATTTTATAAATTTAATTCTTAAAAATAATATTATTACGGAGAAAACAAATGTAATAACAAAATGGAAAAACTTATAATTAGGTTTTATAATACGGGTCAGTTTAATTAGGTTTTATTAAATAAATTTTAACGAAAAAGTTTTTTACTTTTAAAAGTTTAAATTATCACAGAGATAATTTTGTGGTTCAAGGAAGGATCCAACAGATGTATAGAGGAGTTTATATATATGGAACTCATCGAGAAACTTGTCACAATGGGCGATTTAATTCGAAGACTTTTTTTTTTGTTAACCTTTGCGAGTATTTCGATAATTCGAAAATCGATTAAATTTGTCAACGATTATTTTTAAAATATCTAGTAAAAAAAATATATAAATTCGCTCCATTTTTAACAATAAATGAGATTTTGATAACTCTAAACTACCAAAGTTTTAGCAAACTTTACTTATATAAGCTATAATTATAAAGTTCAAATAGACATTTAATATGAGGTAGATTTGATCTCCCTCCTAAATGTCGTCGATGACAGATAGAATCGATTTCACCGCTTTATCGAGTGACATACGAGTATTTATCAGACGAATTTATGACTCGCCGACAAATTATAATATTGATAGACCTCATATATCTCGAATGAATTGCTCGACCCAAATTATACCAATGAAATAGAATACATTCAATTACTAAGACAAACCATTCCTGTATACAGCACTCATTGCGTCTTGATATTTATAAAAAAAAATAAAAAAAAAGTGTTTTGTTTCTGTCTGGCATTGCATTAAAAAATATTTTCAAAATTTTTAATAAATGTAAAATGATAAAGCGATTCCTGGGATTCGAACCGGCGACCTCTGAGAAACGTATCGCCATGAATATTAACATATTTGTCTTTTTTTTTTAATACAAATGAATATAAATAATTTCTATATTCATCTAATGACGTTATCAAATCTCAATATTGCCACATATAGTGTAATATGCCTTAAATCAAAATGGCTTTGTGTAAACATATTTTACATTCTCATAAAATTATAAGCAACCTCATAATATTGTTTGCATTTCCTATATCATGCGAATCTTGAACATATTCTAACTTAATTTATGTGATTATCTTAGAATGTATATTTTGCGGTAAATATTCTTATTCGGCGAAATTATTTGATCTACAATACAATAATTATAATAAACACGCAACCTACAGGACTGTCAAATGATAACAAATTATTTATAGGTTATATATACCTATATTTTTTTCATTTGAGACAAGTTTTGTATGCAAGCGATTTGTTTCTTATATTTTTAACGTCATCACTTGTAAGACGATATAATTGAAGTAAAGTTTTATACTTCTACCACACAGTTGCTGTGTAAATAATTAATGGATGAATTAATGAGTCTGGAACAACAACTGTTACTAGAATTGGCCATAAACTGCTAGCACTAAAGGGGCCCAGCACTAAAGAGTTTAGTATGACTTAGGACTTAATAGGCTTTACAATTTTAATACTGTAAAAAATCGCATTATCATTAATATTTTCCTTTTTTAATATTATAATGTCTTCTTATTCCATAAAGATGATATGTGTATATAAGTAGAAATTTCCGCTTCAGTACTAGAGTTTGCACTTAACAGACTCCCCCTACAGAGGGGGGATGAACAAACCCCACATATCACTTAAAATGTATTTGCGATAGAAACTCTAGCTGTTTAAATAACATATATGCTGAAATTTGGAACAATCTAACAATCAATTCGACTGCGGAATTGTTTAGTAGAATCTTATTGTATTTCTTACATTTGCAAACATTGCAAGATATGTTAGTTATTATTCATTGAATAATAAACTTAAAACCACACAGTAATCAAATAACTTCTACTAGATTCAATTAGAAAAAAGCCTGCATCTATTTTATGCATATTTTTTTACGCCCCCAATCTACATATGATAAAGCATTGTGCGGATATATGCCACTAGTACGAATTTTGACATTACAACATGTGAATAGTTTTCGAGCAGTCACGAAACGAGTTTTTAATTGTCAATGGATAACTACCAATCACAACCAAATAACAACCAAATAGCGACCAATCAAAACCAAGAACCAGTTACGCGGCTGCTTCAAAACTAACGTCTTTTGTTACGTCAAAACTCGTACCATATTAAACATTCTACAGCCTAATTATTGATTGTAATATTTGTAAATCAATATTGTCAATAATAATAGAAGATCCGAATTGCAGCAAGCTTGTCAGTTACTAACAAGACAAGTTGCACAAGAACGTGCCTCTCAACCGCATAACTCCTATCTAACTCTGAATATGAACAATAATCTGTAAAGCGAAACTTCCTAGATTATAAACTTAGATGGGTTCATCTGAAATATAAGAGCGCTTCAAGTGCTATTCATTAGACGTAAAGACGAATATTGACTTCCTGTGTACGCTTCAGCGCTTTGATTTAATTATTAATTTGTGTAATGATTCACTTAAATGGCTGTCTGGTTGAGTTTATAACGTTATTATTTTATATTTAATGGAAACAAATTAATATTTATATTAATATTTTTTCTACCCTATAAACCTAGCTTTAAATTCCATCACTTTTACATCTGAAAACAGTTGAATACTTGAACATTTAGATAAAAATATATATACCTCGTTCACACCAAACAAATAAAGTAGATGAATTCACAATCAGAAGGGAAATAATGTTTGTTAGCTAATAACAAACAGATTGAAATTTACATCCCTAAACTTTATTGAATAATGCTTTATTATACCGCAAAAGTTTAATATTATAAATGCTCCACTCAGGCCACTTACCCACATCAAGTAGATCAGCTGACAGACGGGTTGAAATCTCTTTACAGGCTGAGTGATATGGGCATGAATGTACAATAGATTCGAAAGGATTAAATTCTCGATGAGAGATATAATCTGGATTGCTAGGGAATTATCTTGATTGCTTTAAATAATAATCAAGTTGTAACATATAAGGTAGGAATAAAATATTTGTACATAATAATCAAGCGGTAACATATAAGGTAGGAATAAAATAGCAGTTCGACTCATTTTATAGGTATGAAATATACAATATAATATTTATTTATTTGTTATTTACACTAAACAGGCACAGGCAAGCACAAGAATTATATTCCAGCTAGCCCTCAAATTAATAGATAACATATAAAGGTGCGGATAAAAATAAAACAAAAACAATAATAAAGAAAAAACAATGAAATATATAGCCTTATTATTAAAATATCAATTAAAAAAATATAAAGAAAGAATTTATAAAATCTGTCGCTCACAATGAAATAAATTATCATAGTTTAATGAAGGGTATAATAATAAAATCTTTCACCTTCAAGAATACAAAAACATTCATAGTGAATTTTATTTAATTATATAAAAGAAATGGACAAAGTTGCGAAGCAGGAAGTTTATAATTAACTGCACTCAGAAGTCAAGACACGAGTCACAGCTAGTTTTAAAAGTCTTGTAACAAATTTTCCTAAAAATAAATACTAAGGAAACTTTATGTAAATGGAACTTTTAACTTAAACGAAAAGTTTTAGTTAGAAGTTTTACTAACAAGTTCTAAGACCTAGAATTTCAAGAGTTCATGCATTATTTTCCCACACTGTCATGTCACCATCTTCGAACCACCACCACCACCAGAAACAAATCATGCTTGAAATTGCGTTTAAATATGTTTTAAAGTACGAAAATCCTGTCTTATAATTTTCGTAAGAAACCCATCAGATGTCGCCACCGTCCCAATAAAGACATATATAGATTTGCCCGCCTACAAGAATCCAGTTCTTCTAGGTAATGACACTGCAGCTCAATTGTCTGAGTGACAGTTCGGTATCCCAAGTTTCGCAGGTTCGAGTCCTGCCCGTGTGTGTCTGATGGTTTTTTTAATGTTATATTTATTTCAAGCAGAAGTGGGATCTCTTATTTTATATTTCTTATATTGTCTATTCATAAATACAAGAATTCACTTATTCATTCGGTTATATAATCTATAAAAAATCTTTAAATGTTAATAAGGTTACATTTGCATTAAATTCAAGACTAACACACAAACACCAGCCTATTTTGATGTAAATTTCCATAAAATATCCAACACGGGGAAATATGTCTTGCTTATAAATTCATGCATTTAGCGCCTTAGCATAGGAATTTCACAAGGAATTAGTAATTACTTACACATACATATACGTAATAATAATATACCCAAGAGTTTTGGGGGGAAATAAAAAGAATATTTTCTTTTTATTCAAAGCATTCATTTAGTATTCATTTAATGATTTCCAAACAGGAGAAACCATTTAAAAGTATTTTTATCCGGACCAATCATGAAAACAATTTATTCCCTTACGGCACTTTTATAGGCAGATAGAGGAATTTAAAGTGTTCTAAAGTAAATGTCTTTCTCGAACTTATTTCCAATATCTGAATAGATAATGTTCTAATAATTGCAACTTTGGAATTAAAAAATGCGGGTTAAATATTACAAGCAACAGCTGGTTGGAAATACAAAATGGCTGACAAATGTTGTACGTCAAAGTATCAATGTCAACGCAAATAGCGCTTTGTTTCGGGATGATACTGATCAAACATTTTAAAGGATAAGATACGAGGATAGTTTGGAAAAGGTTCAATCGCGGGCAGGAACCCAAGTAAATAGACCTATAATGATAGAATCCTTTTTGATATTTGTATTTTTTCGATTATTCTTCTATTTTTTTTAATCTATCCCAATATTAAATATCAATATAACATATCTTAATATTATATATAATTACTCTTATCTATGTTAATATTATATATAATTACAATTAATATATTAATATTAACTAAATCTACATTAATTATACCAGGTATCTAGGAGTAATTTGATTTATGGCAACTTAATTAATAGAAAACTTCAAATATGGTACGAAAATTTAAAAATTAAATGTTATAATATCGTTCCGACTCTTGATATTTATCAGAAACAAAAGATTTCATGCCCTATTGTTTTACAATTTCTAAAGATATGTAATTTCAGAATTTCAGCGATAGTTAAGTTCTTAAATATTTCTAGACTCAATTATTTTCATTGTTTCGATTATTATTAAGAATACATTTCATTGAAGACAACAAAAAAAATACAATGAATTCCAAAATACTTAATACAATACTTTAGAATTATAAAACAAAAAAACCTCATTTCCTTTTTAAAAATACCATCCAATTATTGTATTTAAGATGGGAGTAAGTTCACTGGCCTCATATATTTCCTGGTACGTTAAACTCAGACGTCTAGACAAACTAAACGAATAATAGTTATATGTTATACCTTTATTAAACCATAAGTGCTTTATATTTATAATAAAATGTTTAATAATCACAGAGTCTATGAATATAGGATTAATTAAATTCCTATTTTATTATATAATACAAAATTTATATCGTAACAAGAGTCCATTGTGACAAAATGTGTATTATATTCGAGAAGCGAATCAAATTATCACTTCAAACAACACGTGCCATGCTCTTGATAATTAACAGCGGATAACAACGTTCATTATATTTAAATATAATTGAAAATAAACAACAATGATGCCAGTGTAATTAACGAATATATATAATCATGAATTATATAATAATTCACATCTACCCAACTTCCAAATGTGGTACATATACGCCCACTTCTATCACTAAAAATGTTCCGCATAGGGATGAGCCAAACACCTTTTCGGGCACAATTTCTGAATTGGACAAGTTAATTTCCAAATTTGAATATCACAGAGATAAAGTCTGACCTTGGATTTGACTTTGATTTGACCAGAATTCTGGGTTACCACAATACTAACAACCAAGTCATTATTCATATTGCAATTGTATGTTTGTTACAGGCGACGAGCGGTGCTGAGCCGCAGGTCGCGGTGCTATGTGAAGCTGGCGCGACCTATCACCCTCAGTACATGTCCGCTGCTGGCAGATGGACCCCCGACCTTACCACCAAGCCCCACAACTGCTTGAAGGACAAGATGGAAATACTCGACTATTGCAAGAAGGTGACCTACGTCCTTCATATATACATTTAATACTTAGTTTTTAATAGTATTTCAATAAAATAGTAAATAAATGTTTTTTACAATTCAATGAAAGCTAGTTTCCTGCAAGAATCAGGATATAAATATATCCTGGAATCAGAAAATTCAATAGTTTTCCCAACTTAGCCAATAATAGAAAGTTCACGGACGCTGACGCTTTACAATCGATTTAAAGAAAGTTTGATCTGATAAAGAAGAGCATCGCAGACAATACTTTAAAGTGTACTGTTTTCTAGGTAATAAGATTTTTAAAGAAAAGGTATTTATTTAATTATATCTACCAACTAATTCTTCTTCTCGTGAAGTTTTTCAGCAGGACGTTTATCTTTTGATCACTACTCACAAGGAGTCGAGGCCTACAAATTTAAAAACTTAATATTTTATAATAAAAATCAAATCTACAGGAAAAACTAAAAACGAGGCGTTATTTCACTAATTCTTTAATAATATTCCTTATGGAATTTATACAATAATACAATGTAAATAAATGTTTAAAATAATACAATGCGAAAAGCGTTGCCGTAAGAGTTAATAAATGAGACGCTTATCTGATTCTAACGGCGCAACTGAAGATTTTTATTAAACCTATTTATTTACAAACTTTACAAACTTGATGAAAGACTTCTGTTGATGTAAATAAAACTCTAGCTTACAACTTATCCCTGATAATGTTTCAAGACAAACAAGAGACCCGTCGGTTGTATTTATTTAGGTTTTAATTGTGTCCTCGAGATAACTTAATAATTATTTAGCTGTTTATTTACTTCTACCGTCTTTTGAGGTAATAGCACTTAAAATCATAAAAGTAAATTATATCTTGATATTCTATAGTAAAGATTACCAAATTACTTTCTCAGCTTACTTAAAACTAACTGTATAATTGGATTGGTAATAATAAAGGCAGTAATTTTAACTGTTCATTAATACCAATGGAAACATTTTTACCTCATTCCTGTTCAGGTATACCCGAGTCACGATATCACCAATATCGTCGAGGCATCCCACTACGTGAAGGTCAGCAACTGGTGCAAGCTGGGCACCAACAACGCCGCCAAGTGCAAGGTCACCAGATGGGTCAAGCCCTTCCGCTGTCTTGGTACGTGTTCATAGTTTTATATTAACCACTACATATGTAAACTCCACACAAACCTACAATCCATACATATTCCCGTTAACTACAAAGATAATTTGGCGGCAGAAGGCCCATTCCAATCGGATGCGCTGCTAGTGCCGGAGAGCTGTCTGTTCGACCACATCCACAACCAGAGCCGCTGCTGGCAGTTCTCCCGCTGGAACGCGACGGCGGGACGCGCGTGCGCTCAGCGCGGTCTGCGTCTGCGCACCTTCGCCATGCTGCTGCCGTGCGGCATCAGTCTGTTCTCTGGCGTTGAATTTGTATGCTGCCCTAAACATTTTAAGGGTAAGTTATTAACTTGGTTTAAGCACCGCCAAAATATAACAAATGAAATATCTTCATGTTAAAATTTTAGAAAACGTCAAGATGCACAAACCCATGGAAGTCGGCGTACCAGTTAGTCCTGGAGGTGAAGAGATGTTGGCCGCCTCCGCTGCAATGGACGAACGAGATGATGATCTTCTTGATGATGAGGACGCCCTCACCGACGATGATGACGACACTCTGAACCTAAGCGACGATGATGATGACGATGATACTGATGACGGTATTTCTAATTGTAATTATTTATATTATTTATTTACTTTTTGTCAAAAATCTCCATATTTTATTAGTAACAATGTATAGAATAATATTCAAAGTATTCCTTAGAACAATGAAATATTTATCAAACATTATTCTCTAATAGGCGTTAAAGAAACTCCTAAAATAACGCTCGAAAATAAAAACATAAAATGATGAAAAGAGAAAAATATATAACATGATCGCTCAATCAATTCATTTTCTCAGACATGGATGAAGACGAAGACGCAGATCTGACCCGCGATGATGACGCAGAGGATGACGATTACACTGACGGTGATGAGGCCGCGTGGCCGCGCCCTGACTCCTCCGCCGCGCCTCCCACCACGACCCCCACCACTACCACCACTACCACTACCACGGTAAGCTAATCAAATATTTATTTTGTAGATTCTAATTTTTTATATCGTAGTAATGTATATGTATAAATAACGCAATAGTATTTTTATGTTTCAAGTTATTTTTGATTCCTAAATAGTCTTAAAACATAATTTTATTAGATATATATCTATATTATATGGATTTAACTAGTACATTTATTTTTTATTTTAATCTCACAAGCATTCGGTGCACACCGGAAGATAAAATGTTCCAAGTTTTAAAAAACAAACAAAAATCAGTGACACTTTAAAATACTACTATTATTTAACAATAGTCTTAATTTTATTTATTATGATAATAACATCGCTCTGTAAAACAAAACGTAGATAACGACAAAGAGGGAATTCTAAAAGGTATAAAATGGGATTCACTCTTATTTCTCTTTAAATACCTTATAAATGAAGTTTAAAACAAACATACAATATTATTTACCACTGGAGTTAGCTAAGCGTGACAGACACTCAAAACGATACTTATATTAAATTATATGGTCAATTTGAAGCTAAAGACTTAATATCTGTAATATCTTAAATACTACCACCATAAAAAATAACTGGTACATGGTATGCAGGCTTCCACCGCCACCTCCGACCCCTATTTTTCTCACTTCGACCCACGAACTGAACATCAGAGCTACAAAGACGCGCAGCAACGCCTCGAAGAGACGCACCGCGAAAAGGTATTGTATACTAAAATTAAAAATGAATACATTTTGAAAAAAAAAAACATATCCGTATTAAGCAACATAAGAGATTGATTTCAAACTAAGAATTAATAGATTGATTTTAAACTAAGAATTAGTAGATTAATTTTAAACTATGAATTAATAGATTTATTTTTAACTTGGAATTAATAGATTAATTTTAAACTAAAAATTAATTAGATAGATTTTAAACTAGGAATGAATAGATTGATTTTAAACTAGGAATTAATAGATTTATTTATCGTTATAAGGGTTTTGAGAACTATAAAACGATAAGACTGGAGTCAAATTATTATAAATTAACATGATTCATATTGATTTTTTACATGCCTTTAGTGTTTAATTATGGTAGAGCTATTCTTAATTACTGTTGTTTTCATTAGCTCCGTTATAGCTTTTTGTTATTTTATTATATTATGCAGTTGTTAATAGTAAGTTTTTCTTTTACAGATTACTAAAGTAATGCGCGACTGGTCTGAGCTGGAAGACCGCTACCAACAGATGATGACCTCTGACCCAACCTCGGCGCAAAGCTTCCGCCAACGCATGACTGCCAAGTTCCAGGCTAATATTCAGGTAATTAAGAAATAAAAATTACACAATGATATTTTCTGGTTTGCAATTTAATAGTTTTTTGTTTACTTATTTTTTGTTATTTATCAAGAGTTCAATTAATTTCTACTTACAATCATGTAAAAAAATAATCTTTAATGTAGTTTTCGTGAGTCTATTTTGCAAGTTTAATCACTGTTTTAAAAATGTATTTTAATTGCAATAGGAAACAGAAACAAATAAAAGATGAAACAAGCTTTGTTTAGTAATCAGAGTCAATTTCTATTTTATAATGTGCGTTCGTCAACTCAAGATATCTATGGGAATAAGCAATGTATCCAGGTATCAATTGTTCATAATATACTGAGTTCGCTGTGTCCCAGGCGCTGGAGGAGGACGGCGTGTCGGAGCGGCGGCGGCTGGCGGCGCTCCACCAGCAGCGCGTGCTGGCGCACCTCGCGCAGCGACGACGCACCGCGCTCTCCTGCTACACGCGCTCCCTCAGGGACACACCGCCTAATGTAAGTGATGGGGGTGTATGAGTTAGTTATGGGTGGTAGGGTGGTAGTCAAGAAGAAGATCCAACCAATCATAAGCCGTGCCCAAGTCCAACGACATCTGCGAAAATGAAGATTTTCGGATGCAACGCCATCCATAATAAATGGGGAGGAATGCAGAAGACCGTTACAGACGGAGAAGAAGACATGAGTTCGGGCTTCCGGCTCTAACGCAGCGTAATAGCTAATTTAGACCGATTTTCTGTGAGTTCGGTGTAGCCCGGCCCGTATACGAGTCACAGATGAGCAACGATGGCATGACTACCGTCAAATAATTATACAAAAGCTCGTGTTGATAAGAAGCTCTCGTCGCAGGCCCACCGGGTGCAGAAGTGCCTGCAGCGGTTGGTGCGCGCGCTGGCCGCAGAGCGCTCGGGGGCGCTTGCCGCCTGGCGACGCGCCGCCGCCGCGGGACGAGAGGCCGCCGCCGCAGAGCGGGCCAGCGCCGCCGACAGGCTGCAGGTACACACACACAGACACGCACACTCACACACACACACAGACATGACTATAGGTACACACGCACACACACGTGACTGCAGGTACGCACACACAATCATCACTGCGTAATACATACACCTATACACGTAAATTTATAAACTATACAAACACGATAACACAATACAGAGTGTATGAAAAATATATGAAAAATAATATTTGGCAGCGACGGATATGTTTCAAATTGTAATTAGCAAAGTTTGAGACGAGAAATAATAAAACAATTAAAAATATTATTTTAAATAATATAATAACGCTTTTACTTGAAATAGATTAAACATTAAAAATACAATCAGTAAACTTCGCTATGAAAACCGTAAAAGTGCTAAATTTTACCTGTACGTTTATTCGTTCTTTGTCTAATCTTCATCCTTCGTTCATTCAGGATGCTGACCGCGCTCTTCAACGTGCTCTGACCTCTCTCCGTCGCCGCCCACATCTCTACTCCAGCATTGGAACTGCTATTGAGGACTACGTTCAGGTAGGTGGCTGAATTATTAAGAGTCTTATAGTTTGACATGTTGTTAAAAGTATAGAAAAATGATAATCCTCTTCAGTCTATGCAATCCAAGGATGACATGGCCGTATCCCTGATGTCGATGACCCCTGAGGCGGAGGAACTCCTCCTGGACCGAATTGAAGCTGAAGTCCAGAGGGAGCAAGCGGCTCGGGAACAGCTCAACGCGAAGAGAGACCAACGCACGAGACAGAGACAGGACATCCAGAACGAAAGGACCAGGGTGAGGATCTAATTGTTTTAAACAAATGAAGCAACTATTTTATTCATTAGTCAGAAAAAATAAAAATATCTACATCCCTTTCAGACCTCTAACGGTGTGAAAGAGAGCGAAGAGGCCGACGACGAGGCTAGCGAAGTCAGCGACATCGAGGACACCACCACCGCACCCACCACGCAGACATCTACTCCTCCCCCACCCTCCCCCTCACCTTCCCCCTCCTCCGTACGTGATCTCACCACGCGATCCGCCTTCACACAAGAGACGACAACAACGGTGGGTGAAATTGAGTTAGCGTTTAAAGTAAGTTAATTAATAGTTATGGTTCTAATGATTATTTTGATTCTGAAGGAAATCATCACCAGCACGATGACTGATGGACCGGAAATAGAAACTGAGACGAGCGAGATCGGTGAAACCACCAGCCGACGGTCCACCGGCGAAGTACGTGATTATATAGGAATTATTGAATATATACTTTTAATAAAATTACATACAAAGTATAGGCGAAAAAATTATTGAAGTTCTTGTATACTGAAAATGAACTTGAGAGAAAAATCTTTGACAAAATTTTATCTGTCTTCCGTAAATTTGCATTAGGTGGAAAAGAAATTGGACAAAACTGAAAAGTATATCTAGATAAATTAAAAATATATAATATAATATAATCAAAGAGACCATAAAGAATTTTTATATTTTTTTCGAAAGTAAATACTATGAATTATTGAATGTATGTGATGACTCTATTGGTGATGATACGTAATGATTAGATTATAACCGTGATGTGATACGACAGGCGGAGGGCTCTGGTCTGCGCGCGGCGCTGGAGCAGGCCGAGGAGCGCGCGCCGCCGCCGCCGGCTCACGCTCTCAAACACGAACTACAACACGCACAGCCCGTGAGTACACCGGATACGAGAACTCTTACAGTAATATTACAATAATATCACTTTATTCGTCCTAAAAGTAATATTACTTTAATAATGTTGTTTATTTAGTTTTGATGACGTCATCATAAATTATTACTTTACTGTAGTAAACTTTATTAACTCGTATTATGAAGAGTGTTTTGAAATATTTATCTAATATTGTTTTTATGTCAAATTTAAACATTTGAAGTAAGCATTTTTCTCTTAAATTACCAAGCAGGAATGAAATTATATTGTTTTATAGAGCTCGTGGAAGAAATCAAAAATAATATTATTGTAATATTACAGAAAACTTCATAAAGCTGACAGTTCAAAGGTCTGCTGTACATTCACTTTAAACAAATTATATACTAAAGTGATAATAGAGGTACGAATCCCTTAACGCAAAAGGTTATATATTTGTTTTTGACAGGGATACACAATCCGCGGCCCCGCTCCTTCCAGCGGCTCGGGAGCGCTTTACCCCGCGCTGTGCGTGGGCGGCGCAGCGCTTGCAGCGGCGGCGGCGGTAGCGCTGGCTGTAGCTCGTCGTCGTGACCGCGCGCCCTCTGCGCAGGGCTTCGTGCAGGTTTGTTCATAAATTATACATTAATTAAAGAACTAGTTGAAGTTTATCAGAAATTAAAAACTCTGCACTTTTTTCCCCTAGACGAAAAATTTTTAAACTCAGTTTTAATTATTGTAATAGTAATTTACTTTATGTTTTCCTAGGTTGAACAGACCGGCGCCGTGGCTCCGACTCCTGAAGAGCGGCATGTAGCCAACATGCAGATAAACGGCTACGAGAACCCAACCTACAAATACTTCGAAGTCAAGGAGTAATGTGTTTTCCCTCCCATCAACCACCAGGCCTGCCTTCCTTTCTCTTTCTTATTTCAGGAAAAGTAGGCAATGGCAAGTGCTTAGAGATAAAAAAAATCTCGTTAACATTCCGCTTGTCGTGTCCCTTACGTCCTTTTGAGACAAAATAGAATACTGCAGACATCGAACTTAAATTGACAAAGATTTAAGACAGCGCCATCTAGTTTCGAATAGCATAACTAGCTATAACAGCTAACTCTAAAGGAACATTGCAAGGGACGGCATAACTTTTCAATTCTTATCATCGATTGTGTTGTGTGCTAGATGCCCCGTAGTGAGGGTCGTACCCTATCCCTATATCTATGTCCTTGAGTAATTAATTCTTTATGGAATGAATGTGAGTGATTATTTATCGTATATATATGGATTGTAAAGCAAGCCTGGTGGTTCAAAAGTCATTTTAATAATAAAGCTTGTGTGATTAGTCAAGATATTTTTTGCGAGTTTTCGCAATCAGTCAAACTATACCTAATTCAAATTAGAATTTATATTGTTTTGTATGTTATTTTTATGTTTGCACCAAAATATTTATTTGTATTTAAGATTAGACTTAAGTTTCGTCTAGTGTCCTAGAACTCATAAGTGTCACCTTGTAGTCGAGTTTTAATTAAGTTTTCGATACCGCATCCCTAGTGATAATGTGCAGTGAATACATCTATCTCTTTCTATTATTATGTTTTCTCTCCTTCTTATATATAATATTGATCTCACTTTATGAGTTTAAATTTAAAATCATCCTGTGCGTTGTCACTGGGGTCAGTGGAACAAACGTCCATGGTACGCTGTGTAAATAGACTCCGCGTACAAATTTGATCCTTATTAACTTACTCTTAAAGCCCGCTTTCTTTTTCTAACGTAGATAGAACTAAACGTGAATTTTATGTAATAAAATGCGAAAATATATTTTAATATTATGTGTACTTAGCATGGGACGGGCGGCAAAGCCGGCGCGGGTAAACGCTCCTAGCCTGTGTAGCGTTCTTCTAGTCACTGAGAATCTTTTTTATCTGATTATTCTTGTCTCCTCTCGTCTTTCTCCGTTTACCCGCGGGACAATACTCATAGTTCCCTATAAGGAAGGACTGCGTACTCAAGGTGTGCAAGAGAGAATGTCTACAACGCGAATTGTAAAGTTCTGCAGGAGCTTTCTATAATCTAGTCAAGAAATGGTTGCATTGGTAAATCTGCTTAGCTTAACAATCATGCGCACATTGGGTACCCGGTGACGCCGAAGCAGTAAGCTTAGTGAGTGTATGTACGGTTATTATATAAGTAGATGTACAAAAGTAATACATTATATAGATGTTTTAGCGTCAGATACATAGATATAAAGCAAAATATTATTATATATCGCATTCGTCCGTTTAATGTAAGGGCTTGCGCTCGTGTCTATCCCACGTACCACACTTAATGTTACGCCGTAGATAAGATGTAATTCTGCCTCAGTATTATATACATTTAAGCTTATTTGTTACATAAGCTAATTTATATACACTAATTCTATTCGTTTACGGGCGAAGTGACGTCGCTACGTTAAGGAAGTCATATCAGATGCGTCACGGCGCTGTGACTTTTTAGTGCAACACTTTAGTGGAATGGTGTCTCTGGGCTCTATTAGTTCGGCTCCTGAATAAGAGATGGCGCTACTGTCGCGTTGCATTAAATACGTCAAAAAGCGTCCGCCCGTGGCTTGTACGGCATTTACGTAAGTTTACTCACTGTATAACTTTAATCCTGCATCAAGTAACCGCTGTATTTTTACTAATAAGTAACAAGCCGACCATTTATTTTTTTAACAAAACTTTTTGCTCAAATTCAGCTGTCTCTCATCAATATAATGATTGTAATCGATGTATTAAAGTTTGATGTCAACAATATTTGATGTTAGTAGTAATCCCGGTTTATGTAATTTCAGATCACTGTTTCACGTATTTTGAAAATATAATAAATGGTTTGAAATCTTTTGTGTTTACTGTGCTACATTTTATTGTGAGTTCGAAGTTCAAATTGATTCAATAAATAGGAATACAATATTGGTGTTATTAATGGCCGTGCCGCATCCTGTTGAATTTAATTAAACAATATTCATATAATATAGACAAATTACTATTCTTTTAAAATGATAAATAATATTTCCATAATATGAAATACAGATAACGATAAATATATTTTATAAAAATTCAGTACGAATTAGAAAATCATTGTCAAAATTTAAACAAGAAATTACTTTTTTCTAAAAAAAATCACTATTATGTGCTCCACAAGTAGCATATTGTTATAGTAGTACCTATTTATGAAATATATTTGATATTAGCTACTTGCCCTGTTTGAGCGTATTGGGCCATTATAATATTTAAGCGACACTATCTCAACGAATTATGTAACATAGCATTTTGAAACGGCTGTTGTGAGTTAGTGCTCCTCTCTTATTGGTGGAGACTCCTACTTGCTATTTTTCAAGGTCAAATGGTGTCTTACATTGTATAATGATATGGACGTATTAGCGACCGCAATATTTGCAAACTTTTTCTTAACGACGCGTTTACTAAACAGATGGGTAGCAAATCACATACATTGACAAAGCTTGACTACGCACACACGCATACATCACATACGCATGTTTAGTCGCGAAATAATGGCTACATGAAACAATCTTGATAGTTTGAATTTATTGGTTATTCAAATATTAATAATTTAAAGTTAAATATTATGTTTTTTTTATTATAGTATTTTTTGTGACCTGAAGGTCCAAACGTTGAATCCTGCTACTAGACGAAAAAGGCTAGGTTAGCCGAGTTTAGGCTTGTTTTGACAGTTTTTATAAGATCTTTCCAGCAGAGTTGACGGAGTAACCTGAAGGTATGATGGATAATTAATACTGGATCTTCTAGAGGTATAGAACTAGGTGCGTCGTTTAGATTCGTTTTGTTGATTTTGATAAGATCTTACCAACTTACTTAAATGATAATATAAAAATGATTCATAATTTATTTAGTCGACAATATATAATATTGTGTAAGCTGTAAAGTATCAAGTTAGGTTCTATAAAATATTTTGTATTCGCACAGCGATCTTTATCAACGGACATTTTGCCTAAAAGAAAAACAGGACCACACAGTCTTAGACAGACTCACAGACTATAAATACTCTGTGAGTCGGTCTACGACAGTTGTCGTGTGTGTCTCTTTTAGGCAAAATTTCCATTGATAAAAAGGTGGAGCTTCAATTTTAGAAATATTTGTAATAAAGAATCAATAAAAATGCAAGTAAAATAAACCTTATTACCGTACAGTAAGATTCATGTGTCAACTATAAATACGTGAATAAAATAAAAATTATATTATTTTTTTTAACTATTTTGTTAAGTATTGATAATTATTTTTTAATAAGTAGTTGAGTATGTCTTCTTACCCAAGGTTTTTTTATTCCCAAATATATAGTATCTAACCTATACACGAAAAATGTACCGAAAATACACCGGAAATCGTGGAATATGTGTTACGAAATGATGGAAAATCGTATTATTTATATTAAAAACTATAATTGTATATATATAAATTTGAAAATTATTTTGAAGGAATTAAAAGTAAAGAAACATTATATCTGCTGTTACTAAATGTTTTAATACGTTAAGTTTTATTTTGAAGCAATATGTACCAAAAAGTTGATGATTTTTGACGAAACTGTAAACGCGTCCTTAAAAATTACAAGGGAAGAAAAATATTATTATTAATCATACTAACATAGGTTTTTTTTTATCGACTGGTTTGGGCTATGTAGTATTATTTGTTTGTTTATACACGAACCACATGTAAGCTGCTGTAACGAAATGAAACCCTTAATTAGGTATTACAAGAATACATGATGTCTTTATTAATAACTAGTTATAGAAATAATCCAAGAAGATACGTAACATATTTTGACCTGAACATATTAAAGATGTCTATGGTAAACAAACTCCACAGATTATTATTGTCAGTAGCATATTTGTTTAAATTGATTATCATGATTCTGAAATACAAAATAATATATTTATAATGTAAAATATAATCAAAAGATACATCAATAAGTGTAGGGGTCGTCCATCAATCACGTGAGGCTCGATTTTGGGGATCGGCAAAAAAATCACGAAATATCACAAGGGAGCAAGGGTGGGTAGCAGTAAGATATCACTTGATTTTGGATAGGGGGGGGCGGTTAGTTAAGACATTTATTTTCCAGCAACCATAATGGTAAATATTTATCTTTGCTGTTAAATAAAATTCAACTATTATTAAATGATAGTATATTTTACTATAACCAGGTAAATCCTGCACTCTGCACCACCGACCAAATTATGTCGGTGATTAAACTCTTAACTTTCACCTTCTTTCAGGGCGTTCTCCGTCCTCCCTATCACGATCAGACTTCAATTGACCCATACACTATATGTGTAATTTACTGTTTTATCCAAACCAGTACTGGAATATCTTATATCCCTCGAGATACCACATCGATTAAATCTTAGTCCAGGTAATTTAAATCTTTTCTTGTTTTGAAAATTATTTTTATTCTCATTTATTACACCATGTTTGTTGTTTTTAAGCGTCTTATGAAATAATTCTATCATCGACTTCAAGATCCGACTCTCAATGAGTAAGCTATCGAGTGACGATATATCCGGAATATCTTAGTAGGAAACAATGGTTAAAAAATAATAGAGATGTTAACAAAAAATGGGTACTTATCGATATTTAAACTAATAAAAAAATGGGGTTATTCATCAATGTCTTGGAACCAAAAATTATAGTTTGTGACTCAACAAAATAAATCATGACTGACGCAGAATGATGACCGCATGAGTCATTTACGACCTGTGACGATTGTTAAGACACTCTGTTGTAATGACAACCACAAAAATACATGACATTGTGGGAAAAGTCTAAGATCTTACGATAGTAAATGGAATAGAAATTATAATTCGATAAAAAATAACTGCAGTTATAAACGGTAGTGATATTTATGACCAGACTGACAATATAATATTTAACAAACAAAATCTGAAAAAAAAAACATCTAGTATGTTTGGATGCGTTTATTTCAAATTATGTCAAAATGTCAAAATCTGTATTATAGTTCGACTAATACGTGTAGCCTACAGTTTGCCATATATGGTATTTTTTTTCTGATACGCTTTATTTAACCTAAAACTTATATCTTGGGAGCATTCTGATCTATTAAAAATAATCTTTAAAAAACTTCCCAACGTTCATACTAATAATAAAGATCTGTCAAATATAAAAATTTGTGAATTGTTTTCTTGACATTAAATAAATTAAACATTGAAGTGATGCGTAAGTGTATAATAATTATGAATTAATTAATAATCGTGTAATGTTTTTATTGTTCTTAACAAAGGCGCCTTAATAAATAATATTAACACGACAAGTTTTCATTTATATAAGATATTATTACGAGAGCATAATCTGATATATCTTTAGACCTTTTATAATTAGGTATATTTAAGGTAAAAAACTGTATTCAACTGTTGCCTTCTTATTTTATTTCTTGTAAAAGTTAATAAGTTCGTCTAAAGTGCAATATTTTTTGGACATTCCTTGACAACGGTTTCTCACATATAAAGGACTGTATAGTGTGAATTGGCCATAAAAAACCTAAAAAAAAAGAAAAATAATAAATTACTTATCCTATTTCTTAACTGAATAACCTGTAACGCCTTTTTGCAATCTCAGCGAATGAAGTTGCGGACAACAGCTAGTTTATAATAAAACTGTAGTAGGGAAAAATATACATTTTAAGAAGTTAAAGAAAGGAAAGTCAGCTGCATTGCCTGGAGGCCCTGATATGGATAATTCGGTCTGAACAAATAAGTCAATATATTATTATGCGAGGTATTCAGTAGTCACTTTATTAGAATGCCAAAACTCATAAGAATCTTACTCTATTAGCTATGATTCGACACTCACTGCCTTATTAAATGGACTTTCAATTTGAGTAAAACTTCTAGAGTATAAAAGTAGAACGGTATATTCTAGATTTTTATCAAAATCTTACGCGATGCCGGTTATTACTGGAGATCACGAAGGAAACGAAATTGCGGGAAACAGCTCTATAGTTCTTATTGTAATTTGAATGTAAAATCCTGAATAAATAAAAATGAATACCCACAAATAAAAATCGTAGTTACCAATAGAACTAAAGTACAATAATAAAATAAATATAGATCTGAAAAAGGTTACTAAATTTTTAATTATTGTTTAGTGACATCTATGGTTTTATATAGAAACTAAGTAGTTTATTTTAAGATTACAATGACAGCTTGAAACGACTGTTTTACATTAAATGTTTTAGCTACAATTACCAAGATGGCGTTAGTGTACACTACAGTAAAGATAAAGTACTTGATTAGTTATTTATGTCAATTCATAACGGCAATTGAGGAATGGAAGCGTTATAAAAAGAAGTTTGTCATCTTGTCAATGCATTTTTATCGTTCCGTCATTAAAGGATCCAGACTGGGTTAACTTCCGTCCAGATGTTTAGTAGGTTGACAATTTAAGCTCAGTTAAAATAAATTATATGATTTGCTATTATCATATTAGGTTTGATTTAAGAAAGATAAAGATAAGCTCTAGACAATTATAGTTAAGGAAAAATATTACATTTACGATTATTCTTTTATAACTATTTTTAGACGGCAATCATCAATATAAGATAAAAAATTATAGACTACATATGGATACAATATTTGAACTTACCAATGCAAATGCTATTAAATTGAAACGAGATGAGAATGACAAAATACAAAAATTACAAAAATAAACACATTTTATACTGAAATAAAAGGTTATATTTTATGACTTAAAAGACTTATACAGGTTATCTTTAAGTGTTGATATTGGCGTAATATCAGTTTGTGTAATAAATACGAAATATCTGTCAGATAATATTATGTAAGACATTAAAAACGCAAAGAAACAATGGAGTTTCATTTATTCAAACGTTCTCAGAAGTCGATTCTATTTTATCTTTTGTTTTACATTATTAAAGAATAGATACAATATTTTCCTTAAAATCTAATTATAACTTTAAAAGACCCTACTTTATGTTTTAATAACTAGATACATATTGGTGATTTCTAACATGAAATCTTTTATAAAAATATAATTACTTTTGGCTAACTCTGATTTATCGATGTTCCGATTTGCTTAAACATACTTTCCCGCTAAGCTTTATTTCTATTGTATGATGTTTTTTTTCTTTTACTGATTTGGTTTCGTACGTGTTGTATTATTTATACAAAATAAATAATAATAAAAATATAGTCCGTTTTGAATAAATCATTGTGCATAAAGGCCGCATTACGTTCTGTTATTTTATCGGTTTATGTAACAACAGTGTAAGCGCATCTAGTAATTGGAATAAAACCGTTAATTTGTACTATGTTGATAATTTACTACCGAGAATTCCAGCACTACTTTGTCCAACCTTTGTTGTGAATTTGTGCTCGAGAAAAAAAAGCTTTATGTCATTTGACAAACCAAGTTGACATTTGAAATTATTGACAATTAATATAATATTATAAATAGTTTCCCCACCGTCATAAGATAATACGATATTGACGTATCTTCAGTACGTCACGGCTTATCGGAGTAGAAAAACATACGAGTTAAAGGTTTTTTCCCACTACTACTTCTATTACTTAGAAGTAAGTAGTACGATATTTACAGTTTAGCTTTCTCGATTTATAATCTTTATATATTGTGACAATTTCAAGTTTTTGTTTCTTTTTTATCACAATATGTCTATTTATATTACTAATAAGCAATTTTTCTTTCATTTTTTTAATTGAAGTTTGTGTTTGCATATGTTTTTCATTACTTTTTTTTTCAATTACATTTTTGTAGATTTTAATTTAAGGTTATAAGTACTTTTTTGTATAGATATCTGTTGTCCATTTCTCATATTTATTCTTTTTGTTATCATATTTTGTTCAGTATGCAATTATCATTCATTTTAAGACCTTTTAGCCGGAAACCGTAAAACTATTAACATTTATAATCATAATCGCCGACCCGTACCAATAACCCAATGTGTGACTTAAAATCAATTTACTTCGCAAACCATTCATTCACATATCGTTCAATATAACCAACCAGCTGTTTTGACCCCCCGCGCCTTTCTCTCACACTTATTACGTTCACGAAATATCGGCCTTTGAATGTTTTGCGGCAGGTCAAGTAACCTGGTGGATAATAAAAGTTACCCTTGTGATAAACACAATGCAGGGGCTGGGCCCTTGTTGTAAGATGCGGGAAATGTATAGAAGAATGGTTTGATCACTTGCGAGGTGCAGTATCCCGTTAATGTATATTTGTAATGCGTTTACACGCGCTATGTGTGCGTGCGAGTGTGTGTGTGTGCGTAATAAAATGCTTAGAATGTTTCGTTATTAGTCTGTGCACTCTTCCTAGTATGTGATTTCGTAGCGAGTTCTAGTTTTAAGTAAATTATATTGTGATTAAACATTCTATAACATAGACTATTTTTTTTTTAATAAAATACATTATTTGTCTTTAAACTTGCGACATTGTAAAGATCATAAATAAACTGTCGTCTATACTCACGTCCTGAGGTAAATGTACGGAAACATGGACGCCATAATTGGGATAAACATAATATAAAGTACTTAGATAACATAACACTAGCAGAGATGATGTCAAAATATTTTCTCACGACTTAGTTTGCATACATTCAAAGAGGTGTTACATGAAATATATATATATTTTATAAATCAAGATGGCGTCGATTTAAAAATAAATGCAGATAGATTAAAATAATTTTGTGAAAACGATTTTATAAACTAATTTGAAAATATATTATTCATAAATATATATGACAATTATCAAATTTCTTATGTTTAACATTTTTATTATATTATTGATTTTATTTAGTTTCTAATTTTGATTTATTTCACTAAAATATGTACAGTTATGATATTAAAATTACCCCAATGGTATAAAAGCACAGTTTTTTAAACAGTAGCGTCACTATTATCATTATTACGACTCGTAATATTTTAAAGAACGTTTTTCTCGTCAACTCACAAACAGACGAGGCTGGAGTTTCACGCTTGGCTTTACATCATTGCAAGCGATGCAGATAAATGCATATATATTTTATTTATGTTATATGTTAATAAATTACAACGTTCGTAATTGGTTATAACATTTCCTAGTTTTTTCGAATGCTTAATCTGTACTCAAAATAAATGTAATATGAAAATTTTTATTTTGCGTCTAACGTAAATATGAACAGGAAATTCAAAATAAAACTTTTATAATGGATTAATTAGAGTTTATTTTTAAGCTATTTGTAATTTTCAATTTTAGACCAGATAGATATATATTTATCGGTGAGTCATACAAATCTGTCAGCGTCCAATAATGTTCTTGAACTAGCTGTGGCACGTGACGTCGTCTGCGCGTGGCCTCCGGTACTAGCCAAGAAGCATCATGTGAAACTGTGAAGACATTTGTACCCTTATATATTTTTGTTTTTTATACATTTAAAGTTTATCCGAAGTTTTATAGAGGTAGAATATAAATATATATATTATAATAATTCGAATCTTGAACTCTGACATTAAAGCCATCCAAACTAATTTTAAGACTCCTTATAATATAAAAAAAACAGCAATGACTAGGAAAAAAAGCAACAGATTTCAGGTACTTTTTTTTGTTAAGAATATAGTTATTATTTGTCAAGGTAAAGTGCGAGATAAGTAAGTGTTAAGATATTTTTATCGCATAGATTCAGATTTCCCCATGATTTCCCCACTTAAGGAAAATGCGAAACACTGTTAAAATGTTTATATAATAGTTTATTTTCAGGAAAATTATTAACAAAAGTTATACAAATTCAGATATTTTTTAATAATATTCTATTTGTTTGGTCAAGCATCTGGCATATATATGAAAGCAAAAAAAATAACAGCAAAAAAAAAATGCTAAGATAATGGAAAACACAAATATTATATTAAAAAAAACCTGTTTTTTTACGGAATATAATTATATAATCATAAAGAAATAAAGAGAAACGTGACGTTATTTCTTATTCTTGCTTCTTTCTTTATCTCGTCGAAGTTAAATATTCGTCGACCATAAACGATGGATCCTGGCTCCTGCGATCTGAAACAAGATCATTATTGAGAATATCTGACTAAATACAAGAAAAAAAACATAAAATAATATAAATTACGACCCTCCGTGAGTGGTTGCATGTCACTTCTTCTTTTTCTTTTGGCAGTCGATGGTGTGTTCTTGAATGAATAGGTAATTGTCTGTCATTTATCTTTTAGGCCTGAAACATACTAAAAATATATTCGGAACTTCCGCCTCAGATCGATCAGATCGACCTGTTAGCCCTAACCCTCAGATTGAAAGCCTGGGGTGATGAGGAGGTTGGTTCGAAATATGTAAGGAGGAGATATTCTTATATGTTCCAGAGATGCGAGTACCATTAGCGCGCCGAAACATTTTATTTGCGAGGCGTTTTATTAGCTCCAGTGATGCTCTAGCGATCTGTAACTCATTTGCCCATAAATTCTAATAACAATTTAAGAACTTCTTCTTGTTTTTCCAAGTTGGGAGGGAGTTTACTATTAGTAGAAACCTTGACCATTTTACATAATATATTTTTCGTCGTTACAATTAAATCATAATATGGATTGAACTGTTAAACAGAACAGTATAGCAGTGATTGCCTTGCGGGTGGATGTGGAGCGGTCGATAATTTTGAAGACCCTTCAATAGTTTATTCACATTGTGTGTTCGTATATCCCAACATTTCTTCAGTCAAAGATCATACAAGAGCGGGATGGATAAGGAACAACAAGAGCTCTCAATACTGTTGAATCTAGAATTTGCCGAACAAAAATCTTATTGCGAGAAATGAAGAGTCCCTCTAGAACTCTGTCGCGTATAATTTAACAAGGCTGGCGGCTGGGTGCGGATCGTCAATATACATGACATGTTTTTAATAAATCGCTACAGTTATGAGACTGGATCAATCAAAACGCCTTCTGAAAGGCACAGATATATTATCCTCTTTACTAATAAAAAATGTTCACGATTGAACCCTATAGTGTATGGTGTAGGTTTACTCACAGCTCTAAAGAAACTGTACTTATGGTCAGTCAGGAAAACGCAAGTCAGTCATGGTTTGGTAGGAGGTCTTACTAAGAAGTCACAAACTTGACTATATTTTAAAAAGGAGTGAAAACTTTGGCCAAAAGATATCTAGAGGCTGTCTTAGCTTGTAAAACTTCTAAATATTAAAAATGTGCCGTGGACTTCGAGCCAAACCAAGTTAAAAACTGGATTTCATTCAGTCCAAATCTGAGCTCCATGCTCTAACTCCAGTTCCAATTAAGTCTCTTAAGGTATCTTTGGAATAAGTATGGGCTAAATTTCCCATAGATATTAAGCTTAAATTATATACTTAAAGCCATTATTGCCATTTCTAATATATTTTTTTGTTGGGACTTAAATATATAAGTACGTTACATATATACATTCAAGTCACTTTACCCATCATCACGTGTCAGACCAGACTCTCGTAGGATACTCGAGAGCACCATATACCTTGTTTAACAGATTCGAGCGAAAGAACAGCATTGTTGCTTTCTCTTATAATATCTTGTTATTGGATTGGGTTTGGGGGATCTTGTCACAGAGTAAAGTGAACCGACTGAAATTCTGCACCTGTATTGCTCCCTCTCGGCAAATTGACCGGATTCAGATGAACAACAATAATTTCCAGCACATTTCGTGGATCTTGTGCAGCAGTGTTGTAAGCCTGTATATTTTTAACTAATCTTCATCCCTGTCTTCAGAAGTATCATAATCCGGTCTTACTTTTCAAGGGGTGGAATTTGTGTTACAGAAAATAGCATTGAATAGCATTGTAATTTTCCCAACTGGGTCGTTATTTGGGATAATTTGCGGACAAAAGCGCCATATCTTGAGTTAAACTTGTCTGGGCGAGAAAATAAACGCATCCTTGTTTGGGTAGATTGGAGCTGAACTGTTGCTGAAGCTACGTAAAGCTCCATGCCTTTCTTCCGTGGGATACTGAGAGAGAAACCAACTAGTGATTCTTTGGTACGGTTTTATCGTATCCTGTCTCGTATTGGTATTGCAAGAGACAGCACGATAGGAGAATATTTGAACTGAAAATTATCTCTTTCTATTCAAAAAACGTGGAACGCAACTTATGTTGCACAAAACAAAAAAAAATCCTTTTTTTTTAAATCATTCGACGGGAATAAAAAAATATGTAATGGTTCAGATGTAATGTTTAAATAATAAATATTTTAAAAAAAACATGCACATTTCTTATTTTCACAATAATACATTATAAGGACAATCATTATTGTATTATTAGAAAATAAATATTTTATTCTTTTCAATCTCTTTTTGAAAATTGTTTATCAGAATAAAAAACATTTCATAATTGATGGATTTCCAAAACCGGTACATTGCAGACAATCAAATAAAAATTATCATTCTTTGATAAGGATTATGGTAATATCAATACTAACTGTAAATAATGATATAAATATTCGCGAATTATTTAGATTAGATCAAAATTGGATATTTATCAACAGCTGTATCTTTAAATTAATGTCTGCCGCACTTACACGTGACATATAATTTAATTATTATTTTTAACGTTATTATACATTTTCTTTAACTTAATTTTTACATTTTTTTTTCAACCAACCCACAACCAACAACAGAAGTTGGGTGTAATTTTATTATATATTTAATTACACACTAACACACACAACACTATTATTTATAATTTTTCAAAATGATATACGGTAAATCATGTTATTAGGAAAATTAATTTTAAAATCAGCTTTAAGAAAGTTTAAAATGGCAGATATATTTTTTAAACATATTAATATCTTTTTCCGAAACTGAAGTTAAACATATATTTTTCTAATTGTTTTGTATAAAAAATTGTATTGGAAGCAAGTTACATTCTAACAAGTAAATATCGAGAACACCATATTGTAATATGTATACTAACCATATTTGATACAAAAACAAATATAAGGTCCTGGTACTTTTATAATTTTAACCGAACAAACATTGCCTCATTCCTCAATCTTGTTTTTGTTATTCGGTTTATTATGATGGAATAATAACAATCATTAATTTTCTAATAAAATACTTTAAAAACAAACAGTGCGGAGAAATATTATATTAGTCAAGTCATTTATTTTCAAAATACTGTCTTCTATGTGTATAATATGATTTTAAATATAATATTTATGGCACACTTTAAAACGTTACATTTCTCATTTGTTTGTATAACGTGTTACGTGGTGAAGTCGCAACGCTTGTGAATTCCAAATACGAATCAAGACTCATTCATATAACTCGTTACAAGTGAATAGATCTTGTATTTAGTAATTGAATAATCTTAATATGTTAGCATATTATTTTGACTATTAATGATTAGACAAAAACTTGATTGGATTATTGACATTTGAATTTAATTTTAAATGTATTAAATAATTAAGAGTTGTATCAACCTAGCGCTAGATGGCGCTGGAAATTGTCACATAAACAACTTGGAAATTAAATAGCTGTTGAAACTTTCACATAAGTTTTATTAATCTGATTTCGCGATGTGTTGGCTCGGATTTTCGTATATCTTTCTATTTCATTTCATTTAAGTGTTTAAGAATCAAAATTTTACTTTCATTTTAAAATTATTATTATTATTTTGTAGGTATACTTCAAAATAAATGAGTGTAAATTGTATAGCATTCTTTACATATAATATTAAATACAATATCTACATCATGTCTAATAATAATTGGCGCTCATAGTTAAAGGTCACTTTTGTCAACTTACTCATGTTACCGATCAAACGACCTTTATATCTGTTTGAATAAAGACCCTTCTGAAAAGCACAAGCTAACAAATATGTATCATCAACATTAATTAATTAAAAATAAATAGATTAAAAGGAATTAAAACAAGACACATGTTTAAGTTTATTTAATAATTTCTTAGCCTAGGACAGGAAACATTTATAAAATAGCAGCTAATCACAATAATATAACACTTACAAAACACTTATAATTATTGTTTCAAACGGATTACATCGCCCCTTGTTTTGAGACCACACAATATCAAACCATATTTCTTGCTATAAACAATAGAGAAAAAACAAACCACAACTACTCGTAAATTAAATAATAAACAAAGCCAACAAATTTAAGAAATAATTCTAAACGGCTCGCCAATGTATTTATTTCTAACGACTTTAAATTTCTTCACTCGCTTTAAGTGAGCTCATTAACCTCCAATAATACGCTAGATGTGGCGGGAATGACGCGGGAAATACAGATTATATATAAAATACACAGATTAGCTAATTTGATACGAAATGTTGGTATATTCAACCTCAAATGATTCATCCGTTTTGGTTTCTTCAAGTAGTGTCATGAATTTAATTATCTAGTGTGACATCAATTTGGGTATGAAAAATGTAATTCCTTTGATATTTTAATTATAAAACAAATATTTATTTGAAACAAAGCCAAAGTTGTAATGGTCGTATTTGCGATTATTGTTATTCCAAGCTTAGTGACTAACATTTTTAGTATTTAATAATGATTTTAGTTAGTCATCATACTTTAGTAAGAATGAAGTCGGTAAGATCCCGAGAATAGCTTTGTTTGATTCAACCTTTTTGGAAGCCTTTTGTATAAAAACTGAACACATTTTTTAAAAGAATTAATAATGGCTTTTGCATATGAATAATATATAATGTATTTTGGTGTATTAGTCAAATATGAAATTCATAACTATGAGGTATTTATTCGTCGCATTGAATCTGAAAAGGAATCAAATCAGCTAAATCCATTATTAAGTACCAACATCTTTTATTTAATTTTCCAACAATACTTTGATTTATCGTTTTGATACAAATAAAAGAATTCAAATCATAAAATCATACAATTGTACAAAGGAACATAATTATAAATTTATTATTATGTTTCAGCCCCAGTATAAAGGGGCGATATACTTAAAAACAATTAATTATTGACATTTTCATGTAAATTGTAAAATAATACAATTCTACTCATAATACATAAAATGTGCGTTTATGATTTACAATTGAAATTCATCTGATAGTTTCTTACCTATTTCGCAGGCTCAGCATCACTAACTGTCTGTGATGATGATTTAATAGCTTGGCTGTGTTTAAAAGAGGTTTTAATTCGATTTTGAAATAAATAATAATTGATTATTATTTATTGGAATAGAATCTGACAATTAGTAAATGCCAAGCCTGCTGATCTGAGACGCTTATTCAGGAAGGCAGCTCAGTGCCGCAATGGTTGCACTATATTCGTCCCACTCTTTCATTTAATTGTTTCCGTTGGTAGAAAGGGGTGCAAGATCGCTTGTAAAAAATTCTACCAAGTCCAACTTCCTGAATATTTATCCCCGGAGGTCCCATTTAAATTTATTACCGGATATAATCCGGTGCGATGTGGTATAAGCACTTAATTTTTACAATACATTCTTATCAACATACAAATTCCATACAAAAAAAATACTACTATTATAATAGTGACAAAATCATCTAAACGCACTACTACCGCCGGGTTTCGAAAAATCGGTTAATCCGTACAAAATGGCCGATATAGAAAAGGAATCAATTTATCTTAAGCATTTTTTATACACAGCGTTAATACCAAAAAATGTCGGATGGGAAAACTAGCACAAAATACTAATACGACATACAGGCTAGGCTAATATCACAGGAGGTGCTGGGAACGGTACGCCCTACTCTTCGCTACACCCCCATCGACCTCCGCACTCACTCCCCCCCCCTCCCCCCCTACACCCTCACTCCTCGCCCTCCTCAAGGTACCTATTTACTATTCAGAAGGGGCGAAACGGGCTACTCCCGATATATTTTGCGCCAATTAAGATTTCAATAAAATAACTCAGCTACATTGCACAACCTATTTAAACATTGGATCTAAATCATTGAACTAAAATAAATTAACAATGCCAACATACTTAAGTACGTAGATATTCAACCAATATTGGTAACAAAGCGTAAATTGTTAGATAAGGTAACATTCAAAACAAAATATACATAATAACAGGCGCAGTAAAAATCAGACTTATTAAAATGCACGTTTGATCCAACGTGTTGGGCCAATGTTGGCCTTGCGGCTCGCCTATCTACGAGTAAGGTCACATACTCGCTCATCTGATGTCGAGTGTCGACGCCGACCGCACGTCATCACTTATAAGGTTTTTCTTTTGCTACGAGCATATAATACTGTGATACGTAACAGTCGATTGCCCACTGTACAGGTATTTCTTAATATGCATGCCGTCTCACTCGCTCGCGAAGCGCTCGGCTTTTACTTTCAAATTTGATCGTATGAAACTTGTAGGTAATTCACCTATGTCTGTCTTTTCAGGTGGAAAATGCTAACATAAAATCTATAATAAAACAATAATATAAACTATTACGTGCCTGACTAAAGAACCTTCACAATGTCCGCGCAACCGTTCCCAATTATTTTGCACTATACCTTAATTTATTCAATTAATTAATTATTTATAGTACAATAATGTAATTATAGCTATGTCTTATATCTACAACTCCACAACATCGAAACCGTTGAACGTCCTCACTATGATCTCCTCTCCACGCGACGTCATAGGCCACTCGCGACGGACACTGCGGGTCCTCCGATGAAAGAAGTGATCGTGAACACTAATGGGACCGCCCGTCCGCGAGCACCTGAGCAACTTTCACTAAATTATAAAAACACGCTAAAGTAAGTACTTCTCTTAAATAACAAATAATTGGCTAAACGTCGACTGTCCGTTTTGGGGTAACGAGAATTCTGTGATGTCCAGCGGTCAGGTTCAATCCGGAACGCGTCGGGCGCATTCGGGCGAGTTTGTTCAAAACGCGCCCGACAAGTCGGTCAGCGACTCGAGCGCCTTCGGCTCGCGATTCATTCGGGGAGCTGCATTACAGCGAGGAGTGTATGTGCGCAGTGCGGCGCGGTCATGAGTCCAGCACCGTCAGGAGTCCAGCGGGAAGGAGCGCATCTTGTCGGGAGCCTTCTTGCATCTGCCTAGCTAACTGCGCACAGCCGAGGTTAGCGTCACCTAATTCTGGAATGGCGTCCAATAAGGCGAGACATTCGTCCTCCACCGCACGGCGCGCTTTCTTTCCTATCCAAGAATCGTCACATTCCTCCCTCGCTCTCCGCCTTCGGGCCTCCTTCTCTCTGCGCGCCTCCTCACTCAGACGGCAGTAGGTGTTGTTAATGCAGACCGACCGTCGCAGGTCCCGCGCTGGATCTTCAATGTTTTCCAGTTTTTGGGAGCAGATTTCAATAACACGTTTGCGTTCCTCATTAGCGCGAAGGCGAGCGGAGATCATGGACAGCTTGGGTCTGGCGGCGGGCTCGGTGCGCGAGGGACCGAACATGTCGTCCTCAAACGCGTCAGCGATCTCAGCTCCGCGAGCGCTCTCCCGCTCCTCTTGCGGCGTCATTCTAAAACAATAAAAATATAACAATGAATAAAACTTGTTTTCAAGAATTTTCTTTTAATTGAAATATCAAAAGTTGATTTTAATTAAGGACGACTGTTATAGTAACATTTTTATCTAAATGTCATTAACCGAACTTGAAATCAAGGCGTCGAAAATGTAAAAGTTGTCGCAGCCATAAATGTTTATTAAAACGTATCGCGAATCGCATACCATTTAATAATAAACTGAGCCAACGAGTACTAGGTCAAAGAACAATGCCTCGATGCCTAAACGGGCCAATAAGATTCACACTTAATAAAATCCACAATCGTAATCATATATAAGCGATCAAGGAACCCAGTAAATAAGCTTTAAATATGCTGACCTATAATTATTGTTATAAATACATACCTCGCTGAAGATGAAACAATAAAAAATCCGGACATATACATCACGAACAATTAGGTAAAAATAATACAGTCTAGATAAATATCACCAAAAGTCAATACACTAACACTGAAAGAGCGCAATTCGTCAGCCGTCCTCGGTGAGCAAGTATAAAGGCAACACAAACAAGTGAAACAGATTTGAAGAGCGCGAGAGCGGCGCGTGCGCAGCTCGACGATCACTCGGCGAATGACAGTACACCTCACTGTAGATAAGACATTGAAAAAGCCCATTGCGTCACCCGAGTACGGCTACGTACGTGAGAGAGGAAGCGGGTGACGTACACTATGAACCGTCATTTAGACGCTATTGACTGCCATGACTCGTTCTATTTGTTTACGACACAAAGCTTCTAGCAACAAACTAGTCGGTAAAAAAAGGCAAAACCCAGGAACTCGCGATAGTTATCACAAAGGAAATTTCCGCGCCAATCAATCGCCAAATAAACTAGCCTAAGTTAACTATGCAATTACAATACAGATTGACAAAGATAAATAAAATCATTTAATTAGAACGGAACACACATATACAATAATTATATACACACACACACAACATTGTGTAAAAAATATGACAACACAATTTGAAATGTATGAATAATAATGACGATTCTCTTCATTTGCGTACTAAGAATTACAACAGGAAAAATGGAGATGTTTAAACTAAGGTCATCTAAATTGAGAATTACTGAACGTTACCCTGAATTATTGATAAGAAACCTTTTAATTTTAAGTACTATGTTTAAATATAAACGACATTATTCCCTGTTAGTTCGAGACGTAGTCCGTCGTCGACCCCAACAGTTACGATCTAATAAATCTCGCTTCCACTCGTGTTTACAACTACCTCCACTTTCTTTTCTTTGTCCCACACGCGTTGGTATGAAACCGGTGACATCCTAAGCAGTACTTTGTTCAATATATTAACTTATAGACTCAAAATAGCTTGGATTTCTATTATTATATTATAATTTAAGTGACATTATTTGACCTTGAAACATAACTAAGTCATTTGACTATGCGATGTTAGTACGCCACTTGAGTTAGTTTCGCTTAGATTGTGTAATGAAATGGGCGTAGTCAATTTAAAATTCAACGTACGAGTATATAGATCCGGTTCATCAAAGTATACGAAGATTGAAATTGAAATACAAGTATAATAAAAACATAGATTTTGTTATATGTTTAAATATTGCTATTTTTGAACTTTCATTGTTCCTTTATTCGTAACTATCACAAATTGAACGTATTCATAACGAATACCAAACGAAACGCAATTGTTAGTATTAAAATATTATATCGAATCGAAGAGCGTTTCACTCAGATTGTTCTGGTTTTCGGTACAACGACCGAGCGACCCTTGCGTCCGAATTTTGTCGAATGGAAACGGCGTATACTTATGGCTTTATCGGTTTAATTCACAAAGAAACTTTATCTGCTCATGTGAGAATGTTAAAATTATATTGATTGCCCAAAATTACTGAATTTTAATTATATCAAAGTACCCTACAATTATGACATCAAAAATATAAAAAAATAATACGTTTAAATTGAATGATGATTGAAAACCTTTTAAAAATTAATATAATTAAATGCCTTAAATAGCTTTATTTTAGAATAAAGGCAAGCTTTTTAACCCTCAAGGTCTTGATGGTAGCACATTCTTGAAAGACGTCTCACATGATTGTATGTGGAATGTAGGCTTAAAACGGTACCAAGAACAGTAACAGAATAGGCGGTTCATATAAAGTATAAACATGAATATCGTAACAATACTAAGGTTTTCTTTTATTACTATTGGCGTTCTAATTTAAGAGAACATTTTCTTTTACAGGCGTTATTTGGAAATCAATTTATTTTTTAGAAATACAAGTAAATAGATGAATAATGTAAGTGAAGATTTGTTTAATCATGAAAGGACAGGCGTGGGTGTTACTGAGGCTCGGCCTATCGGTTTCGTGAGACATATCAAAGAAAATATCAAAATTTAACACTACAATATCCTCGACAGTTTTATACAAAAGTATATTTTTTTTTTTTATGAAATTGACCTTTAAATGCTGGCCGTTCGATATTTTGAATTCTATTCGGAATTCCACACACAAATTAATAGCTATGATTCGGTTTTTTTCAAGTTGATCATTTGTTTATTTGCACTTTTTGTATTTTTCCGTGTCCATGAAAAACGAATTTGCGCGTTATTTTCGAATACAGGTTTCGTGGTAATATCAACGACATATATATATTCATACACGGTATTCCGTATTGGTCTGTATCCTGGAAATTTGGATATTAACAATGAGCCATGTAGCCGAGTGGAGTCAAAAGCCAATTATGAAGGATGGAATGTCATGGTGGATAAAGCAACACAAATCATATCAGTCTGAGCTTTTAAATATATAAAAAAATCTCGGTAAGTGAGTATAAGACAAGAGATTCGTTTCTAAACTTGATTTAACTTATTAAATATTGACAAGTTCGCTATAAATTCACGGACTTGTCTACTTGTCTTTTAGAACGCGATCGTTAACAACAGGCGGTCTTGAGATGAAAGAAGCTTGGAATGGAAGCTCTCAATCACTTACTATACTCACGAGACCATGCTTCAACTGATTTTTAACATTTTTCTCTCGTTCAAGGTAAAAATCATCTTTAAAAAGTGCAAAGATCCTTATTTAAGAGGCACTATTTCACCTTAAAAATACAAGTAGGAGTCCCCTAAGAGAAGTACTAACTTACTAAGAGCCATTTCACAATGCGATGTTAGTACACTAGTTTATAGTGTCGCTTAAATTGTACAATGAAATGGGCTCATTACGATTTCTACAGCACTGGTATCAATGAACTACATATTGCCAAGTGCATGGAACTTTTATGAATAATTAAACGTATAAATGGTTATAATGGTAAAACGTTATTAATTTAATAAAATGGTAATTTTAAAAATAACAATAAAATATGTTGAAATTAATTGCAATAAATCCAAAAGTATCTTTTTTATTCTTGTATATTTTACATTAAGAATTAATTAAAAGCATTTAAATTTTATATAAAATCGCCGGTTATTGTATGATTTATAAATTAAATAGTATTTTATTAAGAAAGAACGCACAAGGCCGTTAAGAGCTTATCAATCGGTCTCGATAACATGAGTTGTGTAATCAACAGTGACACCGACGCAATCCATATCGATACTTCTTTAAAATATAACCAATAAAAATATATATATATATATATTAAAATTATTTCAGTGACTTCAGAATCTCAGGCTCAAGTTAATCCAGTTTTTCATAATCGATTAGGCCGTGAAAAATATAATTCTAATGATTATTGCCTATAAAAACCGGTATGGCAACTATTGTATGAACACACTCATAACTGAAGATTCAGTACGGAATAATAAAAAATATCAGCTATGTTACATCCCTTTCTAACCTACGTTGATGATGTAGGACAGCGATACTGTTACTAATTACAAAAATCCTATAACGCATATCAAAAATTAACATATAATGTTAGTTATGGACAGACACGCATTAAGTTAATAGTTCAATAGACAATGGACAGGGTTAGCTTTAAATCACTCCTAACAGCATCGCTGTAACGCTTCAGAGTTATTGACTGCGTACATTACTTCATTTATATTGGAAAAACAGTAATTACCATGGGAATATAAAATACATAATATCTCGATGGTTGTGTTTTATATGTAAAATGCAATTACTGACATTATTTGTAACAAGACGTCTTACGTCATATTCAAAGCAATTTTATTGAAGTTAAATAATCGTAAACTAAGTATGTTTATATATTTTCATTATTTAATATTATAATTAAAACTATAATTAAAATGCTTATTTAAATTATTAGTAATTAGTCGCGTTGATTGCTTCAGTTTCAGCGTCACTGTTCAATTGCATTGTGAAGCACGGACAGATAATAAAGTTTACTAATTCAATATTACCATTACATGTAGCATTTACTTAAAAGCATAATGATTATAATTTTACGGATCACATTTCACAAAATAGTTTCATGAATTTCAGAATTTTATGACACTTTAACCATTTAAGTAAATTGTATTTTGGTATTGCCATATGGTACAATTTACCCGTCTCTTATCTGCGAATCGAGAATAACGGTGACGCGTTTTGAAGGAAAACTAGTTCGTCGAAACTAATTTCCTTAATAAAAACTGATGTACTTATTCTTTAAAACCGTAGCTGTAACATCCTAATGTCATAAGTCCGATTTTATTTCCAGTATTCGCTTCCGCGATCATTAAAATAGGTTACATCACTATAAAACTATTTAAACTCAAAGGTCCGTTCGAATTTTAAAATAAGGAATAGTTCACTTAAAGGTCTTTTCCAAATTTAAAATAAGTAAACTTAAAGGCTCATTAAAAATTAACTTATTTCAAGTTATAGTTCATTTAAAGGTCGGTTCGAAATTTAAAATAAGTGATATTTCACTTAAAAATATAAATGCTGTTGAGTTACAAAGATGATTCCAACATAACCGTCCACGAATTCAAATCCCTACTTTGATCCGAGAATAGGAACCGCATGCCTGTGTGAGTGGGAACGCGTTTAACAATTACTCAGGTAGAAATTGAAAAACGCGCTACAAAAATAATAATCCTTGTATTCGATATTACAGCTTTTGTTAAAAAGTTAAAAGAAACGTGTTTTACACAACCGAAGAGGTTCTGGACCGTAAAGTATTTTATGACCTCATTCAGAACTCAATCCATTCGCGTTAGTTATTTTAACTTATATTAAAAGGGCTTAGGTCAAGACTAGGCGTCTCATAAACTAGAAGAGAAATAAAAAAGGTAAAATATTACTACTACCCATTTAGAAACATAAACTAAGCTGCATACAAAGAAAAAAACCATTTCTAAACTTAAGTTAAAACAAAATGTATTTAAAAAAAAATACAAGAAACAGAAATTCGTAATTTGAATTTTTAAAAAAGGACAATAAAAAAATACAATTTAACATCCACATAAGCAATAAAAACCAATGCATTCGTGATAATAAATTAGTGTTATTAGTTACCTTCAGAATCACAAAGAAAACTCCAATAAAATATGATTACACTCAGCTTCAAAGTTGTAAAGTCCTCATGTATTTATATGGTTTAATTCAAACATAATTCCAACAACAAGCTATATCACAAACAATAACTTCACACTTGTCCAAACAGCGCTACATAACTGATTGAACTACTGACGTCTGTATCATTTGGCTTCGCGCGCTAAACTGACAGTCTTCCGTCGTCCGTGGCACTGCTGGCGTACTCCGCAGCTAGAGGGCGCGGGATACACCCTAGTTATACGACCCTTGCGAAAGATACCTCATCATATTTACTGTAATCCATCCCTTAATCATCTTTATTTATAGGGATGACCTTTTATAAATATCACCTACTGATGTTTATTTCAATTTTATGGATAGTTAATTGAAAAAACTACGACTTTATTATTCTATGTTTAAAATATTTCGCAAATAATACAACTATGTGTAGATTTTTTTTATTTGATTTGAATTAATCATAGTATTAATGCTAACTTGGTTGACATCAAATCCCAAATTCATATTAAAGCTAGTCTCCAGTGATGTATCGCTCGGTCAAGATTGCTCAATGAATATAGTTATTCAAGGCTGAGTAACACTAGTAATTCGATTATTGTACGATTTTATTTCCAAACTTTGAATGTGTCATGTGATTAAGAAAGTAACTTTACAGAGGTTTTATATTTTTGTATAATAAAAAAACATAATTAATTAGGAAATTAAAGCAATATAAAATAATGATTAAAATTTAAGAACGGATAAGAGTTTCGCAGCAAAAATATTGACGTTAACAAAGAACCATAAATCACTACGAATTTTCATAGAGAAATACTGATTTCTTAAATTACTTTGTTGAAGCAAAGGCGAGATAGAATACGATCTAAGATTTAGCAGCTTTGTTACTGAGACTGTACATCTTGGCGCCAACACATTCCTTTGTTTTCTCACATTTCACTTAGGAGTGAAAATGTGGTTTTTATCCAGTAAGTTATGATTAAAAAATATAATTTAAAACATTTATATATTTGATCTTCTGCGTATTATTTTATGGGATGCAAAATTCACCCTAGCGTCTTATATAAAGAATGAAATTTGAATAAGCGCCAAACAGTGATAAGCAGCTGGTAGGAGACCCTCAAATAGCCACGTTCAATGATGCGTGAAGGTGCCATTAATAAACTTTATATTACAGCTATTATTCAAAATTACTTGTATTACGAAGGCTCGATCAAACTATTATCGCGATCCATGTGAATAAACCAACACGAACATGTACCATTCTAAGAATACCCAGGTATAACAGCATTTTATCAGAAAACATTATTGATTTCAAAAAGCTTAAACCTGTTTTTAAACAATGTCATACTATTAGGTCTCATTATCAAATTAGTTTAAATATCATATTTTTAACATGAATATGTCTTAACGCTCGATCTATTCCATCTGTTTTGACGAAATCATGAGTCTCACTGGTTTAGACCTATTTGAGTAAGTAAAGATATTTATTTACATATAACTTATGACCTCGAGCGTAATATTTTATTTTAACTTATAGTTTCGCAAAACAAAAGATAGCTAACTAAGGTGGCACTATTTAACCCGAATACAAGAGGATGTCGGCTCAATAATTGCTTAGCAAGACTTTCACCTTCGGCGCGCCGCACAAGGCCGCACCGTTCTCCGTACTTCCGCGGCCCGAGCGGCCCGAGCGTGCCACGCGACACTACATCGAGATCGCCTCTGCAATGTTTTCGGCTATTGCGATTCATAGATTATGTAATTTTATCAAGCGTCGCCTATCCGAATAGAAGGGGACGAGTATATTTACAAGTGTAACTAATGGGCTCATTCCATTAAACAATTTAAGCTTCACTACCTCAAATAGCATACTAACATGGCATTGTGAATTGGCTGTTAGTGAGTTAGTGCTTCTTTATGATTGGTCGACACTAATTTTTTTTAAGGTCAAATAGTACCGCTTAAATTCGATAATTAGGTGGGTCAATTTCTTATAAAGTAGTACTTGTAAATATACTCGTCCCTTTCTAACTAACATTGCGATGTTATTACGCTAGTTTAGATAGTGTCGCTTAGATTTTATAATGTAATGGGTCTATAAGCCTATTGTTATTCACTACCTGCTTTAGGATGTTTCCAAGCAAGTTTACACGCCAGCCGACCCATATTAACAAAGTACAGTACGATCTCATTCCGCTCGTTAAATGGATGCTTTTAATAGAGATGATGGCTCAAGACTCAAGACTCCATTATATTTAAACAAACCGGAGCACGGGCACGTGCGAAATGTTAAACTGACATTTTGAATATCGTATCGATAATAAAAGTTTCATAGAAATTTACACGTTTCTAAAAATGTTTCATTAATTGTTTCATTTACAAAGATTGTATGGACCTCAAGCACAGTGACAACGACCGATATTTTATAATAAAAAACAATGATTTTGATATTTTCATAATATTACATATCTCTTATCGCGAAATAATCGTTATGACGTTGATGATAAAAATTATATTTGATAACTTATCATACAACCGCCGTATTAAAAGTTTAGATTATTTAACTGTGTGTATGTCTTTGTATATAAAGTTACGATGGTTTTAGGTTAGAGAAATATCGTAAAAAACTTTCACTTATAGATTTAAACGAGTGGAAAGCGGTGAACAGCGCGTTTGATATTGTATTGTTGATATTTTTAATATTCGTTTATTTGTGGTTCATGGCTTTTTAATATTTGTATATTATTATGTATGAAAGATAGTTTGGATGGATAATATATAAATAGTCCAATGAAACTATTATAAATGCATATCAGAATACAATTTAGGGGTTTGATCTTGAAAAATAGCGAGTAGTAGTAATCCGATTTTAGTACGCTAGTTAGGATAGTGTCGCTTAAATTGTATAATGAAATTGGCGCATTAGGTTTAATTTTCAATAATTTTAACACTTATGACGTACGTGTGATGTGTTGTTTGGAAATTTCCAAGACAAACAATACGTGTTGGTCTTGATGTTTTTCAACAATGGCTACAGTCAGGAGTAATAGTTTTAAATCAATTTAAACACTTACATATATTATTGGTTTACTGATCGACATTTATTTATTTTAACAAACAAACTCTCAGTGATGTAGTTGTGTGACTTTCATGGGACAATAAACGTTAGATTCTATTTGAAATCGCTAAAATACTGTCCCAACAGGGTTATACAGATTATAATATAATAACCAATTAATACTCTGTGGTTTCAGGAAACCTTAAAATATTTAATTTGTAATTGCTTGTAATATGTGTTATAATGCAATAAAATCGATTGTACACTGATAGTACAGACTTGTATTTAATATTAATAACATTCGATAATTATCACTTTTTTCATATCATATAATTTATTTTATCCTCCATGCTTATTATTATAAACCTCTTTAATCATAAACTAAATAACATAAAGTTGAACAATAAGAAAGTTAAAACTTATACATTTATTAACAAGCAATCATCGGATATATTTCAAAATAGTTTTAAAGAAACGAAACAGTGGTTATATTTACGATGAATTGAACAAAGACGATGCTGAAGACGGCCGACGATTACCGAATATAACCGATCTCATGGCACCGATACTGGCAGTTTATCGTAAATTAGTGCTTATTACTTTGTAATAAGGGTGCCTATATTGTATTGTGTACATCCGGACGACAGCCGGCACTTGATTATTGAAAACAGTAATGACGGAAACAGTAACATGCACTTTATATGCAGTTATAAATATTTTTAAAAGCCTCTAACAGGCCTACCATGAACTCATAAATACTATCATAGTTTTTAGTTGCAGTATCAAAGAACATTACTTTGTTTCGTACCATGTGCTTTATAATACAATATGATTTTATTCCTGCGTAGTGACGTAAAAGAATGAATGCTTCCTGTAAATTCCAAAATTTGAAATAAGAACAATGCAACATTAATACATATTTTAAATATCGAATCTCTCTTCATGATGCGAGTTAATAATGTTTCCTATAGTAAAACATTTAGATTTAGGATGACGTCATAAAAACTTCATGTTGAAACATTATTATAGTAATACTTAAGTAAGATTATTGTAATACTGCTATAAGAGTTCGTGTCATGCTGTTCCTTGTAAATACTCTTTCAAAATGTTTCGGGTAGTCTCTGCTAACGTTGAATTAGTAATATATTTTTACTCGCTCTTTATTTTTATTTAAGAGACACCATTTTTAAAGAATCTCGTAAAAGTAATCAAGACGGGCTGATAAAATGATATGATAACTGGTCAATCAGAATGATATCATTTTATATATTTTGATATCGGTCATTTTATTTATTATATATATATATAATTGTTTTTATTTAAACTAGTCTTTACACAGGGTTTACTTTTTATTTATGTACTGTTATATTTTTTATTATTGTTAGACAACATGGCGACATTTCAGGGATATACATACTTAATTTATTAAATTGTGACATCGATATCATTATTATGGAGATTTAATATTCCGTAAATATTTAATGAAATCGTTCAAAAACAACAGTAATATACATATATTCACAAAACATATCATATCAAATTATATCATGGTAGACATCTGATAGACGAAGTCGCGATACAGTATATACTTATTAGAAAATTGAGCATTTTGGATAAATTTTCTATATGTTAATATATATATATATATATGTATATATATATATATATGTATATATATATATATATATATATTATTTTTAAAGTCAGTTTTAATCTTACCATTTCAAAACTCCATTAATCGATAGTTATTAATATTCACAAAGTGTAAACCATACAATGGTTTTTTTTATTTCAGCTTCAAAAGGGCATGCAGTAAATTAGGAGTTCAAGTGACAAGGTGTCTTCTTAAATAATAATCAGCTAATACAATAAGGTTATTGACCCCAACACAAAGGAATTAATTCAATATAATTTTGAGCCAAAACATTCGAAATAGTTATTTTATTAAAAAAATGTCTACAATATTGTGTATTTTATGTTTTAATTGCTTAGACATTAGAAAGTTTTGAGTTTTTAATATAATATTAATTTTAAACTCACTTACTCATAGGTACGTCAATAGTGACTGAATTGGCGACTCACGGATAATGCTTTATATATATATATAAAAACCATGTGTTTAATTGCGACCGCATTGGTCAAAGATAAAAATAAATTTGTGACGTTCGTTACGTACTGAAGGCGCTGAAAAATTATATTTAGCTGTCAATGTCATATAGAGTGTCATCGACTCGATATAATATTGACTTTTGCTTTTGCTTGCATTAAGGAGGTTCTTCTATAACATATATTTTTTTATGAATGTGTATGTATCTAAATTATGTTTGTTTGTGTGTGTGGGTATTTTTACATCTTTAAATAGTTCGGTTTTAAAATATATTTATATCTTAAATGTATTTTGTTTGAGGTTATATTTACATGTTAAAATGGTTTTTATTTTTCAAATATATTAAATATTTCGTTTGTGTGAGTGCTAGTACTTTCTATTATTGGAAAAAAACATTTCTTCAAACCTATTTCACTTTACAGAAGCATGCAGGTTGTTAGAAGTAAGCGGAAATTGCTATTTTTGAAATAAGGTAATTTGACTGTCAGGAGAAAAATGGAATGTGGTTCTATTGAAGAAAGTTTATTTCTTACAGTTATTAAAGGCGTTATATAATACTAATCGAAATGAAATAAGATTTATTTGAATAAGAGGAATTACGAAACCCGAAACAATTCTATAAACAAAGTTATTTGTAAAGTTGGAGATTAAACACGTAATACAACTTAACTGAAACAAACATACGTTATTTAAATCTTAGTTTTTCTGTGATGAAGTCCTTGAGAATTTGAATCGATCGATTATAAATAAAATCGATTACAATGTTCCTTTAATCGACTGACAAATAATTTAATAATAAATAATCGATTAACAGTGATCGAAATGTAAACGTTAAATATTGAATGGTTATAAAAAATAATATTGTACGTGTTAGTTTATTTATATTCTATGTAAGGGTTAGATACACCAGTGGCATGAATAAAGCTAGGAGTACATTCAAAAAAACTCTGAAAAATTTTAATGAAAGATGTTCCCAACATGAAAACTGTCTAAAATATCATTTTTAGTGAAATTTTAAAGGGTCGCATTTTCGATGTAGTTTAGTTTAGGACGAGGTTGTTGACCCAGCGCTGAAAGCAGTGGCAGAGAAACGAGAGGTTTTTACAACCTCCTTAGTGAACATACATGTTAATTACAATGTTAAAATGTTCGTTTTTATATGTGAAAAGGGTTATTGCAGGATAAAAAAAATTTCAGGATATAAATTTTCAGTTTTCATCGATTGAAATATTTGTTATTTTCATGTAAACGTCTGAAAACTGAAACTGTTGTGACTGCAGTGAATATTTCTCGACTTATCTTTTAGACCAATTTGCGAATTGCTAATTAAGAGCCTTTAACGTTTAAAATTCTAGTAGTTATTCTATTCAGACTTTAGTTTTGTTATTATATTAACTTTATTATTTCACAGTGAATGTAGATGCTTAGTAGTTATTTAATTATATCTGAAATTAATTATATGATATAAAAAAATATTATTTTAACTAAAAAAACATCACTAAAAGAAAGCAATAATCTCATGAACTACACTTTTCATGATTTTCAAGGAAGGAAATTTTTAATGATTTTTAGGTGTATAATATATGACGGTTTTTTAATGAATTGAGGGACTTATTATAATAACTGTGGAGACAATACGCTTATTACCACGAAAAAAGAATTCATTATAAATAAATATATCGGTGACAGGGCGAGGGGCCATCAGTCTGCAGCAGTCTAGACCTCACGGCGTTGGAGTTCACTGACTGGTGTACCGAATATATAAGGGAATACTAGAACAATTAAAATTGTCTGGATATATACTCACGAAATATATATATATATATATATATATTTTAATTTACACTGAAGGATATTTTAAATCTTAAATAATATGAAAGTATAATAAAATAGAAAAAATAAATTATATTATTGTATCTTTTATATCTTTTAGCATTGATAATTTAATTATCTAAAAAATACTCTGTCAAGTTAAAATAATAATACTTTATACTTTAATTGAATTATAAGTATTAGAATTATTTTAAAACCAAACAGACAGATGAAATAAAATACTAAGATTTAAATCAGTACTGGATAAGTTGTATCCTTTAAATCCGATTGTTTGTCGGATTAAAGTATACAATGCTAATAATAAAATAGTCTTAATAGCATATTAATTACAAAATACCTACATGTTTTCATTTCATACCAACTGTGGTGGTACCATCTGTTAAATACCATTTTGGGGAAGGAAAGATATTTGGATAGAAATAACAGACTATTCATAGTATTCTTATACTTTGAATAAACAATTATTGTCTATGTTAATCCAATTTAAATAGATTATCAATTCAACAATCGATAGTCAACCATTAAACAGCGCAACACGTACTCTCAGTTTAAGTAAATTATATTAAATCGTTCAATACACCACATTATTATTTAAAAAATATATATTAAATTAATAAGTGTATATTTTTAAACTGATATCATTTATTTCTACATGAATATTATAATTCCTTTCGAAAGCTAATAAATTATATTAAATAACAATGATTGCAACACAAAATATTATTAAAAAATATATAAGTGTAAGTATTAAGTATATTTTTAAACTGATATTATTTATTTCTACTAGACTATTATAATTTCAAAAGCTAATAAATCACGCTCGCTTAAACAAACTACTCCAAAATAGTCTTAACAGTCAAAAAGGGCTTTAGATGAAAAACTATAGACTACATGCTACAAGGCAATTTAGTCCTTACATTTATGAGATACGGTTCAAATTAGATCACAATATCGCTGGTCGGCACAAAACAGAAAGGCATGACGAGTAAAGCGTAATTCCTCTCATCACTATATATATGTTCATGATTGAGAGCCTTGGATTGGTTTTGAAACTAGCTCTCGATATCCTTTTAAATATATTCTATAAAATAATATATACATGTGTGAGTAAAATTTTGAATTTAGAATATTTTTTTGTCAAGATGTGGTAGAGAATAATAAATGTAATTTTTAGAGAGCTTTAAAAAAATCGATCGGTGTTCAATGTGCCAAAAAAATCATATAACTAATTATCAAATTATTAAAACAAAAGATATAAGATGAAGAGAAAAAAAGGTCACCATTACAACAAATTTAACGGCACCTATTATCTTAAACAGCGTAAATTAAGCAGCTAGGTACAGACGGAATGGATCTTACGACGAGTCGGGAAGCGCAGTGGAATACTAAACAATCGTTCGAACAGTTGCCCGACCAGTCAGAAGATGTGAAAGAGATTTCTTTGTCCGCAACGCAAAGGGTCGATTGATGGGGCAACGAGTTGGTAGCGAAGCGGTGACATCTGCGGATACTAGGGTTTGAAGACTTCTGTATAATACTTCAAAGATGGATAAAGGGCGCGGGAAAAGGGATTCAGTTGATTTAATAACATATTAATTCGCTGTTAAACAGGTATTAACCCGAATGTAAACATCGGAATGTTCCGAAACTTTTACGACGCGTTCCATTTTAATCATGGCGACGTAAGTGTTCTTAATTTGAAATTTTTGCAGAAAAAAATGTATTATATAATTAATGATAACATTGAATTTTAATGTTATTTTAAATGGGTGTGTTATTGCAGTCGTATGATTTTGTATGAGTTTCATTTCTAAGATATAAAAACTGCAAAATAATTGCTTCAACATTGAAGCAATCAATTTTACAGCTATTTTAATATAAAGTATATAACACATAAAAATAGAAATATATTTTTATAATCTTAAAACGTAACGGGTTTTGAACGTCGCACCTCTTTGCATATCGTGATGTGAATACAAATATTACTGAATGTTTTTTTAATTTAAACTTTTAAAGGGCAATATAATATAACGCGTTTCTCTATAGAAATAAATAAATCATCACTGCAAATCTATATATAAGCCGTTGCTTTAATTCAACTAATCTATTAATAAATATATGGATGCAAATACAGTAAGGCTCAAATATTTTTCAGTGAGTCATCTCAGATTCAAACAAATTAAAAAAATGATAAGTATCATGATAATGGTTTTTAAACATCATTAATTTTCATATATAAAATAGAAATTGGTAAAAGAATGCATGTTTACAAAAAATAAGAAAACTAACAAAGAGTTGTAATGCTATCTAAATTAGACCAAAGTTAATTCTTGATGGAATTAATATTAATATTATAAATTTAAATAACAAAAGGGCTTAAATATAGGTTTTTCAAAAGTTTTTAGTCAGTAAATCTGTAGGAGTCTCAGGTTGTGATTGCTAGTAAACCAATCACAACCAAGAACTCCTTTCGTGACTGCTCGAAAACTGAAGACGTTTCGTATTATCAAGACTCATAACTAGGAGTACTGTAGTAAGTGATAATAAACCTTTTCTAAATACATTACCTCCAAGCTACATAAACTGAATATAGTATCTAGTTTATTTATATTTTCAGTCAAACAAAACCGCTGCACGTTCATATTTACTGTTTAGATCGCAAAATGCCAGAGAAATCCCTAATAGCCATAAACATCTGGAAATCAAACGAATACGAGCATAAATTATAAGAGGTATGTGGAATGCAATTCTATGTAATATATTTAAACGTTTACTTAAATGTCCAACGGACATACAAAACTATTTCTTATCGGTTTTACGAATAAATATTAAGCTAACTTACCAAAAATGAATCTAGAACGCTGAGATTACGCGAAAGTGCTCCGAATACTAGTGTCGTAAGTAGCAACCAGGCATCTTGAGCTCTCTCGAATTAGTATGGGCGAAGTGGCTGTTGATTTCATCAAGACATATTCAAGCAGAATAGATCTACGTATAATGGTCGTGAGTACCTTTCACGATCTTCGTCACTTTCCCCGCTCCGGCGCGTTTTTCAACGTAATGATTACATCAATGTAACATGTGATGGTTCCGCTACACTGTATTCAATTTATATTAAAAAATATTATAATTGTCACAAGAATAACCCTTAGTGGGTTACTCACAATAAATAAAATATTATATTTTATTAAAGATGTTTATTTGCGCGGCAAGTCGACCTTACGTCAGTATCAATAACTGTCAGAGAGTTTGTATTCGTTTTTTTGCACACTAATGCAATAAACCTCGCACCATCACAGATTAAAAAAGTGTTTTACGAATTAAAAAGTAGAACGAGTTATGGGCAATGAGTAGAAAAATTCACTTGTGAAAGTCTATCTGTTATAAATTACGTTTGCGGTCTGTGACTTCATTATTTTTTATAATATTGTCATATATTGTAGGAATGTATATATGAATATAGAATTTTAATTTTTGTTATGTTTAAATACTTTTTCTTTTTAAAACTTGTAAATAAAAATACCGTATCAGTAATGAGAATTTAAACAAAATTGATATTGGCCGATGAGAATTTTTTAAACGGGTTGGAATTCCTTTTTTTTTTAGCAGATCTTATTGATTACAAATATATCTAGACTACTCAGAGCACGTGGTGTTACATACAGGGTAGTTAGCGTCACGCAATAAATATAGCGCCTGCTTGTTAACAGCTTACACAGTAATGGGAATTTTAACCCTTTTTATTACACACATAAAGAATACGTATTTTTAACACGTCATCGATCAGTGTTCGACTTTAGAATCAAAGTATTTATAAACACTTAAATTTACTGTTCAATACAGATTAATAAATTAATAATTAAAACATTTCATTTACAATAATAAGAACATAAAGTAATAAAAAATTAGGATAAAAATAATAAAGTAATGGACTCCACAATTTAGGACATAGTATTAAGACTTCCCCTTATATCACAAGTGATATATTATTAATGCGGCACTGGGAGCGCCTCGCCGCAGAGAACTGGTTTCGTTAGCTAATATCTCTTATTTCCTTTTTTACAGAGAATTCTAATAAAACCACAAAAACTAGTTGTAATTTTCGTAATAAAACGTGCATATTTAAAAAATAGATTCTTGACTCTTCTTATTCCACATTCTAAATTCGAAATTTAAACCAATAAGAGACAAAGTTTCGTTCCTTTCCATTCTGTAATTCCATTCAACTATACACTACGCACCTACGTTCCAATGTTAAACCATATTGAACTCTATGACTTATTAATAGTGTTCCAAATTTAAATTTAATGTAAATATTTTATCGGTGGAGGCAAGCATCGAAAACGCACATTCTATTTTTAAAATCGATGCGGTGACCGAAGTGGGGCATGTGTGTCTTACAATTATGAAGCATTTATCACGATTTTCGGGCGTGTGTTAAATACTTTTAACTTATATTTTAGACTGATAACATATAGCAATACCTACTTTCCTACAGACTTGAGTAGAATACTAATTGACTTGCTTTTAAAAGTACTTTCTGAAGTAAAAGCGCCCTTCATGCGTACCATTAAATTTATCTTTATATTGAAACTACGCTTTCTCTGTGTATAGTGCGTTGAAGCGTGGGTAATCTCTGCAATTTATAAAACCCTATTGTTTTCTATTCTCGCTCTTTTAATAAATTAACATTGATTATATTGATATTATATATATATGTTTGTAAATAAATTATTGTCTTTAAAGAGGTTATATATATATATAATGAAATACCTAATTACCGGCTGTCTGTTACAAGCTCTTATCTCTACATTTACAGTTGCGCAGTTACTTTACTTAAACTCGTGAATTGTTGGCAAAATAGCCTAGTTATTTTATAAATTAAATAATTGCATATAATATTAAAAAGTGTTTTAAATCTATTTATCTCGATTATAATAAATGAATTAGTCTCGAAAACAGAATATTACTTAAGACGATTACATTCAAAGTATCATGCTTATATTTACCTTTCAAAAAATTTGCTAAAATAGACCATATTGTAATAAAATAAGCATCAAAATCGAGTGTATTGAATAAACACAATGTGTGGCCAGACGCACGCTTGTTCACATAGGGGAGTAACGGCACGTAACTCAAATGACAAGACTGATATTGCCTCTATTGTTTATCAATACTTGTCACTAAAGCAAAAAAAAATATTATGTAAAGAGTATTAATCATTATTAAATTAATACATTTTAAATAGAACTGTCATTCTTAATTCAAAATGTGATTTAAATAGTCATGGTCGCGTTCGAAGTTTAAAAAGTTGCGAAGTTTACGGGCAAAGCGTGGTAGAGGCCCGCGAACCGTTATGCGGCTGTATCTACTGAGTTTAATGACTTACTGCACAATGCTTGAGTATTTCGCCGCAGGATGCTTCGAAATTCAAAATTCAAATGTAGGACAACATTTTCAGAATTCATTGATTCTAAATTTGAATAGTCGAACACATTTTTTGCTGGCTAGCTAATTGTGAACTAAAAAACTGAGGGTGAATACTGAATGGTTGGTTCATATTATATTATTTTCCCGCTCACAATGTCGTCGTACAGAATCACTGCGAATATTTGATTTTCAAATACAGATTTTAAAAAGTGTTGGCTGTTTTATTGCATGTTTATGGTTAATATATAGATGTCAATCAATTTTAATTAGTTGAGGTTAATTCTAATAACATATTTAAAAATAATAATTAAATTACAAAAAAATATAAAACCTCCTTGAAAGTTTTTGTAAGGCCTTGAAATACCGATGTCCTCACCCTTAGCCCTATATGAGTTTTAACACACATGTTGTTGCCATCGCTCTTTATCATAGTTTATTTAACCGAGCGTTGACTCTCTTATCTTATCCTCGATGGCGGACAGAAAAATTCTATCATAATCAGGCGATATACATATTATTATAATTATTTGTTTTACGTTTATTTATCTACTGCTTCTACTGTGATTACTTTAATTTTAATAAACTTCAATGGACATATCGAAATAATAAATGGTACAAAATCAATACAATACATCGTAATATGATTGTCAGTGGTTAGTAACCACAGACCCCTGCAATTATTTGAAAAAGTGCTCCTTGTTAAACCAAACCAAATTAAACTCTATTTCACAAGCAATAAAGTATATTATAGTATGAATGAATTGATCAGGGTAAATAAGGGAGAGATTTCAGTAGCCCTGGTCTGAAAGTTTGCGAGGGTAGTGACAGAAGTTGCTCGATTAATTACGCCTTTACCCTTATAGAATACGACTTGATATTACAGAAGGGTTGTTTATTTAAATGATTGAGATTTTAGAATATAATTCAATTAATAATGTATCTAAAATTTAATTTAAAAGTATTTTATATTCATTTAGTTCTAAGGAAATATACAATTGATACAAAGTAATTTTGATTTTTTTTTTCATCTACCGATTGATAAAAATGTCAGTTTAAACTGACTGACTTCTATGAGCTAATAGTTCCGCGGTAACAATTAAAGTAATAACAAAGTATAATTCATTTTTTTTTTGATGTGACCTGCAGGTCGCGGGATCTGATCTCTGCCCGTATCAGTTTATTTTTCTTTGTATGCTTATTTAAAAAAAATATTTTAATAAATGTGTCAGTGAATACTGACTGACTTTTTATACATAATCGGGGCGTAACTGTTTAATATATTATTCATTTGAGGTGTTTTCGCTTATTTTTATTATTTACTTAAACAGCTTACTTAATATCAGTGAGGTAAAGTTTTAGGTAAAGGTAATTTTTTTATATTATGTTATATTTATTAATAATCTACTTAATGTAATATTTACAGAAACTGTATTTAAATATATAAAAACAAATATGAATCATAAAGACAAATCCCTCTCAGACCCCTCAGTGCCGGGGTTTTTTGAAGAGATGTGGAGAGCTTTGTGGCATCATTGTATCCAGTATCACAAAAATGTACATATATTTGAAATATTCGATAATATTTTTGGTTAATTTTAATATTATGATGGAAAACATAAAAGTTAAATAAATGCCGTGAAATAAAATTACGTTTACTTAAAATTAAATATAAAATAGATTGTCTTCTAACACGTATTTGCCTTTGATTTTGTTATTCATTGCTGGGTGGGGGGTGGGGGAGTGGGGGAGGTGACTTACAACCCCTTCACCTCTCCTTATTTTCATATCTTCCACGTTTCCACACAACTCATTATTTCACCGCATACCTTTATTACAAAAAGTACAAAAACTTGTGTTAGCATTGCATAATAAAGATCGCTTTGTCCCTTTCTCTCGTGATGTAAAAACAAAGGATAACACGTTTAAAATATTCAATGTGGCGCGCGTGCCACAGATTAGTAACAAATCATCATTGGATCTAATTTTTGCATTATTACTGTCTGATATAGAGGCAATGTTTGTCTTTGACGGTCCCGGGTTCGATCCCGGAGCTGTAAGATGTGTCTCGTCAGCCCGCCATGTTCAAGTATCTAACAATCCGATGGCGGTTATTTCTTTAATATTAATAATTGTTGAGTAATCGATTTAACGGCCGATTTAATTTTAGAACAACTATAAACTCGAATATCATTGGTTGCGGTAACCAATTAACTGATTCAATAACTTTACGTTCTTTTATTTCTTATTAATTGTCTCATTTCAAGCATATCTAATTCCAGTTTATGTAAAACATAACATTTGTAAATTTGATGCTCTCTTAAAATAAAATAAAACTCTATGCTCCATGATATGCATGACATTTCCAGTTAATATAAAACATACTTATTGTAGATTATTTTTATAGCATCAAGCTCTATAAAAAAAAACTGCTCCATGATAATATGCTCCAAAATCTAAAACAACAACTGCGGTCTATGATATTTGACACTTATGTTTTTTATCAATCGTATGTCAAAACTCAGAAAGGTGTTAAAGCAGATAAAATGAAATATAAAAGCCGTGTTTGTCGACGAGTTACGAGCGAGGCTATTTTATAATCTGTGAAGCCAGTCTGCGGCCGGAATTATTTACATTTTAAATTATAATTACAAATCACTCGTAATAGATACTTTATTGTTTTATTTATATTATTTTTCGACTGTATGACTATTGTTATTATAAAATTTTAAAATAGCTAAAATTTTACATATTATAATATAGCTCTATACCATTTTATTTTAATAATATTTCTTGTGTTTTAATACACAATATTTCGTCACTAATAAGAATACTATACGTAATATCTGAAACAATTTTCAAGCGCTCAACGTTGCAAAATAATCTCATATTGAAGCAAAATGTGTCAAGGAAATGCAGCGGCAGTCGAACCGAATTTTATACAAATAGCTTTAAAATGTCACATTATTTGCACAGTTTTAATCTAATTTACACATATTAATAGGCGTTTAAAAAAACAAAGCGATCTTTAAAGAAAGAAAGGGACATAATTCTTTAATTACATAAAATGTCGGCGACCACGGCTGGAGGCCGACCCACTTTAACATAAACATTTTGTAGGTTTATCGCAGTCATTCCCCTGGTACTAGCGATTCACGCACCGCTATGCGTCCGCTAGAATATGACACCAAAAATATTCATTATTTATTATACATTACCGCGTATACACGCCATTGTTTTTGGAACAGCTGTGCGTGCGCGGTAATGTATGACACGTGTGAAGTAAAATGGTGGCACTGTTCGCAATTAGTAGCGGATTTTGTGAGCGCTGTTACCGACACGAGTCAAGGCCGAATATTTGAGAAATATCGTTTAAGTATAAAATGATCTTAATTACCTACTAGCAAATAGTGTCAATGCTAATTGATATTTAAATGACCTATAAAATTAACCTGTACATTCATTATTTATTTTAAGTAGAACAATAAAATTATATTATAGCATCAAAGTAAGCTATGTAATATTCGTTATTAAGTGTCTACCAAAGCTATATTTATATGTGTGTGTGTTACTGTCACAATACTCACACATCTCATATATATGTATTTGCAAACTGAGTGAAATGTTTGAATTTATCAGTAGCTAATTGGTACGAACCTACCACAAATCGTTAAACTTTATTACAAAACTGAAGCTGATAATTCACTATGAAATAAGCAGATAATTACTACGTCTGAAACATTTTAACTCAATAGACAGTTAAGTTTTATGTCTTGCCTTTTTCCAATTTAGTATTTATCTAGTACGATTTAGAATGCAAATAATAAAAATAGGAGGGTAATTATGAATCTATAGCGCGCCATTTGTATATTGAACGCGTAATTGACTTACAGATAAACAGACAAGGCTACTACGATAACTGAGTACAGTACCCCTAGTACGAGTATTGATAGTACGAAACAGAGATAGTGTCCGTGCGGTCACGAAACGAGATCTTGGTTGTGATTGGTTGTTTTTCACTTTGTGACTGGTCGAAAACTGTCAACGTTTCGTAACGTCAAAACTCTTACTAGGGGTACTGATGAAAGTTCTCCATTTTGTGATCACAGCTAAGATCTCTTAAATCTTACTATTAGTTTTTTTTTATATATATAAATCCTGCTATAATTATATTTTTAAAATCATGCGGTGTAAAACCTTCTTCATCTGTTAAGCATTTTACATCAAGGTCTGTGTGATTGCCATCCGAGTTCCGACCTCGTCAAGAACAAACCAGTCACATTGGGATATATATACATATAGTAATATAATATATACATATAGTAATATGTATATATATATATAAAAAGTAATATATTCTTAAAAAAGCAATGTACTTCTTACTCAGTTCCGGAACTCGTTTAAAATGAAGTCACAATAGTGTTGCCATGTCACTTTCACTAACTTAGGTAATAAATGAAACTAAAAAATCTTTGAACTCCAATAATTTTTTGATCTTATTGTATAATTTCGAAACAAATTTGAAATAAATTATAAAAACACTAATAAAAGTTCTCTAAGTTTTGCGCTAATTTACCCAAATTTCGTTCTCCCTACAAATATTTATTAAGCGTGTATTACGTGTTCCAAAAAGGCATGAAACCGAACCAATAGAAGCGCATGTTCCGAGTCTTATCTTGAATAAATAATGATATTTGAGTCTCGAAACCACCTTCTCAATATGTATACCGTGCATGCACACGTTATTAGTCTCTATTACAAGGTGATAAGACCCACATTACATTGTAACGCCCGCAACTACACAAGTAGCTCTGTCGCGATGAAGAGATTACTACCGTAAACAATACAGTTGTAGTGGACTTATTTAGTTATTCTTAATAAAATATATACATCTAGTCAATTATTAACACAAATCTGTACATTATATATATATTTCTATATCAATGCAATCATTTTCGTGATGGTTCTTACATAACGCAAAAAAACTGGAATAATTTTTCATATTTTTATTTTTGACTTTAGAAAACTGTCTGATTTCCAGTTAAGTGAAGTACTAAATCAATTTAAAAAAAGTATTTACTAAGTTAAATCTAAAAGAAGTTACAATAAATCGACCCGTGCACATTCCATCAAAATTATATGTGATATGTCAAAATTATATGTCTTACAACTGGGGGTCACCGAGCAAATAAAATTCAAGTGGTTGTGATAGATCTTAATTTTAAAAAAGTCTGATTCACGCTTAACAGATAAAACCGAGGACATAGTACAAATATATTTTAAATGACCTTCACTAATTATATATTGTTACCGTTGAAGTAGAACAAAATATATTATTCATACTAAAAAAAAAGGACTATAAAATATGCGTAATAGAATCATAATTTAGGTAACACATGAAGGAAAACTAGAGACGAAACAGTGGAAGTAGAGTTTGATAAATAAATAAAGAGCTATGTAGTTCAATGCAGGGAGAGCGGCGCGGCCTCGTGACGTCACTGAGGTCGCGTTTCCTCTTCGAGAACGTGTTTGAATGTTTGCGTGTTATAAAAAAAGATTTTTAATAATCTCTTCACAATATTGTATATTTTTATTTACTTAAATATTTCTAAGGATTTTAAAAAGCATTAAGAATACTGATAGCATAACGGTGCAGAACCGTTAGCGATTCGTTTTAATCTTAAAATTCAATTTCATGAAGAGCTTCCGTCAAATAATTATATTGGCTTCAAGTCGAATCCATCAATTGTTACATATTTTTTCAGCATTCCATTTAACTCTTGCTCTATCGGATATAAAAACCGCAATGCACAATTTTTATATTTCATTAATTGATACGAAGCGAATGAATATTGATGACTTCGGTTCCATAGAGATCATTTCATGTATGAAGCATTGTAAAAATATTTATGATAATTATTTTTAATGGAAATAGCGTTATAACCTATAATCTTTATCAATTTAAAATACGACTTAATATTAAAAACAAGTCATAATTCACAAATTGAATTAAAGGTAATAGCCCTCCTTTGAAGTAATAATACGAATAGGTTAACTCTTAAAAAACAATTGAAACAAAACAAACTTTTTGTTCGTACTCGCGGTTAGGATTAAACAAGGTCGTAGAGAGGAACATTTAGTGTTGTAAAATTACGCGCAAAATACATTACCGCGGAGCTACTGCACTAGTGTTGGCTGCTTGTATAAGAACAGCAATGGTCACCGTGAATATTATTCTTCGTTCGTGAACAAATGCTGTTACGTAGGGCTTTGAGAATAGAAATCGTTTTGGCTGATGTCGTCACAACACTCAAGATTATTCAATAAATTTGATTGTAATTTGAAATATAGCGCATATAATTTATTGGGGCCATGACATTATTAAGATTTACTGTTTAAAATATTAGTATTTATGGTTAATTAGTTATATTAAGCACTAAAATAGATAAATGATCGCCTTGTATACTTTGTATACAATATTCTAAAGGTATGTATCGCTTACCCACGCTTAATCTCATTTGTCGTTGATCTAACTCTGGGAATTACAAGTATATTGTGTCAATGAACATACTTTATACTACGAAGATTACACAATTTCAATTTTATACAAAATTATTTAAGTCTGGGATATATCAAAAGCATTCTTTATACATATTTCAATTGTACTAGTTTGTTAGGAATGCCAAGTTATTATTAAAGTTCTATGAACAAAACAGAGCTCTTATTATAAAATAATTAAAAATGTGCCAACACGAGATTCATCAAAAGACTAGTCGGCCTAAATTGTCTTGTAAGTACCGCCCTCTAGCGGCAGTGTGTGACAACACGTCAACTAGATCCGTTGACTAGTGGCTCTACAAGTCGGTTGACTCGTCGAGCCGTTTCCGCCATAACGGTTTGGGGAAATAAAACGCTATTGTGAGCGCAAAGAGACAAGGCATCATTAAATTACAATTTTGTATCTTAGGTTTAATTATTTGTATTCTCAATTAGATATTTTTGTTAACATTAATCATTAACATGTTTTTATTTTAAAATTAAATGTTTCTCAGTATTATTTTAATTAAATAAATATGTATATGCAAGAACATTATAAAATGGTTTATTATTCATTTACACTGATATTTACTATCGTAGTCAAGCAGATCGTATACTAAGGAATGTGTAACACAAATTGTATTCTAAACGGTGAATAATCAGTTTAAACAAAGCTAAATAAACATGGCTTTACAGAAATAAAAAATAATAATAAAATAATTGCATTTAAAAATACTGCAGAAGTACAAAACCTTTCAATGTTTTTATAATTCAATGAACTATACATATATAATAGCTGCAGATATTTATTAAGAAACAAAGCTGTTTATTTAAAATATGTACGAACAGACACAGTGCATATATTATTAATTTTTTGCGTAATTAACTTATGTTTAAAGAATTATTTGTACACGTGATGTTAATTATTTGGGACCTGTGTCTTTGTGTTATATATATATGTTTTTAAGATTACTGAAACTGTCATTTATATAATTTACTTGTAAGAATCAAAGCAAGACATGAGAAAATTTTATATTGATATTAGTTTAAGTGAGGATTCCAAATACTATATATTTTTTAATATTTAGAAGCTTATAATATTTTTTTAAATACTATACTTTTTCAGCCACTTCACAATGAGGCCAGCTGGAGTAATAGCTAGGTCGATATAAATCTATCGAAAGTGGGTTCGAAAAAAATACGCTATTATGAAAAGCTGTTGGAAAATCAAAATAACGCTTCAAGGCAAATAATTTTGCAAGGGATTGATTGTATTAATATTAATTAATTAACGTTTAAAATATGAAACCGAGTGAATTTAATATATAATTATTTAAAATGCTAATTTGATAATTTAAATCAAAGTCAAAATGTTTTACAAAATATATATTTATATAAATAATCCAATATTTACTAGTAAATGGATTTTGTGAGGCTTCACTTGAGAACGAACTTTCATCCATTATTACAACCCCTTGGTAATTTCGGGAAAGTTAAAACACGTGTTTCTTTTAGAAATTCAAATTCCAATTACCGTATTTACTTCAAAAATGACCCATTTTCAGTGACGCTATCGACCTGTCTAACCTCTTAGGATGGCCTCCTGTTTTGAAGTCTTTATCAAGATGATAAAGCGTATTTTAATGCCTTGTAGCCTCCTGTGTGCTAGCACAACCTCCATGAAACAAAGATAAACTTACAGGTAAGTTTATTAAAGACATAATAATAAGTAAAACTGAAAATCATGTAAAATATCTATAATGTGAATAACTGGCAATGTGTTAACTAAGTAACGAATTTAGTATTCACTGAAATACCGGAAAATAATAATTAACAAATCATTCGGATGCTTTGATAAGCTTACATTATGAGACAATCAAAAAACATTCTATAAAAATTGCCAATATTGAAATAAGCACCCTATTTAATGAAGATATGGTTTATTATTCATCAGCAGTACAGTGGTCACATTTCTTTGTTACTCGTGTACTTCCATTAATATCGGTGTAGTATGTTACATGTAATATTTTTCAATAATTGCTAATTATGTATATTTAAAAAAATATATCAGTAATGAAATATGTTTTATTCCGTATTTATACAAATAATATTTTTAAAACTAAATCAGTATTATAATCAAAGTTGTCTGAAGATTTTACTGTTTGAAAATCTTGAATGATTGTTCTATTTACATCAGGCATCGGCTTAGAAGAATTGTGTAATGGCGGCCAATGGCGGCGTTAGCGTTGTCAATAATCTGTCAATTTATATTGTGTTGAAATATAATATTACAATAATGACATAAAATACTTTTTACAAATAAAATATTTAAAAGCGTTGTTACAAAATTACAAATAGCTTTAATATTTTTTTCAAACCAATAATCAAATTCATTTTATACCAAAAACAGCTATGACATTTCTTATTTTGTGTTATTTTTTTCCGTCCTTTGTTCATTGATCATTGTTTCTGAAAACTTGAAAATCTAAATTTAACGTTATTTTCGAACACTCGGGCAACAATGTTACATAGACACAATGTCAAAGTATGTGAAGTATGGAGCAGGTAGCGCAGGTGATTGGAGTTTGGACCTTTTTCGTTTGATCTCTTCCGTTCTCGAAATTTGGTTTCAATGAGACCAGTCGATGACAATGACCCTTGCCATAGTGTAAATGATAAACTGAAAGCCACAGTGTAAGTGCATATATAACAGTAGCAATATAAATGACAAAACAAGGCCAAAATTACTACAAAGCTTCATAATGTCGTTTGTGAGGAAAACTTTAATTTGTATGACAATAAAAATTGTGATGTTAGTTAGCGAAGGAAAATAGTTAGACAATTTCCAAAAAAATATTTCAGGATTTCTATAGCACTATATTTAACTTAAAATTAAAATACTCTAACTTTCAAAGTTTGTTTCATGAGTGCAATGTTTGGATATTTAAAATTAATAAAAGAATACTTTTACTTTGAATCGACGATCTCGACAATGATTTTTTTATTGAATATATAATACATTTTTAGTTAAATGTCAAGTGTCGCTGCATGCGTATAAGGGTGGTATCTGATCAACAATTATTTCTATGAGGTGGAATTTGTGAAATACCTCTCAGCAAACAAAAACTTCAAGTATTATCATTAAAGAAATGTATAGTAACTAAGGAACGTTGGTGTACCTGTATGTGATTTGTGTGTGTATGTGTGTGTGTATGGATGAGTGCATGTGTGTGTTGATACTCTACTACTAGCATTCAAATATTTAGAGGATGATGCATCGTCGTCATGAAGTATAGCTGCCAGGCTACTTTAAGATTTATTTATTTTCTTTCGGTTCTAATTGAAGACGTTTTATATTTGTGAATCACTGATATGATATGTATTATATACAATATTTTAATATATTTATGTAATTTTGGCTTTATTTATAACTTTAAAAAATGTACCAAGAAATTCCCGTTGAGTTTTTGTTTCCAGCTCTTCTCAGGTCAGTGGCAATTAATATTCCGAGCTGGTGGTAGCTTTGACAATGAAAAAATATTTTGTAAAAAACTGGCTTACAATAAAGATTTTGAATAGAATTGCCAAAAATCCTGAATAAAATATTTGTTTAAATCCATATACTC